>QTSX02000711.1:0-1200000 GCA_014839935.2 Entomophthora muscae
TGCAATGAAGATCTCCACTTGTTTGTTTTGTATCTCACAATCTATTGAACTAATCTCAATGCTTGAACACATTTCTGAAATCCTGAAACAGGAGGCTTTGAACTAAATATAAACCACTCCATTTAAATTGCAATACTTGACTTCTGACATGATTTTTGTTTAATTACCCCTGCTTTCTCTCAAAACTCAAAAACTAAGTGTTTAAATTCTCCTGTTCTCTCTCTACTCTCATATTCCAACATTCTCCTTCTTGGCTCCTCAAATAAATATGGTTTATTCATATTTTTTTGATCAACTTATTTCTTGTTTGCTTGTATTGTCCTTTTCTGTCTGGATAAGCCTGAGTTACTTGAGAATGGTCTTAAGGCTGAAATTCTTGATGGCCTTCCTCTAATGAATAATAAAGCTTCCAGCCCTGACACAGAGATAATGCTCTTCCAAAGGCCTTGATAGCAGAGTAGGTTACCCTTATGTGAAACAGGGTAATGTCTCAGTATTCAATCCAAAGACATACTTGGAAGTTGATGCTCATGAAGAAGCACATGTATGATCTAAAAGACAACATATTTATTTTTGCACCAGAATAAAAATAAGGTTCCAGAGAATGAGCGCACAATAATATATGCAGAATTAGGAAGCTTAAATGTTCCATCCCATGCAGCAATTGGCTATCTGATGAAACCATTAATTTATGTCCTAAGATATTTTCCCATCTCTGGGTTATACATGTGGATATGCAGAGAAGAATTATGGCTCTATTTGATTCCTCTTACCTAATATCACAAAAGAAACTTATTTGATGGCTTTTTATTATAAAGGATATAATTATAAGGCTTAAAACACCTGCCAGAGAGCCAATTGTTGGGTGGGTAATAGATAGACATGGGGAAAAAGGCGGATGTGCCTGATGGTAGAGTCCACCACAGGATTGGCGCTGAATTGATAATGTAAGATAACAAGTGGAAAAACAGGTACCAGGTCCTAAAGTTTGGGACCATGGAGTCCATCAAGCCAGTCAGATTAATATACTTCATTCCAACAATCTGGGTGGAAGTAGTTTCATTGGAAAGAACATAATCTTGCGGGTGATCAGTCTGCAGGATGAGAGGTGAAGTCATAGGTAATACATAGGCTATCATATATTTGTACTTGTTTTAGAAGATTCTGGGCTGCACAGTATACTAAGTTAATTATTGATTTATTTTTTTAGGTTTCTATTTCTGGCTAATAGTTCAGAGATAAGGATATTCTCCGGTATAAAATATAGTAGGCAAGGTTCAGAGAATATTTGGTAAAATATACAGGATCAAAAAGGGCACTGGTTTGGAAAAGAAACTTTGGCATAGGGGTTGTGTGATTGATAAGCAGATTGGCAGGGTATTAAGGGCCTATTTATCCAGTGTGTAGACAATAAAATACAAGAAATATATATTGCAAGATCTGAGTGAACCAAATGTTTGTTACACTTTATTTATTCAGAATGACAATAGGGATTGGCTTTGACCTGGAAAGGTAAAAATACCATCTACCAGGCTTCATCCTTAGATTAACATTCTGAAAAATCTGGCTGTAGGGCAGCAGGAAATTATTAGTGGCAGGATGGCATCAGGAATGAGTAGTTGTTATTATATGGTGTTAAGAAATTTTAACTAAACTCTTCTTTTCATCAGCTTTGTTGGAAAGGACAGGCACAGGCACAAGGCACACATCATTTCCTGGACTTCAGGGGATTTTTTGGGGGCTCCTATTGGCAGAGCATCAAATTTCTTTGTTAAAACCATTGATGTTATTGATTACCACCTTGGATTAACTTTTGATGACATTTATTGCCTTTTTGATTAAATTTTTTATGAGATTGAAAAGGATTTTTGTATTGGTGGGGTTCCATTAAAATCACCTTCATGTTTGAGCCAAAAAGTGGGTGGCCGGCCCTCTGGGCTGGCAGGCCATGGAAGATAGGTGTTGAGGTTCAATTCCTGCTCTGGACCTCACTTTATCATTAAAAGCAAAATGTAATTCATGACAACACTGCCCAAAGCTAATAGCCTTTGCCTCCTCACACTTTCTCAAGAATCCTACCACTTATATGATGTAAAGCTTATAAGATAGTTCCCCTTAAATTTAAGATTGGTCAAGATAGGGCTGTTAAAGAGGTATTTGGTTGAAAAGTTCTGTCAAAATATTTTCACTAATGCCAGGCTATCTTTTACAAAGAACTATTCTCCCTCTCATATGAACCAAGACGCTGAACATGTAAAATATTATTTTTCTCTCTACATACTCAAAAACACACTGGTGAGCATTCACTAAATTATATGGATGAAAAAACATTACAATGTTGCAACCGAGTTTCTAGGCTTGCCTGCTAATGTATCTTACAATACACAGGGGGCGCTCAATGAGTTGCCCCTTGACATATCTAATGTTATGGATTAATCTGATGTCAATGTTGAATGGCGGGTACTTCATCCTAATTAGGAGTGTTGCCAATTTGACCTGTTGATCCCTGCACAAGTTATTCCTCAGCTCTGAACCTTACATGGAACTTCCCACCATGCCACCCCCTTATGGCCTTGTGGCTTTCCCCATATGGTATATTAACTACAATATTCTACAATAAACAAGACCTTATTCTTATTATTCTGTCCTTTCCTATTGGACTGTTGTCTTCCCCAATTCCAAGTACTGAACCCTCATTGGTTCAGTTGCAACAACAAGACTTAATATAGATACAGTCTACAAAGAGTTTGGAAGCCAAAAGAGCATTTCAAATGCAAAATTTAGTTTGAATGTGATTTTGGATAGTCTTATCAAAAACCAAAGATTAAATATGATTCTGAATTTGAAATTTGATCTTGAAAGCAAAAGCAAGTTTGGAACTCCTTGAATCAATATAAATCTTATTATAAATCCACTATTAGATCTAATTGTTAAGCTAAATGTGCAAACCAACAAACCAAACTACAAGTGTAAAGCAAACATTAACAATCTAGATAACAGGAAGCAAACTTCAACCAATCAAGAGAATTATAGATATGTAACAGATACCACAGAAATTGAACCATGTCTTCTAAGCTAATAAGATGCAAAGAACCAACCAAGATTATTAACTAAGGTCTATCCAACCCAGAAATTCATGCATTAATAAGTGTGCACTAAATTAGTTGAGGTTCTAAAAACTGAACATCATTCTCTTTTAAGCTATGCATCTTGCTGCAATAATTCCAGGTTTTTTTCTTTCTCAGCAAAACCTGAAAGATAGCTTGATAAACCTCCTTTTTTATCTCAATTGTCTACCTATATTTAATATAACACTATTTTCCTGAAGCAATTTTGCTGATAATTTTATTCCTTCTTATATCTCACAATAAATTTTTTATTTTTTTAATTGATTATTAACTAATCATGTGATTGATACCAATAGATGAAGCACTCCTTGCTTTTGTTTTTTTCTGTCATGTACTCTTATACTCTTTATTAAGAATAATTTAGGGGTTAAAAATTTTAATATCACTCCCATCAAACCAACTGAAGAATCTTTCTGGTATCAATTTGGACCTAGACAGCGCCAATGCTCCTTATTTTGGATCAACTAAACTTTCACCAATTTTACATCCTAATGCACCATGCTATTTCTTATATATATTATCCTATATTTCCTCTTAAATTAATTCTCTTCTTTATTAGAGAGATTTCAATCTATTGGGCACTTATTCATAACCTTATGGTTGGGATTACTGTTGGATCCACACTTTTCAAGCTTAATCTGGGAGTGCTTCTTTGTTCCATTGGAGAGAAGCTTCCAAATGATAGATCCCTGACAGAATAAGAATTGAACCCTGGTCATTTTAGCCTGTGTGCTGTTATCCCAGAAGGCCAATCACCCAGTGTTTCTGAAGCTCAATTTATCATGCAATTGTCTCAGCATTTCCCCTTCTGATGCAAAATCCCACATCAGCCTTCTAGAAAAAGCCACTGAGATAAAAAAAGAGCCATCACTCATATACTGTGATTATGTCTTTAATAATTGACCCCTAATAAATTCCTTGAGAGGAGCAATTAATGAAAAGATCACAGAAAAGTGCTGCCCCTCTGCCACTGAGTAGAATACCAGCAATTAAACTGCGCCTTGGATATTGCTTGAGAATAGAAAGATTACAATGGATGGTACATTAGTTACAACAATGAATAACTGCCCTGGTGCCATTTTATCATCTCAGCCTCAAGGCAGCCTGGCTGCTCAACTTCTAGATAGCCAACCCCTTGATCCCTAAAGATCAAGCCTGGTTATGAGGAACTATATCAGCACAAAAACCCCACAATAGGCTTGGTTGTCATTTCAAATTGAAAGAGTTATGAACCTTTGGTTCTCCCAGCTTTTATCATACTTTATTTTTATACTCAACCATTTAAAAACCTTTTTTCATCCTAACCAACAATCCTATCTCCTGCCCATCAATAACTCTGCCTGAAGCTGTCAGGTACCCTGGTTCTTCATTTGGAACAGTTCATTTCAGGGATTACCTTGCCAAGCCTGCTTACAAGGACTTTGAACTAGAAAATATACTGCTATCTGACCCATACTAGAGAGCACACAAGAATCAATCCCAAGAACTCATGGTATACCACTTAATCCCTGTTATTTAAATATACAGATAGCTATCTCCTGGTATATCAGGTCCCCTTGAACCTCAATCAAAGCCCACATATCTGCCTACACCTGAACTTCTCATTGAAAATTCCAATAAGCTGTGTGGGAATATTTGCATCCCCTTTTGGGGGTATTTGATAATATGGTCCTATCTGGCAATCCTTGGTCTGAGGGAGGATGCTTCCTCTTTTATGTATTCAATTTGGCATCAATCTTTCCAGGAATCCAGCTACCATGGAATAATATCTCTGTATGCTGGGCTAGAGGAGAGGGGTTTAACCCTGTGACCAAAGATCCTACTGGTATAGACATCATATCCATGTGCAATATCTCCTCAAATAGACAGTAACAACCCAGTAGAGATTTAAAGCAAACAAGAAAGAGATAAACCCCAATTAAATTAACAGATATGTGTTGGTTAGTGGATAAACACACTAAATGATCAGACATTGCTATGTGGTCTGAATAGAACATAGATTTCTCCTTAGTAGGTTAATTTTCTGATGCCAGTAAAGTTGTGTACTGTTGCCATGGAATCTTATTAAACCCAGGAGCTCCTAAAGAAGTAAAAGTGTTAGAACTAGCATCATGTCTTATTCCCAAAGATACTGAACAAAAACATAACTGGATTGATATAAGCCATTTATACCCAAGACCTCCTGGGTTGGGAGAAACAAGCAGTTTCACAGGAACTAAAATTTTGGCCTCTACTAAAAATGAAATATAGAGTTTATTGGTTTAACAAGTTATCATGTGCTTTACAGCAACTCATATATTTGGATCTGAAATTTAGGTTTTAGAGGTTGAAAAAGGGAATTCAAAATTGAGGCAGAATTTATTTCACTTTCAAAGAGGAGAGTTTCATCTTTTAACCTACTTTAAATGTAGCAGGGTTTGAGAGAATACTTTAACTTACTTCTTTAACTGAAACTTTGTCAAAAGAGAAGAACCTATAACTGTATTTTTCAAGCATATGTTTATTTGTAAGAAGATAAACCTAAGGACAGTCTTTTACTGAATGTTATTTGTTTAAACAATACCAGTAGCTTGCCATTGATTATCTGATTGTTAGATGAATCATCTAACCGATTCCTAGCCTCTGATTGGATCAAGTTGAGTTTTTATCAGCGGTAACATCATTAACTACTAAAGGCTTCAAACTAATAAATCCTAAATAACTTAAATGGTTAAAAATAGAGGGCCCAGGTTCAATCCCTGTAGGTGAAGCATTGTCAGTGAATCATCAGTAGTATGACCTGGAATAGATATTTCAGGCTTTTCAGCCTATACTGTCAGGACTGAGAATTTAAGTCTCAACTGATATTTCCTATTTTGTTGATATTTATGCCAAGACTTATGTTTGTTTGTTATTTTCCCCTTTACCATCTTTGATTGCCTATATTTCCAAAAATACTGAACCATTTAAGCCCAAACTAGTGTCAGCCAAAAGCCCTTGATTCCAGCTTTTAGAATCTAACTTTTAACAATATATTTATGATTCGAAAATATGAGTTAATCTCACTTAAACATAATTCCCCTATCATCTCCTTTTCATAGAATTGGGTATAAAACCCCTCACAGCTCTATTATTCCAAGCAATTCAATCTCCTCCTGTTTAGGCTCATCAATAAAACTATTGTCTCAATCCTAGCTGTATCTCTTGTATCCTTGGGAAATAGTAATTTGTTGACAATGGTTGAGCACAGGCTTTGATACAACTGCAGCTGTTGTTGAAAAAGTCTGAAGTCTTATATATACCAACAATCCTGAACCTTGAATAGGACCTTTAGGGCTTCACGTCAATTACCGAGACCAACTTTATTAATCAAGCTGGCCTAAACAACTGCTAGGTAGTTTATGACAAATCCTTTGATGGGAAATTCTTCCTTTTTCTGACATATGACGGTCCAGCCATGACAGACTGGTATCCTGACACCATTCCCAGGAATATCCTCAAGGACAGTGTCAGGGATCCATTCTGTGGTAGTTTTCTGAGAACTTGAAGGCGGACTACCCACAGGCCCAGAAGGAAGGGTTCACCACAGGATGGGGACTAACTTTACAATGCAGGATAGTGATTCCCCAAGGATGGCCAGGGTCCGCTGGTGGGCATCATGGAATAAATCAAGCCAGCAAGGGTGATATACATGACTCCAAATATCTGGGTGGAGGTGGACTCACTAGTAGCAACATATTTTTTCAGGCAGTCAGGCTGCATGGTCAAGGGAGGGGTCATGGGTATCAAATACACAAGCAGGTAGTTATATTTGTTGCAAAATAACAGGGGCTCACAGTGATCTAAGTTCCTTCACAACCAATAAGCTCTGTTTCTCTGGTTTGGGCTTTGGGGTCATGGATTAGGATTCTCTCTAAGGTGAATTCTGAATATTTTGGATTGGGAGGTATCCAGTAAAATGTACCAGGCCAAAAGGGGCTCCTGGAGGGCAGAATAACTCAGGCATTTGGTCCGCATTTTCTTGGGCTTGGTGGGAGACAGGACAGAGCCAGGGAGATCAAATCGAAAATAAAAAGTGCTAAAAGGATGTAGGTAAAACCTGTTTTAACCAAAGGCTCATAAAATTTACTCTGAATAATCTGGTTTTGAAGGATACTCTGTAAAACAAACTGGGTTGTAGGAAGCTCTTGGAGGGCAGAATAATTTGGGCATTTGGTTGGCATTTTCTTGGGCTTGGTGGGTAACAGGACAGACCCAGGAAGATCAAATCAAAAATAACAAAAGCGCCAAAATAATGTAGGGTAAAACCTGGGTAAACCAAAGACTTGGAACATTCAATTGTAAGGGTGGCAATTAGCAACTTCCTACATCTCTTGGATATAAGTATGCAATCAAAACTGTGAGAACTTTAGAAAATTCTTATGGGCCAGGTGGTAGCATTTACCAGGGGTTAGAAATCCTCTGCAGCATCTAACATAGTCAATTCATCATTGGCTGGGCTGGGACAGGAATATCAATTTTCTTCTTTGAGGCATAGGGTTTGTCATTATTTGACAGCCCTTGTTCCTGGGGAAATTTCTGCAGTACTCTATTGGCAGTGGTCCAAGGTATCACAGGAATTTTTTTTGGGTTAGTGTTCCTATTGGCTAGGCTAAGATGATCCTTCAGAGAGTGTCAGGGATCCAACCTGTGGGGGGTTCCTGAGGACTTGCGGGCGGACGGCCCGCGGGCCCTGCAGGGAGAGCCCATCACAGGATTGGGGCTAACTTTACAATATAAGAGAACAATTTTTCCAAGTAATGCCCAAGGTCCAGTTGTAGGCACCATGGAATCAATCAACCCAGTGAGGGTGATATACATCACCCCAAATATTTGGGTGGAGGTAGATTCATCAGTGGCAACAGAATCTTGCGGGCGGTCAGGCCGCGGGGTGTGAGGCGGCGTCATTGGAACTAAATAGGCGGGCAGGAAATTATACTTGTCTTGGAATAGCAGAGGGGGCTGGATGATTTTGGTATCCTCTCTGTAAAGGACTTCAGTCTCTCTGGTTCTAGCTTCAGGGTCGTGGATAAGGATTTCCTCCAGAGTAAACTCTGAATACGCCGGGTTGGGTGGGTACTCGGTAAAATGTACTGGGCCAAAGGGAGCTCCTGGTGGACAGTAAAGTTTGGGCGGCTGGTCTGCAGTTTCTTGGGTTATTTGGACACAGGGGACAGGGCCGCAAAGAATAGACTGAAGATGAAATAAAACTAATAACAAGTATGGTATGATCTGGTTGAACCAAAGGTTCATGTCACTTTATTGCAAGGATGGCAATGGGCATCTTCCTGGCGGCCCAGGGTATAAGTATGCCCATCTGTCATGGCAAAACTTTTAAAGATTTTCATAGCCGGAGTTTTCCCCTATACTAAGTCCTCACAGCCCTCGGTGGCAACAATCACGGGGGTTATTTCACTGGCTGACTTGCGACTAGAGCACTCCAATTCTTCAACCAGGTCACGGGACAGGTCATCTCTGGGTGTCCCGTTTCTTATGGAAGGTACCTTTGTTTCTTCTTCCAATGTGACCCAGGTTATTCTGGGGTCTGTGGCTAACCTGGCCTGTTGATTGGTTGGGTTAACAGGAACCCTTAGTGTGGGGGGCATCATTGTAGGCAACCTTGGTTCATCAAACTTCAGGAGATTCTCCGAAGTTGAATCTGATCCTGATTCAATCCCCAAAAACTGCGGGCGGCCGGACAGCTGGCCCTGCGGGCTGGTGGCCCGCGAGATGCCAGGGTTTGACTCCCATAGTTGAGGTCTTTTGATTATCATATTTGATAGGAGTTTGTCACTTGTGACATCATCCCCTTCTCCCCTGTTGCCCTCCTCCCTCCTGGTTCTCTTTTCCAAGTATTGCTGTATGGCACCTTGTGTGTTGGGTAGGTTGGAGACTGGTTCCCAGGTGCTTTCTTCAGGTGGGTATCCCACCCATTTGAAATAGTACTGTGGGGTCTTGTAGTGGAGGCGGTGTCCATGGATGTACTCTACTTAGTATTCTGTTGAGCGTCCCTCCTGGATGGGTGGGGGTTTGGTCTTGATCTTCTGGTGGGGAAGGGAGGTTCCTTCTTTCTTGAATAACAGTGAGCAGTGGAAGACGTTGTGGATTTTCCAAGTAGGTGGTAGCTCTAGTTTGTATGCCACTTCTCCTATTTGCTTTGTGATCTTGTAAGGGCCACAGCGGCGGTGTGCTAGTTTTCTACTGGGTACATGTAGGGGAACGTTTCAAGAGTCAAGGTACACTTCATTGCCTACTCCCAGAGGTTTCTGGGGACTCTTTTCTTATCAGCAAACGCCTTGTAGGTATTAACAGCGCAAGTCAGGTTTCCGAGGCAGGTTTCTTGGGTGGTATGTATTTTTTCAATCCAGGTTTGTCCTGCAGTATTCTGTTCCTTGCTACCAATACTAGGGTCCCAAGATGGGTCAAATCCGTAGTTGGCCTTGAAGGGGGACATACCCGTGGATGTGTGGTATTTGCTGTTATAGGCGTATTGCGCCATGGGTAGCATCTCTGCCCAGTTGTCCTGGTCTGCGTTGGCGTAGCATCAGAGGTATTGCTCCAAGATCTGGTTAACCCGTTTGGTTTGTCCGTCCGTCTGTGGGTGGTAGGAGGTTGAAACGCAACGTTTTATTCCAAGGTCTTTCATCACTTGGGTCCAGTAGTGGGACATGAACTGGGGTCCTCAGTCAGTGATGATTTCTTCTGGGGTGCTGTGTTGTGTCAGGATGCGGTTGTGGAAATGTCTGGCAGTCTCAGCTGCTGTGCAGTGGGTAGTAGTCGGGATGAAGTAGGACATTTTTGTGAAACGGTCAACCATTACTAGAATTGCATCAAAGGAATTTGAAGGGGGGAGTTCTACTATGTAGTCCATTGTCACTGACTTCCAGGGACCCGCTGGGATGTCCAGGGGTCTCAGCAGTCCTTCTGGCCTTGAGCAATGTGTCTTGGTTTTTCCGCAGGTTTCACAACCATTGATGTATGCAGCTACTTCCTTGTCCATGCCTGGCCACGCGTAGTTCCGCTTGATACTTGAGAGGGATTTGTGTCTACCAGGGTGGCCAGCCATCTCTGAGTCATGGTGGTCAATCAATACGTTTGTTTGGGTGTGGCCCTTGGGTACGTAGATTCTGTTGTGGAGCAGCAGGGTAGTACCTTTCAGGGAGTATCCTTTCTTTGAATGATGGCAGTCTGGGTCCTTTGTCAGGGTTTTGGCTAGCTCAATTGTGTATGTATCTTGTTTCTGAGCTTCTATCACATTGGGTTTGCTAGTGGCAATCTTTAAGTACTTCAGTTGTATCCCTAAGCTGGCGGGGTCTAATAGGGTATGGGTGTTGCAGTCCTTGATTTCTGCAGAGGAGGGGATCAGGTCAGCTCTCCTGCTCAAGGCGTCTGGCACAATGTTAACCTTTCATAGCTTGTAGTCTATGGTCAAGGTGTAATTGGCCAGTTCTAAAGCCCATCTAGCCTGTTGTTGGTTCAGCTGGCGTGGCTTGAAGAAGTAAACTAAGTTCTTGTGGTCTGTCAGAACCTTTACTGGATGTTCAGTGCTGCACAAGTATCTGCGCCAATGCTTCAGTGTCTTCATTATAGCTAGCATCTCCTTGTCATATATTGGTTAGTTCCCTTCAGCTGGTAGCATCTTCTTGGAGTATTATTATACAGGATGTAGCATACCATCCCCTCCTTCCTGAAGGAGGACCCCACCCACCGCAAAGCCGGACACATCCATTTCCAGCACAAAAGGTTTAGTTGGGTCAGGCATAGCAAGCACTGGGGCAGACGTAAAAGCTTTTTTCAGAGTCACAAATGCGGAGGTGCACTCATCAGACCAGACAAACTGGACCTTGTCAGAGCAGAGGCGGGTTAGGGGCAGTGTAATCTGAGAAAAATTTTGGATGAAATCCCGGCAGTAGTTTGCTAGCCCCAGGAAACTTCTGACATTCTTCCTGCACTTGGAGACTGGCCAGGTTGTGATTGCCTCTACTTTATCCTGTGCCATAGCAAACCCACCAGTCCTCACAATTTATCCCAGTAATTCAACCTCAGGCTGAAAGAACTCACATTTCTTTAGCTTGGCGTGTAGGTTGGCCTGTGAGAGTTTGTTCAGTATCAGGTCAAGGTGTTTGAGGTGTTATTCATGTGATTTGCTGTATATGAGGATGTTGTCCAAATATGCCACACAGAATTGGTTGAGGTACTCGCCTAGGACTGAGTTGATCATCCTTTGGAAAGTACTTGGGGCGTTACACAACCCAAATGGCATCACTAGGTATTTGTACAACCCGTATCTGGTTTTGAAGGCCGTTTTGTATTTGTCTCCTTCCTTGACTCTGATTTGGTTGAAGGCGTCTCTCAGGTCAATCTTTGAGTACACCTGGGCTCCCGTCAATATGTCACAAAGGTTGTCGGCGTTGGGAATGGGGTAGCGGTTCTTTACAGTGATGCCATTCAGTTTCTGGTAGTTTACGCAGGGGCGCATCCTGCCGTCTTTCTTCCCTACAAACAGCATTGGCGACAAGTAAGGGCTTTTAGACACCCAGATGAAACCCTTTTTTGTCATGTCCTCCAGGTAAGGCTTCAGTGCTGCTTGTTTGCGGTGATGGCAGCTGTATATGAGGCTGTGGTATGGTTGAGTCCCAGGTAGCAGGTCAATGGTGTGGTCATAGATGGAGTGGCTGGGAAGCTGGGTCGCTGCTTCCTTACTGAAGACATAGCTCCACTTCTCTAAGGGGGCAGGTAGACATCCCATGCTGGGTTCTAATCTCAGGGTCAGGAGTGTATCAGTTTTCTTGCTTGTTGGGCCCAACTGGAACGGTACCACGTCAAACAAATTGTTTCTTTCAAGGCAACCGTTTGATTTTGAAAGTTCAGAATAGCGCCGTGTCTTTGTGACCACAAGTCTCCAAGGATCAGGGGATGGGAAAGTCCCTTCAGGATGATGGGAAATGCAGGGTACAAGTTCTGCCCAATTTTCAGGGGCAATTTGGTAGCGCACCTGAAACCCAGGTCATGAGAACTGTTCCCCGTGATTACTTTGACGCTTTCATTGGTGGCCTTCAGTCCAAGGTCCTCGGCAAGAGTGGCGTTGATGAAAATCTCTTCTGCTCCAGTGTCAATGAAGGCTCTCACGGTCTGGGATGTTGTGAGTGTTTTTGCTTCAACTTGGATAAACTTATAAGATTGAGTAGTGGTGTTTATTTGCGCCAAGGAAACTGGGGAGTTACTCTTCTTGGGGCAAGCATTGGTAAGGTGCCCGGGTTCATGACAATAGAAACACAAGCCTTTGCAGTAGTGACGCTGTAGTTCATCTGGAGACATCCCAGGTCTGCTGGGTGTCTGGGCTCAATTCACGCGCTGGGTGGAGGAGGAGGTACCTTCTTGGTTGAGGCTCAACCCTCTGCATAAAAGAAGTAGTTCATCCAGGCCAAGCGTAGATGGGTGGTGCTTGAGGAGCTCCTTCAGGGCCGGACAGGCTCCTCTGCGGTACAGGATAGCTGATAACTTGTCCTCAAGTTGGGTTCTAGCCTTCAACTTCAAAAACTCATCGGTGTAAGCTTGCAGAGTTTGTGGTCCTTGTTGGATGTCCAGTAGGCTGATTAAGGCGTGGTGGCAGGTATCTCGGTTGTCGCCTGTGGCCATCAGTTTGCTCTCAAATCTGGAGTAGTCTAGGCAGAACTCAACGTCCTCGGCAGTTGCTTTCCCAAACCAGTCCAGGGCATTGCCAGAGAGCATGGAGGCTACTCCAAGGACCTTCTCAGTGTCATTAGAGTAGGAGTTAGTGTTGGCCTGAAAATGGAGGCGGAGGACTGGCATTGCTCTTCTGGCTTCTTCCAGGGTGAGCTTCCCCATCTGGGGCATATCTACCCGGGTTGTGGTCTGGTTTACTATGATGTTCTGCACCTGCGAGTTTGGGGTCTTGGTCTTCTCCTTGTCAGGCGGTGTGTCTTTCTGTTCAGGGTTGGTTCAGTGTCGGGTCACTGCGGTGATCAGGTTGGTAGCTAACTTGTACTCATAGTAAGCTGAAATCAATAAAAATAGCATACAAGATGCCCCAAGAGTTAACAACATCTTGGGGCCCAGGTTACCGTGTTTGAGGTAGATCGCCATAATGTCAGGGATCCAACCTGCGGGGGGTTCCTGAGGACTTGCGGGCGGACGGCCCGCGGGCCCTGCAGGGAGAGCCCACCACAGGATTGGGGCTAACTTTACAATATAAGAGAACAATTTTTCCAAGTAATGCCCAAGGTCCAGTTGTAGGCACCATGGAATCAATCAACCCAGTGAGGGTGATATACATCACCCCAAATATTTGGGTGGAGGTAGATTCATCAGTGGCAACAGAATCTTGCGGGCGGTCAGGCCGCGGGGTGTGGGGCGGCGTCATTGGAACTAAATAGGCGGGCAGGAAATTATACTTGTCTTGGAATAGCAGAGGGGGCTGGATGATTTTGGTATCCTCTCTGTAAAGGACTTCAGTCTCTCTGGTTCTAGCTTCAGGGTCGTGGATAAGGATTTCCTCCAGAGTAAACTCTGAATACGCCGGGTTGGGTGGGTACTCGGTAAAATGTACTGGGCCAAAGGGAGCTCCTGGTGGACAGTAAAGTTTGGGCGGCTGGTCTGCAGTTTCTTGGGTTATTTGGACACAGGGGACAGGGCCGCAAAGAATAGACTGAAGATGAAATAAAACTAATAACAAGTATGGTATGATCTGGTTGAACCAAAGGTTCATGTCACTTTATTGCAAGGATGGCAATGGGCATCTTCCTGGCGGCCCAGGGTATAAGTATGCCCATCTGTCATGGCAAAACTTTTAAAGATTTTCATAGCCGGAGTTTTCCCCTATACTAAGTCCTCACAGCCCTCGGTGGCAACAATCACGGGGGTTATTTCACTGGCTGACTTGCGACTAGAGCACTCCAATTCTTCAACCAGGTCACGGGACAGGTCATCTCTGGGTGTCCCGTTTCTTATGGAAGGTACCTTTGTTTCTTCTTCCGATGTGACCCAGGTTATTCTGGGGTCTGTGGCTAACCCGGCCCATTGATTGGTTGGCTTAACAGAAACCCTTAGCGCGGGGGGCATCATTGTAGGCAACCTTGGTCATCAAACTTCAGGAGATTCTCCGAAGTCAAATCCAATCCTGATTCAATCCCCAAAAACTGCGGGCGGCCGGGCGGCTGGCCCTGCGGGCTGGTGGCCCGCGAGATGCCAGGGTTTGACTCCCATAGTTGAGGTCTTTTGATTATCATAGTTGATAGGAGTTTGTCACTTGTGACAGAGAGCAGGATTTGATCATAGAAGGTGATACACTGGTGGGTCTTGGAGGTTTCTCTGGAGATGAATCTATTTATGATTTGAGCCCAAAAAACCCAGGTGGCTGGGTCTGCAGGCTGGCAGCCTGCAGGGTCCCAGAGTTTGAATCTCATAGTTGGGAGTTTTTCATGCTAATTGATAGAAGGAATTTGTCACTTGTGATAGACAGGCCCTGGTGTCACAGATAGTGCCATCATGAAAAAATGCCCCCACTCAGAAAAATAAGCAGCAAAAACCAGTACCAAAACCCTTTAAGAAGTATGACTGATTTGAATCAGACTATTGGCAACAAGTGAGCTATGGTAAATCATGCAAAAACTTTGTCAAAATCATCAACTGGGCCCAAATAGCTGCTGGAAACACAGAAACAAGCAGGCTGGTGCTTTTTGACTCCTAAAACATTTGTCATGTCCCCTAATTTTTTTTCACTTCTGCAGTATTGGTGATAGAAATTGAACCCTGCCATATCAGCACCAGTCCCAAGCCTAGTATGCCCTTAAAATTCACCAGGGCTGCTGCAGTAGTTAAATAAACATGATAACTTTAAAAACTAATATCCAATTTTGAGTTTCTCAGATCAAATGGCATTGTATTGAACTTCTTCTTATGCACACTTCTGTGCAGTAACTTAAGTTCCACGGCTTCTGCAACATTTGCACTTCACTCTGGGATGACCACCCTCAAAGTTGAAGAGATAAAGGTGCTGGTTCATGAGCTTCCTTACTTGGAAAATCTGATGGCAGCTTCTCAACCACGTTTATTTCCACTATCTGCTCGAGTTTCTCTTGGTTGTACCTCGCCCATGGCTATGCTTGGAGATATTTGTTTATGCCCTTCAACTTTTCAATTATTATTGCTTTTCAATCCTTTGAGTATCTGGTATTTTATTCCTCATTTTTTTAACCCTGCTAAATTTTTCAGAGCGCTTCGCCATTATACCTGGGCTTAGAGGATTATTGCTGATACGGCTGATGTTTCAGGGAACATCCTGGAAAGATTTCTGGCTTGAAAGTTTTTTGAAAGAGGAGGACGTCACAGAGGTTATAAGGGGAAGCGTGAAGAGAAGTTGGTTGAGCAGAAAAATTGTGAGTCCTTTCTGGTAATTTTTTTGGCTACTGGTGGCCATGCTAGTTTAAAGATGAGAGTATGGGCCAAGGGAAGGGCAAGCTTAACTTGTGCCATGTGAGTTTGGTTGAAGAGGATGGTGCTGGAGCCAAGAACAACACCTGGCCTGGCAACATAACTCATGATGTGCAGAGGTTATCCCATGTCAGTTCTGATAATATGGCATCTCTTCCTTGGATGTCGAGATATAGGGCAAGATTTCCTGATAAGGAGCAAAGCTGATTTCTGCCAATTGCCCAGAACAAGTTATATCAACCCCTGTCATAATGTGGTTAGTGTAAATTAGCCATTACTGACGGCAATACCTCCCATCAATTAGGCTCTAGTGTGAAGGTTTGAATTGTCCAGTAGTTCATATGAACAACTAGTCTGGTTGACCAATGGGTCATATCCTCAGAGGGTTATTTAGCCCATCAAACAATCATACTGATTGATGGGCTAAGAGCCGATATAATCTGAGGTGAGGTCTGATCAGAGGCTTAAGATTAATCACAAAACCCCTATATAACTCTTCCCTTGCTTATTAAATAAAGAATGGGTATTGCATTACTTATACTTTTGTTATACGCACTAGGCAGATGATTCATCGTTGCTTAGTCTTTAGTAATACATGGGTTGTGATTGAGTTAAGCATATACAGCTACTACCACACCATAGCTGAATTTACGACAACCCCTAACCTATTTGGATCGTACTACTAAAGTCACCCTAATAGAGTTGGGTGGCTTCCATTTACTTTATAATAGCTTACATTTCCCAATAAGACTATCATCTCGTTATCAAACATCTGTCAATTCCCTTGGACTGTTGTCCTGCCCCTTAAACCACGGAACTGCAACTAATTATGTTGCAACTCTTTGGTAAACTGGGATGGCAGAACGTAAAGCTACCCCGTTAGCTAGATATAGGTTTAATAAGATGGACCATACATAGTGCACTTTGATGTGATTAAGTTTAATGCTTATCATATATAGTTGTGATCTTAGAGTGTTTTCCAGGATTCTCATAAGTGAAAGGGGAGTACATGTCTCTTTCCATATATCTGAATGTGGGTTTATAAAGAGGTCAGAAAAAATCAAACTGCTCTTGATCTCTGGTAAGGTTCATTTCAAACTGGGGTCAGGGGATGATGGGTAGGGTTTATTATTGGTTGGGGTTAGATTTCTTCTTGGATGATGAGCTCAATGGCTTTGCTGACAAACTCCCGGTGGCGGGTGCCCACGTCACATTGGAAGTGCTGGTCGACCCGCTCCCTTAGCTGGCGCTTGGTCACCTGCATAAGGTCCACAGTGGTGAGGATGGCGCGGATGGCGCTGATGACCTGGGTGCCCGAGGGGTAGCCTGGGGCGGGGTGGTAGGGGGGAAGGGTGGGGTGGATTAGGCTGGGAGAGTGGGGCGGGCTGAGGGAATCGTTGGTGCCCATCATGCGGGGCTGGTGCAGGAAGGATGTCTGGGAGCTTGGGCTGAGGGGTGCGGGGGAGTGAGACCGGGCTGAGGGGGGCCGGGACGAGGATATCTCGGAGCGGGCATCGTCAAGGAAGTCGGCCTGGTACTCGTCCCACCGGCGGGTGGGGATGGTGGAGGGATCAAACTTCCCATTGTCAGCTGCCAGCACCTTCTTCTTGCCCCCCTCACCAACAACCACACGGGTGTTGCCCCACGAGAAGTCGTCAAAGTGCCAGAAGGAGTAGATGGGGATGAAGAAGGCGAACATCGGCAGGGCCATCAGGTAGATGAACATCCACCCAATGTGCTGCCACTGGCGGCGGATCAGGAACACCAACATCTGCAGCGCGTACGGGGCAACAAGGAACACGATGCTCAAAGTTGAGACAAGCTTGTCGGTGTCCACCGCCAGGCGGTAGAGGATGTACGCCAGGTACCCCAGCATGGCTGGCATGACGATGGTGGAGAACAGATCCATGAACACCACGAACCGCATGCTGAAGCAGCAGAACCCACAGAGCCGGGGGAGGAAAACCAGCTCCATCAGGTTGTGCACGGTAGAGTTGATCCACCGGCGCCTCTGGGACAGCAGGACGGAGAAGGTGTCGGGGGCATTGGTCAGGCATTTGGCATCGGGGGTGAAGGTCATTTTGAAGAACGGGAAGTGCTTCAGCATCAGGGTTGTCAGGTAACGGTCCTCACCCAGGTGCAAGAGGTTCTTCATGTGCAAGGTCTCTACAACGTTCTCAGAGTAGTCCTGGATGATCTGGTTGTTGACCAGGAGGGGCTTGCTGCCATCAGCCGACCGCAGGCGGTACATGCTGAAGCATCCTGGAAGGCAGGTGACGGAGCCAAACAGGGATTCAAAGGACTTGGCGAGGTAATGGGACAGGTAGTACTCGTAAACTTGGATCATGGTTGCCCAGGTAGCCTTCTCGTTTAGCAGGGCTGTCTCGCCACAGATGCCCATGATCTTTGTGTCATGCAGCATTGCTGAAACCAGCCGGTTGAGCGAGTCAGGGAGCACCAGGGTATCGGCATCCACCATCAGGACAAACTCGTAGTAGTGGGGATCAACCCCAATGACGTTCTTGATCTGGTGGTACATCTCCAGCTCCAGGGGCACCATGGGGTAGTTGTAATGGACCTTGTTGAAGAAGCGCATCAGGATCATCTGGGAGTCGCGCTTGCCCCGGTTGCCAGGCTTGGCCCGCTCCACTGCCCGGCCAACCTTGACCACAACTATGTACGGCACCACATGGCCCTTGCACTCATACAGCCCAGTGTACACCTTGCCCATGTTATGCTGCTTCATGCCATCCCCAAGCGATATAAAGCTGAGGGCTTCAGGGTCAGCCTCCTTGGCTCCCAGGAGCTTAAGCACCAGGCGGGGGTTGGGGTATCGTTGCCGCCGCCCACCACCATGCCATCGGAGATGACAAACAGGAGCTTGCGCTTGTCGTCATACTTGAGGGCTGCCAAGCTCTCCAGGGTCAGCCGTAAGGAGTCCTCATCCTCCGTGTAACATGGGACGTTGCATAGGACGAACTTGTCATGGTCCTCCGGCTCAGGGCGCGAGCTTAGCTGCAGCGATGCCACAAACTTTGAGAACAAGATGATGAACAGGAAGATGGACAGGGCCAGCAGGAGGTACTGGGCAAACATGCAGCGGAACGAGCGGCGGTCATCTACCATGCCAGCGTAGAAGGCGCTGTCAAGGCAGTCCTTCAGGATCTTCTTGGCCGCCCGGTTCTGGGGCCCCATCAGGAGCTGGGTGTCAAAAGCTTTTGTCACGTCCTTGCCGTTCAAGTCGTTCACCAGCTTCATGAATTCCGGATGCAGGAACTGCGCCTCGTCAATGTCATCTTTTGCCTCATTGGGACGGGCAATGATGAGGGGTGTGGTGTAGGGGGTGATGTCGTATATCTTCAAGAGGGGCTTTTTCAGAGAAGAGTCGCGGTAAATAACCCAGCGGCGGCCTCCCACCTGGTAGGCCTGGTCTTGGACGTAGGTGGCATCGTAGGCCAGGTCACCTACCTTTGCACCTTTGAGCTTGTTGTTTACGACACCCTGGAGCCAGTTGGGGTTGTAGGAGCCTTCGGTGGCTTCAAAGTAGCGGTGGTCGTGGCGTGTAAGCTGAAGCGTGCGTGAAGTGTTGGTAAACTGGACCTGGGGGCTGATGGGTTGGCCGTCCCAGCGTTGGCAAAGGGAGCTGATCTGCATGGGGAAGATCTCGGCCATGTCTTTTCCACCAAACTCCTCCAGGATCTTGCTGCGGGGCTCGTTGTAATGCCCCTTCCTGAAGGGGTCATATGCTGCCAAGTTATACACCTTGCCGTAGAGGTAGGATAGAACCTCATCTTCAGGGTCGCGGATGGTCACCTCGCTGGGGGAGAAGATGGCCCTAGAGGGACAGATGAGGGGATTGAAAAGGATAACAAACGCCAGGACCATTAAGCAGAGGAATAAGATGATGATGCACAGGGCAACCTTCTCACGCCAAGCCATGCGTACATCGGGACGCTTCATCCGACCACAGCACGTCAGGAAGAAGCTCGGCAGCCACCAAGTTAGAGCCCATGTGCAGCACACCCACAAGCGCCTGGTCTTGGTTTTGGGGGTCGGTTGATCGTCTTCGGGAGCTTGGATAGAAGCTACTTTCTCATCATTCAGTGCCAGCTCGTTGGCAGCACGCGTCAGTTTAAAATCCCCCACCGGGATCTCAGAAATAACGGAGGCGTTGTCATCGCTGTAGTTGGAGCGGGCATCGTCATCCTTGCCAAAGACGGGGGCCAGCTGCCCCTTCTCAAACGCCCGCAGGTTATCTTCAAGATCCCGCCAGGCATCGTCGGATAGGTACGCGTACTGGTTGCCAATGGCCAGCTTTTCATTGCCCCACCCAAAGATGGCGCGTGCCGCCTCGATGGCCTGGATAGCTGGCCGGGTGGGATCAACCCCCATCGGTCCCAGGACGACACCATATCGGGAAGTGAAGTCCTCATGGCTATAGCAGGCGGTATACTCGATCTCCTTCCTTAGTGCCATGCTGGACAGTCCGAAGCGCCTTACTTGATCCAATAGAAGCCCATGGTCGATGCTATGGGAGCCTGGGTTTAGGCTCAACACGAACCAAGTCTCTGCTCCATCAAAGGCATCGAAGAGAGTATCCATCGCCTGATGAAGCTGGCTGGATATGCAGGGAACACGGCCCTCAGTAAGGTCTCCCTTGGCACGTGGTTTGCGCACAGTAGGTTGACGCAAGGGCATGCCGGACATTTGTGCTGAAATGATCCCCTGGGCATGGGCCTGTACGGTCACCGCTGCACTATTGAACAGCCCAGATACAAAGGGGTTGCCAGTGGCGACACCCCCTTGCCGCGGAAAACCTGAACAAAGTCAGGGGATACACCAGCAATGTTGTTGTCCATGAACCCTTCAACGCTGTAGCACACGACCCCAAAGAAGTGGCGCACCGTGAACTGAGACATGGAAGGGTTGGCAGTAAAGGAGTCATCCTTTTCATCCTCCTGCTCCTTCAGCATAGCTTGCAGCAGAGCGGTATCGCTGGCAGGACCGCGTGACCGGTTTGCCTGGCGGTGAAGGATAGACACCAGCCCCGAGGTGCGGCGGCTTAGGAGGTGGATGGCAGGCTGGTTGGAGATGTATTCCACCGATGGGATCTGGATCCCATCCTCTCGGTACGCTTCAGTGCTGGATTCAAACACATGGTAGCATAGATAATGGAACAGGCGCTCGTTGGCATAGTTGGCGCAGAACTGCTGGAAATGGTTGACTTGGTTGCCAGCAACACTTCCCGGCAAGTCTAAAAGCCCCAAGAAGTTCTCCTGCGCCTTGACGCTGAGCCGGGAGTTGATGTGCTCGGTAATCCAGGAGAAGAGCAGCCCGTATAGGCACCTGGAAAGCTCATCCCGCTGCTCGCGGGCACCCTCCGCGTCCAGAAACACGGTGCAGGCTTCCTTCTTAATCAGCTTGGTCTTGTAGGTCAGCAGGCCTTCGAGGGTGGTGGCATGCAGGCCCAGGAAATCAGCAGCAGTCTCGAGCACGTCAAAGTTGCGCACAAGGGCTGCCTCCTCGCCACTCTGGTGGTTGGGATTGAGGAATTGGATGTTGCCCAGGTGAAGGATGGCGGCCAGTAGCTGGAACAGTTGGCTCTGGAACTTGGGATTAAAGCCAACCGTGCGTAAGGCTGACTTTAGGGTCTTGAACTCGTTGCTCAGCTGGGATGGGGTGGAGTAGGTTCTTGTGGAGCGCAAGTAGGCGTAATGGGAGGACTCCTGGTTGAGCTGAAAGTGGCTGCGCTCCTCGGGAGAAGTCCCCGCCAGCAGCTGGTAGAATGCAAAAAAGTTGGTCTCATGAGCGGCAGTGCTCGTCACCCGGTGGCGCTCCAGAAGATAGTCGAGGCAGCGGAAACCTGCCGCCCTCCCCCGAGTATCGAACTGGATTTCGGTGTAGAGCCCAAACCGAGAAGCGGTAGGATTATCTGACGAGAGGGCACAGCCAAAGCTAGAGTAGACTATCAGGGCATGCTCCAGTTGCTTCATAAGCTTGGCCTCCTTCTTCGACCCCGCGAGCAGCTGGCCAAGGTGCTGGATAAAGGCACGCTTGGTCCTGGATTTGCCAGACCCAGAATCACCAATGAATATCACTGCCTGATCAATGGCGCTGCGCTTGAGATGGAAATAGGAAGTGTTGGCTAGCTGATAGATGTGGCTGGGGAGGGCATCGTTGCGTCCTCCTGCTAGGCTGTGGTAGTCATCGGCATACGCCTTCATGATCTCCGGGCCCTCCGTCTGGGCCCCCACGTGGATTGGGTTGATGGAGACTAAAACACGAGCCCCAACCTTGGTGTAGGTGAAGTTTTCATTGTACCGTTTCTTCAGGGTGTCGGTGATGCCCTCATTGCTTTTGCTGTGCAGCATCGTCAGGTCCTCGGCAAGGCTATCGTCATACGCTAGTCGCTGCTCGCTATCGCGAGGGTTAGATTTCATTCGCGCGGCCATGGCGCTTAACTTGCACTACTCAGTTAGTGTCAACAACAAAGTGTACCTATTAATCAACGTGCTACGGTGTTAAAGTGATGACTTTAGGTTTACCGTATACTTTAAGGAATGGCACTCCTGGCGATGCAGAAATCTAGGAATGCCAGATGCAGCGACATTGGACTATGCATCTCCTTCTGCCATGTCTAAACGGGGTTTCGTTTAACAAATTATTACGTGTGCAATTCCGAGATGCAATGCTCAGGCATTGACCTCGCACCTCCAAACCGCCACTACAAATCGCATAAACTTAATCTCCCCTCGGCCTTGCAGCCACTTATTTCCCTACCCCCGCATTTAAATCCAGCTTGTTTGTCTCATCTTGCCCGTCACCCTCAATGCAGCTATTAATAGTACCGCATCCATCTATCACCCCCAAATACCACCTTTAAAAGTTCCCAGCACCCTTTGAAATAGTACAGTTCGCTATTTATGACGTCATGTCGATTCATCTTAAAATTTACATGTCAAAGCCAACTGCCCCACTAAAACACCACCATTTAATCAATTTATCCAGCAGCCAATCCCCCACCTCGACTCCCGTTAATTGACCCTGCAATTAACCGCAACCAAAACTAATCCCCTTGCGCCGCAATCATATACCCCTTACCTGAGCTAATGGAAACTAGCTACTTGGATAAAATTTTCATTCCCAAAAGGATAAACATCCGACTAGCACTTCAACTTGAACATCCGCATTGCTAAGATCGACTTACGGCATCCACCATGGGATATGATTGGTCCAGCCCCAGCCTCCATTTCTATCACTTAATTTAAACCATGACAACATATTATCGCATGATGAAAAGTGCATTGATAGATCATGCCAACCCACCTTAAGCATTACCCTTGATAGCTTCAAACCCCACCAGTCCAATTGGTCTATTCACATCCATTGCATCACCACAAAAATACTTTCCAACTTTAAGCTTGCACCGATCCAGGTCCGCCCCAACCCCAGTCAGCTGCTGTACCCGTGAAGGCTGCCGTGCTAAAGCAACACGGTTCTAGAAATGCAAACTTAACCTACAACCCCTTCTATGCAGGTACACGTTGATAACATAAACTACTACCCATCAGCTGTAGAAAGGAGGTTTACAGTAGGGGGTTATAGCCACTATGATCCATTGGCTTGAGCTGGGTTACCACCTCCACTATAAATACTGTATTAACTAAACATCCATCCCATCAGGAGATCCCTTCTTGGGACCCATTAGAAAGGTTCTATTTATCACCACCCCCGGAAATGGAAGAGATAATAAGGTACCCCACTTATACGATATGCTTCCCTGACCCCATCCAAAAAAGTCCCAGCACCACCAATTTACATCACGATCTGCATCCAAACTATTTCTCAAAGTGAAGGGATGCAATTATAACAGATACCTAAAACCATCCCACCCTGCTGAGGATATACTTCAGGGAAGTACTGCCCCACCCTTACCCGGCAGGGAATTCTGACGATATGGGCTTAGGGAGCTCCCTGAAGGGACCCCTGTCCACCAGAAGGTCACTGGCCATACCGGCATCACCAGATCCACAAACTTACCTATCTGGTTCCATCTACTAAAGGTGCCCCCCATGCATCCCAAGCCACATTAGACAGCAGTGAAGAGCAACCTGGCAGTCTTGGGGTACAAGATTCAAACTTGGGTCCTCAAAGTAGAGCTGGTCTTGGTTGTGTCAGGGATTCTTTCCCCGACTACATCAATTATTTGGAGTTGACCTTTCAAGACATCAAATCTAAGGAAACCAGCAATCAAGTTTTAGGCACCAACTTGCCCTCTGGAAAGGAACCAGATGGGGATCAAACCCGGAACCCTAAATATCAGGACAATGTTAGTCCAAAATCAGTCAGTTCACTTACATTACCTATTTATATTAAACCGATTGATTCAGTTTCTGCTTCTAAACTTCAATTCAAGTGTGAAAAGGTAGGTAGTTTAAGAAACAACATCACTTACCACTCTGCTTCTAATTGGCTGCGCAAATCATGCTTGACGCTCTGGGACCCGCTCTACTTAACTTTAAGCCAAGCTCCGTACTTGATGTTCCTTGAGATGTGACAATCAAGGCGCTCAATTCTTATTAACTCATGGCTTATCCCTGGCTCCTCTGGGATCATCATAAGTCTGCTATACCCTTTAATTAAGCTCCAACTTCACCACAGCATGAAAAGGGGACTTTTTCTAATGATCGATTCATGTAAATCCCTCTTATTCTCCCAATAACCACTTGAATATGTCAGCCTCCATTCTGAGGCTATTTAGGTGGGCAACCATGATCGATTCTACTTGTTCCAACAATAAAGACTTATTTCTACTCTACATCTGCCCACACTTATTATCTGATCCCTTATTTGAACCCCTGAAAGGAATTCTATTCCAGTTCTGGTTTCTAGTCCTCCTGCTTACGGTTGCATTTAGGCCTGAACCCCCTACTCCCACCACTGACTGGCACAACTCCTCCCCCAATGATTCTCACCAGAAGGAGTCCCTGGCCAATGGGTGGTTTAAGTATAACTCTGGCCACTGGGGAAGAAAGTTCCATCATGGTCGCACTACCAATCCTCCTCCGGTTGAACCTTTGCTGGTTAGACCTAACCCTTCCTTCTACCTGTTGACCTACCTGGTAGGGTATGACCTGTTGGGTTGGTTTAGCTCTATGATGGGTAGATTTGCCTATTTGGGTCACCTTGGCCACCTTGCTAGGGTCATTGTCGCAGATTAAATGGATTAGACATTAAGTTGCCGATCTAGGAATTGAGCAACAGAAATATTGTGCTATTGCATCCTGATTCTACTAGTGATAAAGACGTTTAAAACGCCCCCAAAACGGGTGTTTGACTTGCCTTTTGAATGCGCACAAGGCACAGGCTTTACTTCTGGGATTATAAATAGAAACAACACAGTTATTTATATCTACCTCCTTAAGGAAAGCCGCAAGAAAGCGGTTGTCCTCTCGCACAGGACTTTTGGCTGTGCCACTCCACTCTCCTCCATTTGGGAAGCCCTTCTGTCTGTGTCTTCCTGCCTCTGGTGGCAATTCCCCCATCTTTCACTATATAAGTTTGATACTATCAAAATAAATACCGGTTTTGTCTTATTATCTTCTTATATTCTTCTGTCCTTGCCCAGGCTGTCACTATACCACAACAGGTATAGTATTAAGATAAAGAAGCAGTAGACTAACTATTCGTATAAATCAGCACCCAGGCTGCATATTTTATGACAGTCATGGTGCCCATTGGTTCAGCCATTGCAGGACTTAATTTAGGGATCTTGGCCATCCAGATTGGGAACTTGTTTCCCTTCAAGTGAGTCCCTGGCAGGTTGGGTGATGTGAGCAGGTCATAGTCTAGGTTAGGTTCTTAATTTCAGTGTTTAAAGAAGGGTAACCCAGGTTCCCCACAAAGGAGGACAAGATAAATCAAAGCCTGAGCTTCATCTCCTGGTGCAGCGGTTATAAATCAAAGCAACCAGGTACGCGCTTTTGGCTCGATGGTAACCCAAGGTTATCACAAAAATTTATCCAGCATTCATACTGCAATAGGGAAGCGTATAGTTGGGTGGCCCCAATTTAAGGTTCAGCTCTAACACAGTTCATAACAGGTGTCAGTTGAGGGGGAAGCCTGTGCCAGTTGTTGCGCTTTTTGCATTACAGCGCCACAATTATTAGAGATTATAGGGCATAAGAAACTTGCCAGAATACAGTCATATGTGAGGATATGAGTAGTGCTGTATCAGAAGAGCCAGGATGGAATGGAACCATGATTATTGCCCAGCAATGGCTTCTGATCCCGCAGAAGCACTTAAGGATTGGGATAAAGATCAACCAGATTAAAGCTATATAACAAACGGTTCAAGATTAAAAGCTTCTTTTTATTGTGAGTGATTCATTCTTCTTATACCTTCTCAAAGGTTAATCCCTGGGCTGCTAGCAATGTCTTCTAGGACATTCTAACACACCCCTGATTTGGGTAATTATTAATCTAGGTTTGGCGCTTATCGCACGTCAACCAATAGAATATTTTCATCTTCACCCAGCCCAGGTGATCCTTGCTGGCATGGAATAGTTTAGAACTTCATGATCACCTCCAACTTCTCTGGCATACTGCAAGATTAATGCTTATTAATGTGATAAATATGGGAATTCAAGATTATGGGGGATCAAACCCAGCGCCTCAGCGCTCAATGTAAAAGTAAAGAGGCCCCTTGGCACCTGCAATATTTGCCAGGCAGCGCCGCGGCGCTTGACGTAAAAGTAGTTTGGGGCTTTGGCGCCTAATTTGATTGCTAGGCGGGGCTTGTGTATTTTTAAAGTGCCGCAGCGGCGCTTATCATTGGCTAATTTAAGGCTCAGGTCAGCAGGCTACTGCTGATCTGATATGCATAAAGTTTATCCTACCAATTTATGTAATTTGGTAGCTGCAATTCATATCCGCCAGCTCCGTCATAATTAGTATTGTTGTATTTTGTACTACTAATGTATGGATTTGGGTGTAACAGTCCCAATCTGTGGGCTCCGTCATAATTGGCATCATTGCTTGGTCAAAATTCTCAACACCAGTTATCTCATCATTGGGTTGTGTGCAAGAGGGGGCTAAACTAACCAAGTTCAGCTCTCATCCCAGCAAGACAAACCTTCAGGATGCCATCCAGTGAGCCACTGGGATGACCACTCTAGAAGGGGACTAAAGGAAGGATACCCAACACAGATGAGGAGAGTGGGTGCTTGATCCTATCAGGGTCAGACCTTTAAAAAAACCAGAGAGCGCCCGTAAGAGCATACTCTGGGACTACAGGTGGCTCCTGAGGGGCAGGCATTTATTCCACAGACAGGAGAGAGGATACTACAATATGGTCCACAACCGGGAAATCAACTGATTCCAGGGCTGGGGAGTACAGTCCAATGCCATCACCAGTTAGGCTTTTGTCCAAGATCTCTCCGACGGAGAGCAGGTCATTGGCTTTTCCAGGCAAATTATCCATCAGGTACGTGAGCCTAGAGAGTCTCCACTTATATGGTAGGCAGAAGAATAAGCACACCCCAAAGATTGGAGAGGTTGACCAAATAAAAGCAGCACCTTAGCCAAGGAAAATATCACAAACTTCAGGGTGGGGGATTGTTTCTAGGGTCTCCAGATGATTTGGAGTCTTTAAGTGGGTTCTTCTGATCTAATATGTATAAGATCCAGGTTGGCTAGATAAGCCACACAGAGAAAATGACAGAATTGTGGTGGAAGGCTTAAGGAGGACCTGTGGAGGACCTGTGGATGGTCTTGGATGGCTTTGACAATAGTTCAAGCAAAAGCTTGTCCCAATTGAAGGGAAAGCAATAGGATTTCTGATAAGAATGGGTACTTATACTAACTTTGAACTTAAGATCATGTTTGCCCATTGGATTTGAAAGCGGTTTAAGCTAGGTAAAGGCTATAGGCTGGCGCTAACTTTAACAGCTCAGAAGGAGCAGCCTGGGGCAGCAAAGCAGGCGTAAAGGTAAAGCAATCAGTATTTTATCTGACGGGTTAACTATAGCACACCAAGGCGTCCAAATAAAATAACCTGGCTGTGACAAACAAATTTTATTTCAAGTGATAGAATGAGCAAGCAGGGGACCAAAAGTCCCCTGTCTTGATTTAAGGAAGGGGGTTTGGGTTCAAATGGTCACCTGGCCAGACCATGGCCTTTGATTGGGTGGATAGAGAAATTTTACAGGGTAGAACCAGGGGAGCTGGAGAGTTTTGTACTGATTTCTGTCATGTCACTTGATTGGCCAGGGTTGGTTTGGGATTCTTGGGATTCATTCAGGTTTGAAGGTGAGATACGACTGGTTCTGATTGGCTGGCCCTGTGTCATAGATTGAATGGATTAGACATTAAGTTGTCTATCTAGGAATTAAGCGACAGAATGGTCGCGCAATTGCGCTACTGCATCCTGATTTTACTAGGGATAAAGACGTTGAAACGCCTCTAAAACAGCTGTTCAATTTGCCTTTTGAATGTGCATAAGGCACAGGCTTTACTTTTGCAATTATAAAAAGAACAACAAAGTTATTTATATCTACCTCCTTAAGGAAAGCTGCATGGAAGTGGTTGTTTGCTCACAGTGTTTTTTAGCTGTGCCAATCCACTCTCCTCTATTAGGGAAGTCCTTCTGTCTGTGCCTCCCTGCCTCTGGTGGCAATTCCCTTGCCTCACACTATATAAGTGTGATACTATCTAAATAAATACCAGTTTTGTCTTATTATCTTCTTATATTCTTCTTTCCTTACTCAGTCAGTCACTATACCACAACAGGTATAGTATTAAGATAAGTAAGTAGTAGACTAACTATTTTTAGAAATCAGCACCCAGGCTGCATATTTTACAACATAGGTGCTCATGGCTTCTCCAAACCACAGCTTCCTCTCTTCCACCCCCACAGCCCTGTTTTTGTGGAGGGAGATATGTCCTTGCCTATACCTGCAGCTTCTTCTGCCCAACCCACTCCAGGATCAACCTTCACTGCTTCTGGCTCTCTATCTGGTAGACTCCATGGCTCTTCTTATGGTCAACCAGGACTAAGCCAGTGGTTGCCTAACTGCCAACAAATTTTGGAAATTGTCAGCTCTCAGTCAAGTATGATCTCCTGGATGAACTCCATTGAAAAAGCCCTTACCTCCTTGATACCAATCCAGCCTTCCCCCATGGCTGAAGCAACTGGCATGAACTACGTCTCCTGCTTCTTGGAGCCTGCCTTGGTTAAGGAAGTATACTGCTAATATTCTCCTCCTTCTTCTTCTGGTTGTTTTCCTGATAGAATCTCCCTTAATTCTGGCACCCTCCAAAATGTTAGCAGCTCTGGCCCCTGCTCTGGCCCCCCAAACCTTGCTCAAAATATATCAGAAGCTGTTCACTCCCACTCTAGAATAGTTCTATGGATGAGCAAGATAGAACATGTACTTTCTTCCTTGGTACCCACCCAGGTGAATCAGCATGTTGCCCTGGAGTTCTATGATCATCAACAGAAAACTACTAAGCCAGAAGACATCCATAACAGCTGCATCATGGGATTCTCTGCTCTTCAGGATACTATAAAGGCTCAAGAGAAACAGATGTGGTTTCTTGAAGAGGAATTAGTTCTGGCCTTTCAGGAAAAGAAAGAGTGGCTAGATGAGTTGGATGCTCAACGTGCTCTCCTTGACTCCCTTCAGGACTAACTAAGCAAGCACCTTGAAGATGCCTCAGCAATTAGTACCCCTGATACTCTAATTGGATTGCATGGGAATGCTAAAGCTGATAGTTCCCCCTCTCATAAGATCCTTACTACATTGCCCCTTCCTGACTCCCACCACTATCACAGAAGCAATGAAGAGGATGTCTCCTTCATTGCACCTTCAGCAGGTACCCTGGAGTCTCCCTGGGAACTTGATAGCAATCCCTCCATCACTCCTGATGGTTCTGAAGCAACTAACCCTCCTGCAAGTCAGAGCAAGGAAGAATTCACTGATGATTCTGGCATTGAGGAGTACAATGAGGATCACTCAAAAAACTACTAAGCAGCCAGGACAAGGAGAAATCCTTGGCTGCATTTGTGGGTTAACCTCCCTCCTCTCCCCCATGACAAGCCTGTGCCTGACCCTGGCACTTGTTGTTCCTTTACAACAGAGCCTTCTGATGCCCCTCTGCTGGTTGACTTTGCCTCTCAATCAGAAACGGTGGATTCTTGCACTTTGAGAATGCAAGAAGATCTTGCCTACTGGGTCCCCACATCCAAGTTCTTCTTGGCCATGGACCTGATACCTGGCTACTGGCAGATTGATCTCCCTCCAGATGACCCAGAGAAGTGTGCCATCCCTGCCAACCAAAGACTGTTACAACCTACCAGGATGCCTCAGGGTCTCTCTAATGCCCCAGCCACCTTCCAACAAGCTATGGACACTGTGATGGGGGACCTCAAGCCCTCATGTGCCCTGGTCTATCTGGATGACATTAAAGTATTCTCTTGCATCTATAACAAACACCTGGAACCCCTGGAAGAAGTGTTCAAACGCCTGCACTACATCAATCTGGAGTACACCTATGGTGAGCTTCCAGTTGCTTATATACTGCGTAGTAATAAGGTCAAGGTGCTACCTCTCTTGATTGGGGAAGCCAAGGGTATCCCAGTCTACGCCTCCTGTAATGTGACTATCCCACCTGGCTCTCAGATGATCCACAATACAGGCCTCTTGCTGGCTCTACTGGCTGGCACTCATGGAGAAATCTTTGGCATCCCTAATGCCTCCGGACTATAACCATGGGTTGCACCAGGTATCCTCATGCCAAGTGAGAAGGAGGTACTCATACTATTGGCCAACATGAGTTGTGAAGCTATGGTTGTCTCCAAACACCAACTTCTGGCTTATATACGGCTGGAAGAGCATGGCAACCTGCAGGAGACTGCCCCCTTTGCGGACTTCTCTGAGTTGGGTCTACCCTGTGAGCAACCACTGGTGCTATCAGTCATAAGCTGCAACTCCCTATCTGGCCTCTCCAAAGAGCAGAAGGATCAAGCTATGGATCTCCTTGCCCAGTATAAGGATATGTTTGCCAAGGATGCTTATGACCTGGGCAAGGCTGCAGATGTTGCTCATCATATTGACACCCAAGGCAGTCCATCTATCTGTTCCAGACCTGTACCACGCAGTCAAGCCAATCATGTTGTGGCTAACAAGGAGCTTCAGAAGCTATTAGGATCTGGCTTACTGGTCCCCAGTAAAAGCCCTTGGGCTTCCCCTCCCCTGATTGTCAAAAGAAGGATGGCAGCAACTGTGTGGTGATTGAATACTGCTGACTGAATGCTGTTACCAAGAAGGATTCATATCCCTTCCCTCGTATTGACAATACCTTGGACCAACTGGGTGGCACCAAGTTCTTCAGAGCTATGGACCTTATCAGTGGGTACTGGTAGATTGATCTACCCCCTGCTGAATAAGAAAATGTGCAATTATCACTGACCAAGGGCTATTCTAACCCACAATGATGCCTCAAGGTCTGTCCAATGCCCCAGCTACCTTCCAACGGGCTATGGATGCAGTGATGGGCGACCTCAAACTCACCAGTGTCTTGGTCTACCTGGATGACATTAATGTGTTCTCCCAAACCTTTAATGATCACCTACAACACTTGGAGGAAGTCTTCCAGAGGTTACTTGCAGCTAATCTCAAGCTCAAGCCACGCAAGGGCAACTTCTTCAAGGAGCATCTTGAGTTCTTGGGGTTCATCATTAGCCAAGATGGTCTCCGTCCTATACCTCTGAAGATGAAAGCAATTGAGAAAATGCAGATCCTGGCCAATAAGCGGGACGTGCAGGTCTTCCTGGGGATGATTAGATACTACCACCACTTCATCCCCAACTTTGCATCCCTTGGTGACCCCCTTTTTCAGCTTCTCCAAACTGATAAGGAATTCTTCTGGAGCCCAGCGTGCCAATCTGACTTCAATGCTCTCAAAGGAACACTGACTGCAGCCCCTGTGCTGGCCTACCCTGACTTTTTGTCTAGCCGTTTGTGGTTCATACAGATGCTAGTCTGACGGCAATTGGGGGTGTTCTCTCCCAACTGAACCCCAACAGACTCAAACAACCCGTTGGATACTGCTCATGTACGCTTAATTTTCACAAGAGGAACTACACTGTCACCAAATGAGAGTATCTGGCTGTGATATACTCCTATCAACAATTCAGAGTCTATCTCCATGGGGGCATTTCACGGTTGTAACAGACCATGCCTCCTTGCAATGGCTGAAGACCCTCAAGGACCCCAAAGGATGTCTGGCGTGTTGGGCCATTAAACTTCAGGCTTATGACTATGAGATCATTCATTGAGCTAGGGCAGCCCACCAGAATGCTGACTATCTCTCCCGCCTTCCCACTGTAGCCTTAGTATCCCCATGGCTGACATTCTCTATGACAAGCTTATGGAGGATCCTTCTTTGTGGGGGGAGGAGCCGGTAGAGATACAGAGAGCTCTCAAGAAGCTAACTGTTGATACTAAGGTCTCTAAGGGACAACTCCTGAAGCTTTGTGGAGACTCTTGGCTACCCTACATACTCCCATCCCTATGCATGGACTCAGTGGTGGCCGCTCACAAGACTACTGGCCATGGTGGCATACAGAAGACGTTAGCTCTGCTACAGCAGCACTGCTTCTGGGAAGGAATGCACACTGACGTAGTGGATACACTGGCCAAATGTCATGACTGCAACATTGAGAGGCCTAAAGTTGCCAAGTTTCAACACAGACTGGTACGCCCTGGGTTTGCCTTTCACACTGTAGTCATTGACGTAGTGGGCCCCCTGCCAGCTACCAACAGTCACAACAAGTTCATCATTGTGGCAGTTGACCATCTGACTGAATGGGTAGAGGCCAAGGCAATTCCCAACCAATCTGCACTGGTAACAGCCATGTTCATCCTGGAGAATATCATATACAAACATGGTTGCCCCCAGATCCTGCTGACAGACAATGGTATCAACTTCAACAGTTATATCATCCCCCGCCTCAACCAACTGATGGGAATTTGTGGGACACTATCCACTCCTTATCAACCACAGACAAATGGCATGGTAGAGCACACTAATGGGAGCCTGGTCTAGATACTCCGTAAGCTCAGTCATCAAAATGAGACTGAATGGAACACCTTTCTGCCTGAAGCCACCTTTGCATATAACATTGGGTACCATCAGGCCACTGGCAAGCCATCCTTCCAACTGCTCTACGGCCGGCAACCAGTACTTCCCCCTTTACTATATTCCTTGGTAAAGCCCAGCCTGGCTGTGTCCCCAGAGGCGTACCTCAACAAGCTGGTTCAAACTCTTATTTGCTTGTAATCATAGGCCTAAACCATAAACTTAAACCATAAGTTGCAGGACCTAGAACAAACTGCATCAAAACGCCCTGCCTTACCCACTTACCTGGTAGGAGACTCAGTCTAATTTTTCAGCAATAGAGGATACAGCCACAAATCCAAACTTGCCTCCCTTTGGCAAGGCCCAGTTCAAGTTATCCAGAAGACTGGCCCTAACTCCTACACCCTTAAGGAGCCCCATTCTGGGCAATTGATCACTAGAGTACATGCTTAGTATATGTGTGCTGCTCCTAGTGACCAAGAGTAAGCTCCAATGAGGACAACAATCCAAAAAAACAAAAGCCTAATTAAAAAATTCCATGGGTTGTTGTCCTGTTTGCAATAGTGTTGCACCAAAGTATGAGGAATAAGAATGAAAGAACAAGGTGTTTATTGGAGACTGAAAAGACTCTTCCTGTACCACACCAACTGTTCTACCACATGAATGGCAGCCAGGAAACACAACTGGTTACCTACAGATCCGCAAAGCCAATGACCAAGGATTGGGCAACAAACCCCCACCTAACGAGACATGTGGTTGACCATAACATCATAGCCACTATCTAGAGACACCAAGCCATTCTTGACCCTGTTGTATAATCCAGTGGAGGGAAATGTTGTAGATTAAATGGATTAGACATTAAGTTGTCTATCTAGGAATTAAGCAACAGAACAGCCGCGCAATCAGGCTATTGCATCCTAATTTTACTAGGGATAAAGACGTTAAAAACCCTCTAAAAGGGTGTTCAGTTTGCCTTTCAAATGCACATAAAGCACAAGCTTTACTTCCACAATTATAAATAAAACAACAAAGTTATTTATATCTACCTCCTTAAGGAAAGCTGCATGGAAGTGGTTGTTTGCTCACAGTGTTTTTTAGCTGTGCCAATCCACTCTCCTCTATTAGGGAAGTCCTTCTGTCTGTGCCTCCCTGCCTCTGGTGGCAATTCCCCCGCCTTGCACTATATAAGTGTGATACTATCTAAATAAACACCTGTTTTGTCTTATTATCTTCTTATATTCTTCTTTTTTAACCAGGCTGTCACTTTACCACAACAGGTATAGTATTAAGATAAAGAAGTAGTAGACTAACTATTTGTAGAATTCAGCACCCAGGCTGCATATTTTACAACACCCTGATAGCCTTCAACAATTGCCGGTACCAAGCCAGCAAATGATCAAATTGACTAGCCTTTCTTCCCAGGGAGGAGCAACAAAGGCGGGGGAGTCTGCAGGTAGGCTAGCACAAACCTTTTGTCTACAGTATGGGCTAAATCCTTGAGGGAATTAACAGGGTTAGCTAAATTCTGAGCAGTTTTCTTTTTGTGTTGAGGGAAGATTTTCCTATATAGGGCCAAAGGGGGAGTAGCTTTATAGGTTCTTGGATACCAACTTTCTGGTCCTTGGGTTTGGATAATGGGTACTTTTCCTTTGATTTCAGTATTAATTTTGGCTCTTAACAGATGCCCTGGATTACTCTTATTATGATTAGAGTTTTAAAGGTCTATCCTGGTTTGCTTAACTGGTTTAGGATGTTTCCCTTTTGAGCTTAGGTCCTTAATTCTTAACTTGGATGGCTGGTCCATTGGCTTGACTGTATGCCATGTTCCTAGTCTTGGGTGGGGCTATTTTGGTTCCTGACGTCCTGGGATTTGTTCTGGAGGTGTCTATAACAGCATATGTTACCGGAACCTGTTTCAAATTCAAAGCTAAGTCCTGATTCTCTTTGTTGATTTTATCCTTGTTTTTCCGCTCCAAGGCTTCTAACAAAGCGGCTGATTGGAGTTTGAGGTCTTTGGGCCGCTTTGAGTGATGTGGTTAAATGGTGAGCGGCGCTAATCAAGGATAGCAGACAAGGTACAGTAGACAGATCATCAGTTGCTTAAGAAGCATTGGGCCATATTGGGAGGGGAGTGGGAGCGTTCAAGCTCCTCTGGAAGTGTAACAGAACCAAGTCATTAAAATTGAATCCAGAAATCATCCCAAGAGAAAAGTCAGAATAAAGATCAGATAGAGAAGAGATAGAAAGGGCAAGCCAAGGAACAGCCAAGGGGTCAAGGGCCAGTTGCATATCTGCTTACACCAAATTATGGCAACTGTGGTAAGTTCAACTCCCAGGTGATCAACTCCCTGGTACTTGACACTTTGTCAAGTACCAGGGAGTTGAGTGATGAATATGTAATTCTATTAGTTTTTTTGGCTTAACTAATTTTAAGCTAATTTTTTTAGTAAAATAGGGCTCAACACCAAAAAAACAAGACTAAAATTACTCAAATTTGACTCTGTTTAATAAATCAATTAGCTAAAAAACGGATTTAAAGGAAAATTTATAAATAAATTTAATAGTAGAAATGAAAAAATACTTGTTTTGACACTCTAAAAGAAAAAGTAGCCAGTTTGACACTTTTTAAGCCAAATTCTAATTTTATTAATAAAACACTTATGCGCTTATATAAATTTTATTATTTATTATTATATGTTTATTATTAGTGTCCATAGTTGTTGATTAAGCTCCCAAGCACCACTATACTGGATTTAGTGCTATAGCCATTAATCAAGCACCCCACTTGTTTTACATCATGTCATTTCCGGGTTTGTGGATTAGGTGGTGCCACATAAATTAAGCCCAATTTATTAAGAGATTTCATATGTTATTTTTAAAAAACAGAAACTCAACTCCCCCTCTGTTTGACTCTATCCACTTGCCACACAATTGGTTTTGGATTTACTAATCAAAGGCTCATAATTAAGGCTAAATTAATAAGTGGCACACTATGAGCGTCACTCAACACCCATCCACTTGACACTTTAACTTTGGGATTATTACAGAGAGCTTCTTAATGTTTTAACCATCAATATGGTAAAAAATTCACTTCTAGCTCCTCACAGCATAATATTATCACTAATTAACACCTTCCTACACATTTACTTTTTTAACTTATGTTCTATTTTTTTATTAATGAGCATATGAAACTGCCCTGCTTTTGGGTCAACTTTTGGGCCTGTTATTGGGAATTTTGACCAAGCAATGATGCCAATTATGACAGGGCCCACAGATTGGGATTGCTACAACCAAACCCATAAATTAGTAGTATAAAATACAGTGATGACAATTATGATGGAACTTGTGGATAGGAATTGCAGCTACCAAATAACATAAATTGGTAGTATAAATCATATGCATATTGGATCAGCAGTAGCCTGCTGACCTGAACCTTAAATTAGCCAATGATAAGCGCCGCTGCAGCACTCAAATCATACAGAATTTGCCGCTGCGCCACCTGGGAAAAGACACAGGCACCACAGCGCCGCCTAGCAACTGGATTAGGTGCCAAAGCGCCAAACTACTTTTACGCCAAGCACCAACTGAAAATTTTTGCAAGCGCCGCGGTGTTGCCTGGCAAATATTGTAGGCGCCAAGGGGCCGCTTTACTTTTACATTGAGCGCTGAGGCGCTGGGTTTGATTCCCCATAATCTCAAATTCCCATATTTATCATATTAATAAGCATTAAGCTTGCATTAAGCTTGCAGTATGCCAGAGAAGTAGGAGGTGATCCTGAAGTACTAAACTATTCCACGCCATCAAGGATCACCTGTGCTGGGGGAAGATGAAGATATTGTATTGGTTGACGTGCAATAAGCGCCAAACCTAGATTAATAATTACCCAAATTACTGGTGTGTTAGAATGTCCTAGAAGACATTGATAGCAGCCCAGGGATTAACCTTTGAGAAGGTATAAGAAGAATGAATCACACACAATAAAAAGAAGCTTTTAATCTTGAACCGTCTGTGATATATCTTTAATCTGGGTGATCTTTATCCTAATCCTTAAGTGCTTCTGCGCAATCAGAAGCCATTGCTGGACAATAATCCTGGTTTCATTTGATCCTGGCTCTTCTGATACAATACTACTCATATCCTCACATATGACTGTTTTCAAGCAAATGTCCTGTGCCCTATAATCTCAAATAATTGTGGTGCTGTAATGCAAAAAGCGTGACACCTGTTTTAAATTAAAGCAAGTTTTATATGTAAAATACATAGTGAATTTGATTTTTCTGCTCAACTCTGGCATACTTGACAGTGAGAATTCAGCTTTTTTCAACTGATTGACAGTACCAAGCTTGACACTTTACTATGTTTTTAGTTTTTAACTCCCAATAAAAAATTCCACATAATAATTTTTTTGCAATTATAATTTACTACTCTTCCTGCTACTCCCCATATACTTTTTTGATTTTTAATTGTACTTTTACATTGATTTAGCACTAAGATGTTATGCTGAACCTAACATCTTTGATGCTTCATCAAAAATTCATTTATTTTCTGTTTTAACCTTTATATCTATACTTTTTAATCCTATTTTGCTTCTATTTACTCTGTTATATTTTTTCTTGATAAATAAAACTTTATTTACATAATTTTCATTTAACTTTTGCTTTGCTTTACCTCTTTGTGTTTTCAATATTTTCTCAATCATTTTATTTACAAAACTAAACTTTTTCTTTAGCCAAGATCATCTAAATCCAACAAGCCTACCAAGTGCCAAGCCTCAAAGGGCTCAAAAGAAACTGTCTCCACTCCCAAGCGTGTCAAGAAGCATACAAAGGCAAAGTCTCCAACTCCATCTCCCCCACCCCATCTCCTCTCACTCCTCCCCCCTCATCTTCAACTTCCCCCAATTCCTCAAATAAAAGTGATGACTCCCTCACTGATCACTCTTTTTACAAGTCAGAGGCCAATCCCAAACCCACCAAGGAGAGCTGTATCAAGAATTAAAAGGCTGCTAAGGAGCCCACCTCTTCTTCTGATAAGAAAAAGGAAGCTTCAAAGTAGGCCTTAAAGAACCCTTCCCCTCCTCCTCCTGATGGCTCTTCCCCCCTCCCTCATCTGACCCCCAGGATGAGCCTGAAGAATATTCCAAGAAGTCCAAAGCTTCTGGTCACATAGCTTGTGATCCACTGGCCATCCACAATATCTGCAATGTGGACAGAGAGTTCAAAGTCCTCAAGCACTTCACCTGTTTTTTCCCATCATGTCAGTAAAGTGCGGCCCTGGTTACATCACAGATAATTACATTTAAATTGTAATAATCAAAAGAGTGCCACCAAGAGCAAGCACTTTGTCTGTGAGGATAAGACTTGTGGAGCCTGGCTAAACACTGAGGGCTGGGAGCGGGTTAATGCTGAGAAGGGGGAGCACACCTGTGATCCCCCCAATCACCTTATCACTTGGATGCTGAAGTAGTACCTTGTCCAAGTAATTCCACCTCTGCCAACCTCTGCGCTTCAGATCTGGACATTAAAGCCCTGAAGCATCTCAAGCCCAACAATATTAAGTTGGTGCCCACCCAGGAGCAACTGATTAAGTTTATAAGAAATAAAAGAATAGCTGATAATTTCCCTCCCCCAAGGCCTCAGCTGTCTTCTTGGAGCTCATGCTCACCCACAAGCTCAAGCAGCTTCTGAGTGGGGAGCGTTTTCTCCTCCATGACAATGGGCCCAGCAGCAAAGACTGCATAATCTGCTACATCACTCAGCAGAACCTGATGTAGTTGAAAAGAGCATCAACCTGGCTAGTTTACAGTATCTTTGCCACTTGCCCCTGGATGTTCTACCAGCTCTGTATGGTCTATGACCAGATAGACATCCAGGTGATTCCACTTGTGTTCTTTCTTCTCCCTGGGGCCACCAAGGCCATCTACACCTGTGCTTTCTCTATCCTCCTCCAAGAGCTTTTCCTTCTTCCCCCCAATGATAACAATGCCAAGAAGACCCCTCCTCACACCCGCACCAACCCTCCTGACGCTGATAAAGTCCAGGCCACCCTGAACTTGGAGGGAAAGGTAAGGCTGAGAGCTCTGGGCCTCACATATGCATTATAGACTTTTAGCCTGCTTAGTTCAATTCATTTGAGAAGCTGTTTAGCAGGGAGTGCAGGGGTGCCACTTTCACTTCTGCCAAAAAGTTGCTTTAAATGTGCAGGCCCATGCTGGGCTTAGTAAGTTGAGCCGGAGGGACACTTTGGACACCTGTAAATTTGTGCTTGCAAAATTTAGTGCCTTGGCTTTTTTAAAGCCAGAGCACACTTTGCAGGGGTTTGAGGCTCTCTCAAAGGATTCTTACATAGCAAAGCATCCATAGCTAAAGCCTTTCCTTGAGTACTTTGAGCCCCAGTGGATTGGGAAGGTTGTCACACAGAGGCAAGGCAAGGCCCGCGCCAAGGCCAGTTGGAATGTTTACCGGGCGGCGGTGAATGATGAGCTCAAGACCACTTTGGCGCTAGAGGCTTATAACAAGCATCTTAAGGCCAACTTTGGGCTTCATCCAAAGTTCAATAAGTTATTCTCCCTCCTGAAGCACAAGCAGGAGAAAACCATCTCCAAGCTGTGTGACTTGGGAAACTGCTTCCCCCCACCAAGCCTAGAACCCGCTCCACCCTCCACCAAGGCCATTCAGGGTGTGGCTAAGCACAAATACAAGGCCTCTGAGCTTAAGCAGAAGCTTAATCTTATTGCCACTGCCCTCTTGGAAGTGGCTCAAATGAAAAAAAGGAAAAAGGGTGAAGAGTAAACTTTCTTGCTTCTGTGGTTTTACCTTTTAACTTTTTAGCTTTAATTTTTACTTTTTAGTTTTGATCAATTAGTTTTCACTTTTAATTTTTCTATTTTTTATGTAATTAGATGGTACTAATTATTTTGTATGTTTATGGTAAGTTTGAGATGAATAGTTATAGTTGAAAGTGTATAAATATCTTAAATTTTGTTAATTTACTTGTAAAACATAAGATATTCACATTTGTACTTATATGAACTATATCAAATAAATATTAAAGTTTCTTCATGTTTTGCATAACATTTATTGTTGTGGTTTTTTTGTGTATTCTTGGTTCATTGCAATTTTATTTTTTATGGTAATTGAAAATATTTTTATAATAAAGAATTTAAATTACATAGTAAAATGAAAAACATTTGCTTATTTGTCCTTATTCACATTAGTTAATATACACTTTTTATTATTTTTTGAGCTCTCTGGAGTCACTTTAGTATACCATAGCTGTAGGGTTTAATTCTTTACATTAAAAGCTTTCAGTACATCAAGATCTTTTATTTAAAAAAGTGATGATTTCAAGTTGTCAATTAGGGAAAAAGCTTACTTCTCTTTTACTATAGTGTTGAGTACCAGGGAGTTGAGCACCAAGGAGTCAATCCCCAGGGAGTTGAACTTATCACAGTTGCCTCACGGGAGCTGCCTCTCATTTTGTAAGTGAATGGCTCAACCAGCACCCCAAAAAAAATGAAAACTGTGACATGTTCAAAACTGCCTTCCTCAAAAAGGTTGTCATGAAAGATTCCAATGTGGTGATTATGACAGAACTTTGCACTTTCAAAATGACAGGAACAATTGAGGACTACATTGCAGCATATGAAAGCTTACACAACCAAGCTCACAGCATCATCAACTTTGATGAGCCAGGACCTTGATTGGACTTCTACAACAGCCTCCCCACACATATCAGACGTCAGTTTGACATGACCTGCTGCAAGAACCTTGAAGATGTGTTCTTGGAAGGAAAACATACAGCTCAGAAATCTGACAATCTACACACAACAAACAAGCAAAAGGAGAGCCCCACTGCAAAGAAGGACTCTTGCTCTAATAAGAAAAATAACCAAGGCAATAACCCCCATCCTCAAACCATGAACCATACAGCGCAGGCTAACCAAGCAAGCACTGAAGACACAAATGAGGAGGGAAAAGCTCAGGAGAGTGCCTAGGCAAGCCACCCTCCCCCAACTCACAAGACTTGTACAGGGACCAAGACGTGGGATCAATCACCATGATCCAAGTACCCTCCAGCAATCCTCTACTGTTTTCCCCCTAAACTGGAAACAAACTCCTTACTTATCCTTTCCACTTTTGCAGATATTAGGGCACAGCATTATTTGACACTAGAGCAGATCAATCCCTTGTTGAAAAAAATTGCCACCCTAATGAAACTATCAACATTTCAAAGCAACATCAAGAGAGTTATCATGGCAGACAACAGAAGTACACCAGTCAACAAGGAAGCAAAACCTTTCTGCGCCCAAATCAGATATGTGCAGACTACGCTTAGTGGTCCTACCATAACAATTCCCAAATACAATGTTATAATTGGCCTGGATTGAATGAGAAAGACCAAATCTCACATTGACTGGGACAGCGCTACCCTTACTATATAACATGGCAAAGTACACCACCATGTCTACCCAACTCACCTTGACACACTTATGAGAGACCATGTGTTTGTGAAAATCATGGAAACAGAAGAGGAAAATGACCCCAGCAAAATAAATTGGAACACCTGCACATATGAGATTATCCATTTTAATAATACAGAAGCCAGACGTGAGAAAGGACTATATCCAAGATCATCTTGTCAGTGAATTCCCTTCTGTCTTCCAAGAAACCCCATCAGGGTTATCACCTGACCGTGGCATATAACACAAAATTGACCTCAAGTGAAGTATACCAAAAGCACAGCCAATCTATTGCCTCAAACCCCAAGAAGACAACACTCTGAAAACCTATTTGGATGAAGCCCTTGAAAAAGGCCTCATTAGACCCTCAAAATTGCTTTTTAGTGATGCTGTCTTCTTTGTAGCAAAGAAAGATGGAGGACTCCACCTAGTCACAGACTAAAGGGCGCTCAAAAGGTCAAAATTGAGAACATGTATCTCCTGCCCCTGATTGATGACTTTTTTGATGCCCTGGGGGGTCCCAAATCTTCAAAAAAAATTGATTTGACAGCAGGTTATCACCAAATTTGCGTGAAACCTGAAGACATCCCAAAGGCTACGTTCTGAACCAAATATGAATCCTTTGAATATGCTGTCCTTAATTTTGGCATGAAAAACGCCCCTAGCCCCTTTATGACCTTCATGAACAAGGTTTTTAAAGAGCACATTGGAAAGCAAGCAATCTCCCACCTGGACAACATAATCATCTACAGTCAAACCCCAAAACAACACTGGGAAGACGTCTGCCTGGTCCTCTGCGTCCTCAAGAAAAACCAAATCATTGCCAAGCCATCAAAGTGTGACTTCTTCTTGTCTGAACTTTCATTCCTTGGTCACATCATCAGCAAGGACAGAATAAAACCAGACCCAGAGAAGATACATACCATAACCAAAATGCCAGCCCCCAGGAACAAAAGCAAACTCTGTACCTTCCTAGACATGGTACCCTACGTTAGAAAATTCATCCCTGACTGGGGTGCTCTGATGGCCCCATGTCAGCCATTACAGGCAAAACAACCAAGTTTTTATGGACACCTCTATAAGACCAACATTTCTGCCATCTAAAAGAACTAATGGTCACCGCCCCTATCCTTCAATACCCAAATTATAAAGAGATATATGAGTTGGAAACCAATGTATCTGACTGCACCATAGGAGAAGTGCTCTATATCCAGACAGCAGAAAAAGACTTCCTCCCTGTGGCAACAAGTCAAGGAAACTATCTGACAGCAAACAAAGATATCCCATACACAATAAAGATTTGGTGGCCATCATACATTGCCTCATGAAATGGTGATGCTATCTGGAAGGGGCCCAAACATTTGAAGTACCCACCGACCACAAGTTGTTAATATTCTTCAAAACACAACAACACTTGTCAAGAAGGCAAGCTGAGTGGACAAGCCTCATACAGAGGTACTCAATGCAAATTAAATACAAGCCAGGCAAGGAAATGCTTACTGCAGATGCCCTATCAAGGCTATACAGCAAACATATCCTTTGCACTGATGGCAACCCTGACTGGACCATGTTAATCATGAGGAATCTCCAGGAAGGGTTCCCATCTGGCACCCCAATGGACATCCAAGAGAAGTTCCTTAAGAAAAAACATCTGTTCAAAAACATATATGGAACCCTGCACTGAATACTTCTAACTGGTGACACTGTAACTTACATCTTGTCAACGCAAAAGATTGACACAATCCTCCAATATCACAGAGACCTGAGACACACCCGTAGCAGTAACTTACACAAATATCTCAATACACGCTACTGGTGGCCCAACATGCTAGATGATATCAAAGAGGTACTGGAACAATGCAAAGTCTGTGAGAAGTACACCCAAACCAAGTCACCACCCAAGTATGTAGTACCTGTATCCATCATACAACCCTTCAAGGTATGGTCATTGTATATTGTGGGACCAATGCCTGGTGAGAGCAAGGGCAAAAATTACATCATAGCAACTAAAGAATATGTAACCAGATGGCCAGTGGCAAAAGCCATAAAGAACACAAAGGCAATGATGTGAGACAATTTTTGGGAAAGAAATCATAGCAAGTTTGGGCAACCTTACCTCCTGATCACATAAAGAGGCACTAAAATTAAAGCCATTGGCACCAATATCTACCTTTCCAAGAACAAAATAAGAAACATCACAGCCAGCCTTTATTATCCGCAAGCAAATGGACAAGTAAAACAACTAAACAAATTTTTTTATGGAAGCCCTCAGTAAGTTATCTGCTAACAATCCAAAGGCCTGAGTCAATATGCTACCAATAGCACTCACAGTCTGTAGAACACAATTCAACCTTAACACAGGTAAAATCCTTTATGAACTTGTCTATGAGCAAAAGCCTGCTCTTTTTAGTACAATTGCAGGACCACAATTAACTCTGCCCAGAAAGATGCCAGATGACAGTGACTCCAATGTATAGTGTGCTAGAAAAGACCAGGAAGACATGAAACAAAAAAGAGTTGAGAGAGAAGCAATCCCACTACAGCAGGAAAGATTCCAAGTCAGGGACAAAGTCTGGGTTTTCAACCACAATTAGCACAATTTGAAACCAGGGTTACAAGAATCAGGTATTGTTGTGGAAGTCAATCCCAATAATACCTACCTTATCAAAGGAATTGGTGCACAAACTGAATTAAAGCATATGCACCATAATCAACTCCGCCTGTGTAAAACAAGAACAGCCCAACAAAATTCCATACTCCCTGTTCCCAATGCCAAACTAGATCAATACCAAGCCCGCATCCCCAACACTCTAAAGAAAATTCCTAAGGCTCTGCCTTCCGGTACCCCAGGGGGAGATGTCACAACATCTTTGATTAATCCCACTCAGGGAATTAACACCCCAAGTAGATCACCAAATGAGTCACCAAATAGCTCAATGATCAACCAATAAGTTGGTGGCACTACTATCAGTCAACCATCTATTACAGGGATTAAAAAATCCAGATTCTAAGCAGAAAACAACTTGAATAAGCATTGTGACTTATGAGAAACACTACTAAGATAAGCCTCATGACTCCCATGATGTACATGGACAGTATGTGGCTTTCCATGATACTATATATTATCATATATTCATATCCCACAAACTATCATTTTCTTCTTAATTTCCCCCTTTATCTTGTTTATTATACTTCTCAGAAGTATATAATTGACAGTACATCAAGATCTATTAGTTAAAAAAGTGTTAATTTCCAGTTGTTGATCAGGGAAAAAGCTGAATTCTCACTTTAATATAGTGTTGAGAACCAGGGAGTTGATCACCAGGGAGTCAAACTTACCACATTTGCCTACAGCAGCAGGCCCAGTGAAGCATCATGAATCTGTGGCAACCCACATGGGTTCAGGCACTTAGAAAATATGGAGGTGGGTTTCTGAGGAGTGTGCCCAACTTACTATGTTGGCAACTTCCACATCACCTGTGAGGGGTTCCAACTTTAAGTTCAGCATGTGTTGTGACTGATCAGACTGAGGCAGGATGAAGATATTGTTACATTGTTTGGTGAAGAGTCAGTTGTAGGCTCTTGTAAGAACTAGTTGCTCTTGATATATGATGTAACCTTCTGGGATGTCCCCCTAAGAGATGGGTAAAAAGGCTTCCTGGTGAGGTGTAGCCATACAGCCAGCACTTTTCTCTTTCTTGGGGTTTTCTGAAAGCTAGGCATTAAACAAACCTACTGCTGCTAACACTATTGCAACTGAACTAATAATAGTTCAGTATTTAGATTGGGGAAGACAACAGTCTAATATAAAGGACAAGAATAGGAATAGTATAATGTTTATTGGGAATAACATAATTAATATACTATATTAGGGGCCACAAGTACAACAGGTGGTGGCACTATGGCAGATTCAGTATAAAAATTTTGGGTTGGGAATATCTTAAGTGAGGGATCAGCAGATTAAATTGAAATTGCTCCTATTTAGGAGATAATGTCTGTAATTTGACATTGATCACAGGATCTTTTATACCGTTATTTATACTATGAAGCGTCTCTTTGAACAGTCCCTGTCTATTGTGAGATATTTTAGTGGGAAGGGGGTAATCTTGGTTGGAACACAAGTTCAAATTTTTATAAATTTAAGTGGCAGACTCTTGATAGCTTTGAAGGTTGTCACTTATTATAAATAAGCTATAAGCCTATATTATTTATTAATTATAAAATTGTATATTACCAAGGAGCTGGATATACAGGTATTCTGGTTGCTGTCAGCACACTTAATATCCAGTCATTGCCTTGTTTGGTGATAATCCAATATACAGTTCTACATACCAAGAAAGGCAACAAACCAATATCACATGACTTGTCCAAGTATCCAGTGACTCAAACATATTCTGCACATGACTATCCTTATCTTTGATCTGACTTATATCCCTGCCACAGTGAAAGCTATATAATTCAAAAGTATTATCCAAGATAAATATACTTCTCTTCTTTCTTAATTTCATATCTGAAGCTTCCCCAAAAGTTGCTCCTCATCACTGGTAGCAGCTACAGTTTTCTGACCACATTCATGAAAATAGAAAATGACTGAACAGAACCCGCCTCTTTCTCTCACGTACTAAACCAGGCTACATATCAGGATACCTAGAAAATGTACTTCTTCACCCAAAACATTAACAAAGACATACCTAGTGGATGCACTGTATTTGAAGGTCTGGTCATGTCTAAAGCATGCCCAAAGCATGCACCAAGATAATTCAATAAATTTGCTCTCTACAACCACAAAAAAACACACAACTGCCTATCACAGGCAAAGTTATCAACACCAAGTACATTGGTATTGACAAGTTCTTTAAAAAACAAAGAAAATGTTATAAACTGTTTGGACCACTCAGGCGCAAAGCTTTGCGCTAGCCACATCTCCCATAAAAAATGGGTCCAGGAATCCACCAAGAGCCTGTACAAGGCGCAGATAACTGGTTTGCCACTTGGGTTGGATCAAGAACTGACAACCAGCTTAACAACTGGAAAGAGTTCAAAGCAGACACCACACACAATTTCTGTGTCACCAAATCCCTCCAAGACATTGCAATAAAGCTCAGCAATCTTCCTCAGAAGACCACTGTCACAGCTTATGCCAATGAATTTAAGGAAATACGCCACAAGATCCCAAACTAGCGCAAGCTGAAAACGTACAAACCAGAGCATCATTCATCAATAAAATGAAACTCTCTGTTGCTGCCCTTATCTGTCCAGAGGCTAACACCTATATGCCTGCGCTCATTGCAGAAGCCAAGCGCGCAGAAAAACACACAAACATAAGAATATGCTGCACGCAACAGCAATTGCTCCTCTAATGACAATGGCAGAGATAATTCTAATGGCAACAAATGCCAGAACACCAATCATAGCAACAGCAACTCCAATCACAACAATGGCAATCACAGCCAAAGCGCAAACCGCTCCCGTCCCAAAAAAGAGGACACCGCCAAAGTAAACAATGCTGAAACAGCAACCTGCTATAAATCTGACCCCACATTCTCTGACCTCAAAGGTCTCAAAACAGTGGACATGGAAAAGAGGAGGGGGACAGGCTTAAGTGCCCCTGTCTCCCCCCAACACAACAAAAAACTGTACCAAGGCACAAACTTTGCTGGTTGCATCCCACATATCCTGCAAGGCAGCCACCAGAATTAACTCATTCTGCACTCAACTTACATATTTCAATAATCAGAATTAAAAATACTTTAATGTCGACAGCATTGAAAAGTCAGAATTAAGTTTTAACTCATGCAGACTACTAAATGTCGACACTTTTTTAATAAGCAGAAACCTGTTTCCTGAACATTTTAATTAATAAAAATTAAACTTCAAGATACTTTTTAGGGTAATGTGACAACATAGATTTTAAAAAGTCCATAAAAAATTATACATGAATATTAAAAAATTTCATAAAAATACACTTTTATTTTATTTTACTATGAAATTAGCTATCTTTACTATAATAAATTTTTTCCCACTTATAAAAACAAAAAAATCAATAAACAAAAAGGTACTACATAAAATTTCACGTATTATAGCAAAATATAGCAATCAGAAACAGGAATATAAAGTTTTTTTATATTGAAAACTACAAAAAACATATAATTTACTAGTAAAATACCAATATAGGCCATGTAATACAGTCTAAAGCATCAAAATATCAATAGAAAATCAATGATTTTATAAAAACAGTACCATAAATTATTAATGAGTTATTTAGAATAACTATTTATTTAAAAATATTATACTTAATGTATAAGAACTATATAAAAAATTAGGCAATACTCAATAAATTTAATGAAAAGCTAGACTGTAATAACCTGGTTGCCATTAAGAACTGTGGCAATCTTCTTGATGTATTTTCCAATCTCTGAAAGCTTATATTTGGCCTTGACAACGTCCTTGATCTTCTCTTGATACTGTTTCTCTTTGGTGGTTCTCTTCTTCTTAGATGGGCAGTTCTCAATATCTCTGATGGATGCAGCAGTCTTCCCCTGTTGGACTTTGAGGTGCTCGTAGAAGGTGTTGTATCTGGAATTGATTCCAAAGGAGGACTTAATATGCTTATGTCAGCCCTCCAAAGATGAAGTAGTTTTCATCTCATCCTTAAGAACTGCCTGGTAGCAATTCCAGTTGGCTTTGGCTCTGGGCTTGCTCCGGTGCTTAGTGACCTTACATACAATCCACTGTGGTTCATAATATTCAATGAAATGGTAGAAGGCACCATCATGTTTCTTGGCATATGGATCCTGGAATAGGAGCTCAAAGGCTTGTCCAGCATGCTCTGGCTTTACAAAGTCTAGTGCTACAAACAGCTGAATTAAGAACTTGCACTTTTTCTGATGTATCTAGACGGTGGAGCTTGCTGAGCTCAGGTAGACCCTTTAGTTGCCTGTTGACAGCCTGTCAATAATGGAAAAAACACCCCTGTACCTCTCCATCAAAGGTATTTACAAAAGAGTTATACTGGGCAGTTTCATAGTCCATGATTATAGTTGAGGGGCCAAGTGCTTTATCTTGAGCTTCTTTTTCTGCAGCAAGGGTGGCTTCATCCTTTTCATCATCATCTGGATTGGCTCTAGTGTTATGGCCAGGGGGACTCTTTCTATTACTGGGTAGGGCTTTGATGCCCTCCTGAAGGATTTTAAAGGCCCTTGTGTAGATCTCTTCTGTTGCCCCAGGAAGCAGAAAGTAGGCAAATGGGAGCACCTTGCCTTCAATAAGGGAATGTACAACTCATAGTTGGTAAAAAAGGCGGGGGCATACTGCAAAGGTACCATCACATAACCAGGTCTCTGAATCCCTCAACTGCTCCAGGTTCTGTTGTGTAGCATAGCATATAAATTTTTGCCTCTGCTGTAGGACCATCATCCTGTAAAAGCAATATCTCATCACCATTGAACATCTTTAACTCCTCTGTCAAGACTAACTCTCCTTGAACCATGGCTGATTTTTTTGGGGGACTAGGTCACAGCGTTTGTCACATATGTACTTCACTAACTGGTTGCAGTCAGGGATGAGCTTCAGGTTCTCATTAATTAGGTGTGTGGTGGCCTTAACTGCCAGATCAGAAGACTTGACATCTTTGGAGACTGGGACCATTTGGTAGAGGTACCACTTTAGAAGCTTTTTAATAAGATTTATTGGAGCATTGCATGTATGCTCTCCTTTTTCACTAGTGACTTTATCCCATCCTTCTGTATTGATTCTGGCAGCACAGCTTCTATCTTCACATACATAATGCTTGCTTCTTCCTGCTCTCTTCTGATTGTTGCAATTGAAAACATAGCCATCACAGACTAAACTTGCACCTCCTTTGACAGACATTAGAGGGAAAACCCAAGGGAACTTCTTTGGGAGCTTAAACTCTCCTTTGAGGTTACATATATTGTGAACCTTTAGGGGATCCCATGGGCCAATTGGTGCTTGATGATAGTCAGACAGGTAATTATCATGATCTTCTTTATTGATACTTGATGAGGAGGATGGAGGTGCAGATTTGTTGGGCGGTGGAGGGGAATTATCTGGAGTTAGATTCTTGCGCTTTCTGGACTGGGATGAGCTTGATTCCTTGGGACTTGATTCCTTTGAGCTTGATTCATCTGGTCTTGGCTGGGGTTCTGGACTCTTGGTATCTTCTTTCTTCCTTGCTTGTTTAGTGGTACCTCATCTCCTTCTGATTGGTACCAGCTTGGATAAGAGGAGGGGTCAGGGGAGGGCTCTTTGCTTTCAGGGTCTGGGGTCTTCTCATTTGTCTTCTGTTTTGTTGAGGGCTCTTTGGCTTGTTTTTTGTTGGGGTAGAGACTTTGGGCCTTTTCAGAGGCTTTGGGTACTTTCTTGGTTGACTTGGGGTTATTTTGTGGCTTCTTGGAAGATTTGTCCTACAATAATTAGAGTAGAGTTCATAAAGAAAGAATAATCCTGTGAGACATGAATAAAATTAAATAATAATCACTTGCTTTAAATTTTATTATTTAGTAAATAGTTTATAGAAGTATAGAAAGTAATTTTAGAGCTAGTTTATTATTAAAGAATAGAAAAAACCCATGTTTAAATAAAAGTTTGACATTCTGGTAGTCACAGTAGTCAAAAATATTTAATTTAGTTTTTCAGCATAAAAAAACGCTTTAATTTTGACGTTGACATACTGACAGTCAGCATTAAAGTGGAAAAACACTATGTAAATCACTTATAAAGCTTGGTTAATATTTTCTGGAGTTGGTTTTTAAGGCCAAAATTGATTATTTTTTAATTTAAAAAAATTAAAGAGTTTCATATGTAACTTATGAAAACTAAATAATATAGATTGTAGAGGGAAGTCTGAAGTACAGCCCTGGGTACTTTGGTCTGAATTACCATACCATTGTATGTGTGCTTTTTGTTAAGCGGCAGTGTTTTACTAATAAATAAGTATTGGTGTTGACATTCAGGCAGTCAGTGTTCTTTTATAGCAGCTCTCCTATTAAATCTCGCTTAAATTATGTCACTTTGTTTGCTTAGCCAAGCCCCTTTGTTGCAATTTAGGCAACACGTCAATTTGACACAAAGTCAACATTATAATTACATATATAAATTCTAGTTTTAACATATGTGTGTTGGCTTAAGTGGACTTCCGGAAATAAGCTATAGTTTATCCAGTGAGTTTAAAATAACAGTAAATATCTAAATAATACAAATAATGCTCTGAAAATTGGCATATGTTTTTGTTCAATGCTTATCTTAATATATATTTAATAAAAAAGTAGTATAAAATATAAAAAGTAGTTATTTTTAGAATATTATGTATTTTATTAAGAAATTTATGGATTCTTATTTGGGGTTGACATCCAGATATTACTTACTGTAGTCAACCTTAATGTAAAAGTACAAAGAAACTTACATTTTCATAGTAAATTATATTAGTTTTTTGGCTTAAAATTAAGCCTTTTTTTAAATGGTGTTGACATTATGTATGTTACTTTTTTAATTTTGCAATTCTGACTTAATAATTCACTATGAAAAATTAGCTTAGTTTTGGAAATGCCCAATTCAGGCAGATAAATACCAAAATAATGTCAACTTACTGAATGTTGACAAATTGTCAACATTCAGTAAGTTTACTTGCGGAATGAGTTAATTCTGGCGGTTGCCTCCTCCAATCTCCTATCTTTATGAATGTAAAAATTAAAGATTGCTCACAAATTCTTGTCTACCCATGCACTTATAAATCACATACACATGAAGTTTTATTTGACTCTGGTGCACAACACACCATGGTAAGAAAACCATTTGTAACCAAATAAAAAATACCAGTTGTCAAATCCAACTTCAAATATGCCAGAATGGCAGAAAAATCAAAGCTTCTACTCAAAGGTGAAACAACTCCCTTCAGAATTGACCTTCAAGGCATTCAAACGTTCATCAAAGTCCTTGTCATGAGTAAAATAAACTATGCCATTGTAACATGCATGGACTGGTTCACTCAAGTGAACCCCAGCATATGAGGGAAAACAAAGACAATGACCATCAAACACAATGGAGCCAACTTCAACATCCTCAAAGAACCTAAGATCTCATGCTGAGAGACACAGTCTTTGTCCAAGTCATAAAACAAGACAAATCAGAAAGTCTAACCAAAGAAATTACACTCCATACTATGAGATACACAGAATTTAACAACCTGCAAACAGCCAAAATACAGTCCCCAGAGCTTGCAGCACTCCTAAATGAATACACTCATGTATTTAAGGAAGAGCTAACAGAACTACCCCCAAACGGGAGATCAAGCATTGAATTGACATATGCAAGGCTATGCCCAAACCTGCACCCCTCACAGACTCTCTTCCACGGAGACACAAACCCTCAAAAGTCATATTGAGGAAAACCTAGTCAAAGATTTCATTCAATCATCAGAATCCCTTTGGGGAAACAGTTTTCTTTTTAAAGAAAAAGGGAGGCTCACTCTTTCTAGTAACAGACTATAGAGCATTTAATGCAAGATCAGTGAAAAATAAATATCCCCTTTCACTTATAGAGGATCTGTTTGCAAGACTCTCTGGAGCCATATTTTTCTCCAAAATTTACCTCACCTCAGGCTACAACCAAGTAGAGGTAAAAGAAAAGGACATCCCAAAAACTGCACTCATACACAATTTGGATCCTTTGAGTGTAGAGTAATAAAATTTGGTATGACACCTTTCTTTAACAGCTTGGCTCCACTTTTTGGAATCTAAGCATTAATAAAGCAATCAAAGTGCATAAGATTCTAAGTTTACTGTAGGCTTTTATTATAGATAAGAAAGGTATGGTAACCAATAACTCAAGATCCTGGGCCAAGGTGGTTCAGGGCCAGAAACGCCCTATCAAGGGCCAACTGGTGAACCCTAAAAGAACCACCAAGAAGGGACCATTGTTCCATCAGAAGGATGGATGAAGTTTGTGACCTCCAAACACTGGTTCCAAGACATTACCAGAGCCCTCTTCAACTCTCCTGTGCCTCATGGGATCAGAGTCAACTTTGGAGGCAACCCTACTCAGTTCCAGGAGGCATCAAAAGCATTTGCCACAGAATACCTCAAGGCTGTGTCACTTTACCAAATCCCAATGAAGGACTTCTTTGATATTGGATTCCTCTGTAATGTAGATGCTGATCAGGAAGCTGAGGAAATCTTCTCTCTTGAGATCACTGACCCCAAGGATAAGAAGACCCAAAAAGTCCTACCAACTACCTGTACCCAGTTTAATCAAGATACCACCTTCTTTATGTCCTTTATGGCCTTGCCATTAGACATGCCCAGAGAGGAGGTTGAATCTCAGCTCAAGGAAGGGCTGGCCAAGTATAGAGAGATAGTGCAGTTTGAACTGCTCAAGAATCCTTACATGGGCCACCTGATCAGATGTAAAATCCATGGCCATAATCAAACCCTTTGCATATGACAGCTTGTCATCCATTCCCTGTTGTGCAACCATTCTCAAAAAGGATGTCATCCTTAGTAGTGTGTTCAAGGTATTCCCTGAGCAAACTCTGCCCATCTGAGCGCTATGCTCAGCTCTTGGCCACAGAGAGGCTCTCTGTCCTATAACCATTGAAGGAGTCTGGTCCACAGAACAAGACACACCCAAGGAGCACAAGAATAGTGAACCAACTGGGTCCCAATCCAAACTCTCTTGTAGCCTTGGCCTAAGGCACCATGGCTGATTATGCAGCTGTAAAGCCAATTACACCCCGCCAGAAAAAGGCTCATAAAAGGCTCAGAATTTGTCTCAGCCTCAACCAATCAATGAGACAGAATGTGCCCAAGAAGAGGCACCTCATCCCATGAAAATGCCTGCACATGAGACCCAGGCAGTTCATGACAATGTGGTTGATGAACCAATGGAAATTACAGAACTGGCAGTGCAGGAATTAATGGCCAACCTGGCCCAAGTCTTATTGGATAGTCACCACAATGTGGTAGCCCAAGAGAAATTTCAGCAGGCTCAACCCCAGGAATTAATGTCCAACCAGGCCCAAGTTTTATTGGATAGTTACCACAATGTGGTGGCCTAAGAGAATTTGCAGAAGGATCAAACCCAGAATACACCCAATCAGGAGCAGGCACCTTCTGCACAGGATAATGGAAGACCAAGACGCAAGGTCCAGACTAAACTTGCTGCAGTAACTAAGCTATCTCCTTATACTTTAGGGGATCCCAAACAGTCCAGGGCACCCAAAAAAGCCAAAGATGCCGCAGCTAATGACAGCAGTGGTCCTACCTCTGGTGGGGTCACTAATGTATAGTGGCTGATGGTCTCACCAATGGGAAAACCCTTCCGCATGATCTCTGGCCCTATTCACAGGCATGAACAGGTTTTACTGTAACCTTAAAGCAGTACCAATTGGCCCAGATATGCTAATGACTGCTTTGAGCAAGGCAATTTTATGGCCTTGACTCTCCCAGATATAATAGACCATAAGAAGCTGTTGTGAATGCAGCTATTCACAGTATTTTGATTTTGCCTTTGGTGGGCCATTTTGAGGACAAATCTCTTGCTTTTGCTTTTGCTACTTGAAATGAGTTGATGTCAATTAAGGAAGTATAATTGTTTGGTTTCCTGATCCCTGCGCAACTCAATTGCTCCACTAATGCTGGTGGTGAGTGATCCTACTGTTCATTTACTGTTTTGTGGTAAAGCTACACAGTATATATTCACATTCTTTATACCCAATAAATCTTAAGTTCTATTCACATTTTTGTCTTTGTGTCTTCTGTACTTTTGCGCCTCTCTCTAGCCACAACTAGTAGAGATTATTCTTCCAGGGCCGCAAGGTAAACACATTCGCCTTCCCTGTCATCCAACCAAGACTTAGTACAAATCCAATCCTAAGGTTAGGATTTCCCGTTGTGTGTCTGTGCTTTGCCTCAGAACACAACAGAAGCTGCATCTGGATCAAAGGAGTTCACCATAGCAGCAGTCAAGCATGGAAGTAAATTGGCAACAAAAAAACCCAGGCCAAAGGACCACATTTTTTTGGTTTAACACAGCCTGCAAATTGTACCTTATTTGCTCCCATTGAACAACACATTCCGCCTTCAGACTCTTTATACATTTCCCACAAAGCGCTGCACAATCCAAGGTGGGCCAGCAATTTAAGAAAAACATGGCCTGGCAGTTACACAAAAATGTGAAGGCCACATTCTCAGCAGATTTGTACTCAGTGTGATCTACCAGTTGCACTGAGGGCACAGCCTAGCAATTCCTCACCCTAACTCAGCCACAAACATAATAGAGCATCCCATAAGAGACACAGACCGGCCAAAAAAACTGGGTGGACAGCCCAAGGGCTAATAGCCTGGATTAATTTGGATCAGCTATTAGCTTTTTGATCTACCACTCCACGCCACACCAGAGCCTAGAGATTACATACTACTCTTTTGGGGAGCTAACCCTAGCATTAGCCCTAAATCCATAGCTACACACAGATTTATCCACACAAAATGTATATCAGGCTGCTCAACAAAAAAACGCAGGCAGTTGGCCCAAGGGAATTTCTGCCTGGATTATTCCGGATCACCACATTTCAATGAAACTTCCTGTCTAGTTTTGCCTCACTGTTTTTATCAGTAGGGACCAAAAAAGGGGCTTTACTCAAAATCTTGACCTCTCAAACCCACACGCACATCACTGGCCACACATACAGAATGGAATCAAGCAACAAAAAACTTGGGCCAAAGGCCCAAGCTTAGTCCCGCCTGGTTTTTTCTGGGTTTAATAACAATTCATCTGGGCCTGAAAGCATCCACTATCCCAAAATTCCTGAAAGTTATACTAACCCAAAATGGGATATATAGCTCAAAATACTCTTCCCCTTCACAATCTTCCCTCTCACCCAAGGTTTCCCCCCTGCTTTGCAGATTCCTTGTCCCCTTCTTCTTTTTTTTTACATTGTATATGAGACTTTGATTATTCCTTTTTGGCCCTATGGGCTTGTTGTACCAGTCAGAAATGTCTGGGCAACTTGAATAAATAAAATTTGGTATGACCAATGCTCCCATGACTTTTGTCACTATGATGAACCAAGCACTGAACAGTCTTTCAAATACATTATTCTACTTTGATAATATTATCATATTCTCAAAAACCAAAGAGGAACACCTCATACATGTATGCAAGACACTCAATCAACTTGCAAAGAACAAACTCTATACAAAGCCCAGTAAGTGCCAATTTATGGAAAAGCAACTCCTGTTCTTGGGCCATATTGTCTCTGAAAGTTGCATCAAAGCACACCCAGACAAAACCAAAGCCATAAATAACATGTAACGTCCCACCTCTGTTAAACAATTTAGATACTTTCTTGGAATGGTAGCTTACTTAAGGAAATACATCAAAGACTGCAGGAAACTAATTGCACCATCAATGACCTAACAAAAGGATAATGCCATAAAGAAATTCATCTGGACACCAGAATAAAATAATAATTTCTAACTACTTAAACAAGCTCTGATCAAAGCACTAATCTTGCAATACCCTGATAACAATGGGTGCTACAAGCTCAAGTTGGATGCCAGTGACACCGCCATTGGCGCAGTGCTATGCATCTGCCAGCCAGGGCAGCAAGACTTCCTTCCAGTATGTTATGAAAGTAGAAAACTAACTAACACTGAGTAGAGGTACCCAATACACAAAAAGGAATTACTAGCAATATACCATACATGCAAGAAATGGATTTTATCTAGAAGGACATTTAAACGTTTGAGTACTAACTGACCATAAATCCATAATCTATTTCAAAACTCAGAACACACTTGCACAGCAACAAGCTAAATGGATGTCCCTGCTGGAACAGCTCAATTTAGACATCCAATACAAAACAGGGGCAGTGATGATCACAGTTGATGCTCTCTCTAGGCTATGTCAGCCAAGAGAGAATCATCCTGACCACCTGAACCCTGACTGGCCCAACCTAAATAACACCAAGTACAAGACAAAAGGAAAATCCCTCCACACACTAACTAATCCATTATTGCAACTGAACCAATGAGGATTCAGTATTTGGAATTGGGGAAGACAACAGTCTAATAGAAAGGACAGAAATGATAAGAATAAGGTATTGTTTATTGTAGAATATTTTGATTAATATACCATATGGGGAAAGCCACACGGCCACAGGGAGTGGCATGGTGGCTTGTTCCATGTAAGGATCTGAGCCAAGGAATAGGTTGTGCGGGGATCAACAGGTTGAATTGATAGTGCTCCTAATTAGGAAAAAGTGCCCACAATTCAATATTGTCATCAGATTGGTTCATGTTGTTAGATACATCAAGGGACAACTCATTGAGCGCCCCCTGTGTATTGTAAGATATGTTGGCAGGCAAGTCTGGAAACTTGATTGCAACACCATGATACATTAGTAAGGAATGAAAAATATTTACACATATTAAATGGCACAGTTTACTGCATACTTAAAGAAAAAAATGTTCCCTACATCCCACTTACACAAAAAGTTGACTCTATACTAAGACATCACTGCCTAATAGATCACACAAAGGCTAAAAATTTATACCTCACTTTAAAAGAGATAGCATGGTGGCCTAATCTTAAACAAGACATAGTTGAAGTCTTGAAAAAGTGCACAGTGTGTGAGAAATACTCCAGCACTAAGGCACCCCAGCCAACAGTTAATCCAGTACCAGACCCTGAACCGTTCAAGGTTTGGGAGCTTGACGTAGTGGGACCTTTTCAGAAGATAAAGCCAAACAACACTTCCTAATTGTAGCCATCAACTTTGCTACAAGCTGGTCCATCTGCTGGGCAACAAAAGATCACAAGGCGGAAACAATAAATCAATTCATCAATAAAGCAATCATAGCAGACTACAGCACTCCAGACTATATCATAACAGATTAAGCAAAAGAGCCAACAGGCCACGTAGTAAGTGTCAATCTAAAAACAAAGAACATCAAACACTCCACAACCTTGCCCTACAGGCCACAGGCCAACGGCAGAGTTGAACGCCTGAACAGCAGCCTTATCAGAACCCCTGAGAAAATAATGAGCGGCAAAGCCAGAGATACATGACCACTATATGTGAAATGTGCATTATTAGTATCTTGAATTTGCATTAACCAAGAGACAGAATACTCACTGTTTGAATTAACATACAGATACAAGCCAGAAATAGTTACCTGTAACAACCAACCATACATAAAAATTCCTCTGGGAAAACCTCCCACAGTAGAGCAAGTACCAAATCTACAACACATACAGCTCAAAGCTAAAAAAGCAGAAATAAAAAGGCTCAAAACACATTATGTAACCTCCACAGAGGAACTGCTCCCCATCAACTCCCTAGTCTCAATCAGGATGGGAATAGAAAGAAGCTAGAATCAGTACACAGGGGACCAGGAAGAATCATCAAGTACAGACTGGACAGGAACACCTAATGTTATGGTAGAAAATCAAATGAAAGGAATAGTGCACCCTCGTAAAACCCAAAATCAGCAAAGAACTGCAGCCAAACCCCTAAAAGAAATTGACAAATTAAATGCTGTCATAGACAAAAAATGGGTCAAAGCTGGGGTTGCCCAAATAGCCCTCAAAAATCTGGACCTGCCATATTTTTCCCCAAATAATTATGACAAGAAAATTACGTGTTATATGCTATTTGGGAATGGCAGTGCTCAACCCACTGGTTGCCAAAAATTTTTGAATTATGACGTCATCAACTTGAATTCCAATGCAGGACCACCAACTGCTGAAAATATTCTTGCCAGCCAATCAGAAGCCGCGGAATCCCCTCCTGTCCCATCCTAAACTCCCTTAAGACTTTCCCATTCCCCCTCTAGAAACTTGTTTCTAGATAGCTTATTATCACTGAGAAAAAAATAAAAGAAAGTCTCCAAAAATGTTAGCTCATCTGGAGCTGTTTGCCCCTGTCTTAGAGAAATTAGCCTCTGTGATGATCAAGGTTGCTATCAATTTCATGTCGGTGCCTTGGCCCGCTCTCTACATGTTAAATCCATTGGATTCATCTTCTAATTTGCCCTTACAAATCATTCTGACCTCAACAATTTTGCTATCCGCCTTCTGCTACACCAATGCTGGATCCAAAATGCTGAAGCTGTCCTCCCAAATTGGTATCCTGTTGCTCAAACAACTTACAATTTGTCCTTTATATCCTCATTGTTTATCTTTGAATCATGCTGCCTATCATCTCACTCTAACACCTACCTAGTTAAGTTCCAGGGCGCCAAAGAGCCCATCACCAAGAAGTATCACAGTTCCTGCCTCTCCTTAGCAAAGGAAAACACTCAACCCAACTGGTACCAACTAGAAAACAACTCCAGGAAAATCAGGCAGCAGTGTCAAGACAAAGTCCCCTCCTGATGTACCAGAGTAACCCCTTAAGGAAGGATGTGTCAAGGATCTGAATGTACAAGTATTATGGCTACTGCCAACCCACTTAGCATCCAATCATTGCCCAATTTGGTGCATTGCCAATATACAGTTTGACATGCCTGAAATGGAAACCAAGCAATATCACATGACTGTCCAAGTATCCAACAACTTGAACCCATCCTACACATGACCAACCCCTAGGTTTGATCCAACTAAATCTCTGCAATAGCTAAAGCTATATAAGTCTAAAGTATTATACAATAAAATATTAATCTTCTTTCTTAATTCCATATTTGAAGCTTCCCCAAAAGGCGCTCCTCATCACTAGTATTAATTAGTTGGTTTCATATATAATTGCACACACAATAGGTAATCAAGTTGCCACCCTAACCACATCTAATCTGGGTGGCAACCATGTTTCCTATTGCCTATGTGATTTGATGTGAAACCAACCAATTGCATACTAGTATGTAAATATTAGAAAATGCACAATTACCACAGCAAAAAAATCAGCCAATTAATGGTAATAAACATTAAATTATTACTTCCATTACATTATTATTACCTTTCAAAATAAAACTAAAAGTTTACAGAATTGTTATTAATAGGCAAATATACAGGCTGTAAAATACACTAATTTTCAATATTTGTACTTAGCGTTAATGGCTCTCTAATATAAACACAGTCCATTTTGAATAAATTACAATGAAAAAGGCCTTGTTTACAATGAATTTTATTAAACAAAATGCAAGTGTTATGCACATAAATCAAAATATCAAGAGTTGACATCTAATTCCAATATTTTAATGTAAAATTTATATCTGTGGTTCTTAATTTATTATTGATAAAAAATATTTAGTCAAATAATTTTATGTCAATCATAAGATATACAACATTTTATTGATTATGAGAATGTCAATAATGTAAAAAGAATATGTTATTAAATATAAATCAAAAGAAATAATATCAACAATAATATTTTGTCACAAAGAAAAGTTTATTTTACTCATCAAAGGACAAGTGGGGGAGGGAATGGGCGGAATGTATGTTGCAATTGTCTGAATCTGTAAAAGGGACAGCATCAGAGGTAGTGGGGAGGAAATGGGTGGTAGTTTGGAGTCAGGGTTGGAAGGCAGGTGGGTTGGTCTTGATGAGGGATTGGGGAGGCAGGGTTTGTTGACTGGGAAGAGGCGGAAAGTGCTGATTGCTTTAATTGTTCAAATTCTTCTTCTGTCACATATGTGGGCTTGAAAAACTAAATGGATGTGTGTGGGGGCGGGAGTCCTTTCTGGACTTATAACTATTGTTTACATAGAAGATGATGAGATCAAATAGGTCCTGGATGGACGCAGAAGGGAAAAGCTTGTACCCCTTCTCAATTTGGGAGCACAGTTTATTGTAGGTGGCAGGCTTTAAGCACCTTGGAGCGGAACCAAAGTTGTAAAGACATACATCTATAAGATGAATTTCAGTGTGTTTGATGGGATAGGACCAACAATTATGCCTTGCAGCCCTAATTTCCTTGGTTGCTCATCCCCGCTGCTTCATCTCTGCACTCAGTACAACTGTGTATATGGCTTGTTGGGTAGCCCACTCCTCCAGCATGTCCTTGAGCTCCATATGGTAGGCATAGTCATCTGTGGTGTTTGATATTGCCAAGTAATGATTGAAACACAATGGGAAGACTGCCAACAAAACCACAATAAATCAATATAAAATTGGGCTACTCTTGTAAACGTCAGATTATATAAGCTTTTCTCCATAATCTTATATGCTTGCAGAAATCTTGGCATACAACAAGAAGATGATGTCATTTTGCGTCTTCATTCCCTCCCTTCAATAAAATTAATAATGGTTGAATTGTATGGGTTGGTATCCATCAAACTGGGGCCCGTGAGAACTTGATTGGACAAGATTCTAGCAGCAACCACAACTCTGTGCATCCACAAATTGACTGTTATTTTATTTGTGAAAATGCCATGGAGTCCCAGTTGGAGACAAACCTGGATCAGGAGCATCCACAGTCATGTTCCATGATGACTATCATGAGAGGATGGGCTTTTTTGCCTTCAGTTGACAAACAGGCACCAGTTGGGATCTTCTTGGGAGGGGGCCACAATTGGTGTGGGCTTGCAGGATTGCAGCCACAGTGGACTTTGCAAAACCCATCACAGCCGCAATTCCCCCAATGGACATAAGCATCCCTTGCTTTTCAACCATTTTGAGAGCAATATCTAGGGTAATTAGTTTTCTTCTGTGTCTTGAAGGCTGATTGGGTGGACTTAGTGGTTGTCTGGCTTGGGAACCAGACAGTGTCATCTGGTTGGCTGTTTCTGGATTCTGGCTTCCATGGGTGGCCCCTTGGCTCATTTGACTGGTTCCAGATGTTTTTGTTGATACGCAATATGGTTTAGCAGCTGCCTGTGTGTGATGGGCAAACAGAGCCATTCTTGAGGACGCAGGAGAAAGAACACACTCCTGGGTAGTGCTTGAGGAAGGGCCTGCGGGTTTGGTGTGATCATAGACAGAGGCTTCACTATTGAAAGACTAGAGTAGCCCTGCATAATTTTTTCAAGGCCAGGAAACAGCTTGTTGTTTTGGTTGTTATTGAAAGAAGACATAATAAATTTCATATTAAAAAAAATAAACTCAAAAAGAGAAGTGTATATTTTAGTCAACTTTATTTTTAAGTATGTCAAGCCGGTGAATATCATGATCAAAACTTTAGCCAATCTAAACTGGAATATGGTGATTTTTGAGAATGCCTGTGATTCACAAAAGAATTAGCACAAATCCACTTTTGATCTTTTGACATTCTTTTTGAGATGCCCTTAAATTTATTTATTTTAAATTCACCTCATTTTGATTTGAAATTTGGTTATTGGATTTGACAATCCCGCAATTTCAGATTCATTACTTTTTCCATGATGTCTATGATTTGTTTGAAATACATGAAATATCAAATTGTGCATTAGAATCCCACATTTCTGATTCATGTATCCTGTATTTGTGTGCTATGTTTTGTCTTTTGTTAGTTGAGTTATCTGCTCAAAGGATTCAAATTTGCCAATTTAAATAAATCAAAAAGTCAAAAAATGGTGATTTTATTAAATATTTTATTTTTTACTCAGCTGAGTTGCCCGCAAAAGTGATTTGAAATTTTAACCAAGGATTTGATAATTTCACATTTTTACATTTAGGTTCTGAATTTACAGTATCATTTTCAATTAAATATATTTAAAACTGATTAAGCTCTCTTTTCATCTGCCACTTTAATCATCAGCAGAGTTTAAATATCCAATCATATAAAAGTATCTTAAATATTTTTTACTCCTTTAAATTAAACCCACCCATCTAGATTCAGGTAATCTATAAAGATAAGCCACTTTGATATGAGTTAATGGGGCTAGCCATTAATTTAAAATTCAAGTAATCAAATACAAATTCATTAAAGTTTGAGTGGCGTATATTTTGGTTCAACATGATTTAGACCACGCTCCACTAAATTCAATCTAAGTACTTTCAAAGATGGATGTAAGGGATTGATATAAGGTTGAGCCAAATTGCGCTTTTGGTTTAACAATCAACTTTTAAAATTAAATTATAGAAAAATCAATTCATTTAAATCCCTTACGGCTTTGCCCATGTGAGTTGACATTATAGACAGACAGACAGACAGACTCACTTTAATATATATTAATGTTATTTTTATTGCTTTCTGAACTCTATTGGGTCATTTTACTATAAATATTTTTTTTAAAATTTATACTGAAAATTTTCTGGGCAAAGTGTGCTTTTATTTAAAAAAGTGTTAACATCCAGAAGACAACATTATTAAAAAACGGGGTGTCACTTTACTATAGTATCAACATTACCACTGTTGACATGGGCGCTGTTGCCTTTCTTACATAGTGATATTGGGATTTTATACAAAAATTATCTCCTCACTTTACAAATTTATAAAACTTTTAGCAGTCTCACTTAAAGTTTTGTTTTAAACTGTACCTACCTTTTTGTACCCTCTAATCTTAAACCCAGTGGCTCTTTATTCCATTATCTGTAATCTTATCTCATATTTGGCAAGACCTTACAGTGTCTTTCTAGATAGTGTTTTCTAGATAGCGTTTTCTAGATGAAATCTTTCAAGATAGTGTATCACACCCCTGACTCTTCTGTCCAAGAAGAAAGGCAAGTCAGACTAGGTATAATATAAGAAAAATTATTTCAAATCTATGAAAATTAGATAAACAAGCTAATCCATGGATTGAACCCAAACCCCTACTGATGAAGTTAGTGTCAATTTCAAGACCGAAATCCAACTTACTTTAAAATCATATAATTATAAATCAAATTTTTATGAAAATATCAGATCCTAGGATGCGCTTGAAACATAATTGTCAGCATCTCCATGAATGTGTGGAACTCTGTAGAAAAAAAACTGCCACAATGCCTGTCATTGGAAAACTCCAATGGCCCTGATTTGCAAGTCCTGCATGCTGAAAACCCTGGAAATCAAATCTATGGAAGAAATTTTACCTAAAAGTATCAGGAAGCAGTAAATCTGAGAAGTGATCAATTCATTGGGAAATCAGGTATCTATTATTTGTATTAACTTCCATCTGATGTGACACCATGGCAGTTTGAAGCTAAACACACCCTAGTATGGGCTCAAGACAAGTGCAAATGTGTACACAAAAATGACACTTTTACAAAAATCAAGAGTATTCCAGTAAAGAAGATACCACCAGGAAAATAGTGGCTTGAGAGTTGGAAGCTTCACGGATAAGTATAAATGAGAGGAAGGGAAACATTCCTCCATGTTGACATCATCCCAATAAATCTATGCAGTATGAGCACCTTTGGCTTACAGAAATTTACAAAACAGTTGGAATCATGTATTATTTTCTTCTTTAGGTGAATAACAATAACAGTACACTGCCACATATCCCTTGCCTCCAGGATCTCCTTCCCCATACCTGGCTGCCACCACTCACATCCCAAACCATGAGTTTTACTATCACACCATTTGGACATTCCTCTAGGTTATCCTGCCACACTTGGAGGCTAGCTCCTATTGCCTATCATGGAGCCCCTACCATACCCCCTTGACAGAGGCCCTTTTTGATAGGCTTTCAACAAACTGGGGCTTTTCTATATATCAGTGCTAGGGCTAGCCAATCAGGCTGTACTCTACACTGGTAGTGGTGTCCCTGGACAACTGCAGTTAACTATATGGTCATAGTAGCCCCAATCATATACATGGCTTTTCAGACCCCGCCTGCCACTCCTGTAGGAGTGCAACCAGAAACTAACATAGGCTGTGACAGAACTTGTTAATGTACACTTGGATAGAGCGGGCTCTTTTCTGATCTTTAACAAGGAGTTTAATGCATAATATCTAGTGTTGCAATCTTTGCCCGTAGCCATCAGTTCAGCCTCAAACTTAGTATATTTTAGGCATAATTCTATAACCTTGGAAGTTTCCATTTAAAACAGTCAAGAGAATCTCCAGAAAGCATGACAGTGGCTCCTAGGATCTTTTCTGTATTGCTGGAGTAGGATGGTGCATTAGCTTAAAAGTAGAGGTGGAGTACTAGCAAAGTGAGGAAGGCTTTCAATAGGATAAGCTTGACTATCTGGGGCATCTTCACCTTGGTGATAAACTGGCTGAATATTATGTTATACACCTTGGAGGAGGTCCCTTTGATGGTTTCAGCAGTGGGGCTGGGTTTCTTGGGTTCATTCAGGTGTAAATTCTTCCACACAGAAAAAGATTCTTGCTCATCATAAAAGTATTATAAGTAATTGTCTTTACAGTAAAAATACAAGATGTCCTAGAAAATTAATGTCTTGGTGCTCAGGTTACTGGGATTAAAGTAGATTGAAATAATGTCAGGGAACTAATCCTGGGTAGCTGGCCTGTCATTTTTTGGGATTGAACAGGCTTCAAGCCAGGCAAGAAGAGCTTATCATAGGATCAGAGCTAACTTAAAGAGGTATGCCATAAATTTTCCTACCTAAGACCACAGGCCAGAAGCCAGGATTATAGTGCCAATCACTTCAGAGAGAATGATGTAAACTATCTGTTGTAAAAGATGTAGCAAAGGGTTGCTAGTTTCTACAAATAGTTAGTCAGTGACCTAATTCTTAATACTATGCCTGTTGATGGTATAGTGACAGCCTATGAAGGACAGAAGAATAAAAGGTTTATAGACAAAACTGGTATTTATTTAGATAGCATTGCACTTATATAGTGTAAGGCGGGGGAATTGCCACCAGAGGCAGGGAGGCACAGAAAGAAGGACTTGCCAAATGGAGGGGGAGTGGGGTGGCACAGCTAAAAGGCCCGCGCAAGAGAACGACCGCTCCCTTGCAGTTTTCCTTAAGGAGGTGGATATTAATAACTTAGTTGTTCTATTTATAATCCCAGAAGTAAAGCATGTGCCTTGTGTGTAATTGAAAGGCAAATTGAACACCCGTTTTTGGCATGTTTTAAACGTCTCTATCACTATTAAAATTGGGATGCAATAGCGTGATTGCGCAATTGTTCCATTGCTTAATCACTAGATGGACAATTTTATGTCTAATTAATTCAGGATCTGCAACATTTCCCTCCACTGGATTAGACAACAGGGTCAAGAATGGCTTGGTGTCTCTAAGTAGCGGCTATAGTATTGGGTCAATTGTGTGCCTTGCTTGGTGGGGGTTTGTTGCCCAATCCTTGGTCATTGGCTTCGTGGATCTGTAGTTGACCAGTTGTGTTTCTTGGCTGTCATTCAGGTGGTAGAACAGTTGGTGTGGTACAGGAAGAGTCTTGTCAGTCTCCAATAAACACCTTGTTCTTTTGTTCTTATTCCTCATACTTTGGTGCAATACTATTGCAAACAGGACAACAACCCATGGAATTTTTTAATTAGGCTTTTGATTTTTTGGGTTATTGTCCTCATTGGGGCTTACTCTTGGTCACTATGAGCAGCACACATATAATGAGTGTGTACTCTAGTGATCAATTGCCCAGAATGGGGCTCCTTAAGGGTGTAGGAGTTGGGGCCGGTCTTCTGGATAACTTGAACTGGGCCTTGCCAAAGGAAGGTAAGTTTGGATTTGTGGCCGTACCCTCTATTGCTGAAGAAGTAGACTGAGTCTCCTATCAGGTAAGTGGGTAAGGCGGGACGTTTGGATGCAGCTTGTTCTAGGTCCTGCAACTTATGGTTTAAGTTTACGGTGTAGGCCTCTGATTGCAAGCAAATAAGAGTTTGAACCAGCTTGTTGAGGTACACCTCTGGGGACACAGCCGGACTGGGCTTTACCAAGGAATATAGTAAAGGGGGAAGTCCTGGTTGCCGGCCGTAGAGCAGCTGTAAGGGCGGCTTGCCAGTGGCCCAATGGTACCCAATGTTTTATGAAAAGGTGGCTTCAGGCAGAAAGGTGTTCCATTCAGCCTCATTTTGATGACTGAGCTTACGGAGTATCTGGACCAGGCTCCCATTAGTGCGCTCTACCATGCCATTTGTCTGTGGTTGATAAGGAGTGGATAGTGTCCCACAAATTCCCATCAGTTGGTTGAGGTGGGGGATGATGTAACTGGTGAAGTTGGTACCATTGTCTGTCAGCAGGATCTGGGGGCAACCATGTTTGTATATGATATTCTCCAGGATGAACGTGGCTGTCACCAGAGCAGATTAGTTGGGAATTGCCTTGGCCTCTACCCATTTAGTCAGATGGTCAACTGCCACAATGATGAACTTGTTGTGACTGTTGATAGCTGGCAGGGGGCCCACTATGTCAATGACTACAGTGTGGAAGGCAAACCCAGGGTGTACCAGTCTGTGTTGAAACTTGGCAACCTTAGGCCTCTCAATTTTGCAGTCATGACAGTTGGCTAGTGTATCCACTACGTCAGTGTGCATTCCTTCCCAGAAGAAGTGTTGCTGTAGCAGAGCTAACGTCTTCGGTATGCCACCATAGCCAGTAGTCTTGTGAGCGGCCACCACCAAGTCTATGCGTAGGAATGGGCTTATGTAGGGTAGCCAGAAGGCTCCACAAAGATTCAGGAGTTTTCCCTTAGAGACCTTAGTATCAACAGTTAGCTTCTTTAGAGCTCTCTGTATCTCTACCGGCTCCTCCACCCATAAAGAAGGATCCTTCATGAGCTTGTCATAGAGAATGTCAGTCATGGGGGATACTAAGGCAACAGTGGGAAGGCAGGAGAGATAGTCAGCATTCTGGTGGGCTGCCTTGGCTTGATGAATGATCTTATAGTCATAAGCCTGAAGTTTAATGGCCCAATGCGCCAGACGTCCTTCAGGGTCCTTGAGGGTCTTCAGCCATTGCAAGGAGGCATGGTCTGTTACAACCGTAAAATGTACCCCATGGAGATAGACTCTGAATTGTTGATAGGAGTATATCACAGCCAGACACTCTTGTTCAGTGACAGTGTAGTTCCTCTTGTGTACATTAAGCGTACATGAACAGTATCTAATAGGGTGTTCAAGTCTGTTGGGGTTCAGTTGGGAGAGAACACCCCCAATTGCTGTCAGACTAGCATCTGTATGAACCACAAATTGCTTGGCAAAGTCAGGGTAGGCCAGCACAGGGGCTGCAGTCAGTGTTCCCTTGAGAGCATTGAAAGCAGATTGGCACACTGGGCTCCAGAAGAATTCCTTATCAGCTTGGAGGAGTTGAAAAAGGGGGTCACCCAGGGATGCAAAGTTGGGGATGAAGTGGTGTTAGTACTCAATCATCCCCAGGAAGACCTGCACGTCCCGCTTATTGGCCAGGATCTACATTTGCTCAATGGCTTCCACCTTTAGAGGTACAGGGCGGAGTCCATCTTGGCTAATGATGAACCCCAAGAGCTCAAGATGCTCCTTGAAGAAGTTGCACTTGTGTGGCTTGAGCTTGAGATTAGCTGCAAGTAACCTCTGGAAGACTTCCTCCAAGTGTTGTAGGTGATCATTAAAGGTTTTGGAGAACACATTAATGTCATCCATGTAGACTGAGACACTGGTGAGTTTGAGGTCGCCCATCACTGCATCCATAGCCCGTTGGAAGGTAGCTGGGGCATTGGACAGACCTTGAGGCATCCTTGTGGGTTAGAATAGCCCTTGGTCAGTGATAATTGCACATTTTCTTATTCAGCAGGGGGTAGATCAATCTACCAGTACCCACTGATAAGGTCCATGACGCTGAAGAACTTGGCGCCACCCAGTTGGTCCAAGATATTGTCAATACAAGGGAGGGGATATGGATCCTTCTTGGTAACAGCATTCAGTCAGCAGTATTCAATCACCACACAGTTGCTGCCATCCTTTTTTTGACAATCAGGAGAGGGGAAGCCCAAGGGCTTTTACTGGGGACCAGTAAGCCGGATCCCAATAGCTTCTGAAGCTCCTTGTTAGCCACAGCATGATTGGTTTGACTGCGCTGTACAGGTCTGGAACAGATAGATTGACTGCCTTGGGTGTCAATATGATGAGCAACATCTGCAGCCTTGCCCAGGTCATAAGCATCCTTGGCAAACATATCCTTATACTGGGCAAGGAGATCCATAGCTTGATCCTTCTGCTCTTTGGAGAGGCCAGATAGGGAGTTGCAGCTTATGACTGATAGCACCAGTGGTTGCTCACAGGGTAGACCCAACTCAGAGAAGTCTGCAAAGGGGGCAGACTCTTGCAGGTTGTCATGCTCTTCCAGCCTTATATAAGCCAGAAGTTGGTGTTTGGAGACAACCATAGCTTCACAACTCATGTTGGCTAATAATATGAGTACCTCCTTCTCACTTGGCATGAGGATGCCTGGTGCAACCCATGGTTATAGTCTGGAGGCATTAGGGATGCCAAAGATTTCTCCATGAGTGCCAGCCAGTAGAGCCAGCAAGAGGCCTGTATTGTGGATCATCTGAGAGCCAGGTGGGATAGTCACATTACAGGAGGCATAGACTGGGATACCCTTGGCTTCCCCAATTGAGAGAGGTAGCACCTTGGCCTTCTTACTATGCAGTGTATAAGCAACTGGAAGCTCTCCGTCAGCGTACTCCAGATTGATGTAGTGCAGACAGCGTAAGGGCAGGTCAAACGGTCAATTACCATGATAGAACATGGGTATGGAGTGGCCCAAGATTCCAAATGTATGATCTCCAAGGTTAGTCACAGTGTCATACTGAACCATGAAGCTAGTCCCAATAAGAATGTCATAGCTGTTGTTTTCCAGAACTATAGCAGGAGCAGTGACCATTGGAATCCCAAAGAAAAGGGGACAAGAAGAGTAGGCTCCTTTTGCTCTAGTGGTCAGTGGCCCAGCAGTACCAAACTCTTCATGGTAGGCCAAGTCTGGTGCTAGCTTAAGCTTCTTAACCAGCCGTGAGGAGATAATGTTCCCAGGGGCACCAGTATCCAGTATGGCCCAGACATGAGTCATATTCACTACCAGGTTGATATAGGTGCAATCCTGGTGGTCCTCTCTGATCTCCACAATCTTTGAGACCTGGTGTACGCTTAGTCCTTTGAACTTCTCCAGGAAGGTAGCCATGGCAGCTCCCACAGCTGGACTTACTTCCTTGAGGGATTCTAGCGGTGCTGAAATGTTTAATGTGCAGAGCAGTTTGGCCAGTCGTTCAGCACTATCCTCCTCATGAGTGACCTCAACGCCTGGTTGAGCCAGTTGTTCAGCATAGGGTAAGGGTACTGCTCTCCAAGATATGCGGGGGATAACCACCTCAGGGCAAAGTGTAGTCTGATGGGTTCACGTATTAACAGTGAGAACTCAATGGAGGAGATCCTCTTGAACTCTGTCAGACTCCACATCCTCATATATTGGTTAGGAGTTGAAGTCAATCAAAGAGGGTTCATCCTTAGGGTTGGTCCCAGAGGATGGCAAGGCAGCAGGTCTCTGATCTCGTTTGTCGGGGGGCAGTGGTATGGGGGGAGATGAGGGTGTCAAATTTATAAAGGCAGCCAAGGATTTCTCCTTGTCCTGGCTGCTTAGTAGTTTTCTGACTGGTCCTCATTGTCCTCCTCAATATCAGCGTCCTTAAGCGTAGTCCTCCTCAGTGTCTTTCATGCCTATATGATGGATCTTTTGGCGTGGATTCCTACATTCCCAAGAGAAGTTGCCAGCCATACCACATTTGAAGCAAGTACAGGGGCCATTGTTGACTGGAGCAGGCCTAACCTTGTTGGAAGGCTTGGGCATCTCAACAGCCACGTGGGGTCTATGCTCAGATTGCTGGCAAGGGCGGCCTTCAGGGAGAGGGACTTCAAACTCCTCCTTGTAGGTGTGTAGAAGGCGGATCAGGTCTGGCACAGTGCAAGCGTTGTAAATGCCTGACTTAAGAGCCAGAGATAGTTCCCGGTTGACGTGTACAGCATTAAGGAGTGCTGACTGCACATCAATAAATTGCACCACACTCATGGACAACAGAGTTTGAGCTTCAAGGTACAACCTAGAAGTGAAGTCTTCTAGAGTTTCCCCCACCTTTAACTTGGTGTTGGCAAAGTCCATCTTGCAACCAAGGAGTGCTTCTTGGCTACAAAATTCTTCTGTCAAGGCTCTGGAGACGTTGGCAAAGGTCCAGCCATTCTCAGGGAGACGTGGCAAGATAATGGTTTGAGTCTCAGCATCCAGACAGTTGATAATTGTGGAGTCCCTCATGGCATTGTCTTCACCATACATGGAGTTCTGATACAGATGTAAGAACATGGCCACATTGCTCTTGCGGTCACACTAGGTAGATTGACGGGCTTGAAGTTGTTGGAGCCATGTTGGAGAGGGACAGGTGTGATCCTCACTGGAGAGCTGGTGAGACAGGAACAGCTGAGAGTGGAGGCAGCAAACCTAGCCTCAGAGGCGCGGCAACAATTCTCCTCTTGCTGGGCTTCCCATTCACTTTCTCTGTCTTGAGCAGCCCAAGAAGCTTCAGGGGTGGCCAGGACGTCATCCTCAGACTCCATTACTGGCTCTAATACTTGTACAGTGTTAGGAGCCAGCCAAGTATGATCCTCATTGCTTTTGTAGCTATGATAGAACTCAGGGCTAGAGGACCTCAGTGGACTGTGATGACTCTTGGGGTTGATGGACATAGCCTGTAAGTTGACGGCCATAATCTTACTGTCCATCCTATCCAATTGGCTCTGAAAGGCGTCCAGGAGAAGTCATTGTTTGTCCAGCTCATCTTGGTAGACCTTGTTCTCCTGGCGGGTGATATCCAAGTCATCTTCCAGAGAGGTGATGCGCTTTTTGTGGGTGGCAAGCTCAGCTTGGAGCAAGGCTATTACTTCCTTGTCCTTCCTGACTTGGGTCTGGCTGTTGGCTCTGTCATGCAATTGGCAAGGTTTGAGACAATCCTGAAGTTCTGACACAGTGTGGTAGCCATCAAACAGGAAGGCAAGATTGGCACTCTGCTGGACCAATTCCGTCTGCATCTTCTTGTAGTGATCAAAGAGCTCAAGGATGTCTCAACCAAGAAGGGCGCTGGAAGGGGATTTGTTGGTGGCGGCAGATGTGGTAGTGAACAAGGGAATGGCGGCAAGGCAGCGGGCTAGGACTTCTACCTCATGAGTCAGGCTTTGAACCATGGGGCCAGTCTCCAGCACATGAGTAGTAACCACACCAATCCAATTGGTGTCTACACCCTGATGGGTGAGGGTCTGTACCACATGTACTGGCACTAGCTTAGCTATACCTGCTTTGATGGCATTGACCCAGTGGAGCATGATGTTCTGAGCGTTGGTGACTTTGGCAAGGTACTGATTGACAGTGGTGAAAGTATTACCCAGCTCAGAGTAAAGGACCTGGAGGAATGTCTGTTGGTTAGATACCAGTATTCTCTGGTCATGCACTAGGCTTTGGATGCGGCCCAGGTGCATTTGGTTGTGGTATACGGCAGGATGGTTGAATTGTTGTAGGTAGTCCTTTGTTGAGCAACTTGTGATATTGCTAGTATGTTCAAAGCTACAGATAGATGTTAGCCTTGCCAATGTACTCTACTTAATCCTATGCAAGAGCACTACAGACTGCAATAGAGTAGAACTTTGAAGATAATTATGTTTATTGAAACTGGAGTACAATCTAGCCAGTGGCTGCAATCTATCCAGGTGTAACTAAGAACTTTTTTCCTTTCAGGTGTCTATATCAATATATACTGCAACAACCCTTCTTCTTGTCCTTTAAGACAGTTTTTGGTGGCTACCTTTGCAATAGGTCCATCTTTGCTAGCTACGCCTATCCTGATTGGTTGTCCTTGACACGTGGTATGCTACTGGCCTTAGCAGGCGTCCATGGTACTTCAGCTACAGCCTACGCTCTTCTTGAGCTAGTCTGCTGTCATTTATCAATTGTCTGTATCTTAAACGCCTATTATTGCGCTGGGAAACTACGCTGTATTTAGTTGATGTTTTTTTAATTGTCCCTGTTCAGCCCTCCTACATTGGAAGGTAGAATTCCGGTATTACATTTGCAGGGTTTAATCAGTGATCCCTTTCTGGTTGGCAAACCTTCTGCTTATTAATGCAACAAGTCAAATTAGGGATTATACGCCGTATAATAGCAGACTTGATCCATTAGTCACTCAAAGGATTATCCGCCGTGTAATACTGACCCAAACTGATAAGGAACCCAATTATACGCCATGTAATACTGATCTAAACTTGGTATTTCCTAGCCATTTGTATATTGCTTGTTTGATATGAACATATAAGTCCATCAGGCTGTGTGGGGCTGAGTTGATACAACATCCAGTAGGGTAGAATAGGTGATATACAATTGATGATTTAGTGGTTACATGCTGTGTAATCAATGATATTCATTATATTAGCTAACATTTATACGGTGTATAATAGTTACATCAATTATAATAAAGCAAGCAATATATGGTTTATAGTCACATCACATTGGGAAAATCAGTGATAATACGGTGTATAATTGTTACATCTATTATAATAAGCTAACAATTACACGGCGTATAATAACTACACTTGATTAAGTGATAACCAAATGATAATACAGCGTATAATTGTTACATCTATTATAATAAACTAGCAATTACACGGCATATAACTGCCATATCTATTAATATAATGATGACCAGTGATAATACGGCGTGTAACTGATTAAGATCTGCGTGCAATGATTAACCTGATCATTTGTGGTCAATCAGCCTAATCTCACATCCTTGATATGCTTGACAGTACGGAGGTTACGGCAGAGCTGGTCAGGGTTGACCTGGGAGAGATTCTGGAAGTGACCCAAGGCGTTTTCAGCAGAAGGCTGCTGAATGGCCAGGTGTTCAGAGCAAGAACCATTGTCAGCAGCACCAGCATCTATGGAGTGCATGGCATTACAGATGGCATCTTCAGAAGGTGAAAAGTTGGCGTCCATCTCCAAGGGGGCAGGGGCTTGTAGGAGCAGTGGTTGACCAAAAACAATAGCCTGGGGCATTAGTGTTCTGGCATGAATTGACTCAGGTTGGGCAGGCCATAGGGAGTGCCTGCTTTTTCCCCAGCATGGGCATTAGCAGCAGTGAAGGCCGGTGCCTGGTGGTAAGGGGAAGCAGTGGCAGGAGACTGGACCAGGGACATACCTCCCTCCTCATTGAAAGGACCGTGGGGGTGGGGGCTGTTGGTGGTGTAAGACATGAGCGCCAATGTTGTAAAAGATGCAGCAAAGGGTTGCTAGTTTCTATGAATAGTTAGTCAGTGACCTAATTCTTAATACTATACCTGTTGATGGTATAGTAACAGCCTATGAAGGACAGAAGAATAAAAGGTGTATAGACAAAACTGGTATTTATTTAGATAGCATTGTACTTATATAGTGTAAGGCAGGGGAATTGCCACCAGAGGCAGGGAGGCACAGAAAAAAGGACAAGCCAAATGGAGGGGAGTGGAGTGGCACAGCTAAAAGGCCCATGCAAGAGAAAAACCGCTTCCTCATGGTTTTCCTTAAGGAGGTGGATATTAATAACTTAGTTGTTCTATTTATAATCCCGTAAGTAAAGCACATGCCTTGTGTGCAATCAAAAGGCAAATCAAACACCCGTTTTTGGCATGTTTTAAACGTCTCTATCACTATTAAAATTGGGATGCAATAGCGCAATTGCGCAATTGTTCCATTGCTTAATCCCTAGATGGACAATTTTACGTCTAATCCATTCAGGATTTGCAACACTATCCCAAACAGCTTTCTGGAGTTATCTAAGGGGAGTTTGAAAGTAAACACGGGCATTGGTTTGGGGGTGAGAGGTGGTTCTATGTAAATTTGGTAGGCAGTAAGGAAGTTGTATTTATATTTAAACATTTTGGGTTCAGTGGTAAACTAAGGGCCCTTCAATTATGTCTGGTCAACTCTTTAGCATGATCCAAGGAATCATTCACTAGTATGTTCTGGGAGGAGTATCCTTGGTTTTGGGTTTCAATGGGTACTCTATAAAGTAGACAGTACCAAAGGGAGCACCCTGAGAATAAAAACTTGTGGGCAGCAGGGCAGACAGGCCAGAAAAATTAAGTTGAACTGGCAGATTCTACAATAATTTATAATGGCAAATATTGTGAAAACCAATATCTCATAACCTTTATTTAAAAATAGCAATAAATTCTAGCACAGGTTTGAAGGGTTCATATAGTACCCCACTACCAGACTTTAATCCTAATGGTCAGGATTCAGTTAATTGGGGAATAGAAATTTGGTTAAGGTGGGTGACCAAGGTTTTGAGACATCAAAATGGTACTAATGCAGGAAGGTATTCATTGGCTAAATCTTCAAGAAGGGTAGCAAAAAACTTCTGTTCTAGAATAATATTCTTGGGGAAAGCTTACTGGTCCATGATTTCTTCAGGAGCAGGTTTCTAGTTGGGTACCATGAAGACATCAGGCTTATCAAATCAATGATGGGGGCTTCTTCACCTCCATTAGTCAATTTTGTTGTGTCCTTTAGGGGGTGTAATCATTGACAGGTTAGAGTTGAGTAATTTAATTGTAAGAGCATCTGTGGCTTAAATCAGAGATTACTTGATCCCAAAAAGACACAGGTAGGTGATCCTCTGGTCCTCAGGGCTGGCAGCCCACAGGCTGTCTTCACAAGAGTTTGAGTCCTGTTTCTGTCAGGAATGAAGTATGGAAATAAGATTCCATGAGCCACTAGAACTTCAAACCATTGACTACTCCAATTATCTTATAAGTCATCCAAGAAGATCCAGAAAGAGAAAAGACAAGAGGATTCATAAGACAAGGACAGGAATGAAGAACCATAAGATTTATTGAAGCACCATAAGAAGAATGATAGATAAGGGTTAAGAGAAAGGGGAAGGTAATTTATACTCATCAATTCTTGAATGAGAGGAGTCAAGTATGCTACAAGAGGGATATAGCATTTCAAAAGTATATTGGAACATGTAACAGAGGTTCAATAATGGCACCAATAGATTCCTCTTGGTCTCAGCTTTTAGTAATGTCTTTAAACATTGATATTGGTTCTCTAGCCGCAAAGATATGATTTTTTGAGGATCAGCAATTATGCGCAAGAAGACAGATAGTTTGAAAGGTATTTGGACTGCAAAAGCACTCGGAAATGGCACAATTGAATTAGGTTAATATAATAACCTATTTAAAATTGAGTTCGAACATGATAAAATCAAGTAAATTGATATAAAATGTTGTCAGGATTCTGAATCCTGACAGTTTCAAACCTTGGATTTTGAGAGCTGGAGAAATGAAATTTGTGGTGCAGGGTGCCACTTGTGATATATTGCTATATTGAGACTGCTTACCTATTTGAAAAGTATAGGGGAACTGCTGCCCTTTTTTATGTTTTTTATCAGATAGTTGCCCTCCAAAATATATAGGAGTGTTTCCAATTAGACACTAATTGACGCACCTGTGGCTAGCTGCAGATGCTTCAGAGAGTGACTATAAAAAATTCCACTATGACAATTAGTGACCAATTGATGCATCCACAGCTAGCTGCAGATGATTCAATTGGTGACCCATTTGAGGAGGATTGATATATGGCAATTATTGACTCATTGGCACGTCTGCAGCTAGCCGCAGATGCATCAATGGTCAACCCATTGATCTTTCCAAATATTCCCCAAAATGTTTCAGCCCTTCTAGAATAGCTTAGTGCCTGTCAGTCCAGACCTCAGTCAGGATGACTCATCCTTTCTTTTCCCTCTTTCCCCTCCAACTATATAAGACCCTCAGAAGACCCCAATAAAGACATCATTTACCAAAAAGACATAACAACTGACTTAACATTCTTAGTTTACTTGCAGAGCCCAAATATAGTGGTTCTTTTGAGTAATGAGATATTATTTTTGTTGTATTCACCCAGTTGCTGCTCAGCTACTTCAACCTTACCTTCAAACCCCTTGAGCATCACAACATTCCTGACAAAAATCACAAAGTTGAAGTTAAGGGGCTATTACAAGGTATGCTTTGAAACTATGGGCTTTAAAGAGTTAGTCAGTAATAAAATGATTGTCTAAATTTAAAAGAATAATACAATTGCCAATTCAACTTTCTATCAAGTTTGCTAAGACCTGAAAGAAAAAATAGTATGGAATAATAAGGTAAGTTTAAAGTATAAAGTGATATGTTTATTAGATAATGAAAAAGGCCATTTAAAGCAAAAGAAAATGGGGGAACAAAAGTATGAAATATATAAGAAAAATATGCCAATGTGTTAAGAGGGACTAAAATTAACAAAGGAAAACCCAGCTAAACCCACAGTTCCAATCTCAAGGAGGCAAAAGATTTTTGTTTAATGTATTATTCAAAATTTAAGGTTAAATCAGAAGACTCAAGTTATCATTAATTAAGACTTACATCCATCATCTCATATAGAGGGCCATAATTTAGGGACCTGTTAGACATGTAACAGTCAATCTGTAATCTTGTCATTCAATCATTACAATTACAAAATTATGTGATTAATTTGATTTTACTCTATATAAGACTTTAATTTGGACAAATCTAACTTTTCATCAATACATCTCAACAGCTGCAAGGCATACAGTAAATTTAAAAAATCAAATTTACCATATTAGCCACTAAGGTTCCAATTACTTTTCAGAAGTTAGTCAATCTATCAGTAATAAAATGTTCATAATAAATTTTGATAAAAAATTTAAGCACTCTCTAGGTAAAAAAGTGAATTTAGAAACAGAACAAAATAATTTTTTGATAATTACTAAAGGTGATATGCTTAATTATTTTGGCAGGAATTTAAAAAAGTAAAAATAATATCTATTAATAAATTTCAATATAAAATGACACTTAAACATAATTTGGATATTTATATACCAGATTAGTCTTCATAATTGCTAGTATCAGCATAATACTGCTGCAAACTCTCAAAGTAGTCAAAGTTGATTGGCAAGAACTTACCAAAGAAAATTATGGGATACTTCTTGGTCAGCATAGCAATCTGGAATGGGTTGGCCAAAAAAACTTGGGTGAGGTTAGGGGAGCTTTCAATTATATTTTGCCATGAAGATGTGGCAATCTCCTCACTTGATATGATGGTTTTCAGTGAGTTTAAGATGCAGAGGCGGCTTTCATGACAAGGAAAGTAAAATGGAAAATTGATGTAAAGGTATGTGAGGTTGGGAAAGCACTTGGCAAGCCATAGCCAAATCTCGCTTGTGGCAGAAACCAGGAGAGATACTGATTGAGCCTGGAACAATCTGCTGGGTAAATTGTAACTGTCAAAGCCAAAATTCAAATCAAACACAAGCTTTGGGACGTCAGTCAAACTTGAAAAGAGTTTGTCAATTTTCTCCTGGTGAAAAGAAAATATGATGAGTTTAGCAAATTCAACATGTTTGAATTTATTTGCTAAAATAGGGTACTCCTTATCAAAATCAATGTTGAACACTTTATCTGCTTGGAGCTCATGTGTTCTTTGACCATTTTGAAGTAAGTTCTTGGCATCTTTAGAAAAGAACATCTCCAATTGAACATACGTTTCATTGTGAAATCCCACATTCAGAAACTGGCAGTTGATTACATCGTAGGTGAAACTACTAATATTGGATGATAAGCTACCACCTTCATGCTCAATTCTCTTCAAAGCGGGATACTGGGCAAGGAGAAGAAGAAAGAGCTTCTTGTCCCAAATGGAACTATCACACCAGAATTTGAGTCTTCTGACCAATGGACATCTCAGACTCTTAATATTCTCTCTGGGGTTCTCTTCTTTTTTATTCTTTGCTCTAATCTTAAGCGTGTAAACCCTGCTTGTGATATTTTCCAGCTGTCCATAAGCAGAAAGGGGAACAGAAAGCATAGAGAACTGGCATAGCCGTGGAAGTCTCTCCCCTAGCTCCAAAAGATATTGCAAGCTCTCAGTGTCACTATACTCAAAGGAAACATGGCACACACCTGTGCAAAAAGAAAGCATTTGATGAATTCTTGCATCAATTTTTCTCACTTCCAGGGTTTGCACATACTTGGAATATTTTTTTACAATTATTTCTAATTTCTCTGGTGCTTTGCAAAGATTCTTAGAAATCAATGAAAAAACCAAGGGAACCAGTACTCCATTCCACTGCTTATCAACAAGGCGTACTTTACAGCGACTTCTGTGATCAAGGTATCCAAATACCTCACTCCAGATGAAAGTAGGCAAGTCCATTTTCCTATTACTTTTCTAGCCTTACTTTATATACCTTTCAGTACATGACACCCTGTGAATCACTTTCCAAATAATGCAGCCAATAAGGATATCTTTTTCATATGCATGCCAGCTAAACTACTCATGAAAAATAATCAAAGCCTGCGCTGCCTACTATTACCAAAGCCAATCCACTAGCATATACCACTCTTTATTTCCACTGGCAAACTATCTTTAACATCAACAGTTGTGAATACCTTTTAAATATAATTTTTATCAACGTATTTTATCCCTGCGTTTAAATCCATACTTCCCTGTCAGAGATAAATGGGTAAAAGCTGTAAATAGCTGATTCTGCCAAATTCCAGCCAGCCGCGGCCAGTTCCTGGGTCTAGACCGCCCTCTTAAAGTACCAATTTAAACTTAAAAATTATTTCCGCTCCTGCCACACAGTCTAGAGCCACAAGCTAGCCGGAGCTGAGCTGAAACATCCCTAGCTGTGCATAAATTGAAGCCTTTTTAAAAACTGTCGTAAAGGCGGCAGAGCGTTCGAGTTTATCATTGGACAATTCTGAAGCCTAACAAAGAAATGCTGAAACAAAGAAAAGATTTAATATCAGAAGTACATCCATTCCTTTTTTGCCACCAAACTGGATGACAATCAAATCCACTAAAGGCCTTTCTTTATCTCTTTGAATATAGTTTGAAACATATGTATGCTTTCATCTTTTCAGTTAATTGTTGGGAATATTTTAGATGACATATAAAAAGTTCCTTCTAATCTAGAAGAAAAGTTGGGTTTATCGCCATTGATTGAGTATATCGATACAATTAATATATATAAGTGAGTCTTCATGTCTATTTGTAATGTTACCTCGAGAACGCTCAAACTGTAAAGGATTGAATTGAGTCTACCATATTATTTGAATTTAAAGTCGATGGGCAAACCAAAAGCTTGATTTGGTTAATTCTTGCATGCAATCCTTATAATTATCGTTGAAAGTATAGAGCTTGAATCCAGTGGAGATTGACCTAAATTATGTATAAACGAGAATATTAGCCACTCAGACTTTTTAAAAAAATTATTTACTACTTTATTTTTAAATCGTGGTTCAAACCTTTCCGCCATGACAAAGAGGTTTATTTGAGGTTACTATCCAAGTTCAGAATGTGTGGATTAAAATTGAAAGTGGACAGCACTCAGTTTAAGATACTTTTTTATGATTGAATGTCTAAACTCTTTGTTGAGGATTGAATTCATCGGAACAAAGAGCACTTGTCAATCTAATGAGGTCCGATTAAAATTAGATAGATAAATGTTTTTTAAGTAAGAGATAGCTTGCTTTTCGCATTTCGGTTTTATTTTTTTTGAAGTGTAATAATAGAATATTCCACTCGGATACATCACCTGATCAAAGTGGCTACAGAGTAAATCATAGTTAACCTTTTTACCATTCCATCATCCTAATAAGAATGTTAGTGGTGTAAACTGGTGATAATAATATTCAGATACATTAAAAGGTTCTTATAAAATTTAAAATACCTATATATGTTTTCAGATGATTACGATAAAAATAGTACTAAAATGACTTTAGCTCTAACTTCTCTAGATGCCGAGTTATAGAATGAAGAGTTGCAACTGGACTCGTCATAGCCAAAGTCTGGATTCAGCATGATCCATTCACATTAACTCTTAGTAAACATAAAAAATGTAAAAAAAACCACATCAATTTGGATACTAAGTCAATTTTAATGTTTATTAGCTCATTTTAAAGCTAAACAACAGCTTCAGATTTTAATTAAAATTAGAAGGTCATATAATATTTCTTTAAATTATTATTTCTTGCTAAACTTAATAGTAATACTCCACTTAGTTTGATTTCTAATTTTATATTTATGCTTAAACTTTATAATTATTTATAAAAAAAGTCACAAATTTTAAAAAAACCCTGTTTAAAAATAATTTTATTTAAAAAGGGATAAGTAATCCTAGCTAAAATAAAATAAAACTTGTTAAATTGTTTTATAAATTCGACTTTCTATCTTTCATTGGACGGGAACACCCAGTATATATTATTATTGCTTTTGTCATCCAGTTTGGTGGCAAACAGGAATGGATGTACTTCTGATATTAAATCTTTTCTCTGTTTCAGCATTTCTTTGTTAGGCTTCAGAATTGTCCAATGATAAACTCGAACGTTCTGCCGCCTTTACGACAGTTTTTAAAAAGGCTTCAATTTATGCACAGCTAGGGATGTTTCAGCTCAGCTCCGGCTAGCTTGTGGCTCTAGATTGTGTGAAGGAGCGGAAATATTTTAATAAGTTTAAATCGGTACTTTAAGAGGGCGGTCTAGGCCCAGGAACTGGCCGCGGCTGACCGGAATTTGGCTGAAGTAGCTATTTACAGCTTTTACCCATTTATCTCTGACAGGAAAGTATGGAATTAAACGCAAGGGTAAAATACGTTGATATAAATTCTATTTAAAAGGTATTACCAAATGTTGATGTTAAAGATAGTTTTTAGTGGAATTCAGGAGTGGTATATGCTAGTGGATTGGCTTTGGTAATAGTAGGCAGCGCGGGCTTTGATTATTTTTCATGAGTAGTTTAGCTGACATGCATATGAAAAAGATATCCTTATTGGCTGCATTATTTGGAAAGTGATTCACAGGGTGTCATGTACTGAAAGGTATATAAAGTAAGGCTAGAAAAGTAATAGGAAAATGGACTTGCCTACTTTCATCTGGAGTGAGGTATTTGGATACCTTGATCACAGAAGTCGCTGTAAAGTACGCCTTGTTGATAAGCAGTGGAATGGAGTACTGGTTCCCTTGGTTTTTTCATTGATTTCTAAGAATCTTTGCAAAGCACCAGAGAAATTAGAAATAATTGTGAAAAAATATTCCAAGTATGTGCAAACCCTGGAAGTGAGAAAAATTGATGCAAGAATTTATCAAATGCTTTCTTGTTGCACAGGTGTGTGCCATGTTTCCTTTGAGTATAGTGACACTGAGAGCTTGCAATATCTTTTGGAGCTAGGGGAGAGACTTCCACGGCTATGCCAGTTCTCTATGCTTTCTGTTCCCCTTTCTGCTTATGGACAGCTGGAAAATATCACAAGCAGGGTTTACACGCTTAAGATTAGAGCAAAGAATAAAAAAGAAGAGAACCCCAGAGAGAATATTAAGAGTCTGAGATGTCCATTGGTCAGAAGACTCAAATTCTGGTGTGATAGTTCCATTTGGGACAAGAAGTTCTTTCTTCTTCTCCTTGCCCAGTATCCCGCTTTGAAGAGAATTGAGCATGAAGGTGGTAGCTTATCAGCTAATATTAATAGCTTCACCTATGATGTAATCAACTGCCAGTTTCTGAATGTGGGATTTCACAATGAAGCGTATGTTCAATCAGAGATGTTCTTTCCTAAAGATGCCAAGAACTTAATTCAAAATGGTCAAAGAACACATGAGCTCCAAGCAGATAAAGTGTTCAACATTAATTTTGATAAGGAGTACCCTATTTTGGCAACAAAATTCAAAAACATTGAATTTTTTAGGCTTAATATATTTTCCTTTCACCAGGAGAAGACCGATAAACTTTTTGAAAGCTTGACTGGTATCCCAAAGCTTGAGTTTGAATTGAATTATGGCTTTGACAGCTACAATTTACCCAAAAGATTGTTTCAGGCTCAATCAGTATCTCTTATGGTTCCTGCTACAAGCGAGATTTGGCTATGGCTTGCCAACTGCTTTCCCAACCTCACATACCTTTACATCAATGATCCATTTGACTTTCCTTGCCATGAAAGCCGCCCATGCATCTTAAACTCACTGAAAACCATCATATCAAGTGAGGAGATTCCCACATCTTTATGGCAAAATATAATTGAAAGCTCTCCCAACCTCACCCAAGTTTTCTTGGCCAACCCATTCCAGATTGCTAAACTGGCCAAGAAGTATCCCACCATTTTCTTTGATAAGTTCTTACCAATCAATTTCCATTACTTTGAGAGTTTGCAGCGATATTATGCTGACACTGGAAGTGATAAAGACTAACTTGGCAAATAAATATCCAAATTATGTTTAAGTGTCCTTTATATTGAATTTATTAATAGAAAATTTCCTTGTTGTGAACTCCTACCAAAATAATTTAGCATATTACCTTTAGTAATTATCTAAAAAAATTATATTCTAAATTTACCTTTCAAACAAAAATTGGCATTTTATTGCTGTTAGCTTGACTAAACTCCAAAAACTTATTGGAAAATTAGTGATTGATCTGGTAATCTGATTTTTAAGATACTATTTCTTTTGCAGCTTTGAGATGTATTAATTAAAGTTAGGTTTAAAAAATCAAAGTTGTACATAGATCAAAACACATATTAACTACATGATCCAACAAATGTGATGATTGGATAGCAGGATTCCAGATCAACTATAACATGTCTAAAATCTTTCAAAATTATGGTTCTCTATATGAGATGATGTATATAAGTCATAAATAATGTTAAATTGAATCACTTAAATCAAACTTCAGATTTGATAATACAGAAAAATAATCTTCTACCTCATTGATATTGGGACTGTGGGTTCAGCCCGCCTTTTTGTTTGTTTAATATTAGCCCCTTCTAACACATTGTTATTTTTTCTTATATATTTCATACTTTTTTTCCCATTTTCTTTTGCTTATAAATGGTCTTTATATTATCTAATAATTGTAATTGTTGTGAAGTGATTGAATGTAAACTAGCCTTCACTGTAACAACTAACTGATCCATTAAGCTTGGTGAACAATAGAACGATGGTACTCTCATACTGGATGATAACTAGTCCAATTGATCAACTAAGTTGCACTCCAAAGTTATATTAACTAATGATCATCCAATAATTAGGTTAATAATGGGCTAATTATAGATAAACCTGGCTGTAGAACAGAGGATCCTGGCACTCTGTGGTCCCCATTAATCCCTCAATTACTATATAACTCTCTTCTTGATTTATAAATAAAAGATCTAATTTACATAACTTATACTTTATTATATGCATTAGGCTAGATATATATCTTGACCTAATCTTTAGTAATAATTAAGGTTGTATTCAAGTTAAGCAATCACAGTTACTCATACACCATACCCAAATCACAACAGTAATACCTTATATTTTAAACTTACCTTATTATTCCATACTATTTTTTTATTTCATGTCCTAGCAACCTTGATAGAAAGCTGAATTGTCAATTTTATGTATTTTTAAAGTTAGGCAACCTCTTTTGTTAGCAAATAACTCTTAAAAGCCCCTAATTTCAAAGCATGCCTTGTAATAGCCCCTTGACTTCAATTTTGAAGATTTTTGTCAGGAATTTCATCTCTTCTCATCTCAAAACCCAATTTTTGAAACAGGACTCAAACCCTTGTCAAGACAGCCTGTGGGCTGCCAGCCCCAAGGACCAGAGGGTCACCCACCTGTGTTTTTTTTGGGATCAAGTCATCTCTGATTAAACCACAGATGCTTCTACAATTAAAGGATTCAACATTGACATGCCAATGATGGCATCCACCAAAGGACACAACAAAATTGACTAATGGAAGTGAAGAAACCCCATCATTTGTCCAATAAGCCTTATTTTTTCCTTGATACCTAATCAGAACCCCACCCCTGAAGAAAGCACGTACCATTAGGTTGTCCCCAAGAATATTGCTCCAGAACAGAAGGGTTTCACTAACCTTCTTGAATATTCAGCCAATGAACCCCTTCCTGCGCCAGTGCCATTTTTCTGTCCCAAATCCTGGGCAAACCTCCTATCCAAATACTCATTTCCTGATTAACTGAATCCTGACCATTATGATTAAAGTCTGGTTATAGGGGACTTATGAACCCTTCAATTGTGTGCTAGAATTCATTTCTATATTTAAATAAAGGTTATGAGATATTGGATTTCACAAATATTGCAATAATTATTTATTGTAGTGATCTGCCAGTTTAACTTAATTCTTCTGGCCTGCCTTGATGCTTGCAAGTTTTATCCTCAAGGTGCTCCCTTTTGTCCTGTCTACTTCATATAGTACCCATTGAAGCCCAAATGCCAGATATATCTCAAGGACATATTAACAAGTAATCTTTGGCCCACAATAAAGAGTTTTCTATATATAATAGAAGGGGTCCTTGTTTTACCACTGAAAACCAAATGTTTAAGGATAAATAAAAATTCCTCCCTGCCTATCAAATAGACATTGAGCCGCCTCTCTGTGAGAGAGGGGGGCTAAACTAACTAAGTTTGGCTCCCATCCCGGTGAGATAAACTACCAGGATGCTGCCCAGTGGATTACTGGGATGACCACTTGGAGGGGGGGCCAAAGAGAGGACAAGGGGGACATCTGAAGAAAGTATGCATTCAACCCCATCAACACTAGCCCAATGAGTAACCAGGGTGTGCAAATGGGAGCAGGAGGCAGCACCACAGGGGCTAGGAGGGGCACCAGATTATCTTTGTCTAAGCTAAGAACAGTAGACACCAACTCCACCTTCAATGTGGGGGCTGGCACAGCGTAATCTGCATCTGAAAGTTCTAAGTTGTCACAAGTCAGGCTCTTGACAATTGTCTCACCCAAAACAAGAAGCTTACCAGGGAGGTGCAGGAGACTCAAGGGTTTGTTCCCCACAAGGCAAGCAGAAGTAGAGAATCACAATCATAGGTTGGGGCAGTTTCCCAGAGAAGGAACACAAAAGGAGCCATAGTAAATACCACAAATTTAAAAATAGGAAGGATCATATTAACAATCTACAGAAAATTCTGAATTTGTGAGTGCAATTTTTGGCCTAAAATCAGCAAGATTGGGTTCTGTGAGGGTAGCTGCAGAAGAAACTGGCAGGGAGCAGTAAGAAGCATCTGGGAGACTTGACAATGGTCTTGGGTGGCTTGGGCGGGTGTAAAAGCAAAAGCGGGTTTCAACAGTGATTTTAAAGAAAATTTTGAAATAAAACTATAATTTATAGGAGTTTTCAAATTAAATCTTTGAGTTCAAACTTGAATTTTGAGAGTTTAAACTAAAGACACAACAATTAACTAGAAGACCAAAGTTACAGGCCTTAAAAAGAAGACCAGGTACAAAAGTACAATGTAAAGGTAAGGTTTGGGGCAGAAAAAGACTAACACTTTGTTTAGAAATTAAAGCGGACTCTACAGAGTCTACAAAAATAATAGCAAAGTTTGAAAGGAACTATTTCCAGTTTTAATAATTGAAAATTGACAAGCAGGGGACACAAAGTCTCCTGACATTGTTAAAAGGAGAGAATTGTCAAGAAATGGTCACATGATCACTTTGGCTAGCATCTGATTGGCAGGAAGAGAAATTTTGATGGACAAGGCCAGAAGCACTGGAAGGTTTTAAGTTAATTTGTGTGGCTCCATCTGATTGGCTAGAGCCTAACCCTGGCATTTGGGATTCACTTGATTTTATGGTTGTTGATGTGGCTTCATTTGATTGGGCATTTCTGATAATTTTTAAAAGAGGACAACACCATAACAACAAACAATCCAAATTGATCAGTGTTTCTTCACAGGCCGGGACAGCCAGAGCCAGGGATCTGCAGGGTAGGCCAGGACAAATCTCTCATCAACAGTATGAGCTAGATTTTCTAGAGAATTTAGTGGCTTGGCTGTTATTTTTGGTCCTTTTTGATGCGGTGGGGGAAACAGTTTAATCTAAGACCAAGGGTGGCAGTGGATTTACACTCTCACTCCCAAACCAATGACTGTGTCCCCCTATTAACTGTGACGGAAATCACTGGATAATATGAAGCTGTTTCTAAATGATGGGGAATTACCACCCAAATCCACATAGAATTGATGATTAACCACCAACACAGCTTTAAATATCTTTTTGTGAAATTTCCAATTGAAACTCCAGGATTAAGTAGAACAATCAATCCTAACCAGAGTAAACCAAGACAAATGACCTAGGAAATCATCAATGCATCTTCAGCGTAGAATTCTGGGCATTGAGAAGTGACACAATTTTCATTATCCAGAATGGGGGAGGAGCTACAAAATTGGCTGGCATGAAATTAACATTTTTCAGCGCCAAAAACAAAGTTCCAGATGCTGGGCCCCATCTTCCTGAAATGATTTTGTTCAGAATCAGATTGTACAGGATATACCACAACAACCCAAGCACAGGATGCATTTTTAAAATTTAAAATTAGAACTTGGGATAATTGATTTTTATTGAGTAAATTTAGAAGGACTCAACTCTTAGAGTTAAAACAGGGAAAATTATTCAATATATATCAGAAAAATTGACTAAGTAATACCACCTGAGTCTTGATCTCCTATTCCTTTGGCATCATCAAGTAAGTATCTAGTCCAGGTTGCAAAGAACCCTTGTGTGACCAGTTTCTGATAACCATGCTGATTAATGAGCTTGTATTGGGTAACCCTCATATTACGTCAATTTATCAACGTCAGTTTGCAAGGGGGAGCTGGTTTCAGCTGGCATACTGGAGCAGCTGTGACCCATTTTCAATCAACTGTTTGGTTTAAATCTGTTAACTTGGTCAATTTTGATACAGGTTTTCTGGCCTTCCGTGCCTTCTTACTTGGACAGACAACACCTTGCATTATGGAACCTACCATGACATTACCCTCTGCTTTAGCCCTGGGCACAAAAACACCATCTGGGAGATGGGATAAAGAGAAATTCTTATGGGCAGGTGGGAGTTTCATTGCAGCAAGGGTAATTTCAGGGTGTCCAATAGCAGTGGGATTGCGCTTGTAGAACTCATGGATAAAATCAGAGGAATTTGAACAATTGTAGTGGGGAACCCAGGAGTTTTCAGAATCAGGATAAACTTTCCAAGATACCAAATATTTCAAACGGCAGAAGATCTTGCAGGAAGCTAGAATACAATTTAACTTGTACTCAGGTTCTCCTTCCATAAGAATGGGTTGGGAAGAGGGGGTCTCTGTTCCTTTGAAGGGAGTAAGGAGACATACATGGAAGGTGTGGAAAATCTTGAAAGCAGGAGGTAAATCCAGCCGATAGGCAGAGGGACCAATCTGATGTTCTACCTTGAAGGGACCAACTTGCTTGGGACCCAATTTATGACAGGGAACTTTAAGTTTCATATTGCAAGCATCAACTATGACTAGATCACCTGGCCTGTAAGTTGGACCTTCCTGGTGCTTGCAATCTGTGTATTACTTGTAAGTTGTCACGGCGGCGGCGAGAGTAACTTGGAGCTCCTGATGAACCTGCTTCAATTCAGCAGCTTGATCAGTTGCAGCTTCACGTTGCTAACCAAACAAGGACCCATGTTAGAGGAAGGATTGTAACCCACAATGGCATAAAATGGCAATACTTGAGTTGACGTTTGTGGGGCGTTATTATATGTGAACTCTGCCATGGGTAGATTATCACACCAGTCATCTTATCACACATTGGTGTAGCAGCGTAGGTAGACCTCCAAACTTTGGTTTACCCTCTCTGTTTGTCCATCAGATTGGGGGTGGAAAGCAGTAGAGCGGCACAAATTGATACCAAGGATTCCAGTAAAAGCTTCCCAGAACTGAGCAATAAATTGAGGACCACAGTCACTTACAATCTCCATTGGGATGCCATGTAGAGAGAAAATTCTGTTCACAAATAACCTAGAGGTTTCCACTGAAGTAATTGTGGTTGATCAAGGTACAAAGTGTACCATCTTTGTGAAACAATCAACTACTACCATGATTGTGTTAAACCTATTGGAATTGGGAAGCTTGCCAATGAAATCCACCGACACAGACGTCCAAGGACCTGCAGCAGGCTGAAGTGGGACCAGTAAACCATTAGTCTTATTCCAACTGGCCTTGGATCAAACACATACCAGGCTATCTCAAATAAAAGCAGCTACCTGCACAGTCAAACCTTTCCAGGAAAACTGGCGGCAGATAAGTTCCACTGTTTTGTTTTTCCCTGGATGACCAGCTGTTGGACAGGTATGATTAGCCTCCATGATTTCATCCCAAATAGTGCCTTCAGGGACCCACAAGCAACCTTAATGATATAGGACTGGACCAATCTTATGATAACCCTGAGGCTGACCTACTGGGTTTGCACATGCTAGCTCCAAACGCCTATCATAACCTTTGGACAAAGTTTGCAGAAACTTAACCTTGTAATACAAGTCCAGGTCTGCACCCTCAGCTAAGACATGGTGGCCAATGTAGCCAGTGGAGGCAATACAAAAGGCACCACAGCCTTGTCTGGAATCATAGTATGTGTGTTAAACTTGGCGCTCATACCAGCATCTGGGAGATGGAGGGATTCTTGCTTAGAGTATTTGCCAAGTGATTGTCAGATCCCTTAATAAAAAATTGTAGCAGAACTTGCATCTTGTCAGATCACCATGCCATCTGGATTGGCAACCCAACAAAACCCTGGGTTGTCAATAATATAGAAGAGCTTTGTGGTCAGTTCTTACTACAAATGGATGACGTGCAAACATGAGATTCTGGTGCCAATGCTTTAACAATTCCACTACAGCCAACAATTCCTTGTCATAAATCATGTAGTTGTGTACTTGAGCCTCCATCTTCTGGGAGAAATACCCTATAGGTCTCTCAATCCTGTCACTAGCCATCTGCAACAGCACACCAGCCACAGCGTATTTAGATGCATTGGTGGAAACAACAAAAGGAAGCTCAGAATCTACATGTCTTAACACTGGGGAGGACAACAAAAGAGCCTTGACTGCTGAGAAGGTACTTGCACACTCAGGCGTCCATACTAAAGTCATCTTTCCACTAGCCAAATATAAAGGGGCGGTCACCTCAGACAAGTGAAGAGTGAAATTCTTCAAGAATGTACATGTACCCAAGAAACTACAAAGTTGGGATACTGTCACAGGCGTAGCATACTCTCAAACTGCAGCTTCCTTGTCAGGGGCAATGGTGTGGCCATCCTCAAAGATAATATTACCCAGAAAGGTAACCTTGCATTTAAAGAATTCACACTTACTCCTTTTGATGATCAAGTTTGCTTGGAGAATGCGCTCTACAACTGCCAACAAGTGGGCCTTATGGGACTCCTCATCCAGCAAAAACACCAAGATGTCATCCATATATGCAATGGCACAAACACCTAGGAGATCTCCAAGGACTGAATTAATCAACTGCTGAAAGTAAGCTGGGGCATTCTTCAATCCAAAAGGCATTACGCAGAACTGGAAGATACCCTTCTTGGTTCTGAATACTGTTAACTATTTCATTCCTTCTGCAATCCTGATTTGATTGAAAGCATTCAACAGATCAAGTTATGAGAATACCTTGGCCTTATCAACACATCTAGAGATCTGTGCTTTGAGAGGTAAAGATAAGGATCCATAATTGTAATTTTATTCAAATTCCTATAGTCAACATAAGGACAAAGGGACCCATCAGACTTCTGAACAAATAATAACAGAGAGCAGATTGACAAAGCCTTCTTAAAAATGTAGCTTTTTGCCAACATGTCACAAGTCCAATCTTTCAAACATGCATCTTCCTTCAAGGTTAAAGGGAAAATAGGAGATGCAATTCTGATCAGATCAAAAGTGACCTTAAAGTCAAAGTCAAACTGAGTGTGCTTGGAAAGGACCTCGCCTCTGGTGGCGTCAAATACCGCGGACCAGGGTTGCAAACATGCTGGTAAATCCAAACTTATGGGGACAGGGACAGGAAACAATTGTATGGTCTGTGATGATTGCTCAGATTCAGACATATCCAACAGTGGAATATGAATAGTTATACCCAAGGAGTGTTCCACCTGTAGCTCATTTTTCTCCAGTAAGGTTGATACATTATGATCTCTCCACCAACTCACTCCCAAAATGATAGGATACATAAGGGTAGGGCAAACAGAAAACCTTGCAGTAAAAGACTGACCTGCAACTACAAAGGTAACTGGCTTCTTCAGCTGAAACAAGGGAAACATTTGACAATTTCCACCCCTAACAAGAATTCCTGGGTGGTACTTGAGCTGTAGCAAGTCAGCAGTCTCCACGCTCATAAAATTTTTGGAAGCACCTGTATCTAACAAGATGGTTGGCTGATAGATAGTCTCACCATTATCAATGCTACCATAAAACAAGAAGTAACCAGAAGTGGATTTTTTTAGCAAAGGTAGCAATATTGGCAGGGTCTTTTTTTCATTGGTACAGACAGCAGCTAAGGAAGCAGGATGCTCCTGGAAGTAACGCTCAATCATTTCTTGGACGGCAGCTGGAAGAACGGGGTTATCATGATCAATGGGAACAAGGGGCAACTCTTTGGACGTAATAACAGAAGATTTTGCTGGTACAACATGCTGAAGCATCACCATGGAACTATCAGGAACAGACACTACAGGGGCCTCCTTTCCATCACCGGGTTTGTTCACCACCACCAATTATAGTTGAGACAAGCTAGGGAGAGAACAATCTTGGCTTTGGTTGGAAGGAACTACCTAGGAGCAAGGACCAGAAAACCAAGAGCGCGCAGCAGGTTTATCCTCAATTACCAACGTACCTTGTTTGGAAGTTGACAGATTTGAGACCAGAGAAAGAATTTGGCTTACCAGGGCCTCAGTTGTGGTTAATGGGGAATCCTAAACCACCAAATCCTGGGCAGTCTGGTCAACTGCTAACCACAACTCTGAGAGTTTGTTCACCTCAGGAACATTGATTGTACAGCAGTAGGTAAGAAACTGAGGAATGAATACCAAAAGCAGAGTTGTACCCTGACAGAATTTGTACAGCTTGCAATATACTTTGAGCTCCTCAATAGATACACACAATTTTTTTAAAAAAGAGTATAGAGATGCACTCTCAGTTAAAACATGTGGATTGTGCTCCACCGCAGACAACAAACATTCTCAAGCATCTACAGAAACCTTCATCATCACATGGTAAACTTGGGATTTGTGACTAAGGCTAGAGCCAGAATAAAATGATACTGCTGACAAAACTTCACGCAAAATTTCATCAGTGGGTGGGGCAGGAAAATAATCTGGGCGCCAAAATGACATGAAAAGACGGAAATAGGAAACAGAAGATTGGGTCTCTACAACTGCAACCGGAGATGAAAACCAAAAATTAAAGAAAAGTCCAAACTGAAAACTCAGAAATGAACTGATGCAAATAAACATGGTAAACGCAGACATCTCAACAGAGCAGGAGAAAAGAAACACAAATTCATGACAAACTGCTTCCAAAAACTCAGACATAGAAGAGTTGAGTAATGTGATGGAAATCACTGGATAATATGAAGCCATTTCTAAATGATGGGGAACTACCACCCAAATCCACATAGAATTGATGATTAACCACCAACGCGGCTTTAAATATCTTTTTGTGAAATTTCCAATTGAAACTCCAGGATTAAGTAGAACAATCAATCCTAACCAGAGTAAACCAAGATAAATGACCTGGGAAATCATCAATGCATCTTCAGCGTAGAATTCTGGGCATTGAGAAGTGACACAATTTTCATTTTCCAGAATGGGGGAGGAGATACAAAATTGGCTGGCATGAAATTAAAATTTTGCAGCGCCAACAACAAAGTTCCAGATGCTGGGCCCCATCTTCCTGAAATGATTCTGTTCAGAATCAGATTGTACGGGATATACCACAACAACCCAAGCACAGGATGCATTTTTAAAATTTAAAATTAGAACTTGGGATAATTGATTTTTATTGAGTAAATTTAGAAGGACTCAACTCTTAGAGTTAAAACAGGGAAAATTATTCAATATATATCAGAAAAATTGACTAAGTAATACCACCTGAGTCTTGATCTCCTATTCCTTTGGCATCTTCAAGTAAGTATCCAGTCCAGGTTGCAAAGAACCCTTGTGTGACCAGTTTCTGACAACCATGCTGATTAATGATCTTGTATTGGGTAACCCTCATATTACGTCAATTTATCAACGTCAGTTTACAAGGGGGAGCTGGTTTCAGCTGGCATACTGGAGCAGCTGTGACCCATTTTTGATCAAGCCTTTGGTTTAAATCCGTTAACTTGGTCAATTTCAATACAGGTTTTCTGGCCTTCTGTGCCTTCTTACTTGGACAAACAATAACCGGTATTATGGAACCTACCGTGACATTAACTCCCCTAGACAAATCCAATAATCTGTTTGGAATATTTTACACTACTCTTTCTGGAGTTATTAACACAAGAATATTAGCTGAAAGCCTGTGGTATTGGGTAGAAAAATTGGGAAAGTTCTTTAGATCAAAGTTCTTAGGTCAAAGTTTCATAAGTTGAAAGTACATAGATCAAAAATGGGACCCCCCCAAAAAAACTAAAATAAAAAATACTATCTGGGGTGTAAAAATAAAAAATATCAAAAATTGAAGTGCAAAATTTTATTTTCCAATAGTTAACTTTGAAGTCAAAAATATACACTTCTTAATATGAAGATCAAAACTTTAAAACCTTTAATAGACTAAAAGAGCACCAAGAAGTTTCTTTCTGCAATAAGACTATGTGCTATATAATAAAAATGTGCTTAGTTTGCTGTCCTTTAAATTATTCATCTATGGTTTCAAAAGCAAAATTACACTAGAATTTATATATAACTATATTCAATTGAATATAAAATCTGAAAGTAGACAAAAATATCACTGTACATTAGGTTTTATAAAGGTTTAATTTCATTTTCTGCTTATATAAATATATAATAATACTTTAGTATAAGAAAAATAAAAAAATTCTACAAGATACAGGCATTTGATTTTAGTTAGTTTAGTTTATTAGTGCTGTTTTTTCAATGATAAAATTATTATAGAGGCCTATCATTAAAAATTGTAAATTACATTAATTTCTTATTAATTAATACTATTGATGAGGAGCAACTTTTGGGAAAGCTTCAAATATGGAATTAAGAAAGAAATAAGTATATTTTATTGGATAATACTTTTGACTTATATAGCTTGCACTGTGGTAGGGATATAAGTTGGACAAAAGATAAGGATGGTCATGTGTGAGTTGGATTCAGATTGATGGATATTAGGACAAGTCATGTGATATTGGTTTATTGCAATTTACAGAATGCTAGACTAAATATTGGATTGGCACTAAATCAGGTGATGACTGGATGTTAGTGGGTTGGCAGTAGCCAGAATACTTGTACATCCAGATCTTTGACACCCCCTTAAGGGGATATCTGGTATATCAGGAGGGGGCTTTGTCTTGACGGCTGCCGCCTGATGTTCCTGGAGTTGTTTTCTAGTTGATACCAGTTGGGTTGAGTGTTTTCCTTTGCTATGGAGAGGCGGGATCTGTGATACTTCTTGGTGATGGACTCTTTGACGCCCTAAAACTTAACTAGGTAGGTGTTCCTGTCTGGTCTTACTTGATTATTCTTCCTGGTCCCCTGTGTACTGAGTCTAGCTTCTTCATATTTCCAGCCAGAACTCAGACTGGGGAGTTGATGGGGAGCAGTCCCTCTGTGGAGGTTACCTTTTGAGTTTTGAGCTTTTTTGTTTCTGCTATTTTAGCTTTGAGGCGTATATGTTGTAGATTTGGTACTTGTTCTACTGTGGGAGGTTTTCCCAGAGAAATTTTTATGTATGGTTGGTTGTTACAGGTAACTATTTCTGGCTTGTATCTGTATGTTAATTCAAACAGTGAGTATTCTGTCTCTTGGTTAATGCAAATTCAAGATACTAATAATGCACATTTCACATATAGTGGTCATGTATCTCTGGCTTTGCCGCCCATTATTTTCTCAGGGGTTCTGATAAGGCTGCTGTTCAGGCGTTCAACTCTGCCGTTGGCCTGTGGCCTGTAGGGCAAGGTTGTGGAGTGTTTGATGTTCTTTGTTTTTAGATTGACAGTTACTACGTGGCCTGTTGGCTCTTTTGCTTAATCTGTTATGATATAGTCTGGAGTGCTGTAGTCTGCTATGATTGCTTTATTGATGAATTGATTTATTGTTTCCGCCTTGTGATCTTTTGTTGCCCAGCAGATGGACCAGCTTGTAGCAAAGTTGATGGCTACAATTAGGAAGTGTTGTTTGGCTTTATCTTCTGAAAAGGTCCCACTACGTCAAGCTCCCAAACCTTGAACGGTTCAGGGTCTGGTACTGGATTAACTGTTGGCTGGGGTGCCTTAGTGCTGGAGTATTTCTCACACACTGTGCACTTTTTCAAGACTTCAACTATGTCTTGTTTAAGATTGGGCCACCATACTATCTCTTTTAAAGTGAGGTATAAATTTTTAGCCTTTGTGTGATCTATTAGGCGGTGATGTCTTAGTATAGAGTCAACTTTTTGTGTAAGTGGGATGTAGGGAACATTTTTTTCTTTAAAAATGCAGTAAACTGTGCCATTTAATATGTGTAAATATTTTTCATTCCTTACTAATGTATCATGGTGTTGCAATCAAGTTTCCAGACTTGCCTGCCAACATATCTTACAATACACAGGGGGCACTCAATGAATTGTCCCTTGATGTATCTAACAACATGAACCAATCTGATGACAATATTGAATTGTGGGCACTTTTTCCTAATTAGGAGCACTATCAATTCAACCTGTTGATCCCCGCACAACCTATTCCTTGGCTCAGATCCTTACATGGAACAAGCCACCATGCCACTCCCTGTGGCCGTGTGGCTTTCCCCATATGGTATATTAATCAAAATATTCTACAATAAACAATACCTTATTCTTATCATTTCTGTCCTTTCTATTAGACTGTTGTCTTCCCCAATTCCAAATACTGAATCCTCATTGGTTCAGTTGCAATAATGGATTAGTTAGTGTGTGGAGGGGTTTTCCTTTTGTCTTGTACTTGGTGTTATTTAGGTTGGGCTAGTCAGGGTTCAGGTGGTCAGGATGATTCTCTCTTGGCTGACATAGCCTAGAGAGAGCATCAACTGTGATCATCACTGCCCCTGTTTTGTATTGGATGTCTAAATTGAGCTGTTCCAGCAGGGACATCCATTTAGCTTGTTGCTGTGCAAGTGTGTTCTGAGTTTTGAAATAGATTAAGGATTTATGGTCAGTTAGTACTCAAACGTTTAAATGTCCTTCTAGATAAAATCCATTTCTTGCATGTATGGTATATTGCTAGTAATTCCTTTTTGTGTATTGGGTACCTCTACTCAGTGTTAGTTAGTTTTCTACTTTCATAACATACTGGAAGGAAGTCTTGCTGCCCTGGCTGGCAGATGCATTGCACTGCACCAATGGAGGTGTCACTGGCATCTAACTTGAGCTTGTAGCACCCATTGTTATCAGGGTATTGCAAGATTGGTGCTTTGATCAGAGCTTGTTTAAGTAGTTAGAAATTCTTATTGTATTCTGGTGTCCAGATGAATTTCTTTTTGGCATTATCCTAGGTTAGGTCATTGATTGGTGCGGTTAGTTTCCTGCAGTCTTTGATGTATTTCCTTAAGTAAGCTACCATTCCAAGAAAGCATCTAAATTGTTTAACAGAGGTGGGACATTACATGTTATTTATGGCATTAGTTTTGTCTGGGTGTGCTTTGATGCAACTTTCAGAGACAATATGGCCCAAGAACAGGAGTTGTTTTTCCATAAATTGGCACTTACTGGGCTTTGTATAGAGTTTGTTCTTTGCAAGTTGATTGAGTGTCTTGCATACATGCATGAGGTGTTCCTCTTTGGTTTTTGAGAATATGATAATATTATCAAAGTAGAATAATGTATTTGAAAGACTGTTCAGTGCATAGTTCATCATAGTGATAAAAGTTATGGGAGCATTGGTCATACCAAATTTTATTTATTCAAGTTGCCCAGACATTTCTGACTGGTACAACAAGCCCATAGGGCCAAAAAGGAATAATCCAAGTCTCATATACAATGTAAAAAAAGAAGAAGGGGACAAGGAATCTGCAAAGCAGGGGGAAACCTTGGGTGAGAGGGAAGATTGTGAAGGGGAAGAGTACTTTGAGCTATATATCCCATTTTGGGTTAATATAACTTTCAGAAATTTTGGGATAGTGGATGCCGTCAGGCCCAGATTCAATTGTTATTAAACCCAGAAAAAACTGGGTGGGACTAACCTTGGGCCTTTGGCCCGCGTTTTTTGTTGCTTGATTCTATTCTGTATGTGTGGCCAGTGATGTGCGTGTGGGTTTGAGAGGTCAAGATTTTGAGTAAAGCCCCTTTTTTGGGCCCTAATGATAAAAACAGTGAGGCAAAACTGGACAGGAAGTTTAATTGAAATGTGCTGATACGGAATAATCCAGGCAGAAATTCCCTTGGGCCAACTGCCCGCATTTTTTTGTTGAACAGCCTGATACACGTTTTGTGGGTTAAATATGTGTGAGGCTATGGTTTTAGGGTCAATGCCTAGGGTTAGCTCCCTAGAAGAATAGGATGTAATCTCTAGGGTCTGGTGTAGCGTGGTGTGGTAGATCAAAAGACTAATAGCTGATCCAAATTAATCTGGGCTATTAGCCCTTGGGCTGTCTGTCCAGATTTTTTTGTTGGAGGGTCTGTGTCTGTTACAGGATGATCTATTATGTTTGTGACTTAGTTGGGGTGCGGAATTGCTAGGCTATGCCCTCAGTGCAACTGGTGGATCATATGTGGTTACCAATTTGCTGAGAGTGTTGCTTTCACATTTTTTTGTTTAACTGCTGGGCCACATTTTTCTTAAATTTCTGGCCCACCTTGGATTGTGCAGCGCTTTGTGGGAAATGTATAAAGGGTCTGAAGGCAGAATGTGTTGTTCAATGGGAGCAAAAAGGTACAATTTTCAGGCTGTGTTAAACCAAAAAAATGTGGTCCTTTGGCCTGGGTTTTTTGTTGCCAATTTACTTCCATGCTTGACTGCTGCTATGGTGAACTCCTTTGATCCAGATGCAGCTTCTGTTGTGTTCTGAGGCGCAGCACAGACACACAACAGGAAATCCTAACCTTAGGATTAGATTTGTACTAAGTCTTGGTTAGATGACAGGGAAGGCAAATGTGTTTACCTTGCAGCCCTGGAAGAATAATCTCTACTAGTTGTGGCTAGAGAGAGGTGCAGAAGTACAGAAGACACAAAGACAAAAATGTGAATAGAACTTAAGATTTATTGGGTATAAAGAATGTGAATATATACTGTGTAGCTTTACCACAAAACATTAAATGGACAGTAGGATCACTCACCACCAGCATTAGTGAGGCAATTGAGTTGTGCAGGGATCAGGAAACCAAACAATTGTACTTCCTAAATTGATATCAACTCATTTCAAGTAGCAAAAGCAAAAGCAAGAGATTTGTCCTCAAAATGGCCCACCAAAGGTGAAATCAAAATACTGTGAATAGCTGCATTCACAACAGCTTCTTATGGTCTATTATATCTGGGAGAGTCAAGGCCATAAAATTGCCTTGCTCAAAGAAGTTATTAGCACATCTGGGCCAATTAATACTGCTTTGAGGTTATAGGAAAACCTATTCATGCCTGGGACTAGGGCCAGAAATCCTGCAGAAGGGGTTGTCCCATTGATGAGGCCATCCACCACTATACATTAGTGACCCCACCAGAGGTAGGACCACTGCTGTCATTTGCTGCGGCATCTTTGGCTTTTTTGGTTGCCCTGGACTGTTTGGGATCCCCTTTGGTGTAAGGAGATAGCTTAGTTACTGCGGCAAGTTTGGTTTGGACCTTGCGTCTTGATCTTCCATTATCCTATGCAGAAGGTACCTGCTCCTGATTGGGTGTATCCTGGGTTTGGGCCTGCTGCAAATTCTCTTGGGCTACCACATTGTGGTGACTATCCAATAAAACATGGCCCAGGTTAATCATTAAGTCCTGGGTTTGAGCCTGCTGCAAATTCTCTTGGGCCACCGCATTGTGGTGACTATCCAATAAGACTCAGGCCAGGTTAGCCATTGATTCCTGCACCTCCAGTTCTTTAATTTCCATTGGTTCATCAACCACATTGTCATGAACTTCCTGGGTCTCATTTACAGGTGTTTGCATGGGATGAGGTGCCTCTTACTGGGCACACTCTGTCTCCTTGATTGGTTTTAGGCTGAGACAAATTTTGAGCCTTTGCATGAGCCTTTTTCTGGCAGGATGTGATTGGTTTTACAACTATATACTCAGCCATAGTGCAACAGGCCAAGGCTACAAGAGCATTGGATTGGGACCCAGTTGGTTCACTATTCTGGTGCTCCTTGGGGTGTCTTGTTCCGCGGCCTGGACTCCTGCTATGGTTGTAGGGCAAAGGGCCTCTCTGTGGCCAAGGGCTGAGCACAGCGCACAGATGGGCGGAGTTTGCTCAGGGAATACCTTAAAATGGCTAATGAGGGTGTCATCCTTCTTGATAATGATTGCACAACAGAGGATTGATAAAAAGCTGTCATCTGCAAAGGGTTTAATCATGGTCATGGCTTTTGGTTGGTCAGGTGGCCCATGTAAGGGATTTTGAGAAGTTTAAACTGCAATAATTCCCCATACTTGGCCAGACCATTCTTGAGCTAGGATTTGACCTCCCCTCTGGGCATGTCTATTGGCAAGGCCTCAAAAGACATAAAGAGGGTGGTATCTTGATTGAACTAGGTGTGGGTGGTTGGTAGGACTTTCTGGGTTTTCTTACCCTTGGGGTCAGTGATCTCAAGAGAGAATATTTCATCAGCTGCCTGATCAGCATCTACATTACAGAGGAATCCAATATCAAAGAAGTCCTTCATTGGGATTTGGTAAAGTGACACAGCCTTGAGGTATTCTGTGGCAAATGCTTTTGCTGCCTCCTGGAACTGAGTAGGATCACCTACAAAGTTGACTCTAATCCCATGGGGCACAGGGGACTTGGGGAGGGCTCTGGTAATGTCTTGGAACAAGCATTCAGAGGTCACAAACTTCATCCATCCTTCTGATGGAACAGATGGTCCCTTCTTGGTGGTTCTTGTAGGGCTCACCAGTTGGCCCTTGACAGAGAGTTTCTGGCCCTGGACCACCTTGGCCCAGGATCTGGAGTTGTTGGTTGCCATGCCTTTCTTACCTATAATAAAAGCCTACAGTAAACTTAGAATCTTATGCGCTTTGATTGCTTCATTAATGCTTAGATTCCAAAAAAGGAGCTAAGCTGTGAAAGAAAGGTGTCATACCAAATTTCATTACTCTACACTTAAAGGATCCAAATTGTGTACAGTGTGCAGTTTTTGGTATGTGCTTTTCTTGTACCTCTACTTGGTTATAACCTGAGGTGAGGTCAATTTTGGAGAAAAATTTGGCTTCAGAGAGTCTTGCAAACAGATCCTCTATAAGTGAAAGGGGATATTTATTTTTCACTGATCTTGCATTGAGAGCTCTGTAGTCTGTTACTAGACAGAGTGAGCCTCCCTTTTTCTTTACAAAAAGAACTGCTGCCCCCCACAGGGATTCAGACAAGAGAATGAATCATTTGGCTAGGTTGTCCTCAATATGGGTCTTGAGGGTTTGGGTCTCCATGGGGGAGAGTCTATAAGGGGTGTAGGTTTGGGCATGGCCTTGCATAGGCCAATGCTGTGTTTGACCTTCTGTTTGGGGGGGTAACTCTGTGAGCTCTCCGTTGAATATATGGGTGTATTTGTTTAGGAGTGCTACAAGTTCTGGGGATTGAATTTTGGTTGTTTGTATATTATTGAATTTATTGTACCTCATTATGTGGAGGGTACTGTCTTTGGTTAGACGTTCTGAGTTGTCTTGGTTTATGACTTGAACAAATACTGTGTCTCTTATGATGAGATTGTTGGGTTCTTTGAGGATATTAAAATTGACTCTGTTATATTTGATGGTCATGGTTTTTGTTTTACAACATACGCTAGGGTTCACTTGGGTGAACCAGTCTATCCCTGCTACAATTTCATAGTTTATTTTGTTCATGACAAGTCCTTTGATGGACGTTTGAATGCCTTGGAGGTCAATTCTGAAGAGAGTTGTTTTTCCTTTGAGTAGAAGCTTTGATTTGTCTGCCACTCTGGCGTATTTGAAGTTGGATTCGACAGCTGATATTTTATACTTGGTTACAAATGGTTTTCTAACCATGGTGTGTTGCACCAGAGTCAAATAAAAATTTGTGTGTATGTTATTTATAAGTGCATGAGTAGACAAGAAGTTGTGAGCAGTCTTTAATTTTTACATTCATAAAATTGGAGGATTGCAGGACACATGGGATGCAAGCAGCAAAGCTTGTGCCTTGGTACAGTTTCTTGTTGTGTTGGGGGAGACAGGGGCACTTAAGCCTGTCCCCCTCCTCTTTCCCCTGTTTCTCTGTTTTGAGATCTTTGAGGTCAGATAATGTGGGGTCAGATTCATAGCAGGTTGCTGTTTCAGCATTGTTTACTTTGACAGTGTCCTCATTGTTGGGACAGGAACAGTTTGCGCTATGGATATGATTACCATTGTTAAAATTGAAGTTGCTGTTGATATGCTTGGTATTTTGGCATTTGTTGCCATTAGAGTTGTCTCTGCCATTGCTGTTTGAGAAGTGGTTGCCGTTGCGTGCAGCATATTCCATGTTTGCGCGTTTTTTCTGCATGCTTGGCTTCAGCAATGAGCGTGGGCATGGAGGTGTTGGCCTCTGGGTAGATGAGAGCTGCAACAGAGGGTTTCATTGTGTTGATGAAAGAGGCTCTGGTGTTTACGTTGTCAGCTTACACTGGGTTTTGGATCTTGTGGTGTATTTCTTCAAATTCATTGGCGTAAGCTGTGACAGTGGTCTTCTGAGGAAGATTGCTGAGCTGTATTGCAATGTCTTGGAGGGATTCAGTAATGCAGAAGTTGTGGGTGATGTCTGCTTTGAACTCTTCCCAGTTTCAGCTGGTTTTTAGTTTGTGAGCCAACCCAGGTGGCAAACCAGTTAGCTGCAGCCTTGTATAGGTGTTTTCTGGCTTCCTGGACCCATTTTTTGTGGGGAATGTGGCTGGCACAGAGTTTAGCGGCTGAGTGGTCTAGCCAGTTGATGACATTTTCTTTGTTTTTACCAAGACCTTGTTGATACCAATGTACTTGGTGTTGGTAACTTCACCTGTGTTAGGCAGTTGTGTGTTTTTTTGTGGTTGGAGAGAGCAACTGTATTAAATTATCTTGGTGCATGCTTTGGGCATGACCAGACCTTCAAATACCATACACCCACTAGGTATATCTTTGCTGATGTTGTGGGAGGGAAGTAAATTTTCCAGGTATCATGAGATGTGGTATGGTTGAGTACATGAGCAAAGGTGGCAGCGGTTTTGTTCAGTCATTTTCTCTTTCATTGGCGTGGTCAAAAGCCATACTGCTACCAGTGATGAGGAGTGCCTTTTGGGAAAGCTTTAAATATGGAATTAAGAAAGAAGAGAAGTATATTTTATTGTATGATACTTTAGAATTATATAGCTTTAGCTGTGGCAGAAGTTTAGCTGGATCAAAACTAGGAGTTGGTCATGTGCAGCATGGGTTCAAGTTGTTGGATACTTGGACAGTCATGTGATATTGCTTGGTTACCATTTCTGGCATGTCAAACTGTATATTGGAAAGGACCAAATTGGGCAATGACTAGATGTTAAATGAGTTGGCGGTAGCCAGAATACTTATACATTCAGATCCTTGACACTAGTGTTTCAATATCAGAAAATGCACAATTGCCACAGCAAAGAAAATCAGCCAATAAATGGTAATAAACATTAAATTATTACTCCCATTACATTATTATTACCTTGCAAAATATGACTAAAAAGTTTACAGAATTGTTATCAATAAGCAAATATACAGGCTTTAAAATGCACTATGTATCAATATTTGTACTCGGCATTAATGGCTCTCTAATATAAATACAGTCCATTTTAAATAAATTACAATGAAAAAGGCCTTGTTTACAATGAATTTTATTAAACAAAATGCAAGTGTTATGCACATAAATCAAAATATCAAGATTTGACATCTAATTCAAATATTTTAATGCAAAATTTATATCAGCGGTTTTTAATTTATTATTTATAACAAAAAATATTTATGCAATAATTTTATGTTAATCATAAGATATACAGCATTTTATTGATTGTGAGAATGTCAATAATGTAAAAAGAATATGTTATTAATTATAAATCAAAAGAAATAATATCAACAATAATAATTTGTCACAAAAAAGTTTATTTTACTCATCAAAGGACAAGCGGGGGAGGGAATGGGCAGAATGTACGTTGCCATCATCTGCACCTGTGAAAGAGACAACATCAGAGGTAATGGGAAGGGAATAAATGGTGGTCTGGGAGTCAGGGTTGGAAGGTGTTTGGCTTAGTCTTGATGGGGGGTTGGGGAGGCAGGGTTTGTTGACTGGGAAGAGGCAGAAAGTGCTGATTGCTTCAATTGTTCAAATTCTTTTTCTGTCACATATGTGGGCTTGGAAAACTAAATGGATGGGCGTGGGGGCAGGAGTCCTTTCTGGACTTATAACTATTGTTTACATAGAAGATGATGAGATCAAATAAGTCCTGGATGGACGCGGAAGGGAAAAGCTTGTACCCCTTCTCAATTTGAGAGCACAGTTTATTGTAGGTGGCAGGCTTTAAGCACCTTAGAGCGGAACCAAAGTTGTAAAGACATACATCTATAAGATGAATTTCAGTGTGTTTGATGGGATAGGACCAACAAGTATGCCCTGCAGCCCTAATTTCCTTGGTTGCTCATCCCTGCTGCTTCATCTCTGCACTCAGTACAACTGTGTATATGGCTTGTTGGGTAGCCCACTCCTCCAACATGTCCTTGAGCTCCATCTGGTAGGCATATCCATCTGTGTGTTTGATATTGCCAAGTAATGATTGACACACAATAGGGAGACTGCCAACAAAACCCCAATAAATCAATACAAAATTGGGCTGCTCTTATAAATGTCAGATTGGATAAGCTTTTCTCCATAATCTTGGATGCTTGCAGAAATCTTGGCATACAACAAGAAGATGATGTCATTGCGCATCTTCATTCCCTCCCTTTAATAAAATTAATAATGGTTGAATTGTATGGGTTGGTATCCATCAAACTGGGGCCCGTGAGAACTTGATTGGACAAGATTCTAGCAGCAACCACAACTCTGTGCATCCACAAATTGACTGTTATTTTATTTGTGAAAATGCCATGGAGTCCCAGTTGGAGACAAACCTGGATCAGGAGCATCCACAGTCATGTTCCATGATGATTATCATGAGAGGGTGGGCTTTTTGCCTTTAGTTGACGTACAGGCACCAGTTGGGATCAGCTTGAGAGGGGGCCACAATTGGCGTGGGCTTGCAGGGTTGCAGCCACAGTGGACTTTGCAAAACCCCTCACAGCCGCAATTTCCCCACTGGACATAAGCATCCCTTGCTTTTAAACTATTTTGAGAACAATCTCTTGAGTAATTAGCTTTATTCTGCGTCTTGAAGGCTGATTGTGTGGACTTAGTGTGTGTCTGGCTTGGGAACCAGACAGTGTCATCTGGTTGGCTGTTTCTGGATTCTGGCTTCAATAGGTAGCCCCTTGGCTCAATTGACTGGTTCTGGATGCTAGTGTTGATACGCAATATGGGTTAGCAGCTGCCTGTGTGTGATGGGCAAACAGAGCCATTCTTGAGGACGCAGGAGAAATAACACACTCCTGGGTAGTGCTTGGGGAGGGGCCTGCAGGGTGGGAGTGGTCATAGACAGAGGCTTTACTGTTGGAAGACCCAGTGTAGCCCTGCATAATTTTGTCAAGGCCAGGGAACAGCATGTTGCTTTGGTTGTTATTGAAAGAAGACATAATAAATTTTATATTAAAAAATTAAACTCAAAAAGAGAAGTGTATATTTTAGTCAACTTTATTTTTAAGTATGTCAAGCCAGTGAATATCATGATAAAAATTTTAGCCGTCCAAAAAGGAATATGGTGATTTTTGAGAATGCCTGTGATTCCCAAAAGAATTAGCACAAATCTTTTTTGATCCTTTGACATCCTTTTTGAGATGCCCATAAATTTTTTTTATTTTAAATTCACCTTATTTTTGATTTGAAATTTGGTTCTTAGATTTGACAATCCCGCAATTTCAGATTTTTTAGTTTTTTACATGATGTTTATGATTTTTTTAAATACATGAAATATCAAATTGTACATTAGAATCCCGCATTTCTGATTCATTTATCCTGCATTTGTTTGCTGAGTTTTGTCTTTTGTTGGTTGAGTTATCTGCTTAAGAGATTTGAAATTTGCCAATTTAAATAAATCAAAAAAAGTCAAATTAAATGTTTGATTTTATTAAATATTTATTTTATCTCAGCTGAGTTGCCCGCAAAAGTGATTTGAAATTTTAACCAAGGATTTGAAAATCCTGTTTTTTACTTTCAGGTTCTGAATTTACCATAGTACACTTAATTAAGTTTACACAGGCTAGCAAATATTACTTGTTATCTGTGTATTTTTGCTTACATAATAAAATAAAAAACATATGAAAATAAGTAAAAAAATAATCAAATTTCTTTATTTTTTATTAAAAATTATATCTGGGTAGTGACAATATGATATTTTACCATTGTGTATACTGATAAAAAACTAAGAAAGTTGTCTTCACTAATGAAAAGGGTAAGGTGTTGATAACATCACTTACAACATTCTTTATAGGAGGTGACATATTAATTTAAGCTTAATTGCGCCACTCTAATTTGCTTAACTCCACCTTGACAGATGATCCCAATCAAATAGACAACATTTCTGAGTGTTAAAATTATTTTTAATAATAAACTCTATAGTAAATTACATATTTTGACTCACACTTAAATTAGTGGATTGCTGTTAGCCACCAATACACTTTATATTAGAACTGGAATAAGTGCCACATATATATTTATAAGATAAACATTTTAACAATCAACTGTATGTGAAATGTCTTTTTCTATATATTAATTTAACAAAAAAATTAAATGTGTACTTAATTTTTTATTGTAGATGTTTCAGTTTTGTTATTAAAAATATGTTTGGCTTAAAAAGTGTCAACATTGACACTTTTACGTTGTGAAAACAAATAAAAATAAACTGATTTTTATTAGTAAACATAAAAGAAAAATCTGGTTAAATCAAGTTTTTTATTAAGCTTGATATTAAATTGTGTCAAAATGGCCATAATTTATTCATGTTTTCTGGGTTTGCACCCCTGAATGCTTTAAAAAAGAAGTAAGTCAGTGCAACTAGCAAAAAACATAGGAGATTTAGAGTTTTGAGTCAACAGTGACCATGTCAACAAAGTGACAACATGTGTGCTGTTGCCCTATAAACTGTTATCTTCTTTATCAATAAAATCAGTATCATCTTTATCAAAACATGCCTCTTTATCTCATTATATATTCCCATGAAGTATATAATTGACACTGGTAGCACAGGTAGGCTATTCACACTTACTTATCTAAAAAAATCCTACAAAAGAAAGAACCCAAGATATTTCACTATCTAATGGCTGAGAATCTCCAGAGAAGGCCAAGACATCCCCAAAGATTCTGAAATATTCAACAGTTTAATTTTACTCATTAAACAGTTTTAATTTATCAGTGCTCAAGAAATAACATCTCTTACTTGAATCAGCAGTATCAATGCTCAAGCTACCACACATTGTATTTCACAGCCTTGGCGCTGAATAAATTAGCATTTTTGGCTGGACATTGCCAAAAGGACACCACTCTCTGGATATAAAATGTACAGAGCAAAAATCAAGACCCTTTCAAAAAGGCCTTAATCAACCAGTTTGCACTCAATAAAACCAAAATCATGATAGATCAAAAGCTCAAAAAGCTCAACAATAAAGAGAAAATTGATGAATATATCAACACTTATGAGAATATTGTGAATAAAAAACCCAGAACTTGAGTGTTAATGACTCATTTATCTATTTAAACTTTTATGATGGACTCTCTTTGTATATATATGCAACATTTTGACCTAAGTAACTGCATCAAAATTCAATAAAACTTATAGTTTTAACATGCTAACCAGAAGTCTGATATCTTACATCAAGTAGCTAAAAACAAGGAGAGAATTACATCCAGAAAGAATAATTTCCCCAACATGCAAGCCAATCACAACCAATTATAACCCTCAGAGAGGAAAATTTGATGTGATTCACCTGCTCTATAGAAGCTATCAAAGTGTTTATAGGTCAAATCCAGAGTCTAGCTGATTTGAGGTGCTATAATTAATGTGAGCAAGCTCTGCAAAAGATTATTATGATGTAACTGAAAGCATGTAAACTATTACAGACTTTTAAAAACAATATCCTGGCCTCACCACCATGAACCCACATTTTTGCCTGTGTTTTCCCATTGTGTGAAGTGTAAATATCCTGAAAACCTCTTTAAACTTTATTTAGAGAATATCTTTAGCTCTCAGTAAAAGATTCACATATTTTTTAGGTTTTAACTAATCTTTATCTGGTGTTTTGTTTATGGATTAACTTTCTATAACACTGCTTATACTTCTCCATGTCACAAGTAACATGTTCTTGTTAACTATAGATGTGATAGAATCCCAGCTACAAGATTCAAATCCCAATACCCTGCAGGCTGTTGGCCTGCAGGCCCAGCTGCCTGGCCGTCCACGTTCTCCTGAGCTTGAACCAGAGCCAAATTCAAATTCAGAGAAACTCCTGAGATCAATCAACCCAGAGTTGCACCACCAATACCTCACCTGCAAAAGGATCCTGTTAGCCCAGCCCATGAGAGTGCAGGTCTGACCAACAATCCCTAGATAACTGAGACCACCTCTGGTAAAGAATTGAAGAAACCTTCTGTAGAATGGTGTCATTCTGAGGATGACAAATCCTACAGCTCAAAAGGGGAATTTGAGTTCCCCCATTCTGGCTCAACCAATGAGAGAACCTCCAGGCAGGACGCCACCAATGATTTCTAAACCATGGAAGATAGTATCACCCAGCCCATAAAGGTTTGTAAAAGTTTCTCTATGGCAGATGGGTATATTTATACCCTGTATTTTAAAATATGCAGCCTGGGTGCTGATTTCTATAAATAGTTAGTCTAATACTTCTTTATCTTAATACTATACCTGTTGTGGTATAGTGACAGCCTGGGTAAGGACAGAAGAATATAAGAGGATAATAAGACAAAACTGGTTCTTTATTTGATATGTTAGAGGATTATATAGTGGGGGCAGGAGAATTATTGCTAAATGAAAGAGGCACCAAAAGAAGGACTTGTCATATGAAGGCAGTATAGAAATGGCATTATAAATGCTTGGGCAAGAAAACAACCAGTTTCACGTGCCTTGCCAAATGGAGGAAAGTGTCTCTTAAATGCTTCAATTCTATTATTAGCTGTGGAAGTAAAGAACAATCTCTATGCGCATTAAACCTTTGATTTGAATAGCGCTTTTTAGGCGCAGTTAAACAAGTTTACAGGCATAGAATAACAAATGCGGCAAAAAAAGTGGGCAATCAGGAAATTGTTCTATTGCCCTTAACATAAATATACTATGTTTTGGCTGATCTATTCAATAATGCAACACCCTGGTCTGCCAGGAAGTTACCCATTGCCATTCTTGCAATAAATTGACATGAACCTTTGGTTCAACCAGGTTATTCCATATCTGAATTTAGTTCTATTTCATTTGCAGTCTACTTCCCAAGGCTCTGTACCTCACGTTCATCAAACCCAAGAACTGCAGACCAACCACCCAAAATATATTGTCTACCAGGAGCTCCCTTAAGCCTGGTACATTTCACTGAATACTCACCCAATCCAACATATTTGGAATTCACCCTAGAGTAAATCCTGATCTACAACCCAGAAGCCAGAACTAGAGAGACAGAAACCATTGGCAGAGAAGGAACCCAAGTCACCATACCTCCCCTGCTGTTCCGCAATAAGTACAACTACTTGCCCGCCTACCTAGTTCCAATGACACCATCTCTCACCCTGCAGCCTGACTGCCCGCAGGAATCTGTTACAGCCAATTAATCTACCTCCACTCAGATATTTGGGGTGATGTACATCCCTACACTAGCCTTATTGATTCAATGGTGCCTTTCAGCAGACCCTGAGCTTTCCTGGGCAATTTTTATCTTATAATGTAAAGTTAGCTTCAATCTTGTGATGGGCCCTCCCGGCAAGACTTGCAGGTTGTCTGCCTGTAAGTTCTCAAGAACCCCCTGAAGGCTAGATCCCTGACACTCCACTTGATCTGTGTTTAGATATTAAATACTCGAAAATTTCTTTATATTGTTGTCAGAATACAACATCCATACAGAAGAACTGTTAGTCTCAGCAGCCAACTTAGGTTGTTGAGAGGAGGGTAGTGCCCATTATAGGAGGGGTGCTAACTAGATGAGGTAAGATGCTGAGCAGCCTAAAAAGCCCATTAACCAGTGGAGGAAGCCATGGTGTCAACTAGTCCAGCCAAGGTGATGTAGGATATGTCTGCATATTGGTTGGCAGATAGGATTGTTGGTCTAGGGCTGGGGAGAAGGCAGTCATTTTTGGGTGTGGGTGTGGCTTTCATTAATCTGGTAAGCAGGGAGATAGTTGTATTTCTCACATAACAGTGCAACTGAATATTTGTACCAGGCACTTCATGGAAACTGTTATCAGGGTTCTCTGTCTAGCCAGGAAGTCAAATTAGATAATATTATCAAAGGTGAACTCCCTGTATTCTGGATTGAAGGGGTATTCAGAGAAATGCACCGGACCAAATGGAGCTCCTTGAGGACAATAAAACATGGGCTGGGTTTCTGAAAATTCCTCAGTTAGATGGGCTGTCATGTCAAGTTTTTCTGTTGTAACAGTAGAGAATTGAAAAACAAGGTAAAATTTAGTGTAGTTAACTGCTGCATATGTGAATCTAATAGTATTTTTGGCTTAACCCATTTTAAGTTAATTTTTACTAGTAATTTAGGGGTTTTAAATCAAAATCTGATATTAAATTTACTTTAATTCAACTCCATTTTGTAAATTCACTGCCACCCCTGGCATTGGATCATAAAATCTTCCCCTGCCGCACTAAGAAAGGGCCAAAATGCCAGCCAAACCCCTCCATCTTTAGAGGATTTAGCGCACACTGTTGATGAGAGGTTTGTGTTGACCTACCCCGCAGATTCCTTGCCCTTGGTTGCTTCTTCCTGTGAAGAAACGTTGGTTAATTTGGACTACTTACTGGCCTGGTGTCGCCTATTTCTAAAAAATATCAGGGTTGGCCAATCAAATGCTGCCACATCAATGCTTGACAACTCAGTTGAATTTCAAATGCTTGGTACCCCTCCCAACCAATCAGGTGGTTCTGCATAAATTAGCTTGAAACCCTCCAGTGCTCCTAGCCTTGATCATCAAAATTTCTCTTCCTGCCAATTGGATCCAGTCCCAACTGTCATGTGATTATTTTCCTTGTGATCCTTCCCTTTTAACACAGCAAGGGGACTTTCAGTCCCCTGCTTGTCTATTTCCAATAATATTAAAAGCTTGGAACTTATTGCACACAATTTTAAAAATAGTATTGTCTGGAGCCCCTGTTTTGGCGTTCCTATCATCTATATTTATAGTGTTAGTTGTTGTTTTAAAGCTTACCTTATATTGGCCTGCTTTGAACCTGGTATCTCCTCTGAGGCCTTTGAAAGTAGTCAAACTACATATTTGTTGTCTTTCCTACATTTGGTTTTTAAAACCAGCTTTCAAACTTGAAACTTTTAATTTAATTTTCAATATAATTACCATTGTTATTTGGATTTTTATTTAAAAACTCTTGTTTTTGAACCGCTTTTGCTTTCCAGTTTTATTAAAAGGACCCAAGACCATCGTAAAGCTTCCTCAAGCCATCCTGCTGCTCCTTGTGCCCTTTTGACCCAATTACCCTGTTAGGGAACTCTTTTAGTGTTAACTTTTTTGGAAAACCTACCAATATCTCCCAAATTTTGTGGAGATTTTAACCATGATACTCCCAGTTGCCAAGTTTGTTGTGTCAAAACCACAGGCTTGACCTGCCAGCAAGGTTCCAACCAAGTGGGTTTGTGACCCGCAATCCAATTATCCGGCCACTTGAAGCCAAACCCGGAAGTCAACTTGGATTACCAAATCATTCAACATGAGCAAATTATGATCCCTCACGGTGGATACCTTGATTTGGCGCTTGACTTGTTAACAGGATCAAGCCACCCCCTCTTCTATCCAGCCATGTGATCACCAATTATGTTCCTTCTATCCATTGATTCACAATAGCTATATAATCACTATCTCGCAATAAAGATTATTATATATCCTCTAAATCTTTTCCCCCTTGTAACTCTGCTAAAACAGCACAGTTACAACAGTTGTGTTTTCCTTAGCTCCATTCCTGCTACTTCTGTGGTCTACCTCCCCTGCTCTGTGGGGGAAAATCTCCTCATCTGCCTGGCTTCTAAGAGAAGATCCTTCTGATCTCTGGGATCTTTCCAGTGGCCCCCTCTTTTCTGGAGAGGCTGTGATTAAGAGTTTGGCATGTGACGGCCTGGATCTGGATATCATTGATTCCACCTTGCCTGCCTCTGTGGAAGAATTGCCTTCCATGACTTCCCTTCCCAGTTTGGGCCAGAGAAACTTGGCACCACTTGTGACCCCTGAAGTGCTTCCTCTCACTCCCACCTTCACTCCTTGGCTGCTTGCTGGACTGATGTTAATGGGCCTGAACGCTTACTTTCCTCAACTGTTCCCCACATCCTCCTTGTGGTCCCCTCTTTGAGCGGCTGTCCCAGTCCCCCACTGGGCAGTATCCTGGTGGTTTGTGTCACCAGGATGGGAGCCAAAATTAGTTAGTTTAGCCCCCCTCTCTCACACATTTAATAAATCTGTTAGTTCAAAGACTAATTTAAGGGGCAATTTACAAGTAAAATTACTAATTAAAATTAAAATTACTTGTGTTTGACACTCTAAAATAAAAAGTGGCCAGTTTGACAATTTTTAAGCCAAATCCTAATTTTATTAATAAAACACATGTGCTCTTATATTAATTTTTTATTTGCTATTATATTTTTATTATTAGTGTCCATAGTTGCTGATTAAGCTCCCAAGCACCACTATACTGTATTTAGTGGTCTACATATTAATCAACTACCCCACTTGTTTTACATTATGTCTATTCTGGGTTTGTAGATCAAGTGTGTCACAGTAGATTCCATAATCCTGGGAATAATTTGCCTAAGTTAGAAAACACGGAAAGTTGAAAATTTATTTACCAAATTAACTGATTTTATGGATTTAAATCAAACAGTTGATCAAAAATGGGTTACTGCCACCATTTTGCCATCTGTATTTGATTCCCCTTTGCAAACTGACGCTGATAAATCAACATAATTTAAGAGTCACTTGTTATAACCATATTTATCAGTGTGGCTGTCAGAAGTTGGTCACACAAGAGTTCCTTGCAAACTGGACTAGGTAATCACTTGAAAATAAAGAAGGAAAGGGAGCAAGGATTCAGGTGGTATTGCTTAGTCAAATTTTGATATATATGAGAAAATTTTCACTTTTCAACTCTTAAGAGTTGAGTCCTCCCAAAATTTCACTCAATAAAAATCAAATATCCTCTGATCTAACTTTACTTTAAAATGCATCATGTAGTGGGCCTGCTGCGCTACATTCCCTACAATTTAATTCTTAGCCAAATCATTACAGGAAGATGGGGTCCTGCTGTTGGTACTTTGTTGTTGCCTCTGCCCAATCTCAATCTGATGCCCGCAAATCTAGGTTTTTTCTCTAATGTATCTGAAGCCAAGACACTTGCTCCATCTCAATGTCCAGAATTCTATGATGAAGACACCTTGATTCTCTCCCAGGCAATTTATATTGGACTTTTTTGGTTAGGGTTAATCATTTGCTTAATTCTAGTGTATCTTTTGGAAATTTTACCAAACAGTATTTGAAGCTTTGTTGGTGGTTAATCATCAACTCCATGTGGAATTGGGTGGTTATTCCCCCCCACATTAAGACTGCTTCTTAATTTCCAACCACTTCTGTCACAAATTGGTGCCACATAAATTAAGCCCAATTTATTAATAGTCTCATATGTAATTTATAAAAACAGAAACTTGAATCCCCCTCCATTCAACACTATCCACTTGCCACATGATTGACTTTGGATTTAATAATCAAAGGCTCAGAATTAAGGCTAAATTAATAAGTGACATACTATGAGCGCCACTTGACACCCACTAACACAACACTTTAACTGGCAGACTAGTGCAGAGAGCTTATTGGTGTTTTAACCAACACTATGGTAAATAAGTCACTCCCAGCTCCTCACAGCATAATATTATCACTAATAAAAACATTCCCATACATTTACTTTTTAAATTTATTTATTTTTTGGCATAAGAACTGCCTTGCTTTTGGGTAAAATTTTGAGCCTGTTTAAAATTAAGCAAGTTTTATATATATAAAACATAGTAAATTTGATGTTTCTGCTTGACTCCAGCATACTTGACAGTGAGAATTCAGCTTTTCCCAGCTGATCAACAGCGCCAAACTCAACACTTTACTATATTTTGATTTTTCAACTCATAATAAAAAATTCCACATAATTTTTTTGCAATTATAATCTACTACTTTTTCTGCTGCTCTCCATATAATTTTCATATATTTTTTGATTTTTAATTGTACTTTTACATTGATTTAACACTAATATGTTATGCTTAACCTAATATCTTTGATACTTAATAATAAATTCATATTATTTTTATGTTTAACCTTTAAATCTATACTTTAAGTTTCCATTTTGCTTCTATTTACTTTTTTATGTTTTTTTCCTGATAAATAAAACTTTATTTGTATACTTTTCATTTAACTTTTACTTTGCTTTACCTCTGTGTTTCATATCTTACACACTATTTTATTTACAAAACTAAACTTTTCTTTAGACAAGATCAAACAAGAACAGCCAACAGCCCAAGCGCCAAGCCTCCAAGGGCTCCAAAGAAACTACCTCCACTCCCAAGCGTGTCAAGAAGCCTGCAAAGGCAAAGTCTCCAACTCCATCTCCCCACCCCATCTCCTCCCACTCCTCCCCCCTCCTCCCTCATCTTCTACTTCCCCAATTCCTCAAATAAAAGTGATGACTCCCTCACTGATCACTCTTTTTACAAGTCAGAGGCCAATCCCAAACCCACCAAGGAGAGCTGTATCAATAATTAAAAGGCTGCCAAGGAGCCCACCTCTTCTTCTGATAAGAAAAAGGAAGCTTCCAAGTAGGCCTTAAAGAACCCTTCCCCTCCTCCTCCTGATGGCTCTTCCCCCCTCCCTCATCTGACCCCCAGGATGAGCCTGAGGAATATTCCAAGAAGTCCAAAGCTTCTGGTCACAGAGCTTGTGATCCACTGGCCATCCACAATATCTGCAATGTGGACAGAGAGTTCAAAGTCCTCAAGCGCTTCACCTGTTTTCTACCATCATGTCCAAAAAGGGCGGCCCTGGCTACATTGCTGATAATTACATTTTTAATTGTAATAATCAAAAGCGCCAAACCAAAAGCAATAATTTTATTTGTGAGGATAAGACTTGTGGGGGCCACCTGAACACTGAAGTATGTGAAAAAAGTCACAGCTGAGAAGGGGAATCACGCCTAAAAGCCCCCTAATCATTTAATCATAAGGATGCTTAAATGATACCTTGTTCATATCATTTGCACCTCTGCCAACATCTGTGCTTCTGATCTGGACATTAAAGCCCTGAAGCATCTCAAGCCCAACAATCTTAAGTTGGTTCCCACACAGGAGCAACTGGTTAAGTTTATAAGCAATAAAAGAATAGCTGGCAATTTCCCTCCCCTAAGGCATCAGCCATCTTCTTGGAGCTCATGCTCACCCACAAGCTTAAGCAGCTCCCAAGTGGGGAGCGCTTCCTGATTAAAATGATAGTCCAGGGTTTAGGACTGCATAATCTGCTACGCCACTCAGCAGAACCTGATTTAGTTAAAAAGAGCATCAACCTGGCTAGTTGACGGTACCTTTGCCACTTGCCCCCAAATGTTCTACCAGCTCTGTATGGTCTATGCATAGATAGACATCCAGGTGATTTCACTTGTGTTCTTCCTTCTCCCTGGGGCCACCAAGGCCATCTACACCTGTGCTTTATATATCCTCCTCCAAGAGCTTTCCCTCCTTCCCCCAATGACAATGCCAAGAAGACTCCTCCCCACACACGTACCAACCCTCCTGATGCTGACAAAGACCAGGCCACCCTGGACTACGAGGAAAAGGTAAAGCTGAGAGCTCTGGGGCCTCATATATGCTTATGAACTTCAAGCCTGCTAAGTTTAATGCATTTGAGAAGCTGTTTGACAGACTAGGTCAGGGGTGTCACTTCCACTTCTGCCAAACAGTAGCTTGCAATGTACAGGCCCATGTCAAGCTTAGTAGGCTGAGCTGGAGGGATACCTTGGACACCTGCAAGTTTGTGCTGGCACAATTTAGTACCTTGGCTTTTTTAAAGCCAGAGAAAACTGTGCAGGGGTTTAAGGTTCTTTCTTACTTATCCCTACATATCAAAGCATATAGAGTTCAAGCCTTTTCTTTAGTACTTCAAGTCCCAGTGGAATGGGAAGGTTGTCACTCAGAGGCATAGTAAGGCCCAAGCAAAGTCCAGCTAGAATGTGTGCTGGGCTGTGGTAAATGGGGAGCTGAAGACCACTTTGGCACTTGAGGCTTATCATAAGTATCTTAAGGCTAACTTTGGGCTCCACCCAAAGTTCAATAAGTTCTTTTCTCTCCTCCGGCACAATCAAGAGAAAACATTTTCCAAGCTGCATTACTTGGCCAACTGGGTCCCCCCACCAAGACCACCACCAAGTTGACCTTGTTGTGAATAACAGCATTCACTATGTTTCAATTTTGCCTTTGGTGGGCCATTTCAAAGACAAATCTCTTGCTTTTGCTTTTAACTCTCAAAATTAACTGGCTTCTGCTTCAGGAAATATAATTGTTTGGTTTTTTGACTCTGCGCAACTCACTTGCCCCACTCATGCCTGTGGCAAGTGATCCTACTGTCCTGGTAGTGTTTTTTGGTATTCCTAACCACTATATAATCCATTTCCTATTCTACCAATAAAATTAAGTTCTATTCACATTTTTGTCTTTGTGTCTTCTGTACTTCTGCGCCTCCCTCTAGCCACGCCTAGTAGAGATTATTCATCCAGGGCTTCAAGGTAAACACAATTGCCTTCCCTGGCATCTAACTGAGACTTAGTATGAATCCAATCCTAAGGTTAGGATTCCCCATTGTGTGTCTGTGCCACGCCTCAGAACACAACAAAAATGGTGCTCACTACAGGGGCTATAAGCCCCTTAGTTATCCCTTTTGCATCTACATTTGCAGGTCCCTTGCCTCCGCCTATTTGGGAGTTGACCTCGCCTGAAATTACCAGCCCTCCTATTGAGGAAGACATTGCCAACCTGCCTATTGTCCCTACTGTACTGAACCTTGGGAATGGTCCCCGCCTAGTTGCTTACCCCATGGGTACCCCTGACTTAGAACAAGTCATGTCAGTAGCCCTTGGGATAGCCCGTGAAGGAGCCATCCCTCGCCTTCAGCTACAGTTTAACCGTGCCAAATATTATGAGTTAATTGTGGCCCCTCAATTCCCACAATATCTCCTCTCAGCGGCTGGCTCCGCTGATCACCTGCTGTCATCCTTTGTACAGCCCGCCTTGGCCCACCACCAGATGGTGTTAGGACTCCACGTCCAAGAAATCTCGTCTCTACAAGCAGCTGTTACCCATCATTGGGACCAGTTTGCTGCCTAGCAACAGTGGGTCCATTCCCTGTTCTCCCTGGTATCTGATAATCAGTGTGATTTTGTCACCTCTCAAACATGTTTAGTCAATTCTATCAAGAGAATGCGTCAGTCTATCCCTGAGTACGTTAGGGAGCAACTACATGAGTTTCACCAGTTAGAACAACCCTGGCAAACTCAAGTAGACTCCATCCTAAACGCTTATCTCTCTGACTTTGAGTGCCTAGTGCAACAGCTCAATGTATTTAGTGTCTATTCCTTTGAGCAATTGCAACAGGTAGCTGACCTTGCTGCCCAAGGTCTAAATGAACTCAGTGCGGAATTTGATCAAGAGAGAGCTACCACTGCTGCTGCTATTGCCAAACTTCAGAGTCAGGTGAATGAGCTGTCCACTCCCAAACCTGATGTTCCGCCTTCTCCTCCTGCTGATGATCTGGTGGACAGAGATCAGAAAATCTGGGAGGCCATCCAAGAATTACGCGCTTCCACTTGTAGCCAGGGACGCCCTACTGAAATGCCTCAACCTGACCCCCAGGTTCTTGCGCTGACTGCTCAGGTCGCTGAACTACAGCAAGAAGTTGCTGCTTTATGTGAGGTAGTAATGGCTGCTGCTAGTCCACTCAGGGTTAACAAGGAGGATGGCTGTTGTCCTGATTTGACGGGGGCTCCTCAAATCCACTGTGCCAGAGAGTTGATTGCCCTAGCTAATGAGGTGGACCATTTGAAACGAGACCAGACTGAGTTGGACAGAGACATCCAGGAGATAAATGAGCTGTTTGATTTGGTAAACAACAGGTTCACCCCTTGCCTATCAGTGGGGCCATCCCTTACTTTGCAACTGGCTGAGCTCTCCACTGTTGTCACTACCCAAGGACAACGCCTAGATGTTACTGAACAACTAGACCACTCTAGCCACCACTACAGGTGCCAGAACCACTGAGACTCTGACTACCCTTTAAGAAAGTGTTCGACAACTATGGGCTAGACAACCCCCCTCCAAATCTGAAGCTGAGTTCTCCCCACGCATAAATGTACTCAATAGCAGCAATGGTGGTCCAGCTCCCAAGGCACACTTCAAGCCTACTTTTAAGCAAGTCTTTGATCCCAAAACCTCAACTATTGCAGCTTTCTTAACTATTTATGAGACTGCCATGAGGCAAGCATCAGATGAAGTTAAGAAAGAACATATTCTGACCTGCCTACACCCAACCTGTCAAGAGGTAGTTGTACCAGAGCTGCCCACCATTGAGACCTGGGAAGACATGAAACAGCTCCTGATTGATGAATTTGGTGGTGATCTTAGCCTGGAGGTGAAAAAGGATGCCTTCATGCACATATCCTTCAAGCCCAAAGAGACGTTAGCTGAATTTGCAGACAGATTTTATATGGAGGGACAACAGTTAATAACAAGCAGACAATTGACAGTGCACAAAGCGTATATGGCCTGCGCCCAAGCCCTCAAAGTGAATCAACTCCTTTTCCTTCATTTCAAGGCCCACAAGGCTATGCTGTCCTCCATGAAAAGTATAAAGACACTGCTCCAAGATATGCATCTTACCCATTCTGGGGCAGTTGTTTGGGAGAGTTGTGCAGCTTCCAACTCTGGCTCCTCCTCTTGCGGCCCTTGTATCCTCACTATGAACTCCCAAAATCCTCCTTGACGTCAGGGTTGCCACAACTGCGGTCAGATAGGCCACCACTCTTGCGTCTGCACCAATCTGCGGGTTGAAGGAGCTGATCCCAAGGATCAGTTGGGGAAAAGAACAGTCAACCTAGAGGCAGAGACGCTCTCGGTTGACAATTCTCCCCAGTCTCCTTCTATACCTCTGCCTGCTACTGACTCTGAGCCTGCTGATGATGAGGCTCCTCCTATCCTCCTTCTGTTCCATGACATTTCTGATGATTCTGATGTGGATGAATCTGATGTTGAAGACCCTGATGCATACGGGTATTCTGTTCTTGCCGTCCCTGAGACTATTGCAGTTCCCTACAAGCTACAATCTGGGAAGACTACTACTACCTCCAAGCCCTTGTCTGAGGCCAAAGCGGTTGTCTCCTGCCCCTATCTTACTCAGGCAAAACGGTCCCCTGTATTAGTGGAATCATCAGAGGAAGCTGCTGAAGTTGCAGACGCTGTTTTCAAGAATGTATCTGTCTCACTCCCTCTCCAAACTGTATATAAGGAGTTTCCGGGACTACAATGCATGATTGAGAAATGGGACAAGGAACTAGCTGAGGCACAGGATATCTTGGCTGTTCTGCCACCCTTTGGACGCACCACCACCCAAGTAGAGATATCTATCCAGAAGGTCAAGATCAAAGCCGTCCTGGACACCGGTTCTCCGGTCAACGTTGTTTCTTCTAAACTGATGAAGAAGCTTAAGCTGGCCCCTGATCTCAACTACCATCAATCCTATGGCACCGCTGGTCTCTCCATGACTTGCGCCATTGGTGCGTACTCTGCCTTACCAATGCAATTTGGTAAACTCCTGTTGGCTGTGCCGGCTGTTGTTCTAGAAAATGAGAGCTATGACCTTTTGGTTGGTACCCAGTTCCTTTGGGAATATAATGGGATCATCAACCTAAAGGATGGCTATCTTTCTATCCTAGGGTACAAAGTCCCTCTGATCTTTGAGGAGCCAATCAAAGTTCCTGGTAAACGTTTGAAGACATGTACTCTGGAGTACCCCACTGGAGTTTTCACCCTGAAATACCAAACCCATTCCACCAACATGAAGTGTCCTCCCATGGCTTGTCCTGCAACTGAGGGAATCCCTCTCATGGCCACGTCTGCTATCACCATCCCCCAGGCTCTCAGGCTATCATAGACTCCCAGATATCATATGAACTACCTGAACAGACTTTCTTAGAGCTGTACTCCCCTCCTTTGCTGGGGCGTAACAAGCCTTACCTTTGTCCTGGAATTCTAGACGTCTCCCACAAGGATCCTGTTCAATTACTAGTTGCCAACCTTACCACGCTTCCTATGACCATATCCAGAGGACAGGTTGTTGGTTACAGAAAGTTGTTAAATGCTCCTGACGTCTTGTCTCTTCACCCTTTTGGAACGTTTCAAGACTTTAACCTACCCAAAGATAAGCCTCAAGTCCTATCCCTGTTCACTGCCCAAGACTTCCCTCAGTTGTCCCCGGTTCAACAGAAAGAGGTGCTTGATTTACTAGACCAGTTCTCAGACATCTTTGCTAAAGATAGTACTGATTATGGGCTAGCCAAAGGTGTGATTCATCAGATTGACACAGGAGATGCTTCCCTCTTTTGTGCCAAGCCATATCACTGCAGCCAAGTGGAAGATGCGCAGGTTTCTAAGGAGCTTAAACAACTGCTGGATGCTGGACTGGAGCTCTCTCTCAAAGTCCCAGGGCTTTTCCTCTTCTCATCTTAAAGAAAAAGGATGGAGGCCACCAGATTGTGATGGAATATCAGAGGTTGAATTCTCTAACCAAGAAAGATTCCTATCCTTTGCTGCGCATTGATGACGCTCTTTGACGCCTTGGAGGTTCTAAGTTTTTCTCTGCCATGGACTTGGCGTCTGGTTACTGGCAAGTTGACCTCTCTCCTGAAGACCGTCAGAAGGCTACAATCATCACATCAGAAGGATTGTTTGAGCCTACCTGCATGCTGCAAGGGCTCTGTAATTCCCCAGCAACTTTCCAGAGGGCCATGGACTCCATCCTGCGTGACTTGAAGCTGTCGTGTGTCTTAGACTATCTAGATGATATAAAAGTCTTCAGCGCAACTTTCACTGATCACCTAGCCCATCTTAAAGAGGTGTTCATAAAGATCTAAGAAGCTGGCCTCAAGTTAAAGCCCTCTAAGTGTGCTTTCTTCAAAGAACGCCTTGAATTCCTGGGCATGAAGTAACCCAAACAGGGATTTGTCCAATGACCAAGAAGGTTGAAGCCATTGACAAAATGCTTCCGCCCACCAACCTCCAAGAAGTACAAGTCTTTCTTGGTATGATGGGTTACTATAGACATTTCATTCCTGATTTTGCTGATACTAGCAAACCTCTGGTCCAACTGTTGTGTAATGTTCCTTTCAAATGGACCGCCAGCCAACAGCAAGCCTTCAAGACTCTAAAGCAGAAACTTAAAGAATCACCCATTTTAGTGTACCCCAATTACAATAAGAAATTCATCTTGTACACTGATGCTAGCGACCTTGCCATTGGGGCTATCTTGGCTCAGCTCAACAATGAAGGTGTGGACCACCCTGTAGCCTATACTTCCCGTGTGCTAAATAAGCATGAAAAGAATTATAGTGTTACAGAGAAGGAGTGTCTTGCTGTGCTGCATGCAGTCAAACAATTCTGCCACTACATGTATGGTACCCATTTCACTGTCGTCACTGACCACACTTTGCTCAAGTGGTTACAATAAATTAAGGAACCTGAAGGACACTTAGCTATATGGACCCTCCACCTGCAAGGTTATGACTTCACTGTACTCCATTGCCCTGGGATTCAACATCAGAACGCTGATGGGTTGTCCTGAATGCCCATCCTTGCCCTACATCCTGCTGAGGCAGACCGACTTTACAAGCTAATTGGTTACCCTTCTTCCTGGGAAAATGAGACAGAAGAGGTTCAACTTGCCCTTTCCAAATTGTCTGAAGACACCCTCATACGCAACAACCAACTCTTCAATAAGGTGCAGGGTCAATACCTGCCATATGTGCGCCCCAGTCTTTGCCTCTCCTTGGTGTCGCAAGCTCATAAAGAGACTGGCTATGGAGGCATTGCCAAGACCTTTGACTGGCTTCAGAAGAATTACTTCTGAGAGAATCTTTACCTGTTGATCCCAGATGTCATAGCTAGTTGTCATGACTGCCAACTTCAGAGGCCCCAAACTGCTTCTCACAAGTTCAAATTGGTTCCCCCTTAACACGCTTTCTATACTGTTAGCATTGATGCTGTAGGCCCTCTCCCCAGTTCACGCTCTGGATGCCACTTTATCCTGATTGCTGTTGACAACTTCAGCAAGTGGGTAGAAGCTCACCCTACTAAAGACATCACTGCTAAGACTACTGCTGCCTTCCTGCTGCAGGATGTTTTCTACTGCCATGGCTGTCCTCAAGTGCTGTTGTCAGACAATGGAACCAACTTCAAATCCCAAACTTGTAACCTCTGTTGTTAAAGCTCTAGGAACTCAACAGTCTTTCTCTGCCCCCTATAATCCTTCCACTAATGGGGCCATTGAGCGTGCCAACTTGACACTGGTTTCTATCATGAGGAAACTTATCTACTCTGACGCTGCCAATTGGGATCTATACTTACCTGCTGCACTCTTTGCCTACTGTCTGAGCAAGCATCAGGTCACAGGGTACTCCCCCTTTGCCATGTTTTATGAGCGTGAAGCCACCACTCCGTCGCTCTTGGGAGCCCCCCTACTCTCCTCTGATAAGGCTATGAACCCTGACAACCACATCAAAGACCTAGTCAATTGCATCATTGATATACAGGCCACTGCCTACACTTCTGCCTATAAGACTAAGAAGCTCAAGCTCTCTCCTGATAACAATGGGTGCTCTCCCTTGCCTGAGTTTGATGTTGGTGACCCTGTCCTATACTATCAACACCATGTGGGTGGACGTGCACATAAGCTGGACTCACTGTGGATTGGTCCTTTAGAGGTGACTTTCAAACAAGGATCTGAGTACACTGTAAAGCTCCTCTCCAGTGGTCGCCCTTTTGCTTGCGTACACGCCAAGTTCCTCTGCAAGTATCACCCCCCTAAGGCCAATCTAGAGGGGGGCAATGTCGTGAATAACGGCATTCACTATGTTTTGATTTTGCCTTTGTTGGGCCATTTTGAAGACAAATCTCTTGCTTTTGCTTTCAACTCTCAAAATGAACTGGCTTCTGCTTCAGGAAATATGATTGTTTGGTTTCCTGACTCTGCACAACTCACTTGCCCCACTCATGCTTATGGCAAGTGATACTACCGTCCTGGTAGTGTTTTGTGGTATTCTTAACCACTATATATTCCATTTCCATATTCACCAATAAAATTAAGTTCTATTCACATTTTTGTCTTAGTGTCTTCTGTACTTCTGTGCCTCTCTCTAGCCACGCCTAGTAGAGATTATTCATCCAGGGCCGCAAGGTAAACACAATTGCCTTCTCTGTCATCTAACCAAGACTTAGTACAAATCCAATCCTAAAGTTAGGATTCCCCATTGTGTGTCTGTGCCGCGCCTCAGAACACGGCAGACCTTCTTCACAAAGGGCATCCAGAATGTAGCCAAGCATAAATACAAGGCTTTGGAGATCAAGCAGCAGCTTGAGCTTATTATCACTGCCCTCCTGGAAGGGGCTAAAATGAAGAAGGGGAAGAAGAGTGAAGACTAAACTTGTTTGCTTGCTTATATGCTTTTTACTTTTAACTTTTAACTTTTTAGCTAAAAATTTTACTTTTAGTTTTGATAATTTTTTTAGCTTTAATTTTCCTGTTTTTACTTTAATTATATAGTGCTGAGTTTTTATGATATGTGATAAGTTTTAGATGAATATGTATAGTAGAAAGTGAATGAAATATCTTAATTTTTGTTGATTTCCTAATAAGACATAAGATATCCACACTTTTGTTTATATAAAGTATATTAAATATTCTTAATATTTCTTTATATTTTGCATAACTTATATGATTATATTTTTTTTTCATTGGAATTTTAATCTTTATGTTAATAAAAAACATTTTTATAATGAAGAGTGTAAATTAAATAGTAAAATGAGAAATAATTGTTTATTTCTCCTTATTTTAATTAATTAAGATACTGTATATATTGCATTTTTAGAATTTCTTGGGGTCACTTTAGTATACCATAGTAGTATAGCTTAATTTTTCATATATAAAGTTTTCAGTACATCAATATCTGTTAATTAAAAAAGTGCTGATTTCCAGTTGTCAATCAGGGAAAAAGCTGAATTCTCACTTTACTTAATATTTGATCACCAGGGAGTCAATTTTACCACAGTTGCCAAAAACAAACAAACTAAATACAAAATAAAACGCTAGAACCAAGGCCCCATTGCCTTATTTATATCAGAGTGGCAATACCATTTTTACAGGTGTTTTATACGTTTAAAACCAATTCTGTTTTCTAAGTTCTTCTTGGCTCTGTTCAAATGTTAACTGATTTTTGCTCAGTTCTTCCAGGCCAAGAGATCTGGAGTCATGATTAACTCATGAAACACTATTTCCTTTTAGTAAGTTGCCCTTAATCTGATGAGTGGCTATTGTCTAATAGTGGGTCAATTATTTTTTATCTTGTTCCGGCAATTCATGACTTCAGGTTCCTTGACAAGCGTCAGCTGAGTTATTTATAACTTGATGAGCTGTATATCCTCTGGAGTGACTTTCTTATCATTAGCTGACCTAAAAACGGCTTATTAGCCTCAAATTTGACCAATCATTTGGATCAGCTTCAGAATTTGATCCTTCAGTATGAACAACAATTTCCTTTTCTGATGGCCTGTCAGCTATGATGAAAGTGACAGTAGGTTAATTAAGTGCCTTCAGCAGTCTAGATTGATCCAGATTAATCACTATCTCAGTTCCCATTTTTTAAAGTGAAGAGATATCAGTAAAATAAAGATTCAAATTCACATGATTAATCAGTTTTTAACTACTGACTGACCCTACTTGCTCCTTGGCTAGCCGCAAAAAACACAGGTGGGCTGTCTGAGCGCCTGTGAGATCCATGGATTCATCAGATGAGGGTTCTGGGTTCAATTCTTCTAGTTGAAGTTTATCTATTCTTTTTGGAAAAATTTCAATCATGACAATTGTAAAGTATCACTATCTTTATGGGCTGTGAATATTTTTTAATGTAAAAGGAAGATCTCCTCATAAATATTCTATTAATAGTGTAGTTTACTGCCATACTATTACACTATTCTCTTAAAGTTTTACTGAGCTATAATTATGTAGCTCTTCTTCAATATATTTTAGTTTAAATAAATAGCACTTATTGTTAATAAATTCAGCCTCAGTATCAGAATTTTCAATGGATGTCTTTAAGTTCCACTGTTTTATCTCTTATATAAAGCCTATTATTTCAAGGGTTTTCCCTTTAAGACGCTTTCCTGAGAAGATTAAGCAATTTCCTGGGGCCTTTTTCTACCATATAAAATGCTTTCAGTATCATATTAATAAATCCTAAAACATTATTAAAATGTTTTCTGTATCATCTGATTAATCTTCAAGACTCTTAATCAATGAACATAATCAGTGTTATAAGATTTAAACTAATTCAAAAATATATTGCTAACCATTCTGAACCACTTTTCTTTCATCCTCATATTTTTTCTGATTTTAAACAGCAATTTCAACATTTTATAGATAAGTTGATAATTTTGTTGCCACTTGTTATGTTTTTTTGGATTTTAGTTCAATATATTGAGAGTCATATGTAATATTGACTTATTTTGGTGCAATTGAGCAACCATCCGATTGAAAATTAGCGGATTCATTTATATTCTAACTAAGCAATGAATGTCTTAGAAGTTAACAGAAATTGTTACCCCTGGTTTTACGCAAATACCTGAGTTATCAATTTTAGAAGCTTGACATTATTTACAGCTCTGAGCCCCCTATTCTCTATCCAGCAAGGCGCAAGAATCCAATTGATCTATTGATCAATCTTTAATTAATCCACAATTGTTATTCTGCCCTGAGGTGTCTATTATGATTCACAATTCTAAATTCCAATTCCATGGCCTCAATTTCACCATTCTTCCTCTGTTGACAAACCCTTATTGTCTACTATATACACTTGGTTTATAATCTAATAAAGATAAGTTTTTGCCCATTAATAATTGTTCTATCTACTTAGGTGCCACTACCCTACTACAGGCATAGTAAAGAAAACACAATTAAGAAACTAAATAATTAAGATCAAACACAACATTCTACATCACATAAAATGCTTTGAAATTTAAAGTGTTAATACTTTCCTAATCTGACAATGTTTCCCTATAATCATCAAACACTTTTCCCTTATAGAAAACTCAGTGGAAAGCATTTTTATAGGTCTTTCATAGTGTTTTCTTTGCCTTTTTCTATCATAAAAAAGAATTTTAAAACATTTCTCCAAGCTTTCTTATTGTTTTGCTATCATAGAAAACACCTGGGAAACGTTTCTGTTACAGTAGAAAGACACATGTAAGGAATTAAGCGCTCTTGCTGCACTCAGAACTGTCACCAGAAAGCTACTAAACCCTTGGAAACCTTAGACAATTTAAATGCTGTCATAGATAAAAAATGGGTTAAATCTGGAGCCGCCCAGATCCCTCTCCAAATTCTGGATCTGTCCTTACTCTTGCCAATTAACTAAAATAAATTAGTCACATGTTATTTTTTGCCAAAAGAGTATAGCACTCAGCCTTCTGGCTGCCAATTTTTAAAAATTATGACATCATTGAGTTGAATTTGACAGCAGGCCCTCAAACTGCTGAAAATATTTGCGCCAACTAATCAGAAGCTGTTTCCTCTCTTATCCTCTCCAGCCCAAAGTCCCTTAAAAGTTCACCAAATCCCCCACTATAAACTTGTTTCTAGATACTTTACTCACACTGAATAATAAAGGAAGTTTCAAAAAATGCTTGAATACTTGGGCCTCCTGGCTCCTGTGTTTGATAACTAGGCGTCAGCAGCAGTCCAATTAGCTTCCAACTCCTTGGCCGCTCCTTGGCTTTCCTTTTTATTTCTTCTCCATCTAATCTTTATTCTGATTTTCCCCTTAGAATGATTTTATTGTCCTCCATTTTGACAACTCTGTTTTGCTACACTTCCCAAGGTTCTCAAATGCTCCCTTGTTCCTCTCAATTTGGCCTAATGCTTCTCAAGCAACTGATAATCTGTTTGTTGTACCCTCACTGGTTCTCCTTGAACAGCGCTGCTTTCCAACTGGACATAACAGTTTCTCCAAGTAGCACACCTATTTTGCTCTTATAGCAAACTGCATTAGAGAAATGCTTCATTATATCTCTCAAAATTTCCCTGTAACACTATATGCTTTTCAGAAATAGCCTAACACATGCTGTTCATTCAATGCATTAGGCAATGATGGTGTCCCTCCAACTATTCCTCATCTTGTGCTAATATCATGTCAAATATCTTTGCCCTTTGATTAAATTGATTATCCTGGGTTTTATTTATAGAGTAATCAAATCTTCTTTTTAAGTACCCTGTTTCATTAGGTTCAGAAACTATTTTCCCATATAATCATTACAGTGATATTATTAGGTTTCTCATCCTTGTATGGTACATGTGCAAAATTGTTGACCAGGGACTGTGAAAAGCCTATTTTATTAGGCAACTAATGACAAATTGATAAGGGCCAATCATTTACCCTTTTGGGAACTAATGTGACTAAATGACATAAAAAAATGTATAATTAGTTGCCCATGACCTTGCCATCAAATATTAATTACACCATGTTTCTGCCACCCTAATATGGAGCGCCAGGACGCCAGCAATTGCCAAAATATGTTCCATGACGTCAGAATTAGTTATTCCTGGTGCCAGAGCGCCGCTAAAGTTTACATCAAGTGCCAAGGCGTCAGATTTTGAATAAAATAACGCTGAGGCGCCAGGTTTGATTTGAGTGTTGATTCAAATCCCATTAAAGTTAAGCATAGAAGTAATTATACACCAAAAAAGGATCACTGATCAATGTGCTAGCAGATGGTGTTCTTGTGCTAGGCATTGGGGGATTGTGCCCTAAAATGGGAAGTTTTTCCTTTTTTCTGCCACCATAACCAAGGCTCTACAGTGCGCTGGAATGTCCTAGAAGACATTGCCAGTGACTAATGATTAATAATATGAGAATACCTCTATATAATGTGTTGGTAGTAACTTCCAGGGGGTAGATTATTCCCTACTTTTATAGGATTTAATAAAGTAATCCATTATAAAAACAATTTGGTTGATGTCTTCAGAATCTTCACATTTGAAGGCTTACAGTGAGTGTGTGTCCCTGCCTATTGATAATTCCGTTGAATCTGCTGGCATACACCAAGTTTCAACAGTACACTAAAGAAATCTACCTCTAAAGCCACCCTAAAAATATGAAACAAGTGTTGAGTATATACTTCTGGGAAGCACATAAAACAAAATAAAGTGTCAAGAATGACATTTCAATACTTTTATTAAAAACCCTGAAATTGAACCCTGACCCTCTGTAGATTACTTGCACTAACCAGGATGGGTGGGGACCCGCCAGCCTGCCAGTTGAGTCAAACCCTGGCCCTCAAAAGATGCCTTGCACCAACCAGGATGGATAGAGACCTACCATCCTGCTGGGTATCAAGACTTATGTTCAATACTTGTATTGAAAACCCCAGGATCAAACCCTGGTCCTCCAAAGACAAATTGTGTCAACCAGGATGAACATGGACCCACCAACCTGTTAAGCCACAGACTCAAGTTGTTGAATTACTCTGCAACCTGCCAGATTGTTAAAGGAGAACCCAGTGTGAGATTAGGCTGATTGACCAAAAATGATCAGGCTAATCATTGCACACAGATCTTTATCATTTACACGTTGTACTATTATTAGGTCAATATTCTATTAAGCGTAGTAATTATATGCTGTATACTCACCAATATATTATAATAGATATGGCAGTTATACACCATGTAATTGTTATTTTATTATGATAGATGCAACAATTATATGCTGTATTATCACAGATCATTATTCCTATGTGTAGTGATTATAAGCTGTATAATTCCTAGTTTATTATAATTGATATTGGCATTATACAAAATATAAACGTTAGCCAATATAGTGTTTATCATTGATTACACAGCGTGTAATCTTGAAATCATCAATTGTATATTGCCCATCCTATCCTACTGAACGTTGTATCAACTCATTCCCACCCAACCTGATGGACGTATATGAGTATATCAAACAAGTGACGCACATATGGCTAAGAAACACCATGTTTGGATCAGCATTACACAGCAAATAATTGGGTTCCTTATTGGTTTGGATCAGCATTACACGGCAGATAATCCACAAGTTGATTTGGATTGAGTCTGCAATTATAAAGTGTATAATCCCCAATTTGACCCGTTGCATTAATAAGCAGAAGGCTTACCAGCCAGAAAAAGATCACTGATTAAGCCCTACAAATGGAATACCAGAATTCCACCTTCCAATTTTGGAGGACATATTAAGGACCATTTATAAGTGTCAATCAAATACAGTGTAGTTTCCCAGCGCAATAATAGGCATGTAAGATACAGCCAATTGATAAATGACAGTAGGCTAGCTCAAGAAGAGTGTAGGCTGTAGCTGAAACGCCATGTACACCTGCTAAGGCCAGTAGCAACACATGTGCCAAGGACAGCCAATCAGAATAGGTGAAGCCAGCAAAGATGGACCTATTGCAAAGGTAGCCACTGAGAACTGTATGAAAAGACAAGAACAATGGTTGTTGCAGTATATATTTATACAGACACCTGAAAGGATGATAAAAAGTTCTTAGTTACACCTAGATAGATTGCAGCTGCTGGCTAGATTGTACTCCAGTATCAATAAACGTAATTATCTTCTATGTTCTATTCTATTGTAGTCTATAGTGCTCTTGCATAGGATTAGGTAGAGTACATTGGCAAGGCTAACATCTATCTGTAGATTTGAACATACCAGCAATAATCCAAGTTGCTCAACAGAGGATATTTGACTTTGACTAGATTTAAGCCTGTGAGAAACATATATGAATTTAGTGTGAATGGACCTGAACACTTGAAGGCAGTAGGACTTTTTTATATATCTTATTTAATGGGTTGGGGTTATATTTATACTTTTATATAGGGAATTGTGATTTATGATGATAGAGCTGTTGCAAATGAATCAATTAGAGTTCAGCATTTGATTAGAGAAGACAACAGTTCAATAGAAAGGACATAAATAAATAGAATAAGGTACCGTTTATTGTAGAATATTGTGGTTAATATACTATATGGGGAAAGCCACAAGGCCACAGGGGGTGGCATGGTGGTATGTTTCATGTAAGGTTTGAAGCTGGGGAATAACTTGTGCAGGGATCAGCAGATTAAATCAGCAGCACTCTTTATTAGGAGAAAGTGCCCGTAATTTGACATTGTCATCAGATTGGTCCATGCCATTAGATACGTCAAGAGGCAACTCATTGAGCGCCCCCTGTGTATTGTAAGATATGTTGGAAGGTGATTCTGGAAACTTGGTTGCAACAGAACCTTCCTTTACTATAACTCTAATATAATGAAAGTGATAGGAAATTAGATGAAAGCACTATACCTATTTACAATCTTAAAGAAAAAAAATTGATGTCATTCTAGATTCATAATAGACTGCCAATAATGCCAGCCCATTTACCCATACTAATTTTAAATATTACTTAAAAAACTAAGATATATATTGAAATAGCATTAGGGCAGTACAGCAAGGAGTTCATTCAGAGATGGTTTTTTATAAGAAAGCTATGCTGCAGCTTAGCATATTAGGCAATCAGCCCAAGTCATTAGCCAAGTGTATAAGCTAGCAGCTTTCAACATCTTTTTCTCTCAAAAAACAGAGACATGTTTGAGATCCACAATAAAACCTGTGAGGGTCTACTTCTTAAAAAATTAAATGAATATTTATTGGGATGATGCACTAAGAATATCTTAAGCTATCATAAATTAAAATAGCATTATTATAGTGCTTAAAGTTAAGCAATAATAGGAAAATATTGTATCATAGATAACATAATTTTGAATCATAATGAAGAACTTTATCTCATTACTTTGCAAGGCACTGGGTTAAAGTCAACTCTGCTTGTGATTGAGGTTCTCAACAAGTTGCTATTGCTTAAATAAAGGTGTCATACTTGACAAGACCTTTTAAGTACAGGTTTGAGGATCAATTTCTCTTCTTGACTCAAGAAGTTACGCCTGTATGAGTAGGAATATTGATGCACTATTCTAATCATAAATCTTGGCATATTTAACATTTTTATTGAGTAAGCTGCAATTTCTCTACTCCTTGGTCTAGATTAAGGATATTACACAATTTTATATTGGTCAATTATTTGTAGATTTGATGTCTGGGGAAATCTGACACAGGTGCTTTCTTGGGCCACAACCTAGGGCTAGCAGGCCAGCAGTTGGTTGCTATAAGTGAGAGGTGATTGTCAACTACAATTTTTCAATCAAATTAGATGTTCCTAAAACAATATAAAACTAGGACTTTTATCTTAGAGAAGTTGGACTGATGATGCAATCTTTAATAACGTTTTTTTAGATAATATCAGGCAATGGTACATAAGATGACCCTCATACTTTAGTTATACTTAGCAGTTATAATCATAAGTTTTCTATTTGAGAGCCCTATTGTCAGGGCCCAGGATTCCCTAGAAAATCAGCTAGTCTTCTTAGGGATAAAGCAACCAACAGCATGGGAAACATTACCAACTGAATTCCTGGGAAGAAACCCCCCTTTCTGATCACAAATGACCTAGGATTTGCAAGGCCCATGTGCCATAAATCACTGGCATCAAATCTAAACACAAATTAGGGTTCATTTACTTTCAAGAATTGGTAAATTGGGAGGGTGATTGTTTGATCACAGGATTGGTTGCTCAATTGCTTAAAGGATCTAATAATAGCTGTGGCACCTTGGTATGCTGCAGTCAAACCAGGGCTCATGTTATACCAGCCAATGCCCTTCCACCCCCAGGCCCAAGTGCACAATTCTGAGAAAAATTGCAAGTATCACTAAAAATGATACCACCAGGCCTCTGATGGCACAAAAGGCTAAGTATTCCATATTAAGTATAAATAGTGAGTATGAGAAGACTTCCTCACTGTTGAAAAATTAAAATAAACAACTTTATGCCCAGGACTGTCAGTATACCGCATCCCAGTGGGGGTTCCATTGGCCTCAGCTGCCAACTTACTCTGTTGGGAGGAGGGTAGAGCCCACCATAGGAGGGATGCTAACTTGATGAGATAAGATGCTGATTGGCCTACCAAGGCCCAGTGAAGGGTACCATGGTGTCAAATAACTCAGCCAAGATAATTTAGGATATGCCTGCATATTGACTGACTGTGGGAGGAGACATATCTGGGCTAGGAGGTAGGCGGTCAGGTTTAAGTGTTGGGGGAGCTTCTATATCTGTCTGATAAGCAGGCAAATAGTTGTACTTCTCACAGAATATGGCAGCTGGATGCTTGTACCAGGAGCCTTTGTGAAATATTGTTTGTGGGGTTCTCTTTTGGGCCAGGCGGTCAAAGTGGAGGATGTTCTCCAAGGTGAACTCCTTGTATTCTGGCTTAATCAGGTAGTCAGAGAAATGCAGCGGGCTAAAGGGTGCTATGGGAAGACAATAAAATGTGGGCCAGGTTTTGGGGGCTTTCTCAGGAAAGCAGGCCGTCAGGCCAAGGTTTTCGGTTAGAATAGTGGTAAATGGAAAAGAGCCAAGATGAAATAAGGAATAAAATGGTAGAACCAAGGTCCCATAATCTTATTTATTTCAGAATGACAATACCATTTTTACAAGACTTTACAGAGTTTAAATGTCATTTAAAATGCTAAGTTTGTAATTAAACCATCACCTGATAGCTGAGCTGCTCAGTTTCTTCTGGCCCAAGAGTTCCAGGCCTATTATGGACCTTCTGGACCATTGTTTCTTCTGTTGAAAAGACATCCATCTGATGGTCCAAAAATAACATCTTCATGGCATTATCATTGCTACTGGTGCTCCTGCCATCATAGATCAAAAGACCTTCAGAAACTATGAACCAGGTCAACTTTTGCCCCATGAATTGTGCATCTTCTGAAGTAACTTTGGGGTCACTACATGGCCAGGAATTACATGGTCTGGCAGCCTGGACTTCTAGCCAATCATCTGAATTCTCTTTAGATTTTGTCTCATCATGCTGAGCAGCAAACCCCTTTTTAGACAGCCTGTCAGCTATGAAAGGGGTGACGCCATGTGGATTCAGCGCTTCCAGCAATCTAGATTGGTCTGGATTAATCACCAGCCTATGATGCTCCTCCAAACTCTGCAAATTTGTGGCCAGGCAGGCCTGCAAATTTCCCTGATTAATCAGGTTCTAAACACTGCCTGTTCCAGCTCTTTCATTGGCTAGCTATAAAAACACAGGCGGACAGCCTGAGTGTGACAAGAATCACTGGATAAAATGAAGCCGCTTCTAAATGATGGGGAATTATCACCCAAATTGACATAGAATTGATGATTAACCACCAACATGGCTTTTAAATATCTTTTTGTGAAATTTCTAATTGAAACTCCAGAATTAAGTAGAACAATCAATCCTATCCATAGTAAACCAAGATAAATGACCTGGGAAAGCATCAATTCATCTTCAGCGTAGAATTCTGGGCATTGAGAAGTGACACAATTTTCATTTTCCAGAATGGGGGGAGGAGCTACAAAATTGACTGGCATGAAATTAACATTTTGCGGCACCAACAACAAAGTTCCAGATGCTGGGCCCCATCTTCCTGAAATGATTCTGTTCAGAATCAGATTGTACGGGATATACCACAACAACCCAAGCACAGGATGCAATTTTAAAATTTAAAATTAGAACTTTTGGATAATTGATTTTTTGAGTAAATTTAGAAAGACTTAACTCTTAGAGTTGAAACAGGGGAAATTATTCAATATATATCAGAAAAATTGACTAAGCAATACCACCTGAGTCTTGATCTCCTATTCCTTTGGCATCTTCAAGTAAGTATCTAGTCCAGGTTGCAAAGAACTCTTGTGTGACCAGTTTCTGACAACCATGCTGATTAATGAGCTTATATCAGGTGACCCTCATATTACGTCAATTTATTAACGTCAGTTTACAAGGAGGAGCTGGTTTCAGCTGGCATACTGGAGCAGCTGTGACCCATTTTCAATTGACTGTTTGGTTTAAATTTGTTAACTTGGCTAATTTCAATACAGGTTTTCTGGCCTTCCGTGCCTTATTACTTGGACAGACAATACCTGGCATTATGGAACCTACTGTGACATTACCCTCCAATTTAGCCCTAGGCACAATACCACCATCTGGGAGATGGGATAAAGAGAAATTCTTATGGGCAAGTGGGAGTTTCATTGCGGCAAGGGTAAGTTCAGGGTTCCAATAGCAGTGGGATTGCACTTGTAGAGCTCGTGGATCATATCAGAGGAATTTGAACAATTGTAGTGGGGAACCCAGGAGTTTTCATAATCAGGATAACCTTTCCAAGATACCAAATATTCCAAACGGCGGCAATTCTTGCGGGAAGCTAGAATACAATTTAACTTGTACTCAGGTTCTCCTTCCACAAGAATGGGTTGGGAAGAGGGGGTCTCTGTTCCTTTGAAGGGAGTAAGGATAAATTCATGGAAGGTGTAGAAAATCTTGAAAGCAGGAGGTAAATCCAGCCAATAGGCGGAGGGACCAATCTGACGGTCTACCTTGAAGGGACCAACTTGCTTGGGACCCAATTTACAACAGAGAACTTTAAGTTTCATATTTCAAGTATCAACCATGACTAGATCACCTGGCCTGTAAGTTGGACCTTCCTGGTGCTTGCAATCTATGTATTCCTTGTAAGTTGTCACAGCGGCGGCAAAAGTAACTTGGAGCTCCTGATGGACCTGCTTCAATTCAGCAACTTGATCAGTTGCAGCTTCCACGTTGCTAACCAAACAAGGACCCATGTTGGAAGAAGGATTGTAACCCACATTGGCATAAAATGACAATACTTGAGTTGACGTTTGTGGGGCGTTATTATATGTGAACTCTGCCATGGGTAGATTATCACATCAGTCATCTTGTTGTGCATTGGTGTAGCAGTGTAGATAGACCTCCAAACTTTGGTTTAACCTCTCCGTTTGTCCATTGGATTGGGGGTGGAAAGCAGTAGAGCGTCACAATTTGATACCAAGGATTCCATTAAAAGCTTCCCAGAACTGAGCAATAAATTGAGGACCACAGTCACTTACAATCTCCATTGGGATGTCATGTAGAGAGAAGATTCTTTTCACAAATAACCTAGCGGTTTCCACTGAAGTAATTGTGATTGAGCAAGGTACAAATTGTGCCATCTTTGTGAAAAAAAATCAACTACTAACATGATTGTGTTAAACCCATTGGAATTGGGAAGCTTGCCAATGAAATCCACCAACACAGACGTCCAAGAACCCGCAGCAGGCTGAAGTGGGACCAGTAAACCAGGAGTCTTATTCCGACTGGCCTTGGATCAAACACATACCAGGTAATCTCAAACAAAAGCAGCTACCTGCACAGTCAAACCTTTCCAGGAAAACTGGTGGCGGATAAGTTCCACTGTTTTGTTTTTCCCTGGATGACCAGCTGTTGGACAGGTATGATTAGCCTCCATGATTTCATCCCAAATAGTGCCTTCAGGAACCCATAAGCAACCTTGATGATATAGGACTGGACCAATCTTATGATAACCCTGAGGCTGACCTACTGGGTTTGCACATGCTAGCTCTGATAGCCTATCATAACCTTTGGAAAAAGGTTGCAGAAACTTAACCTAGAATACAAGTCCAAGTCTGTGCCTGAGCTAAGGACATGGTGGCCAACGTAGCCAGTGGAGGCAATACAAAAGGCACCACAGCCTTGTCTGGAATCATAGTATGTGTGTTAAACTTGACGTCCATACTAGCATCTGGGAGATGGGAGGGATTCCTGCTTAGAGCATTGGCCAAGTGATTGTCAGATCCCTTAATAAACTTGTAGCAGAACTTGTATCTTGTCAGATCACCATGCCATCTGGATTGGCAACCCAACAAAACCCTGTGTTGTCAATGATATAGAAGAGCTTTGTGGTCAGTTATTACTACAAATGGATGACATGCCAACATGAGATGGTGGTGCCAATGCTTTAACAATTCCACTACAGCCAACAATTCCTTGCCGTAAATCATGTAGTTGCGTTCTCAAGCCTCCATCTTCCGGGAGAAATACCCTGCAGGTCTCTCAATCCTGTCACTAGCCATCTGCAACAGCACACCAGCCACAGCGTATTTAGATGCATCAGTGGAAACAACAAAAGGAAGCTCAGGATCCACATGTATTAACACTGGGGAGGACAACAAAAGATCCTTGACTGCTGAGAAGGCACTTGCACACTCAGGCGTTCAACCCAAAGTTGTCTTTCCACTAGCCAAATATAAAGGGGCGGCCACTTCAGAAAAGTGAGGAGTGAATTTCTTCAAGAACATACAGGTACCCAAGAAAATACAAAGTTGGGATACTGTCACAGGCGTAGCATACTCTCAAACTGCAGCTTCCTTGTCAGGGGCAATGGTGTGGCCATCCTCAAAGATAATATTACCCAGAAAGGTAACCTTGCATTTAAAGAATTCACACTTACTCCTTTTGATGATCAAGTTTGCTTGGAGAATGCGCTCTACAACTGCCAACAAGTGGGCCTTATGTGACTCCTCATCCAGCAAAAACACCAAGATGTCATCCATATATGCAATGGCACAAACACCTAGGAGATCTCCAAGGACTGAATTAATCAACTGCTGAAAGTAAGCTGGGGCATTCTTCAATCCAAAAGGCATTACGCAGAACTGGAAGATACCCTTCTTGGTTCTGAATACTGTTAACTATTTCATTCCTTCTGCAATCCTGATTTGATTGAAAGCATTCAACAGATCAAGTTATGAGAATACCTTGTCCTTCTTAACACATCTAGAGATCTGTGCTTTGAGAGGTAAAGGATAAGGATCCGTAATTGTAATGTTATTTAAATTCCCGTAGTTGACATAAGGACAAAGGGACTCATCAGACTTCTGAACAAACAATAACAGAGAGCAGATTGAAAAAGCCTTCTTAAAAATGTAGCCTTTTGCCAACATGTCACAATTCCACTCTTCCAAATATGCATCTTCCTTCAAGGTTAAAGGGCAAATAGGAGACACAATTCTGACAGGTCAACAGTGACCTTAAAGTCAAAGTCAAACTGAGTGTTCTTGGGAAGGACCTTGCCTCTGGTGGCGTCAAATGCTGCGGACCAGGGTTGCAAGCATGCCGGTAAATCTGAACTTACAGGGACAGGGATAGGAAACAATTGTATGGTCTGTGATGATTGCTCAGATTCAGACATATCTAACAGCGGAATACAAATAGTTATACCCAAGGAGTGTTCCACCTGTAGCTCATTTTTCTCCAGTAAGGTCAATACACTATGATATCTCCACCAACTCACTCCCAAAATGATAGGATACATAAGGGTAGGGAAAACAAAAAACATTTGTGGTAAAAGACTGGCCTGCTACTACAAAAGTAACTGGCTTCTTCAGCTGGAAAGAGGGAAATGTTTGACAATTTCTACCCCTAACAAGCATTCCCAGATGGTACTTGAGTTGTAGCAAGTCAGCAGTCTCCACGCTCATAAAATTTTTGGAAGCACCTGTATCTAACAAGATGGCTGGCTGATAGATAGTCTTACCATTATTGATGCTACCATGAAACAAGAAGTAACCAGAAGTGGATTTATTTGCAGCAAAGGTAGCAATATTGGTAGGGTCTTGTTTTTCATTGGAAGTACAGATGGCAGCTAAGGAAGCAGGATGCTCCTGGAAGTAACGCTCAATAATTTCTTGGACAGCAGCTGGAAGAACGGGTTTATCATGATCAATGGGAACAAGGGGCAACTCTTTGGACGTAATAACAGAAGATTTTGCTGGTACAACATGCTGAAGCATTGCCAAGGAAGTATCAGGAACAGACACTATGGGGGCTCCTTTACATCACCAGGTTTTTCACCACCATCAATTGTAGTTGAGACGAGCTAGGGAGAGAAAAATCTTGGCTTTGGTTAGAAGAAACTACCAAGGAGCAAGGACCAGAAAACCAAGAGCGCGCAGCAGGTTTATCCTCAATTACCAACATACCTTGTTTGAAAGTAGACAGATTTGAGACCAGAGAAAGAATTTGGCTTACCAGGGCCTCAGTTGTGGTTAACAGGGAATCCCAAACTGCCAAATCCTGGGCAGTCTGGTCAACTGCTAACCACAACACTGAGAGTTTGTTCACCTTGAGAACATCAATTGTACGGCAGTAGGTAAGAAACTGAGGAAGGAATACCAAAAGCGGAGTTGTACTCTGACGGAAGGCGTACAGCTTGTGATATACTTTGAGCTCCTCAATAGATACACACTAATTTTTTAACAAAGGGTATAGAGATGCACTCTCAGTTAAAACACGTGGATTGTGCTCCACCACAGACAACAACCATTCTTGAGCATCTTCAAAAACCTTTGTCATCACATGGTAAACTTGGGATTTGTGACTAAGGCTAGAGCAGGAATAAAATGATAATGCTGGCAAAACTTCATGCAAAATTTCATCAGTGGGTGGGGCAGGAAAATAATCCGGGCACCAAAATGACATGACGCAACGGAAATAGGAAGCAGAGGATCCAGTCTCTACAACTGCAACCAGAGATGGAAACCAAAAATTAAAGAAAAGTCCAAACTGAAAACTCAGAAATGAACTGATGCAAATAAACATGGTAAACGGAGATATCTCAACAGAGCAGGAGAAAAGAAACACAAATTCATGATAAACTGCATCCAAAAACTCAGACATAGAAGAGTTGAGTAATGTGATGGAAATCACTGGATAATATGAAGCCATTTCTAAATGATGGGGAACTACCACCCAAATCCACATAGAATTGATGATTAACCACCAACGCGGCTTTAAATATCTTTTTGTGAAATTTCCAATTGAAACTCCAGGATTAAGTAGAACAATCAATCCTAACCAGAGTAAACCAAGATAAATGACCTGGGAAATCATCAATGCATCTTCAGCATAGAATTCTGGGCATTGAGAAGTGACACAATTTTCATTTTCCAGAATGGGGGAGGAGCTACAAAATTGGCTGGCATGAAATTAACATTTTGCGGCGCCAACAACAAAGTTCCAGAAGCTGGGCCCCATCTTCCTGAAATGATTCTGTTCAGAATCAGATTGTACAGGATATATCACAACAACCCAAGCACAGGATGCATTTTTAAAATTTAAAATTAGAACTTTGGATAATTGATTTTTATTGAGTAAATTTAGAAGGACTTAACTCTTAGAGTTGAAACAGGGAAAATTATTCAATATATATCAGAAAAATTGACTAAGAAATACCACCTGAGTCTTGATCTCCTATTCCTTTGGCATCTTCAAGTAAGTATCTAGTCCAGGTTGCAAAGAACTCTTGTGTGACCAGTTTCTGACAACCATGCTGATTAATGAGCTTATATCAGGTGACCCTCATATTACGTCAATTTATTAACGTCAGTTTACAAGGGGGAGCTGGTTTCAGCTGGAATACTGAAGCAGCTGTGACCCATGTTCAATTGACTGTTTGGTTTAAATCCGTTAACTTGGTCAATTTCAATACAGGTTTTCTGGCTTTCTATGCCTTCTTACTTGGACAAACAATACCTGGCATTATGGAACCTACTGTGACACTGAGGGTCCGCAGGATCCCTACAACCATCAGAGTCAGGTCCCAAGTTTGATTTTCCTAATTGAAGTTTACCACTTATTTTGGGAGAAATTTTATTCATGACAAGGATCATATATTCTTGCAGGAATTATCTATTTTTGCATCAATATAATCATTATGTTTGCATCTATTTGTGAATCTACTACACAATACAACCATGCCTATCTGTTCTCTCCTGGTTCTGCTCCTGTCACTTTGGTTAAGCCACCTTGCGCCTTTGACTTGGAGTTTTTCCCCCCTCACCACCTGGATCTTCCTCCTGGCCACCCTATTTTGTTCATTCCACCTACCATGAAGGAGATTCTTTTCACTCCCCCCTGCCCAAGGTGCCTCCTGCCTAAGAATTCAGCAAGTTGGGGTTTATTTACATCACATTATTGGGGCTGGCCGACCAGGTTGTGCCCCATACTGAGAGTTGGCGCCTCCTAGCTACTGCAGTCAACTACCTGGGCCGTATTGCGCCTATTGGGTACATGGCCTTCCAGGCCCAGCCTGCCTCTCCTGTGGGAGTCCAGCTGGACTCTGGTATGTGCTGTGACTGTGATAATTGGGGAGCAGGTTAAGAGGAAATAAAACCATGCTCTCAACCATAATAAAAATCATGATTTCAGCAACAACCAAATGGTTGTTACCAACAATTCCAGGGGGCCAAGGGGGGATGTAATCAACTGAACACACAAAGCAACAGATAAAACCAACTGACCAGTTTTACTAACAAATTTTGAACTTTATTAGATTAGAGAATGATGAAGCAAGGTCTTCTACAACTCTTGCATTCATTTAAGGGATGAAATGGGATTGGGGTGGTAGATTAAATGTCACAAACCAATTGACCAATCATATGAGCGGATATAAATGAATTTCTTGAGGCAGGAAGATCTTGACAAATTTTGAATGGACATATTCAAAAGGAAAACTGAACCAATTAACATCAGGAATATGCTTTGGATGCAATTACCACTGCTCCCGGCTGCTCTTGCATGTGATATTTAACCAGAGGTGTCTCTTGGGTGGGTTAGGTAGAGAAATCTTCTGAATAACTCCAAGGTATTAAATTGATGGCTTTTCTTGGGCTTTTTTGGTGACCTTTTAGATAAATATTCAAACATAATTTGGTAGAAATTCCCAAGCATTTGGCAGGAATTGAAGTGGAGGCCTAAGGGGGAGGCGTAACTTTAAGTGACACCTATTGAGATGTGCTCATTAATTGTATGGTGAACTCAGATTCTGTTCATTAATGAGAATAATAATACAGTTCATACAAGGAGCCTATCTGGCTGTCAATTGAGAAACTCTTATGGACTGGATGCACATGTCTTATATTGAACTTGGCTCTGAATTGCTCAGGCTACGCTGTTGTAGTGAATTCTAATTGGCTACAAATATTTAGAATTCATTCCAGTCAGCTCAAATCAAATTTTTGTAACTGACCTATATTCTCACTTCCTTGACTCCCAATAAATCATTTTTATCTTTTTCACTACACTTTTTAGTGCTTTTTTAACTAATCTGCAGAGGCAGGCGCTGCTGTCTTGTAAAATTACTTCTCTCTTTGGCTTTGGATAGGACAATATTTCCCTGCTGCACCAATAAATTCTCTCAAATCCCTGCTAAACCCCAGAATTTTCTAAATTATTTAGGACACCAATTGACAAGAGATTTTTCTTAGCTTACCCCTCTCAGGTGGCATCTGTTGACTCCCTGATTTCTGTTCCAACTTGGGAGAAATCCTTGATTAATTTGGATTATTTTTTGGCTTGGTTTTGTCCCTATCTAAAAAAGTTGAAGGTTAATCAATCAGGATGTTCTTCTGTTAATTCAACAAAATCCATCCAGACTAGAATTTATGGCATCCTGAAGTGCCCTTTAGGCATCAGTCAATTAGAGGCTAAGCCGTAAATTAATGAGAAATTATCCAAGCTCCCTGAAATCACTGGCAAAAATTCTACTTTGCCCAATCAAATGACTGGCTGAGGTCAGGTGACCTTCAAATTCAAGTGCCCCTTCCTTAAAGTAAGACAGGGGACTTTTGGTCCCCTGCTTGCTCATTATTTTACACAATTTAAATAAACTTTAGGGGTTTACTATACTGTTTAAAGTTTTATTGTATTTTTGGACTCTAATTTTGAGTCCTTTTAAATTTTTGAAAGTGTTAGTAAAAATATTCTACTTTCTTATCTTTTTGCTGGTCTTCTCAATCCTGGAATCCTACCTGAACCCTCTGAAAGTAGCTTCAGTGTATAGCTTAAACCTGTTGCTCTTACACTTTTGAAAAGCTAGTTTGAACCTAGTATTTGAATTATAAATTATTATAAAAACTTACTTGGACTTCAAATTCTCTTTGTTTTTGTTTTCTTTCAAACCCGCTTTTACCTTGACAGCTGTTAAAGTTGATTGAGATCCTCTTAAAGCTTACCCTAGCTGTGAAGCTTTCTAAATTTTCATAGTTTCTTGTAGCAACCTCTGCTAATTAAAAATATATAAATTTTTGTGTCAAAAAATCCACCAAAGAACCTCAAACTTCTGGGAAGTTTGAAAAGGATACTCCCTGTTACCAAATTTGTGGTGTTTTCTCTGGCCTCACTTTATTGTTAATTTGGACTACCTCCTCTGACCTCTGGACCCAGATTCCTTCTCTGCACGTGTTGTGAGTAATAACCCCTCTAGAATCCTCCACTTTTCAAAAAAACCTCCTCTCCTCTGGGGAGACTCTTGTTAAAAGCATTGCATGTGACAATCTGGTACTATATTCTCCTGATCTATATCTGAACACCTCTTTGATTGAGAAACCCTTGGCTTTTTCTACTCCCCATCAGAAAGAGAAGGATCCCGGCCCTCATTCAGCACCCTTAGTTATAGAGTGTGTTTCTTCTTGCACTCCTTGGTTGCTTGTTGGCCTAACATGAATGGTTTTGAACGCCTACTTCTATCAGCTATCTCCTGTGTTTTATTATGCTCTCTCTTTAGAGCAGAAATAAAAGAAGTTCACTGGATGATATCCTGGTGGTTTGTCCTACCAGGATGAGAGCCAAACTTAGTTAGTTTAGCCCTCCTCTCTCACAGTCTCCTGCTGTGGTTTGCCCTTGGATTCCCCTTTTTATATTTGTGTTGCACAAACAATATTTGCTGTTCACTGCAACAATGCACCTATGCTTATTGGTTGAATCATTTAACTAGTCAATATCCTAAATTCCTGACAGATACCTGCTTCAATTCTAACAGCATCATTTCTAGGAACCAAAATCCAGCTATATGACATCATCATGGGCATTTTTAATATAATTTATATTAAAAATATCAGTAATGATGTCACAATCTTGAATTCTGGTTCCTCAGAAAACTGTTGTCAGAAATAAGGTGGGCACCCTTTTATTAAAGACGCATGGTTAAATTCAAGGAGTATACTTCTTATCTTTATTAACTGCTCAAGTCCCAGAGGAGGCTTTTTTATATGTTTTTGGCTGGAAAATCAGTCCAAATTCAAAGTCCAATCAAGGCCAATGTCAATAGTGAACGTTCCTATCAGATAGTCTGGTTTGTATGGCCAATGCTGCCATAGGAGGGGTTGTTGGACACTTTGAAGTGTCTCGCGGCATCCCTACCTTTGGCGGTGTTGATAGAAGTGAAGAACATAGGAGGCGGATGTAAATTAGTTTGGTTCAACTAAGAGGTAAGACAGTCAAAAATGCATATAAAAACTTGCTGTAATAATTGGAAAGCATGATGCCATCATCTGCTCTGATTGGCTACTTTAAAGCTTAGAAGATAAGATTATATTTACTAAGCCAAGTTAAGCCTTCACTAGACAGAATATTAACTTTTCAACTCAAACTTAATAGATTCATTTGAAATTAAAGGTAAGCTTTGAAATATACATACAATACTAACTGTTTTAAGCATATGTGATCAAGAATATTCAAGGTAAGCTTAGTCTTAAAAGTTTTGAAGCTAACTTTCTTTATAAAGGTAATAATTTAAAAAAAATCAATTCAATTCAAAATTCAATTTGATTCTGCATTTCAGGTAAGCTTTTCCTTAAAAAACTAACCTTCATTTCCTTTTAGATGGGCTTGGTCCACAGCAGATCTTGGGGTGGGTAAGTTATTTATTCATCAAGTTTACTAACCTAGATTAAAAAGTTCAGATTTTTGTCCTGAAGCAGATCTTGATTTGGTAAGTAGATTTGCTAATTACTAACATTTTTAAAAAAGCCCAGTTTTCACTGCAGCATAACTTGAGGGTTGTAAGTCAATTTAATTAAAACTATATTAAGAGATCAAAGCTTTGCCCTGAAGCCAAACTTGGGCTGGGTAAGTCACTAATTTCAAAATTTGCTAACCTTTTAAAAAACTGTTTTTTACCTGCAGCAGCTCCTGAGCAGGGCAAATTTTTGAACTATTGACTCTATCAATAAATCACACTGATTTAAACAAACAGATTTTAGACAAGGTAATTTTTGATTGTTTATTAAACTTGCTAACATATGTTAAAAGATCCAGATTTTCTCCCTGGAGCCAATCTTGGGCTGGGTAAGTCACCATATCAAAATTTGCTAACCTTTTAAAAACTGTTTTTTACCTGCAGCAGTTCCTGAGCAGGCAATTTTTTGAACTGATACCTTCATTAATAAATTTACACTGAAACAAATAAAAAATTTCTGTTTCAGGTAACTTTTGAAAGATAAAAGTACTAACCTACACAATAGACACATCCAATATGCCTATTGCTTTGTTATAAATTCTCAAAAACCTGAGCCAGGTTTTACACAAACTTCTAAATAAAGATGAACAATTTTGAAGAAAAATATTTTCCTTTTTATATGAAAAATTCAAGCATAATAATAAGAAAGGCTTTACACCAAGAATATAAATTTATAAAAAAAATGATCAAAGTTTTAATGTTTTGAAGAACTTTAAAGATTTTTCCCTCTGACTATATCTATTAAAAAACAGGTTCATCTATGATTTACCAAGCTTTAAATAACAGAAATTTTTACGGCCTAACCTATAGCTTTGCCTATACAATAAAGAGATAACAGCCCCAAAAAAGCCCTTATTGGGTTTCTTTTAGGGCTTAACTGTGTATTTACAAATTCACACTCATTGCTAATTTTAAGAAAAACTTTTAAAATGGCAAGAAGAAATTTAAACCTAGAAGATCTTGATGCACAAAATCTTCAGCATCTGCTAGCCAACCCAGATCAGGATGGCCAATATCACCCAAAACTTCAGTGTTGTATAGATTGCCTTTTATATTATGCTACCACTCAGTTCCATCTTCTTAATGGTTGCTGGGTTAGAACCTGTAAAATCTGTTGCAATATTAGAGCTCAGGAGCCTGCTGAGAGAAGGGCTTCTGTCATTGAAAACCTTGTCTGAGGATAATCCAGATGCTTTTTTTAATAGAAGAGATACCTGGGTTCCTCTAAATATAGGCTTCATGGATGTAGTGTGTGAGCGGTGCCAAGCTTTACACTGGGCCTGTGAGGATACCTGGGTTACTAGACCTACTCGCCTTAGGTTCACCCTTTGCTACAATGATGGAACCATTCAGCTACCCCTGCTTCAACCTATTCTTGAAGAGATTCATGTCCTGTATACTCAACGCACCCCCCAGGCAACTAATTTCCTTGAAAATATTTGACAGTACAATGCTGCCTTGGCAATGAATTCACTTATTGCAGGTAATCATTTTTAAAATTTCATTTAGCTGATAACTTTTAGAGCAAGACTGTTGCTTGGGAGAAAATCCTCACTATGTTCACAACTTTATTCATGGGGAGTTATACCATGTGCAATATTCCCTTTTGCTTACAGAGGGTCGCAATCATGTGTATAATCAGCTGTACTTTATTGACCCTGATCTTGCCTTACAGCAGCGTATGGAAAGAAACCCAGGCCTGAATGAGGAGACACTTAGAATGCTTGACCGTGTAATTTGGCAAGTGAATCCCTTTGTGCAAATCTACTGTACTGCCACAGAGACTGTTCAGGAGTATACTCAAACCCATCCTGAGGCTGCAGCCTACCTCCATCCCAACTTAAACTTGACAGTTGAAGCAGGTAATGATTGTTGTACCTATAATTTGCCTCAACAGCCTCAAATTGCTGCTTTGATGCCCGCTGCATTAGCTGCTGTAGAAGATAGTGAGTGTAATCACCAGCATGTACTATTACGTCTACGCGCTGGGCGTACCAAACAAATTGATCCCACAGTTGCCAAGTATATGCCAACTCACTATGTCCTCCTCTTTCCCTGGGGTGACTTGGGCTTTAGCTTTGGGATGTATCATATGGAAGAGGGTAGGGCTACCCTTTGCCGGCTCAGCATGCACAACTATTACTGTTATTGCCTCTTTCAGAGAAATGCCCAGCCAATGGTAATTTTTCTTGCCCACCGCCTGTTTCAGAAGTTTGTTGTTGATTCCTGGGCCTCCTGCAATATGATCTGCCTACAGTATATTGAAAGCCACCAAGGTATTTTCAGAGCAGAGCTCTATAACAATCTTACAGATTACTATGCTTGCACCAATATTGATGACCCACACAAGATGGTAGGACATCAAACAATTATTCCCTCTTTGCACATTGTTTCCTGCCGCCACATGCAGCAGCTCTATCAGGATGTGATGTGCATTGTCTGTCATCTTGGAAAACCAACCCTATTTATCACATTTACAGCCAATGATAATTGGGATGAGATTAGACGTGAGCTTGGCCCCCGTGAGAACCCTATGGACCAGCCCAATATTGTTTTTTGTGGTCTATATTAAGATCAAGGAGCTGATCTGAGATATGCGGCGTGGATTTTTTAGTCCTTACCTGGGGCACTTTTGTGTTATGGAGTATCAGAAGCGGGGGCTTCCACATATGCACTTTGTCCTGTTTCTCTGCTCTGCAAACAACTTTTCATCCAGCCTCATAACATTGACCAGCTGATTTGGGCTGAGATCCCCCTATGGCAGTTACCCCTTACCACAACAAGCTCAGGCGTTTGGTATTGAGCTATATGATCCATACCCCGTGCAATCAGAATCAAGAAGTGTCCTGTATGTGTGACTTCCTGACTGGCCGCTGCTGCTCAAAATACTTCCCAAAGCAGTTTCAAGATGAAACAGTTCTACCTGCCAATGGGTATCCAAATTATAGGCGCTGCAGCCCACAGAATGCGGTTGGATTGGAGACTGTGACAGGACGCAATAACATTGCCGTAAACAACAGCTGGGTTGTTCTGTACTCTCCTGTCCTTATCTGGAAGTACAAGGCACACATAAACGTTGAAGCCTGCATGAACCTCTGAACAATCAAGTATATCCTTAAGTACATCTCAAAAGGTGAGGATATGTACACATCAACGGTTGAGGGTCAGGCACCTTTGGCTGATATTGTGCATCAACATCCAGATGCTACTGATAATAAAGACCGCCAACATCTGCATGGTTGTTATATTGCCCCGCCAAAGGCTGTCTGGGAGCTTATGGAGTTCCCTCATCACTCAATTAACCCTTCTATTATTTGCTTGGTTGTCCATTCTGAGAATCAACAGATGGTCTACTTTGCTCCTGGCAATGATGTCCTCTGCCAGGTAGAGAATTCTCCCAGAACAACCCTTATGGGGTGAATGCTTTATAATGCCTGAAATGAGGATGGTTGCCATCTACTATATTCAGATTTCCCCCAACATTACACTTGGCATGCTGCCACTTGGACCTGGAGAAGGCGCCAACAGCACAAGCAGTTTGGACGGATGTACAATGTTAGCCCCAATCAAAGAGAGCGCTTCTTTGTGCATCTTCTTTTAACTGTTCAACGTGGGTGCACAAGCTTTGCTGACCTGAGGACTGTAGGTGAAGGTCTTGAGCGCGCAACTTATATCACCAACCACCTGGCATGTGAGGCTTTAGGTTTGCTCTGCAATGATGAGTACTGGAGAATTGCCTTTCAGGAGACTGCTGAAACCCATTATGGCCACAGACAGTGCTTTCTGTTTGTACAGGGCCTCACCTCTGGAGATATAACCAATGGCTTGCGGATATGGAATGAGTTTAGAGAAAGCTTTTGCGATGACCTGTAACACTGGCTGCAGTTTCTGACTGTCCCAGAGGGCCTTCAAGAGTCCCATCTTGATTATGGGCTTTTCTTAATTGCCTGTGAGCTTTAAAAGTTTGGCCAAAGCTTAGAAGCTCACCATCTTCCTAACTACAATCAAGGGTGAGAAGATCCCAGAAACCCAGTTCAGGATTTAGATCCCCCACCTGAACTACACCAAGCGCACCCAGACCAACTTACTGCCAATCAACGGGCAGCCTTTACCCGGATTACTGAGCAGATTACCAGGGACCCTACCCACACTCACTTCTTCCTTCAAGTCTCTGGGGGTACTGGGAAAACATTCCTCTACCAAGCTCTGGCTGCGTATTACTATGATCAGGGTATGCATGTCATCTGTGTTGCCTCAACTGGCTTAGCTGCCAGCCTTCTGCCAATGGGACAGACTGCTCATTCAACTTTTAAGGTGCTTCTTAACCTGGATGAGAACTCAGTTTGCAACATTGGGTATCAATCTCAGCTGGCTACCCAGTTACACTGGACAACCTTACTCATATGAGATGAGGCCCCCATGCAGCATAAGAATGTTGTGCTGGCTGTTGAGTGTACCCTCTGGGATGTTTGCAACAACAAAGCTCTATTTGGTGGGATCCCTGTGGTTTTTGGAGGTGATTTTAAACAGATACTTCCAGTGATCTGACATGGTGGTCATGCTCAACAGGTTGAAGCCTGCATCCAACAGTCAAGAATTTGGCCCCAGCTTCAGATTTTGTTTCTGAACCAAAACATGCGGCTGCATCAGACTGAAGAGAATGAGGTTTATGCCCGGTACCTGGAAGAGCTATCATTTAATGCTAGGCTTTATGGATCAATACACTTGCCTTCTTTTGTTACCCAAGTTGCGAGATCTGAGCAGCTGAACCAGGCCATCTATCCCCTGAACAGCTTAGAGCCTTAACCCCCAATAATGCAGCTGTATTCTTTAAAGGCTATGGCATCTTAACTGTCACCAACCGCCAAGTTGTTGAGTTTAGCTCTAGGATCCTTGACACTTGCCCTGGAGCTTCACATGTCTACAATACCAAGAACCGTGCCAACCCAGGAGAAGGGGATGATGCTGATTTGGTTACTACTGAGGTCATGCAGACCCTTAATTGCAGCAGCTTACCCCTATCTCACCTCACCCTGAAGGTTGGCATTTCAGTGATGCTCCTTCAGAATATTTATGCCACTGAAAGTCTATGCAATGGTACAATGGCCATAGTCACAAACCTTTTCCAAAACACAATTGAAGTCACAATTATCTCTGGGATCTATCAGGGCCGCCGCTGTCTTATTCCACGTCTAACAATGGTTGAGGAGGAAGAGTTTCACTTTACTCTACAGCGCTGGCAGTTTCCAATCTGCCTAGGATTTGCCATGATTTTCAACAAATCTCAAGGTCAGTCCTTGAGCCACGTGAGTGTTGATCTCACACATGATCCCTTTTCTCATGGTCAGCTCTATGATGCTCTTTCCCGTACTACTGATGTGTGAGGCATCATAGCCTTAATTGATCCAGATCATAATTGCGGTCAGACCCAAAATGTTGTATATCCAGAAGTCCTTCTTTGCCAAGCTCCTCAGCCTGAGTAAGCCTTTAAATACATCGTTTAGTACAATAAACTTTTATTTACACACAATATCAATAAATGCTGATAATTCTCATCATAATAAATTTATAACACTAAAGATTAAAATGCTATTAAAAAGCAACTATTAGAGTTTAATATCACTGAATAATTTATAAACTGAAAACACATACCAGCAGGCTGCTGTAAAAGAGTGAAGCTGAGCGTAGCACAGCTTTGCTCTTTTGGAAGCCTGCCTATGCATCTTTCCTTTTACCAGCTATAGACTAGAAATGCATACCAGTAACCATCATCAAACGCTTTTTATCAGCTATAACTGGAAACACATACCAGCAGGCTGCCATAAAAGAGTAAAGCTGAGCGTAGCACAGCTTTGTTCTTTTGGCAGCCTGCCTACACATCTTTTCCTTTACCAGCTATAGACTAGAAATGCATACCAGCAACCATCATCAAACACTTTTTACCAGCTATAACTGGAAACACATACCAGCAGGCTGCCATAAAGAGTAAAGCTGAGCGTAGCACAGCTTTGTTCTTTTGGCAGCCTGCCTACACATCTTTTCCTTTACCAGCTATAGACTAGAAATGCATACCAGCAACCATCATCAAACACTTTTTACCAGCTATAACTGGAAACACATACCAGCAGGCTGCCATAAAAGAGTGAAGCTGAGCGTAGCACAGCTTTGCTCTTTTAGCAGCCAGCCTGCACATCTTTTCTTTTACCAACTAGAGTTTAACAAAATAGTTTTAAAAGGCCACTGATTTTAATAAACAAAAAAATGTGACTCAACTAGGATACCTGGACGCGTACCCAGGTGGGATGCCGTAAAAGGGCAAAGTGGGCAAAGCTCAGCTTTGTTCTTTTGGCATCCTGCCTGCCACACCACGCTTGTTTATATAACTTAGTTCCAGCATAGTTTAGGCTTTGGCAGAGCAGCCATTTATGAAATAAAAATTTTGGGGTTTTACCATCTGTAAACTTGGGTTAGGGCTTGAGATGAAAGTTTAAATTGAATCTAGAAAAACCTCATAAATCAGCCAGAGCCTGTAGTTTTTGGCTTTAATTAAGAAACAGTTTAAACTGTTTTAATGTTTGCTTTTTATTAAAACTCCTAAGCACTTTGAGTGTAAGCTGATGTGGATGAGCCACTGTAATGCCAATTTACATATATCAGATATTCAGATAATATTCAGCCCACATGAGAACAGGTACAGTCAAGCCATCAATAACATTAACGCCAGTCAGGCGGAACTCAAGGCAACAACAGTTAAAGAGACTAAATTTAGAATCAAAAACAAGTTACAGAAAGAAGAGATGTTTTATTATCAGGAGCCAGGCACAATTTAAAGCTCACTGATAAGTGTTATCTTTTATCAGATATTAGTTATCCGAACTGATAACAAAATTGGCACGACATTCCCTTTCTTAAATAAAACTGGCATCTAAAGACTTCCACAGGATGGGCATCAGCAAAACCTGGAACTGTGAGTTATTCTGATGATACAGCAACCAGAATCAGGAGGACAACATCAAATTCATCCAGGCAAAATGGCTACATAGTTCATATGCACACAACAAAACATCAAAAACTCATGCAAACCAGTAAAGACGAGAGAAGAAGAGGAGGTAACCAAAAACCAGAGGCAGCAGCACAAGAAGTACAGACAGCAGAACAAGCATGCAGAGCAGCCAAGGAATCCACAGGGAGCAAAAGAAAAACCAGGGCGACAAGACAAGGAGTCCCCTTTCTCCTTTCAAGATTAGGCGTGACCTCCAAAATTCTGTAATGCCAATTTACAGATATATGATATTTAAAATAATTTTGAGATAATCAAGTAAGCTTTATTGCAATTGATTGGGACTTATATATCGGTTTCGGAAATGCATTCAATATTTGATATTTGATGACGAATCGAATTCGGCATCACACCACCAGCTCGGGCTTCACTCCGAAACTCCCTGATGACGAACAACGAATGCCAGCTGCAGTGACGTCAGGTATCCATTTATTTGGAAAAACAAGTGAAAGTGAAAATAAAATTAGAAATGACGTTAGATAAGCACACAGGGAAGTCAAGGGATGTGAATTATCATGTTTAAGCTTCATCTTTCGACCCTAAGGTGCTTCCATACTCTAATACCCCAAGTTTAGCTCATTTTAGCTACGGAAATTGCTTTTATATATGGACCTCCCTTTTATCTGGACTGAGGTATTTGAAAACCTTATCCATAAAATACAGGGTAGATTTCGTCTCGTTAACAAGAGATGGAATGCGATACTAGTTCCCTTGGTTTTTCAATCAATAAAAGTGTCAGGCAAATATCCCGAGAGAGCAGTGGCTGCTGCGAAGAAGTATTCTATTAATGTGCGCTTCTTGTCGGTATATAAGGTGTACATTTGTGCTTATGAACTCATTCCCTGCTGTACTCATATAACCCATCTTTACTTTGAATATAAAAATTCAAAGACCTTGAATTACCTGCTGGCACTAGGAGAGACCCTTCCTAGGATAAAGCAACTCACACTGATCTATTTCCCCATTTCTTCCTACGCGAGTCTGGAAAAAGTCACAAGAAAAGTTTCGTCACTTGACCTCATAGTCAAACCTAGGAAGGGAAATAAGCTAAAAAAGGAGATAGGAAGCCTTGTGTGTCCGTTAATCAAAAGTCTTGGGATCGAATGTGAGCAATTAGTTTGGGACAAGAAGTTTTTTTCCTCCTTTCCAACTATCCCACGCTAGAGAAACTTTACAGCAACTTTTCATGCAACATTGAGAAAGTTGATCACTTCACCTATAATGTACTCAGCTGCAAGTTTCTACACTTGGGATTTAAAGACATCCGACATCCTGTCCATATGGATTTATTCCTTAAAGATACCAAGGCTTCACTTCCTCCACAAGATGTCCAAAAAGCACACGAGCTACAAGCTGCTAATTTGTTTGATTTCCAGTTTAAGAAAAGTTATCAAAGCTTGCCTATAAGATTCAAAGATCCCCACACTGTTAAGCTACATGTTATTGACGAAAAGAAGCTCAATCAGCTCCTTGCGAATTTGACTGAAGTCAAAAGGCTTAGAGTTGACTTTTATGACGCCCACGAGCACTTTGTTCCGTTTTATAGGACATTCAAGGCTCAAAATGTATTCCTCGATTGGTCAAATAATGACATTTGGTTCTGGCTTGCTAATTGCTTCCCCAATCTCACTGATCTTTACATCGATTTTCCAAATGAGTTCCCTGAGGATGAACTTAACCCATGCATCCTAAAATCAGTCAAGAGGATATGTCTTATGGATGAACTAAACACATGTTTATGGAGAAAGCTCATTAGTAATACTCCCAATCTCACCCAAGTCTTGATCTCCGATGAATCACAGGTTACTGAGCTGGCAAAAGATTTCCCCAATATTTTCTTTTGCCTTTCCTCTCAATACATCAAGTTTAACTATGATTTAGAGGAAGGCTTTTATGCTATGTGTAGCTCTGAGTTTGAAAGCACTGAAGAGGGCTCAGATCCCGAGTTCGAATAGTAAGACTCTTTAATAAACAATTCAGTAAATGCCTAAACATGATCCTGGAAACCAGTCATTGATGTCCTATTTAACTGTACCAATTAAATTTTCTTGAGTAAAATTTTAAAGTCTACACATTTTTTATATAATTAAATTGTCTTTCTTTTTAAAAACTATTTAGGCTTTCAAAAAACTGATTTCTTTGAGTTGTTTTAAGAATTTGCATTTTGATAAAGTTTATATTACTAAAAGATAATTCAATATGGCATAAGAAGATAGGAACTACACTCAACCTTGAATAATGATCTTCAAAAAAAATTATTTCTATGTTGTTACTAACTCAAATCTGTAACGTAGCTGAAATCCAATAGTTGGATAATTACTATGTAAAAGGTCCCCTATTGGATATCAAAAGCCCAATTCTTTTCACTGTAGAGTTAACCAATTACATTTCTTAAGTCTAAACTCGAGAAAACTTTTTTAAATACTTCCTTCCCTAAGCTAGGCTTTATAGCCTACAGGTAAACTGTTATAAACCCAACTTGGTTCTCTAAAAATCTCAAAATAAAAATCAAAAACTACAAAATCTGACCATAAAAACATTTCAGCTGGAATAAACTTGGCATTTTCCAATTTAAAATATAAATGCTAAAATAATTATGACTCTTGATGAAATGTTAAATTTAAAATTATTGATTTACATTTATCCTATTTGCTGTTATGCTGACAGTTGTCGCAATATCTACAATTACTCTCACCCAAAAACAATTCCCCTAGTAACAACTCAATTAATGAATCACTAGTGGCACCCTCATCACACATTCATGTTGTACAGTGATCAAACATTTTGAATCCTAAGCAGAACACTACTTAGACAAGGCCCATGACTGCCATGATGTACATGAACAATATGCAGCTTGTCATGATACTGTATAATACCCTTGGTCTATTTAATAAGGTATCCTTCTCCCAATTTCCCCCTTTTTTGTTTCATATACTTTTAAGAAGTATATACTTGACACAGTTTATAATAGTTGTGTTTCTGCGTGCATCTTTAAAGTGTAGCACCTTTTTCTCTCTCCTTTTTTTAGTGATCTGGACGGTTGCCTGATCTATACTGTCTAACACATTTTTCATGGCCGGACTTAAACCCTCATTGTTACAAAAGCCTAAAAAAGTATTTCATAAGAATTACTATTAAAAGTATAAATCTAGGCCAGATATATTTTTGGTTTGAATAGAGCTAAATATTATTATATTAGCTTAATTGCTTTAATTTTTAACTTTAACAAAATTATTTTCTTACTTTGTAAATTCCAAGACAGTAGTTTTCAAAGCTATGACACTAAGCAAATAAACTCATCTGGAAAAAATTTATCAGTAAAAAATCAACTCAAATGCAAAAAAAACAGATGCAAACAAAATCAAACCCCAATAAGATTAGACTGATCTAAAATAGATTTGGGCTCAATTCAGTTTTGTCCTGAATCAGGATCATTTTTCTTACATCTGAGTTGATTGTTTTACAGATGAGCTATTTTTGCTTAGTAGCATAGCTTTGAAAACTACTGCATCATCCATCCAATTAATCTTATTATGAGGTAAAAGTTACACCCTGTCTCTGATAATAACCAGAACTTAAAAAACCCACAGCACCATATATCATTCCCTCAGATTCTATAGAAAAATATGATTATTTAAGCCAGAATTCACCCAAATTCTAGAAGAAAATGACTAAACCCATACTAACATAAAAATAATTAACCAAAAGCGTACAGTGGATTTATAACATGTTAAGATAAACAAAAAAGTACTAGCCTGAAATATTTCATTCCAGAATGAAAGTTTGAATGGTTTTGACAAGGTGTCATGAATGACATTTCAATACTTGTATTGAAAACCTGGGAATCAAAACCTGGATCTCAGGAAAAGCCTTATGTTGACCAGAGTAGACAGGAGTCCGCCCAACTGCCAGTTAGGTCAAACCCTGGATTGCCAGAGATAGCTGACTTCAACCAGGAGGAACAAAAACCTGCTGACCTGCCAAGTGTCAATACTGGAGGTTCAAAATCAGCATTAGAGACCCCAGGATTGAACCCCAACCCTCCAAAGACTACTTGAGTCACACAAAGTTGACAGAAACCCCCAAAATGTTAAATTACAAACCTGAGTTGATGAGTAACTCCATTTTTTTAAAAAAACCAAAAGTCTTTTAGTTGATGATGAGTTACTCCAAGACTCACCAGTCCCCCGAGGACAATTTCCCAAATGGTCATCAGATTGCTGCCAACCTTGCGCCACCAAAGATCCAGACCTATGCAGAGGTTGTAGCTTGCCTTAAGGAGGTTAAAACAAAACCTACTGCTAACTCTGCCAATGATCACCAGCAGCTGCCAGTCTTCCGTCCAGAATGGGTAGTAAAATTGAACTGCTCAGGTGATGTGGTGAACAGTAGCAGCGGGACAAAGCATTATCACTTCTGTTCACCAGAGCAGGCACAACCTGGATCTGCCGCCCTCAAGACTCTAAGCTAAGATCCATGCCCTGCCAGTGCCTTTTCTGTGAACCTGAACCCTGCAAAAATTGAAGAAGCAAAAACCTATGATATAAAAGCCCCAGTGATATGGTGATGACCATATTGTCATTTTTGATAATAAAGTTTTATGAACATTTGGTTCAAACAATCCTACCTTATCTAGTCTTAGTAATCTTCCATCTTAACTCTGGACAAGTAGACCATCAGGCCACTGCCCCCTCTAGAGATCAACCTGCCAACCCTCCCCAGGCATTATACCGTCCCCCGGGAGCCCCCTTTGGATCTGTGCACTTTACCAAGTACCCACCCAACCCTGCCTACACAGAGTACGGCTTGGAGACCATCCTCATTGCTGATCCCTTGGCAAGGACTAGAGAAACTGAATACATAGGACGTGAAGGAAAGAGGATTGAGGTGCCACCCTTATTGTTCAAAGACAAGTACAATTATTTGCCCGCCTACTTTCTCCCCATGACTCCGCCCTTAACCCCGCAACCCAACCACCTAATAGAACCCCCCACCACAGCAAAGACCACATCCACTCAATTGTTTGGAGTACTATACATTACTTTGAAAGAAATGGTAGACACTATGGTGCCCAACTCAGGGCCCTGGTCTTTTCTTGGGCAATCTGTATCCTATATTATCAAGTTAGCACCCATCCTATGGTGGGCATTACCCTCTGGCCCAGCTGTACTCTGTCCCAAGCCAACCAATTCCTCTACCTATGCCTGGCTTCCTGAAACAAGGTGCTGCTGTGGAGAAGAATGAAAAAGATAAGAAATGAAAGATTGAATATTGGTTGGCAGCCTTATAAGAAAATTGTAAATTATAAAAGGGATCAATGTATTTTCATGTGTACAAGAGAGTTTCTGGAAGGCATCAGAAGTAAGGCAAGTTAGGGATGATGATAATTATGCAATAGGCATTTTCAGGCTCTCAGAGTTGATAATATTGACACTTGACTTGTTTCAAGAATTTCTCTGGGGTTCAGGAACATCTGGTGAAGGGTGTATTTTCACAGTGGCAGCATGATGGTCCTGAAGCTGTTGCAAAGTCAGCTGAAGCTTGCTGGAGCAATCAATTTTGCTCACTCTGAGTCTGGTATGGTATTATCTCTTGATGATATTTTCTTTGGGGGTCCTGAATTCCACTAGCCAGGTGTTTTTATCTGGACAGTGCTGTACCACTCTTCCATGGTCTCAATTTGCTGAGTCTAGTTCCTAAAGTTCACAACTATTATATATAATGCAGTGCCCTTGGGGGGTGGAATTCCAGGGATGTGAAAGCTTTTTTGTACTTTTTTTTGTACTTTTTTGATACAGGCCATTGTTGCTTTGAGTCTTAATTCTTTGAGGCTGGGATTTTTTGTCTCTGTGACAGGGTTTCATTTTTGAATATTAGTACGAGGTTGTTTGCTTTGGGCTATAACTTCTGGTTAATAACCATAACTCAATTCAAAGTGTAAGTACCTTTACCTTGGTTGGTTCTCACTCTTGAGACTAGAAGGGCATGTTTGATGTATTGTGGTCATGTTTCTTTTGGGTCATCATCCATGATCTTTTTAAGAGCTCAAATGGGACTGTATTTAAAGTTATACTCTACCATTAGCATGTGAGTGACAGGAAGATCTTATAGAGTGTTAGATATTTTTATCTTGAGGTTGTTGTTTACCATGTGTTACGGTAGTTTCCACAATGTCAGGCATTATATGTCCCAATTGGAAATCCAAATGTGAAAGAGTACATTTCTAAAAGTTAACAGATTCAAATGATCTAAACAGAAATGTTGATAGAAAGTGAATGACAGCCAATTCTGCACCAGCTAAAGATGTGCCTTTTAAAGTTGAACTGGTTGATATGAGTTGGAGTAATTCCCAATTCACTTGTTAAATCATTGTTAATTAAGAGAAGTCCATAAATTGAGAGCTAAGGATTTCCTTTCTATTTGGATACAGTATAGCTAGCAATGACTGATCAACAAGTTGTTGTTAAATTCAGGTGATAGTTACAAAATTGGAAAACTAGTTGAGCTATGATATATATTGAGGGTTTTGTCATGAACATACCATAGTCCAGCTGGACTCTCACAGGGGAGGTGGGCCAGGCCTGGAAGGCCAAGTACACAATAGGCGCAATTTTGACTAGATAGTTGACTGCAGTAGCTAGGAAACAACAACTCCCGGTATGGGGCACAACCTGGTTGGCCAGCCACAATACTGTGATATAGACCAACCCCATTTTACTGAAGTCCTGGGAAGGAGGTACAGTTGACAAGGGGGAGTAAGAAGTATCTCCAGCATGGAGGGCAAAATAATCACTCTTGGTGGTCAGGAGGGAGCAGATATGTGAGTTTGTAAGTGTAGTGGAGTTACAAATAAATGCAAACGGAATAGTTATATTGTAAATTCACTTCCATCCTTGGCCTTGGATTAAACCATTCCCCCCCGTTGCACCAAGAAAGGCCTAAAAGTAACAGCCAAGCCGCTTAATTCCTTAGGGGATTTGGCACACACTGTGGATGAGAGATTTGTTCTGGCCTACCCTGTGGATCCCCTGGTTCTGGTTGCTCTTTCCTGGGAAGAAACACTGATCAATTTGAATTATTTGTTGGCATGGTTTTCCCACTTTTAAAAACAATCAGAAACGCCTAATCAAAAGACACATCAAATTCTAGAAAGTCAAATAAATCTGAAATGCCTGGGTTGTTTTCCAGCCAATCAGGTGGGGCCGCAGAAATTAATTTGAAATTCTCCAGCACCCCTGGTCTTGGCCAGCAAAACTTCTCTCCTAGCCAACCAGATGGAACTCTTGGGGCCATGTGATCTATTCCCTAGCATCTCATCTCTTTTAACAATGCAAGGGGACTTTGAGTCCCCTGCTTGTCAATTTTCACCTTAATAAAACTTTACAAAGCTTTAAAACCAAAGAAAAACCTAGACTTTATTTTCCTGACTCTGTTTGGAGTCCTCCTTTATTTGAAGCAAAGTGTTAGTAAGTATCTTTTTGAAACTTAATATTGATCAGTCTTTTTCAAACCTGGCAGCCACTTCCAAAACCTATAGCATAGAGTTAGCACTTAGTTGTTGTTTCTGTTGCTTGCTCTTTCAAAACCACTGTTTGAACTTAAATTTCAACATAAAAATTTATATAAATACTACTATTATTTTGAGTTTTTTTCTTGATTTTACTAGTTTTGAACCCGCTTTCACTTATACGCCCATCCAAGCCATCAAAAACCACCACCAAGGCCTCTTTGTGTTTTTGTTCTACTCCTGGTTTTTCCTTGTAGCTACCTTAACCATCCAAAACTTTACTGCTTTGAGACCTGATATTAGTACCCCCAATTCCAAATTTTGCGGGCTCTATTATTATGATCCTTCCAGTTCTGAGATTTGTGGTATTTTCTCTGGCCCCCTTTGTGCTCCTCCTCTGGACAAATTCCCCCAATTTATGGTCCCTTACCTCTTCTTGTGTTTGTCTCACAGGGGATAATACCTCTAGTCTCCTGCATCTTCCTGGTGAACTTCTCCTTTTGGGGGAGACAATTGTCAAGAGCTTAACTTGCAATGACTTGGACTTTCATGCTGTTGACCATACTTTGCCTGCACCCACATTGAAGGAAGAGCTGATGTCTACCCTTCCCAGCTTGGAGGGTAATGTCTCAGTACCCCTCTAAGCACCTGTGAAGATGCCTCCTGCTCCCACTTGCATGCCCTGGTTGCTCAGCTGGTTAGTGCTGATAGGGTTGAATGCATACTTTCCTCAGCTGTCCCCTGTGTCCTCTCTTTGATTCCCTCTCCAAGAGGCCATCCCAGTTGTGATGCTCACACAAAAGTGGTGAAGAGGGTAAAAGAACCTCTTGTAAACTTCTTCCAGAGAAGCTAAGGGGAATTTCTAGTACTGGTCTGCAGTGGCAGGGAAACGTAAAGAGCACTTTGATCAGGCCTAGAGTACTAACTCTAAACTGTTAGCACAGCAGGGAGATCTTTCTGTTACCTTTAGTAGCAAAGGCAACAAGAAAGCAGGGTCTAATAGAGTCTGGTATAAAGCTTGAGTCTTATTAGAAAGTAAGATTAAGCTTGAAGTGCAAAAGTAGTATGGATAAAAAAGATGTGTTTATTGTTGAAAAATAGATTCATTATATACTTGTATTATTCCTGCACATTAACAAATGTGCAGGAGTGGGGAAGGGATCTGAGAAGAGACTGAACTACTTTTCATTAAATAGTAGTCAGGATCATCCCAGTCAACTGGCAGAACTATACCCCCATGTTTCACCTCATGGGTGAGTGAGGGTAAGATGCACAGTCATCACAAATCTCCCCTCTTGACAAGACTACATAAGGGAGGTAGAAGCTTATGACTGGTGCATGTCTTCCTATTGTGCCAGCTACCACAAGGCAACTCAGGGCATAAGAGATTACACTCTAGAGCTCAAGATGCTTCTGGAGGAGTTGCTGCAGGAGAAAGCCTACCTCAGAAGAGAGAACCAAAAGAATAAGGAGCTGGTGGATGAAGCCAACAAAATCTTCTCAGTTGTGCAAGGTTGGCAAGGGCTAGGTACCAGAAGAGGCCCTTCACCAACAGAGTCATAAATGTGGGTGCCCAAGAAGAATTTCCTGAACTGATGGATGAGGTGATCATGGAGCCAACAGATGAGACTGGCACCAATCAAGAAGATGGAACAGAAGGCCATGAGCAGTCTACAACTGGCACTTTGGGGAGGGGAACCTAACCCGTTTTTTTGACACCTGGTGGGGAGCAACAGGAGGAAACAAGAGGAGCACTTAGCCCTGCAACCACCAGCAACTGGAAGGTGATTGTCAACCAGGTAGAAAAATAAAGCAGTCAACCAGGGAAGGAACACAACCAACCAGCAGAGAAGACTAACTCACCAGAAAAGAACAACAGCCACCAACCAGCAGAAAGCAGAATCCACCAACCAGGTGAAAAATTCCACACCCAGAAGAACAACCAATCCGGGGATTTGAACCTGTGCCGCAGGGAGCAAGCAAGTGAGGTGCTGCTACACAACGGATCCACCAAGGGGGGCAAGTTTTTGCATAGCAAGGGTACACTACACAGCAACAAATTGTTGCGTAGCGTACCTACACAACAAAACAATCTGCTTGCTAGGAGCGGATCAATTTGATGCTTACCATTGCAGCGTAACAATCTGCTCCTATGTAGCAGACTTTTATGAAGCAATGTTACATATTATAACAATTGTATTGCTGGTACAATTGAGGGCTGCGTAAGTAGCCCCTTGGTGTGTACCATACCAGCGGTAACAAAAGATAAGCTTTAATAAATAAATAATTTAACTAATTAATTATTTCTTCTCCTAGGTACTTCAAGAGATAGTATCTGGGCCAACCCAAGTGAGGAGAATATGGTGATCTGCCCAGATAACCCCAAAAGCCTCAGTGAAATTTCCCAACATAATAAAAGAGGCAGGAGTTCTGAAGATGTACCAACTACAAATAACAACACTGGTAATGTCAGCCTTGAGAATCTGAAGGTGATATCCTCTGGTTAGGAAGTAGTTCCTGAAAAGAAGGTACGTAAGGTTCCTACACCTAGAACCCCAACTCTGGTTACCTACCAGGAGGAGGAAGAGGTTCCCAACCAGGTGGTGGATGTCAGTTTAGAAAATGCACCTGACCAGGTCAAGCTTTTGATAATGAGAGCCAGCTCCTTGGGCCTCAAGGATAAATTTAAGATGTCTTTGAAAGTCCTTCATCCCTTCCAGGTAAGTAACCAGCTTATCTTCTTCTAATGTTCATAGCCTTCCAATCCAGTCACTCATATAGAGGCATTAGGTCCACTGGCTCTGGAGCACATCAGCCTGGAGAATATTTATCTGGTTATAGATGATAAGCCCATGGAAGAGATGTATGCCAAAGCCATAGCCATAGCCAGTACTATCATGTTACTGAAGATGGTCTCTTGGGTGCTCTGAAAGGACAGTTACTTGTTTGCCACCTTATGCAATACCATCCCAGGGAGGCCAGCACCATTATGAAGGTATTTGAGGTCATAGCCAGCGCCATGAGAAAAGCACCTGTGAGGTCTATATCAGACAAGCTACGCACTGGAAGGAGACAAGAGACTGAGGACAACTTCTTTTTCACACAAAATCTGATTCTTGATGGGTACACCAACCCAGAAGTCTTCACAGACAACTTCCTTCTGCGCCTTCATAAAAGGGGGCTTTATCTGGTCCTATGTCATACTTCCTGGTCAAAGATTGAGGCAGAGACAGGGCGTCTTGCCAACGTGGCACTTGCTTGCTAGATCCTAATCACTAAGACTGGGAACAGGAAGATAGCCAAACTCCTGCTATACTGGCAGCTAGCAATGGTTGCACTTTTCGAAACTTCCTTGTCAGGCGCCAGGCTCATAGGAGTGCAATAGACACAATTCTTTGTAGACATCTGTACATCAGTGGTCTTGCTCCAGAGGGACCTCAACGTGATAGGAGTAGCTTCTACCTACCTAAGACAGCTACATAAGCAGTTGGCGTGTGCAGATCTTCTACGCACCAGAGCCAAAGTTATTTCCCACAAGAAATGAACTGTGTTTTCTCTTTCTTACTTTCTTTTTATATATTTTCTTATATTTTTTACTCTTTTTTGTCTTTTTTTATTTTTTCTTCATAGTATAATGAAAGGAAAACCTCACCATGACTATACAGTCTTAGTTATCCCTATAGATGGATGAAGCTAAAACTACCTCAGTAGGCTGTTCATCCATAGGGGCCCTCTTAAGGTACTTGGCATGTACCCTATTGAGGATGTTCCCATGCACAAGATCATTAAGAGTGTATACATCCATACCAGTATTTTCTAGGACCTCACGAGGTTCAGTCCACAAGCTTTGTAGCTTGTTAGGTTTTCTACCCAGGCGTTCTCTGTACATGAGGACTCAATCACACACCTCAAACTGAGGTAGAAGGAGCTAAGCATCCTGATTACTAAGGAAGGACTGTACACAGGAGTTAACAAGGTTCTTAAAGGCTTTGTCCTGAAGAGCAGCAATACATCTTGTGAGCTCAAAGACGTCCTTTGAATAGTCCACCTTATTGGCCTTGAGTGGGATAGGGACTAGATAACCTGGGAGCACAGATTGTCTGCCATACAGAAGCTTGAAGGGACTCTCCTTAGTTACTGTGTGTGAGGTAACCCTGTAAGCCATGACAGCACAATTAAGGTAGTCATCCCAGGATGAAGGCTTATCTGCTGCCAGCTTCTTAAAGATGCCTACCAGGGTGCCATTAGCCCGTTTGATAATTCCAGTAGTTTCTGGGCAGTAGAGGGCAGAAGAAGCACCTTCTATCCCCATAAGTTCATCCAGTCTTGGCAAGATAGAATGGACAAAGTTTGTGTCATTGTCTGTTAGCAAGACACTTGGGCAACCATGACGGGCTATGATGTCTGTCAGGACAAACCTAGCAGTCCTCTGTGAGGTTGGACCTGGGATGGCGGCGCACTCAATCCACTTAGTTAGGTGGTTGATGGCTACCAGGATATACTGATTTTTCCTGGAGGTAGGGCTAGGTCCCATGGGTTCTACCACATCTATGCTCACAGTGTGGAAGGCATAGTTAGGTAGGATCAACCAATAATAATGAGGAGGTGCTTCCTACAGAACTGTGCACACCTTGTGCAAGAGTTAACGTAATTGTCCACATCAGAAGCCAGGTTCTCCAAGTACACATAGTCTTTCATGGTATCATAAATACATCTGGTACCAGCGTGACCTGTGCTCTTGTGAAAGCCAGCCAGCTTCTCCAGTCTCTCAGAGGGCCTGACATATGGTAGGTAGACCTCTTCACAACGTTTGTAGAGTCTGCCTTTCTCTACCTTAGTCTTTCTTGAGAGTTTCTCAAGAGCAGCCTTTAGTCCAGGAGCCAGGGCAGTCCACTTTTCTGGCTGCCCTATGAGCTCATACACTGAGTCTAACTCAACCTGGAGAGCTGCTACTAGGGGGAGGTGTGACAGGGAATCAGCGTTCCCATGCTTATTTTCTGGCCTATGCACTACCTAAAAGTTGTAGTTTTGCAGCTTCACTGCCCACCTGGCCAAGCGCCCTTCAGGATCCTTCTTGTTCTTGAGCCAGGTAAAGGAGATATGCTCAGTCACCACAGTGAATCTGGTATCATGTAGGTATGACCTGATTTCTGTAATTGCATGCAGAACAGTCAGACATTCCCTCTCTTTGATGAAGTAGTTCATCTTGTGCTTGTTGAAGGTGTGGGAGTGGTAGGAGATAGGGTGCTCCTTTCCCAAAAAATTTGTCTGGGACAAAACCGCACCAACAGCCACCATAGAGGCATCTGTATGTAAGACAAAAGGATGCTAAAAGTCTGGATATGCCAGCAGTGGTTTTCTGGTTAGGACTTCCTTTAGCGCTACAAATGCCTTGTCACACTCATCAGACCAGATGAATTCTGTGTCATCCTTTAGTAAGTGGAACAGGGGTTGGGCTATCTCAGCAAAGTTGGGTATAAACCTGCAATAATACCCAGTCATCCCCAGAATCACTTGCACCCCACATACGTCAGTAGGGGGTGTGAGCTAGGAAATGACCTCAACCTTTGCTGGTACTGGAGCTATTCCTTCAGCTGAGATGATATGCCTAAAGAACTCAAGGCGCTCCTTGAAGAATGAGCACTTGGATGCATTGAGTTTAAGGCCTTTATTGTGTATCCTGGTGAACACCTACTTCAAATGCTCAAGGTAATACATTAATGTCCTCAAGAAAACATTAATATCATCCAGGTAGATGAGGATGCAGCTCAACTTAAGGTCTGCAAAGGTACTATTCATCATCCTCTGAAAGGTTGCAGGCACGTTCACCAGTCCTTGAGGCATTTTTGTAGGCTGAAAGAGACCTTCAACAGTTATGATAGCAAATTTCTGTTGGTCCTCTTCAGACATGGGTACTTGCCAGTATCCTGAAAGCAGGTCCATGGCAGAAAAGTACTTGGCCCCACCTAGCTTTTATAGGGTTTTTTCAATCCTAGGCAGGGGGTACTTGTCCTTCTTGGTGATAAGATTCAGTTTCCTGTAATCTATCACCACCTGGTTGGTCCCATTCTTCTTCTTCACCAGGAGGAGTGGGGAGGCCCAAGGGGACTTGGGTGGCACCAAGAGTCCTTCAGCAAGGAGTTTATGGATTTCTTCACCTATTACTGCATTTTCCTTGGGAGAGCGCCTGTAGGCTCTCTGTGAGATAGGTTCTGCATCACCTACATTAATTTATGGGGTTCTCCTTCTGCACAACCCAGGTCTTCATTGGACGCAGCAAAAATGTCCTTGAACTCGTCCAAGAGGGCCTAAAAGGAGTCTTTCTCATCCTTGGTTTGACCCACCCTGTTGTCTTGGGAAATGATAGCTGCCACCAGGGACTCATCAGAAAGGCTGATTCCCAGTTCCTCTAGACCACCCAAGAAATGGACGGCTGACAACTCTTCATTGTGACCTATCCTAAGGATAGCCACATGCTGCCCCTTGGAAATCTTCATCTCAGTACTTAACAGATTGAGCAAGAGAACCTTTAAGGTTTCTTGTGCAGCTGAGTCATGTATCCCAGGTGCAGCTAAGGGTTCCTTGTGTGAGGGACCATTGATGCTACTGATCTTGAGGTGTAGGCCAGGTGGAAGGTCAAGGTACAAGCCTGTGTCTACAGCAACTTGAGTCTTTGGGGGAATCCTGACAAGCTGATTTGACCGCAGCTTGAGACCCTTTTGGTTGTTGTCATACACTGGTAGGGGCTTGACAGAGGCGTTTGCCATTCTTTAAGGCAAGCCCAAGACACCATGTGGGTACCAGAGGCAAACATGCCGTCTACCTGTCTCTTCTTTGGACACCAGAAACACATCTGATGAATCCTTAAAGAGAAGGGTACAGTATACCCCAGGATGTAGAAATGTCCATGTAGGTGGCTAATCTTGGTCTGGTAAGTCCTGAGGAAGTCTGTACCAATGAGCATATCATATGACTCACTCTCCAGTACCACTGCAGGTAAGTCACCACCATCTCACCAAGCCTCAGGGGGACACTGGAGTAGGCACCATTAGATTTGATGGATTCTACACCAGCTGTGAAGAAGGATTCTGTGTATGAAATATCAGGCAGAAATACTAGCCTCCTCACCAAACGTGAGGATATGATGTTGGTAGGTTCACCTGTGTCTAGTACTGCTCTGATGGGTGTATCAAAGACGGTAACTTCAATCCAGGTGCACAAACACAAGATAGGGTTGCACAGCTCCATGTGTAGAGTTGCGTGAACCCCCTGGGGGTTAAGAGCCTCTCTAAGTAAAGATAGAGCGGACTTCAACCCAGGTACTACCTTCAGGATGGTCTGTAAAGGCAGAGAGACACTAACATTCACAAAGATGCTAGGACTATCAGGGTCATCCTGTGGGTCAGTGTCATCAGGCTCTACACTCTGAAGGAGATACAGTTTTGCCGTGAGGTTCTCAATAGTGTGCTGATGACTTGGGCTAGATCTTGTCTGGCCTGTAGCCTCTCAGATCTTCTAGGAGGACTCTTCATACCAAGGAAAGGTGATGATAGTACAGCAAATATGCCCTCAGAACTGGTACATTTGGTATGGGGAGGTTCAGGTTCTGATGACGGAGACTCCCTGCATCCATCACCCTCTAGTTTTTTGACTCCTCAGAGTATGAACCAGAAGATCCTTCCTGATCCTCTGGCTACTCCTCCTGAAGAACCACATTCACTCCAGGGCGTTTCTGCTGGAATTTAGAAAAGGGCTTATTGTTCCCCATATTCTGCATTTGTTGGAACACCTTGACATAGGGACAGTCTTTAAGAACATGACCCTTCTCCTGGAAGTCAAAGCATCCATCATAACCAGTCTCTCATAGTAGGGGTTTTCAATGGAAGCATCTTCAGGGTTAGTGTAGAACATCTTGCATGATGAGGAGCCCTCAGTCCTGTAATTGGCTAGTTAAGCCTGAAGATTAGGGAGGGTATAAACCTGATCCACTATTTATGACAGGACATTTATCCCATTCACCTGATCCACTATTTATGATAGGACATTTAGCCCATTCACCTGGCCAGAGAATTCAGCCCAAAGCTTGGGGAAATAGGACAGGAGGAAGTGGTGGAGGGATTGTCTGGAATCATTGACATTAATGAGATCCTTCTGCTGCAGGCAAGCTACTATCTTTTGGAACTCATCTGGGTAGTCTGCCAGATTATTGATACAATACTTGAGGAAATTGTCTCTGTCAATGTGGTCCTTTGCCTTAGAGTCAAAGACCTTCAGCATCGCCTTTTTTACATCCAAGTACTTGTAAGGTTGGGGCAAGTAATTTGATATAGCTTCCAGGACAGGATCCTCCAGGAGGCAGATGCAAGCCAGCCCTAGTTTTTGCTTATCCAGAACTTGTTTAGCCAGCTCAAAAGCAGATAACCACATTCTAACATCAATGAGGGAGTTCATACAAAACTTGGTCTTGAACATAGAGAGAGGCTTACAAGCCCTGGAGCATAAACAAAACAAGCCATGCAAGTAAGGAGAGCCCTATCTGTTTGTGAAAAGGGCCAGTTGGCAACCTCTAGGAGGTTTGGCCTCTGATAGATCACTAGAATAAGTAGAGGAAGTATAGTAGTATTTCTGTCTATGAGTCATACGGGCTTAAGAGGGGTTGCTGTGTGGGACAGAATATTCCTTGTGAGGAGGCTCTCTCTTAGGTGGTTGGAAAGGCGAGGCCAGATCCTCAGGGTTGTCGTATTCCTTTGTAGAGTTGTAGTTGTTTCTGCTTAACTAAAATACAATGCTTCTAATACTAAATATTAGGTCAAGATAAATATCAAGCCTAATGTGTATAATAAATATGAAGTATGTAATAATAGATTCTTTATTTCAATAACCAAGAAGGGAGTTTTATATTAGAAGGAAATTAGACAAGAGGCACAGAACGTCAGGATCCTCTGATCACAGCCTTATCTCCACCACTCTTAGTCCACTATTAAACTAAAAATTGGCTGATCATTAATTAATAGGAACTCAGGATGCAACTTATTTGATCACGCAACCTTATTATCATCCAGGCTGATAGTCCTATAGTTCCATTGTTCACCGAGCTTAATGGATCAAATGCGTGAGTACAGTGACAGCTAGTTTATAACCAATCACGTCACAACATTTCCCCCACTAAACTAGATGTTACTGTAAAAAGTCTTTTAACCTTTTCTAGTATGGTGAATCTCCCAAAGAGGAATAATAAACCAGTGGTGTGTTATACCAATGTATCTAAACTGAGGATCAACTGAGCTCAAAAGGGGATACCCAAAATTCCAGTTACAACCACGCACAATTACTCACCCATTCTAGCTTCAGATGAGGATGAATTTACCAAAATCTTAGGAGGCAAGATAGATATAGCCTTCTGTAGTTCCCCTAGTATGGCCTCATACCAGCCCAGTATCTCTCCAAGTAAGTCAGGAACACAAGACTCTGGTATGCCCACATTCACTCAGCTTTTGACAATTGCCAAGAAAAGAAGTCATGGTAGCAGAAGTAAGGCAACTTCCACAGCCCAAACAGATAAGATCAAAGAACCAGCTTCAACCTTAATTGAGCTACTTACAACTTTGAACAAAAACAAGATGAACAAGACTCCTTTAACAGTCCGCAAAGATAAACAAGGTTCCTATATTAACCTCACTGCTCATCTGAATTGGGAGAAGTTTCCTATACTCTAATTCCGTGGCCCAGTGGTTATGTGGTCTACTCCTATGCTGGCCCTTGAGAATCCTTATGTAATCTCAACAAAGAGACTCAAAGCAGGGAATAATATTCAATGGTGTGTACCTTGTTTGAAACTTGTAAGGTATGCTCAGATATGTCTTCAGGACTTCTCCTATGATGAGGTATACTTGACGGACAATCAGATCTCTTGTGTGCTTAAACTTCTTGAACTAGTCTTTACAGCGTGGTCAGATCCTAGATCTGCTGTTGGCCCGGTGCTCTTATGGCATGGTTTGGATAGTCATGAATACTGTTTGAGAAGAGAAATGGGTACTACACTGGAGCTCCTAAGTTACAATTGAGCAGGTAGCAGACAATCAATGGCGCTGGTTGAGAACTTGGTACTTAGTGGATCCAAGGTAGTATATCACCAAAGACTCCACCACATGCCTGAATACATTGAATGGTTGTTGGGTGTCATGTACTCAGTAGGAGGCAAAACACCTGAGGAATATGCCCAGCAAGAAAGCCTTCTCTGGGAGTGCATCTTGCTTGGACTTGCATTTCCTTATTCAATTGGCGTTAACCGTGTCAGTTTTCTTCCTGTCAATGATTCCCCATTTCTTCCCTTTGCATTCTGGTGGCTACCCAGTGTTTAGATGACCTACACTGCCATTGCAAAATTCCTCATCCAGTTACGTCTGGGCTTAGAGGCAACAGTATCTTAATAAAGACCCCATTGCTTAACCCTACATTTCTTCTTACTATAAGCTTTATCACTTCTTGATGCAAAAATGATAACAAACCATGGAATGTTTTCATTAGGTTTTTCTTTTTTCAAATTGTTATCCATAAAGGGGTTTATGCTCAATCACTTGGAGCCTTGCGCATATACTGCATATGGACTCAAGTGATCATTTGGCCAGTTTCTAGATCCTTGAGAGTATAACTATCTACTCCCACTTTCTGGACTACCTTGACAGGACCTTGCCATAATGAGGCAAGTTTACTTTTGCAACTGTACCCTCAATCCTGTAGAAGTATACCAAGCTTCCTATTTTGTATGCAGGAAGGGCATGTTGGGTTTTTGTTTCACAATCCATATCTTTCTCCTTTGTTGCTAAGTTGGTAGAGTACGCCTTGGACTGTAACTTGATTAGAGTCTGTGCTAGTCTCTTTAAATAAGCATTGGGGGTAAGAGGGTTGTTAGTTTTAACTAAACTGTAAAGATGTGGCGGAAGGCTTTGTTGTCTACCATAAAGAAGCTGGAAGGGGCTTTTTCCAGTAGCCCTGTGGAATTCTATGCTATACGCAAAGGTTGCTGCCAGAAGATATGTATCCCATTCTGTTTTGTGCTGGTGACTAAGCTTCCTTAATATCTGTACCAACTTCCATTTGTCCTTTCTACTATTCCATTTTTTGGGGATGGTATGGTGTTGACAGGGTACCACAAATGCCCATAAGTTTGTTCAGTCTGGGTATCATGTATCCAGTGAAGTTGGTCCCATTATCTGTTAGTAATGTCTGAGGGCAGCCATGCTTGTAGAGTATGTTCTACAGAATGAATTTGGCTGTGGTCAGCGCCAACTGATTCAGAATTGCCTTTGCTTCTACCCATTTTGTCAGCTGGTCTACTGCTACAATAATGTACTTGTTTTTGCTGGCGGTCAGTGGAAGAGGCCCTACTACATCTATGGCAACAGTGTGGAACACAAAGCCAGGTTGTATTAGGCAGTGCTGGTAGTGAAAGACTTTTGGTTGTTCTATTGTACAGTCATGGCAAGCAGCCAGAGTTTCTGCTATGTCCAAGTGCATACCTTCCCAGTAGCAATGCTGCTGTAGAATATTGAGAGTCTTATGGATACCACCATGGTCCACAGTACAATGAGCTGATACTACTGCATCTGTACGTAAAGATGGACAAATGTATGGTAGCCACTTCCCTTTATACAACTTGAAAAGCTGATTATCCTTGACGCAGGTGTCCACCGCAAGAGACTTCAGAATTTTCTGAATCTCAAGCGGCTCCTCCCTGACATAGAAGGCTTCAGCATCAGCTTATTGTAAAGTTCAACTGCTGCTGAGGAGACCAGAGCTATGGTAGGAAGACGGGAAAGACAGTCAGCGTTCTGGTGCATGGCCCCCGCACAATGAATTATCTCGTAATCATAGGCTTGTAGCTTAATAGCCCAATGTGCCAAACTTCCTTCCAGGTCTTTCAGAGTCTTTAACCATTTGAGCAAGGCGTGATCAGTTACCACTGTAAAGTGTACTCTGTGCAGATACACTCTAAATTGTTGACAAGCGTAAATGACTGCCAGGCATTCTCTTTCTGTGACTGTATAGTTTTGTTCATGACTATTCAGTGTGCAAGAGCAATAGCCTACAGGATGGTCTTGATCATTCTTGTCCAGCTGCAAAAGGACCACGCCAATTGCGGTCAAACTAGCATCTGTATGTACAATGAAAGGTCGCTCAAAGTTAGGGTAGGAGAGTACAGGCTCTGTTACTAGAGTGGCCTTCAAGTCCTCAAAGGCTTTCTGGCATCCTTCTGTCCATGAGAACTCAACGTCATTTTTCAACAAATGGAATAATGGCCCTCCTAGGCCAGCAAAGTTTGGTATGAAGCGTCTATAATAGCCAATCATCCCTAAAAACACCTGAACATCTCTCTTGTTGAAAGGCGTTTGCATGTGTGTGATAGCTTTGACCTTAGCGGGAACAGGCCGCAAGCCATCCTTACTGATGATGTACCCAAGGAATTCCAGATGTTCCTTGAGGAAGTTAAACTTTCTTGGTTTTAAATTGAGGTTGGCAGCAATCAGTTGCTGGAATACTTCCTCCAAGTGGTCTAAATGCTGACTAAAAGTCCAGAAAAAGACGTTAATATTGTTGAGGTAAACCAGGACGCAAGTCAACTTGAGATCTCCCATCACAGAATCCATGGCCCTTTGGAACGTTGCAGGAGCATTTACGAGTCCTTGTGGCATCCTGGTAGGTTGGAAAAGGCCTTGTTATGTAATAATGGCACACTTTTCCTGGTCTGCCTTTGGAAGGTCAATCTTCCAGTATCTGCTGATCAGATCCATTGCGCTGAAGTATTTTGCACCACCCAGCTTGTCCAATGTGTCATCAATGTGGGGCAATGGAAAAGAGTCTTTTTTAGTAACAGAGTTCAATTTGCAGTAGTCTATTACTACACAGTTAGACCCATTCTTTTTCTTTACAATTAAAAATGGGGAAGACCAAGGGCTTTTGCTGGGTACCAAAATACCAGATGCTAGTAACTTCTGTAGTTCTTCATTGACAATGACTTGGCTGGCCAGACTGTGCCTTATTTGCCTAGAGCGTATAGGGGCAGTGCCTTGTGTATCCAAAACATGTTCAACTCCCAGAGCTTTCCCTAGGTCTTGATCATTCTCTGCAAAGGCGTCCTTCTATTTCTCAAAGAGTCAAATAGCTTGGTCCTTTTGGTCTTCTGTTAGTCCATTTAAGGGTTTTGCGTTGAATAAGCAACAGAATGCTCAGCTGGTTGCAAGGTAGTGCAAATTCACTGAGCTCACCAAATGGGGTGGCATCCATAAGACTAGAGCTCTCTTTCAGCTTCATGTAGCCTAACAGTTGGTGTTTCTTCACCTTCAGCAATTTATCAGAAAGGTTCCCCAGGAGTACCAGAATCTCTTCCAATGATGACATGATTTTACCAGGTAGAATCCAAGGTTCCAGTTGCAAACCATTGTGAAGTCAAAATAATTCACCATGCATACCTTTAGGGAAACTGAAACTTAGACCTGTATTGTGAATCACTTGAGACCCAATTGGAATGGAGAATTCACCAGAGGAATATAAGGGGATCCCTTTGTACTCCTTAGTGGCCAGAGGTAGAATCTTGATTTTGCGCTGGCGCAAGGTGTACGCTACTGGCATATCTCCATAAGCATATTCCATGTTAATATAATGGATTTTCTTTGTAGGGAGGTCCCTTGGTCCGTCTCCATGATAGAACATTGGTACTGAGTGACCCAAAATGCTGAAGGTGCTATCCCAATGATTGATGATAGTTTTGTAGGTTGCCATGAAGCTGGTACCAATCAATATATCATAACTTTTGTTGCGTAACACTATTACCAGAGCAGTTACCACCAATTTACCAAAGCAGAGTGGTAAAGACAAATAGGCTCCTGATGCTTTAGTCTTGTCTGGTCCTGCAGTGCCAAATTCCTCATTGTAGTCTAAATCAGGCGCAAGTTTCAACTTTTTGACTAGCCTGGTCAACACAATGTTCCCTGGAGCTCCAGAGTCCAGAATTACTCTTACCCAAAGCTTATGAACCACCAGCTCAATGTAAGTGCAATCATGACGTTCTCTATAATGAGGTAAGGTAATTTTGGTAACCTTGTGAATGTCCAATCCTTTAAACTGGGCAAGGAATGACTCCAGCGCGGTTGTTAGGTTGGGCTTCAAGGATTTCAAGGTGTCCAAATTGGTAGAGACTTGTACTGACCTCAGTAGTTGGGACAGCTTTTTGACACTATCACTCTCGTGAGTGACCTTGGCATATGGCATACTAAGTTGTTCCGCATATGGTATAGAGATGGTTTCAACAGCCTCCTTAGAAGGCATACTCTCTGTTTGAATTGCTTGTTTTCTTGTGACCGCATTAACAGCCAGGACTCTATGTAACAAGTCTTTGTTTATTTCCTCCTTATCTGGCAGGTATCTTTCAGGGCAGGCTTCTTGGTCCAACAGGCTGGCGTTGCAATCAGGGACGTCGGGGTCCAGGTCAATAGGTGGAGAGGGCTGGGAACTACTAGCAGTCAGGGGTTTCTCCTCAACCTGACTGCTTAGCAGTTTTTTGACTCCTCAACGTCTTCATCTCCATCTTCTTCTTCCTTGACGTCCTGCTTGTCCTCCACATTGTTGTCCTGGTTTAAGTGGCGCACATTTGCCTTAGGTTGCTTGAAGTCCCTGGAAAGATGCCCTACTTGCCCGCACTTGTAACAGGTGCGGTTGTTGGTTGTGTTGGTGGCTGGGGGCACAGCTACTATTGTAGACTTCCTAGGGGAGTCCTTGTCCCAAGTCTTAACCTTGAGATCTCTAGAAAAAGATAAAGTGGCTTTCTTATAATCTGGAAAGGGAACTTCAAACTGTTCCTTAAAAGATCCCAAGTGGCGCATGAGATCAGGGACCATTTTTTCACTATATATACCAGACTTGAGAGCAATCAAAAGCTCTCTGTTTGGGCGTACATAGCTGAGAAGTGCTCCTTTTACATCGACAAAATTGGCGGCTCCCATGGAGACTAGTGTCTGTGCTTCCAAGTAAAAGTGTTCTGAGAACTCCATTAGGCTTTCTCCCTTTTTTATTCTTCCTTCTGTGAACTCCATTTTTTGGCAAAATAAGGCTTCTTCACTGTTGAATTCTGCAATGAGAGCTCTGGATACGTTCTCATATGTCCAGCCCTGTTCTGGGAGTCTTGGCATTATGATAGTCTGGGTTTCCAAATCCAAACAATTAAAAATAGCCGCATTCTTCATAGTGTTGTCCGCCCCGTACATAGAGTTGTTGTATAGGCAGAGGAATATGTGAACATTGGCTTTCTTATCAAACTTTGGTAAGTTTGTTGGTTTGAAATTTAGAATAACCATAGAAGTGCTAAAGTTATAGCTTCTTCTGGGAGGTGGTGAGACATTTCTCTGGGTTGCAGCGCAAAAACGTGCTTCTGAAGCTGTGTCTCTGGCGTTGTTGCTAGTCCTGGAAGTGGAGGCAGCAGTGCCAGTGAGAGGTGTCTTGCTACTATCTAGGACTAGAACGCTACATAGACCTTCCTCATGGTGCGGCCTATGTTATACTCATTGCTCTCATAGCTATGAAAAGAGCAACAATCATCTGACATTGCTTGACTGGTTGTGGAAAGGGCACTTTGACTTCTTCCTGTGGTTCTCTGTGGCCCTGTTTCCAGAACAGTTTGACTAGAGTAAACTTGAAGTAACTGATCTACTTGTCCTTGTAGTTGCAGAATTTTGCTGCCTTGCAAGCGTACTTCTTGCGCAAGATCTTTAATTGTGTAATTAGCCGCGTGAAGTATGTCTTCAAGTTTCTCTATCTGGGCTTCTTGATTTTCAAATGTTACATCAGTCTTTTCATGCATAGCCCAATAGTTGTTGCTTACTGCTGTCAGGTTAACACAAATATCTTCCGTGTGATTGTGATTGTGGTTAATCAATTTTAACAATTTGGGGATTTCCACGCTGAACTGATTATAATCCGAGAGGGATTGCCAAAGGCCCTTGTCAATTTTGCTTATATGTTCAGATAACTCCTCCATGTCCTGTTGGATAATGGTGGTAACTTCCTTATTGCCCTCTGCTGCGACTCTGTCTTCTATAAGCCTTACAGAGCAACCAAGCAACTCTACCTTGCTACATAGGTAGCAGAAGGTGGCCTCTGCACTCTTTACGTGGTGGGTTACTGTGCCTAGCCAGTTTTTTTCCAAACCCTTGTGCTCCAGAACAGCTCCAACTATTGTGAACATGTAGTTGGTCAGACGTTCCTCAAGCTGTGTTGACCAGTTTGCTGTGAAGTTCTGATGAATTGTCAAGTGGTTCAACTGATGGCTAATGCTGGCCATGGAGCTTGTAAGCTTGTCATAAAGATGGCAAAGGAAAGCCTGCTGGTTGTTTATCAAGTTTCCCTGATGCAAGATCAGGGATAGCTGATATCCTAGGTGAGTCCAATTGTGGCAGATGGCAGGATGTGCAAAACTGTGGATGTACTCCTTGGCCTTTTTGATTGTTTTCATCTGAATACAAAGCTGGTTTGGAGTTATTCCTGTGAAGTTTTGAAATTTCTCTTTGGCTGTGGTGCCATAAGAAGGGAGTACAGCAAGCTTTTTGTGGGCTTCCCTGTTCTGGTATGCACCTCAATCATCCCATTAATGGCTTGCTCCAGCTGTTGCTGGGTGGGCTCCACGTTCCCATCTACCTCCAGAGGTACTGGGACATTGAGATGAAAAGAGGACTGGTCTTCTATTAACCGGGGATGTTGCATGTCAGTCATAAACTGACCAAACACCATGAACTTGTTAGGAAGACCATCCCTTGTACCAGCAAGGCAATTGATCTCCGTAAATAACACATTGGGGTGGTCCTGCAGATGGCACAGAAACGCATGGAGAAGGTTATCTCCATCAACTCCCTGCACAAAAGACGAGTCCCCGGCAGGGCAACAGTTATCATCAGAACGTTGCATGCTACAAGTGAGCACCAATGTCATATTCCTTGGTAGAGTTGTAGTTGTTTCTGCTTAACTTAAATACAATGCTTCTAATACTAAAAATTAGGTCAAGATAAATATCAATCCTAATGCATATAATAAATATGAAGTATGTAATAATCAATTCTTTATTTCAATAACCAAGAAGGGAGTTTTATAGTAGAAGGAAATTAGACAAGAGGCACAGAACATCAGGATCCTCTGATCACAGCTTTATCTCCACCACTCTTAGTCCACTATTAAACTAACAATCAGCTGATCATTAATTAATAGGAACTTAGGATGCAACTCAGTTGATCACTCAACCTTGTTATCATCCAGGCTGATAGTCCTATAGTTCCATTATTCACCAAGCTTAATGAATCAAATGTGTGAGTACAGTGACAGCTAGTTTATAACCAATCAATTCACAGCAAGGGTGCAAGGGACAAGTTCCCAAGGGTGTGAGGTTGGCCCTGTGGCCTTGTAAGTACTGTTATTGAGGATACTCCCTACTATTGAAGGGTCATTTACCTCAGGCTCATGAAGGTTGAGCCTACTGAGTCTGTCACTGAGAGCAGAGATGCTCTGCCTCAAGTCTCTTAGTTCAAACTGATGATCATCCCCTTGGACATCTAAGCGGGTAATTTCATCAGTCTCCTTTGTGAGCTTGGAAGAATTCTCTTAGGTGTGTGTAGACAGGTCAGTGAGGATACCCATTGTAGTATCCCCAGCTGCTGAGACCCAACTCAGGGTTTCCTCAACTTTCACCAAGTTAAGATCAAGGTGCCCCAAGGCTTCTTGGTGTGTCAGCAAGACTTGTTGCTGATCCTTGCAATACTGATGAAGGCTCTGCAGATCCTGGTTCTGACCTTGGGAGTTATGGGCTAAGGGCTGGAGAACCCTTTTGGTGTTCCCCCAGTGTCTTGGCCACTCTGAGGAGGTCTAATTGTACCACCTTATAAACTGCGTGGTACAAGGGCTTGTAATTCTGAGAGATAAACCTGTTTGACTGGTCTGCCAGCAGAGCTACACCACGCTGTACCTTGCGGTAAAAGGCTGCTGTTTGTGCCAGCCTAGAGTTAATTCTCTCTAATACTGAACTGTGACCAGCAACCTCCGCAGATGTGTGATTTCTCACACTCTGGATAGACTCATCCTGGGAGTGGACCAAATCAGCCAGGTTGTCTACCTGGTTAGATAGAGTCCCCAGGCAAGGGCAAACTACCCCAGTCAGGTAAGAACCTACCCTACTGGGATTGTTGATCATGTGTTGCTCCAGGGGCTGCCCACAGTTGAGAGCATCAAGCATTGTTCTCATGTCAGCCATCTGTGCAGGCGTCTCTTCTGGAGTCTCTGCGGATTTTTGTAGGACAGGAGATGACATGTGGAAGGGAGGGGGCTCCCAATGCAGATTCCCGTCTTGAAGTACAGACAGGTCTGGGTCACCTACTAGGGTAGTACTGGTACCATCATTGTAGGTAACAGGGACAACCTCAGGCATTGATTAGGCACAAGGCGTTCCTGTGGAGCCCATGTGGAGTTCAAGCAAGGTGTGAGCCTTGGCAGCTCAGGAAGAGGTTGCTGGCAAGCTGCTGGACAGGTTTCTTGGGTGGGGATGACTGGTTACGGGACTGCTGGCCAGTTGTCTAGCCTGGAGGGCCTGTAACAGCAAGGAGCCTTGGAAAGAAGCTCCCCAAACTTTCTCATTTGGAGTGAATTCCTCCTCAGGAGCCTGTCTCTGACCTGGTGGGTCCAAGGCAGGATTTGAGTCCACTGAAGGAGAAGAGCCAGCTCTGGTCCTGGCGGCAGGTTGAGAGGGTCTACTTGGTGGACTGTAGGTGTGACTGGATCTCAAGGTCACCATGGTGCTGATTAGTGGAGTACAGGGGTATAAACAGGAATGTCCCGCTAACAGAGGCTAGGTTGAAATTCACAAAGAGGTCAGCAAGCTTGCTCCCTGTAGTGAGCACCAGTGTGTGATGCTCACAGAAAAGTGGTGAAGAGGGTAAAAAACCTCTTATAAAATTCTTCCAGAGAAGCTAAGGGGAACTACTAGTACTGGGCTGCAGTGGCAGGGAAAAGTAAAGAGCACTTTGATCAGGCCTAGGGTACTAACTCTAAACTGTTATCACAGCAGGGAGATCTTCCTGTTACCTTTAGTAGCAAAGGCAACAAGAAAGCAGAGTCTAATAGAGTCTGGTATAAAGCTTGAGTCTTATTAGAAAGTAAGATCAAGCTTATAGTACAAAAGTAGTATGAGTAAAAAAGATGTGTTTATTATTGAGAAATAGATTCATTATATACTTGTATTATTCCCGCAAATTAACAAATGTGCAAGAGTGGGGAAGGGACTTGAGAAAGGACTTAATACTTTTCATTAAATAGTTGACAGGATCATCCCAGTCAACTGGCAGAACTACACCCCCATGTTTCATCTCATGGGTGTGTAAAGGTAAGATGCACAGTCATCACACCAGTACTCCACTGGGCGGCATCCTGGTGGTACATTTTTCTGGGATGAGAGCCAAATATAGTTAGTTTAGCCCCCTCTCTCACATATATTGATTCAAAAGTAGACAGTTGCAAGAAAATAACAAATTCTGATCATAAAATTGTTTATTTTTAAGATGTCAACAGTGAGGAGGGCTTCTCCTCCTCACTACTCTTACTTACTGGTAATTTTGAGGCCTCTTGTGCCACCAGATAACTAATGTCATCAATTTAAGTTAAACTTACAATTTTGGCTGGAATTTGCCTACTTGGGCCTGGAGGTGAATGCCCATTGGTTGGTATAACAGGAACCTTGCTTGGGCTGCAGCAAGCCAAGGTGCCATTGATATTTATAGATCCTGCAAGCATTTTAGCACCCAATTGTGTGATCAAACAATTGAGCTCCTGATGTTTTATTTCCTGATAGTTAAGATGGACAGAGTTATTACTGGAATCAAAGCCAGGGATTCAAGGCTTGTGCGCCTTCTAAATCCTGGGCCATTTTTTAATTGAAAGGGGGGTTTTCTTGCTCCGAGAGATAATTTTTGAGGGTTTCCAGGTTGTGGGTAGCTTAACCTCTAAGGAAGCCAGCTTATTGTCCAGGGCTTTCTGGCCCTGATATCATCCCTTAACATAGTTGAGCTTGCATAGCACAACTGTGGGGTTCCTGTCCACCAGTCCCCAAAGTGTGTCCTGGATTTTAGCCAGAGACCAGCTGGAAGGGATTGTTATTCTCTAGCAAGGGAAAATGTATCTCATAAATATGTATATGGGTCAAAATGGGCTTTTATTCACTCTCAAAAGGAAGATCTCCTTAGAAAACTTCTGGTATATGGCCCAGGGGGTCAAGGAAACAATATGGATTTGCCAATACTTGGAGTCCTCTAACAATATCTTGGACTCCTTGTACTTGGTCTTGGACTTATGCTCCTTAGACTTGGACTCCTGCTCCTTAAACTTGGACTCTTGCGCTGCTCTTAGGATCTGGCCTCTTATTCTTGGGCTCCTGCTCCGTTATTGTGGCTTCAGCTCTCTCTATAGCTCCAGTGGCCATGTTATTCCACTTATATAAGTACAACCAAGCTTCTGTTGGTGATCAAAAGGCTTTTAAAAACCTCTTGGCAGAAACTCAAAAGACCTGGAAAGATCCTTTCAAAGACCCAGAAAAGACCATGTAACTTTCCAGCCAGCCACCTTCTTATAGTGTCCTTTTCCCAACAGTTCCGTCTTTAAAATGGCTTTTGTCAGAAGCTTAAACCGTTGTTGCTCACTTTTTCCTATAATAACTTAAGCTTACATACTTACTTTCTCAAAAGCTTAAAGTATTAATTCCCTATTTCCTTGCTTATGCTTTAAGCTTTTGGCTTCCATCCAATTATTTTAATCAGGAAACCTGACAGAAATCAACCAATGAATGCAGAGCACAGAAATAGACCATTTCTGAATTTCCACCAGGATCCAACTAGGAAAATAATTTCCAGAGCTCAAACCGCTCAAAGCAACAACTCTTTGCGCACCAAAGCATTAACCAGTCCATTATTCTGGCACCAGTCTTTCCTGCATTCAACCTAAACCCATTTAGATAGTAGAATAATATTTAAATTGTTCTTTTTAAACCTCTTCAACGTTTTCCCCATATATTTACAAATATAGTAAAATCCAAGGAAAACATCCCACCAAAACAACTTTGTATCCAGCTCTCATAGCAAAATACCTTCATCTATCCTAGGAACTTAATAAGATAATATCTTACCCACACTTTTATCCACATTCCTTATTAATTTTACTACTAAACCAAGGCAAAACATTCCACATTTTACCACCTTGGTAAATTGATTTGGCAAAATCTTGGCTCATTTCTCTGGATCACCAGTTCTTCATCATCATCTTCTGATCCTTCAGCCAGCTCCTGTATCATGATCAGCTGATCCTGCATCATGATCTTCAACCACATCTTCCAGATCTTCAGCTTAAACAGAAATTAGTCCATCTTAGAAAAAAAACAGCTCATCTTAGTCTCTAAACAGTTCATTCCAGTCTCCAACAGCTCAGACCAATCATTAGCCTTGCCTGCAAACTACCAAAAATTTGGACCATAACAACAACTCTTTATTCCAAGGTTTGTATTCCTTCAACAGAGTAGCAGCATTCTCAAGGTTATTTTGATTCCCAAGTATTATCTTCATTGGGGAAACCTTTTGATTTGATCAGGAAATGTGGGTTTTTGTTATCAGAGTTTGTTTCCCAGGATGGCTTTGACCTTTTGTTCTGTGAAGCTTCCTACTTTGACGAGAGGGGGAGCCGTTCTCACTATTTGGTGAGGAAGAAAAAGCCCTTTCTTTTTTGATAACAAGGATTGGTAAATATATATCATGAATCTTCCATCTGGGGGGAGATTATAATTGGTACATTATAGCACCAATACTCTGTAAGAACTTGTAGGGACCTGTTTGTGACAGAAATTATGGGATAGTATGAAGCTGCTTCTAAGTGATGGGGAATTACCACCCAAATCCACATAGAATTAATGATTAACCACCAACATGGCTTCAGATATCTTTTTTTAAAATTTCCAATTGTAATACTAGGATTAAGTAGAGCAATCAATCCTAACCAGAGTAAACCAAGATAAATGACCTGGGAAAGCATCAATGCATCTTCAGCGTAGAATTCTGGGCATTGAGAAGTGACCCAATTTTTATCTTCAGAAATGGAGGGAGGAGCTACAAAATTGGCTGGCATGAAATTAACATTTTGTGGCGCCAACAATGAAGTTCCAGATGCTGGGCCCCATCTTCCTGAAATGATTCTGTTCAGAATCAGATTGTACGGGATATACCGCAACAACCCAAGCACAGGATGCATTTTAAAATTTAAAATTAGAACTTGGGATAATTGATTTTTATTGAGTAAATTTAGGAGGACTCAACTCTTAGAGTTGAAACAGGGAAAATTATTCAATATATATCAGAAAAATTAACTAAGAAATACCACCTAAGTCTTGATCTCCTATTTCTTTGGCATCTTCAAGTAAGTATCTAGTCCAGGTTGCAAAGAACCCTTGTGTGACCAGTTTCTGACAACCATGCCAATTAATGAGCTTATATCAGGTGACCCTCATATTATGTTGATTTATCAACGTCAGTTTAAAAGAGGGAGCTGGTTTCAGCTGGATTACTGGAGCAGCTGTGACCCATTTTCAATTGACAGTTTGGTTTAAATCCGTTAACTTGGTCAATTTTGATACAGGTTTTCCGGCCTTCCGTGACTTCTTACTTGGACGGACAATACCCAGCATTATGGAACTTACCGTGACATTACCCTCTGCTTTAGCCCTGGGCACAATACCACCATCTGGGAGATGGGATAAAGAGAAATTCTTATGGGCAGGTGGGAGTTTCATTGCAGCAAGGATAAGTTCAGGGTGTCCAATAGCAGTGGAATTGCGCTTGTAGAACTTGTGGATCAGATCAGAGGAATTTGAACAATTGTAGTGGGGAACCCAGGAGTTTTCAGAATCAGGATAACCTTTCCAAGATACCAAATATTCTAAATGGCAACAATTCTTGCGGGAAGCTAGAATACAATTTAACTCATACTCAGGTTCTCCTTCCACAAGAATGGGTTGGGAAGAGGGGATCTCTGTTCCTTTGAAGGGAGTAAGGAAACATTCATGGAAGGTGTGGAAAATCTTTGAAAGCAGGAGGTAAATCCAGCCAATAGGTGGAGGGACTAATCTGACGTTTCACCTTGAGGGGACCAACTTGCTTGGGACCCAATTTGCAACATGGAACTTTAAATTTCATATTGCGAGCATTGACCATGACTAGATCACCTGGCCTGTAAGTTGGACCTTCCTGGCGCTTGCAATCTGTGTATTCCTTGTAAGTTGTCACGGTGGCAGCAAAAGTAACTTGGAGCTCCTGATGGACCTGCTTCAATTCAGCAACTTGATCAATTGAAGCTTCCACATTGCTAATCAAAAAAGGACCCATATTGGAAGAAGGGTTGTAACCTACATTGGCATATAATGGCAAAACCTGAGTTGACGTGTGTGGGGTGTTATTATATGTGAACTCTTCCATGAGTAGGTTATTACACCAGTCATCTTGTCTCTCATTTTTGTAGCAGCGTAGGTAGACCTCCAAACTTTGGTTGACCCTCTCCGTTTTCCCATCAAATTGGGGGTGGAAAGCTGTGGAACAGCACAATTTAATACCCAGAATTCCATTAAAAGCTTTCCAGAACTGGGCAATGAATTGGGGCCTGCATTCACTCACAATCTCCATTGGGATGCCATGTAGAGAGAAGATTCTTTTCACAAATAACCTAGCTGTTTCCATCAAAGTAATTGTGGTTGAGCAAGATACAAAGTGTGCCATTTTTGTGAAACAATCTACCTCCACCATAATTGTGTTAAAACCATTGGAATTGGGAAGTTTGCCAATGAAATCCACCAATACAGACGTCCAGGGTCCCTCAGCAGGCTGTAGGGGAACCAGTAAACCAGTAGTCTTATTCCAACTGGCCTTGGATCAAACACATACCAGGCAATCTTGAACAAAAGCTGCTACCTGCACAGTCAAACCTTTCCAGGAAAACAGGCGGTGGATTAGTTCCACTGTTTTTTTCCCTGGATCACCAGCTGTTGGACAGGTATGATTAGCCTCCATGATTTCATCCCAAATAGTGCCCCCAGGAACCCACAAGCAACCTTGATGATATAGAACCAAACCTATCTTATGATAACCCTGAGGCTGGCCCACTGGGTTTGCACATGATAGCTCCAATAGCCTATCATAGCTTTTTGACAGAAGTTGCAGTAAATTAACTTTGGAATATAAGTCCAGGTCTGCGCCCTCAGTTAAGGACATGGTGGCCAGGTAGCAGGTGGAGGCAATACAAAAAGCACCACAGCCTTGTCTGGAATCATAGTATGTGTGTTAAACTTGGCGTCCATACTAGCATCTGGGAGATGGGAAGGGTTTCTGCTCAGTGCATTGGCCAAGTGATTGTCAGATCCCTTAATAAACTTGTAGCAGAACATGTATTTTGTTAGGTCACCATGCCATCTGGATTGATGACCTGACAAAACCCTGGGTTGTCAATAATACAGAAGAGCTTTGTGATCAGTTCTTATTACAAATAGATGATGTGCTGACATGAGATGATGATGCCAGTGCTTTAACAATTTCACAACAGCCAACAATTCCTTATTATAAATTATGTAATTGTGTTCACAAACCTCCATCTTCCGGGAGAAATACCCTACAGGTCTCTCAATCCCATTACCAGCAGTCTGCAACAACACACCAGCCACAGCGTATTTAGATGCATCTGTAGAAACCACAAAAGGAAGCTCAGGATCCACATGTCTCAACACAGGTGACAACAACACAAGAGCCTTGACTGCCATGAACGTGTTTGCGCACTCAGGCGTCCAACCCAAAGTTGTCTTTCCACTAGCCAAATATAAAGGGGCGGCCACTTCAGAAAAGTGAGGGGTGAATTTCTTCAAGAACATACAGGTACCCAAGAAACTATGGAGTTGGGATACTGTCACAGGTGTAGCATACTCTTGAACCGCAGCTTCCTTGTCAGGGGCAATGGTGTGGCCATCCTCAAAGTTAATATTACCCAGAAAGGTAACCTTACGTTTAAAGAATTCACACTTACTCCTTTTAATCATCAAGTTTTCATGGAGAATGTGCTCTACAACTTCCAACAGGTGGGCCTTATGCAACTCCTCATCTGGAGAGAACACTAAGATATCATCCATATACACAATGGCACATACACCTAGGAGATCCCCAAGACTGAATCAATTAGCTGCTGAAAGCAAGCTGGAGCATTCTTCAATCCAAAAGGCATTACATAGAACTGGAAGATGCCCTTCTTAGTTCTGAATGCTGTTAACCATTCCATTTCTTCTGCAATCCTGATTTGATTGAAAGTATTCAACAGATCAAGTTTTGAGAATATCTTAGCCTTCTCAACACACCTAGAGATCTGTGCTTTGAGAGGTAAAGGGTAGGGATCAGGAATTATAATGTTATTCAAATTCCTGTAGTCAATACAAGGATAAAGAGACCCATCAGCCTTTTGAACAAACAACAACAGGGAGCAGATTGACAAAGCCTTTTAAAATGTAGCCCTTTGCCAACATGTCACAAGTTCACTCTTCCAAACATACGTCTTCCTTCAAGGTTAAAGGGTAAATAGGAGACACAATTCTGACAGGTCAACAGTGACCTTAAAGTCAAAGTCAAACTGAGTGTGCTTATGAAGGACCTTGCCCCTGGTAGTGTCAAACGTCAAAGACCAGGGCTGCAAGCATACCAGTGAATCTGAACTTGTGGGGACAGGGACAGGAACTGATTGAATGGTCTGAGAAGATTGCTCTAATTCAGACATAACTAACAGCAGAATACAAATAGATATACCCAAAGAGTGTTCCACCTGTAGCTCATTTTCTTTTAGTAAGGTTGATACATTATGGTCCCTCCACTAAACCACCCCCAAAATGATAGGATACATCAGGGTAGAGCAAATGGAGAACCTTGCAGTAAAAGACTGACCCGCAACTACAAATGTTACTGGCTTCTTCAGCTGGAAAGAGGGAAATGTTTGACAGTTTCCACCCCTAACAAGCATTCCAGGGTGGTACTTGAGTTGTAGCAAGTCTGCAGTCTCCACACTCATGAAATTCTCAGAAGCACCTGTATTCAACAAAATGGCTGGCCAATAGATAGTTTGACCATTATCAATGCTACCATAAAACAAGAAGTAACCATAAGTGGATTTGTTTGCAGCAAAGGTAGCAATCTTGGCAGGATCCTGCTTCTCTTTGATATTATAACCAGCAGCTAAGAAGGCAGGGTGCTCCTGGAAGTATTGCTCAATCATTTCTTGGACAGCAGCTGGAATAACAGGATGATCACAATCAATGGAAACGAGGGACAACTCTTCAGACATAACCACAGAAGGCTTTGCAGGTACAACATGCTGAAGCATCACCAAAGAACTATCAGGACTGCACACCACTGGTGCTTCATTCACCTCAACGGGTTTTTTCACCACTGCCAATTGCAACTGAGAAGAACTACGGGGAGAACAATTCTGACTTTGGCTGGAGGGAACTGCTGCAGAACAAGGACCAGAAAACCAGGAGCGCGCAGCAAGTTTGTCCTCAATTACCAACGTACCTTGCTTGGAAGTTGACAGATTTGAGACTAGAGAAAGAATTTTGCTTACCAGGGCCTCAGTTGTGGTTAATGATGAATCTCAAACCACCAAATCCTGGGCAGTCTGATCAACTGCTAACCACAACGCTGAGAGTTTATTCACCTCGGGAACATCAATTGTATGGCAGTAGGTAAGAAACTGAGGAAGGAATGCCAAAAGCAGAGTTGTACCCTGATGGAAGGCATACAGCTTACAATATACTTTGATCTCCTCAATAGATACACACATTTTTTTAACAAAGGGTACAGAGATGTACTTTCAGTTAAAACATAAAGTGTGCACTCCACTGCAGACAACAACCATTCACGAGCATCCTCAGAAACTTTTGTCATCACATGGTAAACTTGGGATTTGTGACTAAGGCTTGAACTGGAATAGAATGATAATGCTGACAAAAATTCACGCAAAATTATATCAGTGGGTGGAGCAGGAAAATAATCCAGACGCCAAAATGACATGACACAACGGAAATAGGAAACAGAGGATCCAGTCTCAACAACTGCAACCAGAGATAGAAATTACAAATTAAAGAAAAGTCCAAACTGAAAGCTCAGAAAAGAACTGATAAAAATAAACATAGTAAACACAGATATCTTGGCAACCGCCAGAATTAACTCATTCTGCAAGTCAACTTACTTAATGTTGACAATTTGTTGACATTCAGTAAGTTGACATTATTTTGGTATTTATCCGCCGGAATCAGGCATTTCCAAAACTAAGCTAATGTTTCATAGTGAATCATTAAGTCAGAATTGCAAAATTAAAAAGGAACAGACATAATGTTGACACCATTTAAACAAAGGCTTAATTTTAAGCTAAAAAACTAGTATAATTTACTATGAAAAAGTTTCTTTTGTACTTTTACATTAAGGTCAACTACAGTAAGTAATATCTGGATGTCAACCCCAAATAAGAATCCATAAATTTCTTAATAAAATACACAATATTCTAAAAATAGCTACTTTTTATATTTTATACTACTGTTTTTATTAAATATATATTAAGATAAGCATTGAACAAAGACATATATCAACTTTCATAGAATTCTTTGTATTATTTAGATATTTACTGTTATTTTAAACTCACTGGATAAACTATAGCTTATTTCTGGAAGTCCACTTAAGCCAAAACGCATATGTTAAAACTAGAATTTATATATGTAATTATAATGTCAACTTTGTGTCAAATTGAAGTGTTGCCTAAATTGCAACAAAGGGGTTTGGCTAAGCAAACAAAGTGATATAATTTAAGCAAGATTTAATAGGAGAGTTGCTATAAAAGAATGCTGACTGCCTGAATGTTGACACCTTCACTTATTTATTATTAAAACACTGCCGCTTAACAAAAAGCACACATACAATGGTATGGTAATTCAGGCCAAAGTACCAAGGGATGTACTTTAAACTTCCCTATACAATCCCTATTATTTAGTTTTCATAAGTTACATATACAACTCTCTAAATTTTTAAATTTAAAAATAATCAATTTTGACCTTAAAACCAACTCCAGAAAATATTAACCAAGCTTTGTAAGTGATTTACATAGTGTTTTTCCACTGTAATGCTGACTGTCAAAATGTTGACATCAAAATTAAAGCGTTTTTTTATGCTGAAAAACTAAATTAAATATTTTTGACTACTGTGACTACCAGAATGTTGACTTTTTATTTAAACATGGGTTTTTCCCTATTCTTTACTAATAAACTAGCTCTAAAATTACTTTTCATACTTCTATAAACTATTTATTTAATAATAAAAAATAAAACAAGTGATTATTATTTAATTTTATTCATGTCTCATATGATTATTCTTACTTTATGAACTCTACTCTAATTATTGTAGGAAAAATCTTCCAAGAAGCCACAAAATAACCCCAAGTCAACCAAGAAAGTACCTAAAGCCTCTGGAAAGGCCCAAAGTCCCTACTCCAACAAAAAACCAGCCAAAGAGCCCTCAACAAAACAGAAGACAAAGGAGAAGATCCCAGACCCTGAAAGCAAAGAGCCCTCCCCTGACCCCTCCTCTTCTCCAAGCTGATACCAATCAGAAGGAGATGAGGTTCCACTAAACAAGCAAGGAAGAAAGAAGATACCAAGAGTCCAGAACCCCAGCCAAGACCAGATGAATCAAGCTCAAAGGAATCAAGTCCCAAGGAATCAAGCTCATCCCAGTCCAGAAAGCGCAAGAATCCAACTCCAGATAATTCCCCTCCACCGCCCAACAAATCTGCACCTCCATCCTCCTCATCAAGTATCAATAAAGAAGATCATGATGATTACCTGTCTGACTATCATCAAGCACCAATTGGCCCATGGGATCCCCTAAAGGTTCACAATATATGTAACCTCAAAGGAGAGTTTAAGCTCCCAAAGAAGTTCCCTTGGGTTTTCCCTCTAATGTCTGTCAAAGGAGGTGCAAGTTTAGTCTGTGATGACTATGTTTTCAATTGCAACAATCAGAAGAAAGCAGGAAGATTTAAGAATTAAGTGTGTGAAGATAGAAGCTGCACTGCCAGGATCAACATAGAAGGATGGGATAAAGTCACTAGTGAAAAAGGAGAGCACACATGCAATGCTCCAATAAATCTTATTGAAAAGCTTCTAAAGTGGTACCTCTACCAAATGGTCCCAGTCTCCAAAGATGTCAAGGCTTCTGATCTGGCAGTTAAGGCCACCACACACCTAAGTAATGAGAGCCTGAAGCTCATCCCTGACCGCAACTAGTTAGTGAAGTACATATGTGATAAACCCTGTGACCTAGTCCCCCATAAGAAATCAGCCATGGTTCAAGGAGAGTTAGTCTCGACAGAGGAGTTACAGATGTCCAATGGTGATGAGGTATTCCTTTTACAGGATGATGGTCCTACAGCAGAGGCAAGAATTATATGCTATGCTACACAACAGAACCTGGAGCAGTTGAGGGATTCAGAGACCTGGTTATGTGACAGCACCTTTGCAGTATGCCCCCGCCTTTTTTTACCAACTATGGGTTGTACATTCCCTTATTGAAGGCAAGGTGCTCCCATTTGCCTACTTTCTGCTTCCTGGGGCAACAGAAGAGATCTATACAAGGGCCTTTAAAATCCTTCAGGAGGGCATCAAAGCCCTACCCAGTAATAGAAAGAGTCCCCCTGGCCATAACACTAGAGCCAATCCAGATGATGATGAAAAGGATGAAGCCACCCTTGCTGCAGAAAAAGAAGCTCAAGATAAAGCACTTGGCCCTTCAACTATAATCATGGGCTATGAAACTGCCCAGTATAACGCTTTTGTAAATACCTTTGATGGAGAGGTCCAGGGGTGTTTTTTCCATTATTGACATGCTGTCAACAGGCAACTAAAGGGTCTACCTGAGCTCAGCAAGTTCCACCGTCTAGATACATCAAGAAAGTTTAAGTTCTTAATTCAGCAGTTTGCAGCACTAGCCTTTGTAAAGCCCGAGCATGCTGGACAAGCCTTTGAGCTCCTATGCCAGGATTCATATGCCAAGAAACATGATGGTGCCTTCTACCCTTTCATTGAATATTATGAACCACAGTGAGTTGGACGTAAGGTCACTAAGCGCTGGAGCAAGCCCAGAGCCAAAGCCAGCTGGAACTGCTACCAGGCAGTTCTTAAAGATGAGATGAAAACAACTTCATCTTTGGAGAGCTGACATAAGCATATCAAGTCCTCCTTTGGAATAAAGCCCAGATACAACACCTTCTATGAGCACCTCAAAGTCCAACAGGGGAAGACTGCTGCATCCATCAGAGATATTGAGAACCACCCATCTAAGAAGAAGAGAACCACCAAAGAGAAACAGTATCAAGAGAAGATCAAGGACGTTGTCAAGGCCAAATATAAGCTTTCAGAGATTGGAGAATACATCACAAAGATTGCCACAGTTTTTAATGACAACCAGGGCTTTACAGTCTAGCTTTTCATTAAATTTATTGAGTATTGCCTAATTTTTTATATAGTTCTTATATATTAAGTATAATATTTTTAAATAAATAGTTATTCTAAATAACTCATTAATAATTTATGATACTATTTTTATAAAATCATTAATTTTATATTGATAGTTTGATGCTTTAGACTGTATTACATGGCCTATACTGGTATTTTACTAGTAAATTATATGTTTTTTGTAGTTTTCAATATAGAAAAAACTTTATATTACTGTTTCTGATTGCTATATTTTGCTATAATACGTGAATTTTATGTAGTACCTTTTTGTATATTGGATTTTTTGTTTTATAAGTGGGGAAAAATTTATTATACTAAAGATAGCTAATTTCATAGTAAAATAAAAAAGTGTATATTTATGAATTTTTTTAATATTCATGTATAATTTTTTATGGACTTTTTAAAATCTATATTGTCACATTAACCTAAAAAGTTTCTTGAAGCTTAATTTTTATTAAGTAAAATGTTCAGGAAACAGGTTTCTGCTTATTAAAAAAGTGTCAACATTTAGTAGTCTGCATGAGTTAAAACTTAATTCTGACTTTTCAATGCTGTTGACATTAAAGTATTTTTAATTCTGATTATTGACATATAGTAAGTTGACTTGTGGAATGAGTTGATTCTGGCGGCTGCTAATATCTCAATGGAGCAGGAGAAAAGAAACACAAATTCATGACAAACTGCTTCCAAAAACTCAGACGTAGAAGAGTTGATTAATGTGACAGAAATTGAGGAATAGTATGAAGCCATTTCTAAGTGATGGGGAATTACCACCCAAATCCACATAGAATTAATGACTAACCACCAACATGGCTTCAGATATCTTTTTTTAAAATTTCCAATTGTAATACTAGGATTAAGTAGAACAATTAATCCTAACCAAAGTAGCCCAAGATAAATGGCCTGAGAAAGCATCAACATATCTTCAGAATAAAATTCTGGACATTGGGAGGCAACACAATGATCAGTTTCCAGAATGGGGGAGCTCCAAGATTGGCTTACATGAAATTAGCATTGGGCAGCACCAACAAAAAAGTTCCAACTGCAGGGCCCCATCTTCCAGAAACAATTCAGTTGAGAATTAGATTGTACAGAATATATTATAACAACCCAACCACAGGATGCATTTTGAAAAGTAAATTACAACTAGGAATAAATGATTTTTATCGAGTAAAATTTTGGGAGGACTCAACTCTTAGAGTTGAAACAGTGAAAATTATTCAATATAAATCAAAAATTGACTAAGCAATACCACCTGAATCTTGGCCTCCTATTTCTTCCACATTGTCAAGTAAGTATCTGGTCCAGGTTGCAAAGAACCCTTGTGTGACCAATTTCTGACAACCATGCTGATTAACAAGCTTGTATTGGGTGACCCCCAAATTACGCCAATTTATCAACATTGATTTGCAAGGAGGAGCTGGTTTCAGCTGACAGACTGGAGCAGCCATAACCCATTTTTGATTGACCTTTTGATTTAAATCCAGTAACTTGATCAATTTCAATAAAGGTTTCCCAGCTTTTTGAGTCTTCTTGCTTGAACGGGTAATTTATGGCATGATGGAACCTACTGTGACACTGTTTGTATGGGACACAAGCTAGCACACAGGGCAGTGGTTTTGATATTCTTTGCGCTGAGGTAAACAAGATCTACTACTTTAATTGGGGGTCAGGGCTTTGTTTCTTGCTGGCAAAGTCCTTGTATACTTGTACTGCTCTTATCAGGCTCTGGGCACATTCTTCTTGCCACGCATGGATGTTGCTGACCTAATCACATCCATCTGGGTTGTCTTCTTCCTCTGTGGGAGGGCATCCCATGTGGGGTTGAATCTGTAGTTGGCTTTGAAAGGGGACATACCAATGGAGCTGTGGTCTTGATTGTTGTACGTGAATTGAGCCATTGGCAGGTGTGTTATCCAATTGTTCTGTTCCAAGTTTACATAGCATTGTAAGTACTGTAAATTCAGAACCTGAACGTAAAAATGTGGGATTGTCAAATCCTTGGTCCAAATTTTGAATCACTTTTTCAGGATGACCTTTTTTTAATTAAATTGAATTCTTTGTATATTTATTTGAATTTTTAAAATGCAGGAACTCATAGACACTTTGCAAAGTTCAAGTCAGACTGCATATTTCCAATGGACAAAATGAATTAACTGGAATCAGATTTGAAGCGTTCAAATCCATCAGCCATTTTCATTAAGTTTACTATGTTTTTTTGAAAATGCAGGATTGTCAAATCCAAGAACTGAATTTCAAATCACTTTTGAAAATAACTAGTAAACTCAAATATTAATTGCAGGAACTGGAATCCAAATTGAATGTACAGTAAGCACACTAGGAAGCACCAACCCAAATAAAGAGGCTCCACTCTGGATAAAATAAATGAAAATTTCAATCTCAACAACCATGTTTAGACATAAAAAGTGAAAAAACTTTAAAATTAACCAAACCCAGAAAGTATACAATATTATACACTTCTAATCACAGATATAGAAATTTTGTTACTATTCAAGGCTAAATCAAGAGAAAATAACTACCCACAACTAAACCAATAAACCTAAATAAATACATGTTTAAACAAATATATATTATTTTATTTTATTTTTATGAACAGACAATTGCATTCTCAACCTGCTCCTACACCAGCCTGCAGGGCAGCCCGTCCACAAGGGCGTCCCAGAGGGTCCAAGAACAGACCCAGAACACAATTTGAAGGGAGTCATACTGACACACATGCCTCCTAAGGTGTCATTGCCAGTCAACCGCCTCCTGCATCCCAAGTCAGATAACACATCCTAAATCCCAGACAGAAGCCGCTCTCAAGGCCTGCCACCAAATTTTTCTACACCAGGGTCACCAGGAACACTGGGGTTACTTACACCTCCACTGTGTACCCAGTTGTTACCTGCCCTTGCAATCTTGATCCATGAGTTGCCACTTCCTGCCCCCACATTTTTGACATGCCCTATGAGTCATTGGCCACCACTGAAGAGCCATCTGGGCTTTTATCATATGCCACCATTGACAGTGCCAGCGCAACCAAGCATGATCCCACCTTCTATACAAAGGTTCCTATCCCCTGTGTTAAGCCTGCTAGCCAGGATGCCGCAGTACCTGTCAAGGGCCGGAGTCAGTTAACAGATAGTGAGTGTTAAGCTCTCCTTAACTGCTTGAACAGGAGAATGGCAGTTTGGGATATTGCATCCCAATTTGGGGTCACAGCCAGATATATTGGTGATATCAACAAAAAGTATGGCAACACTGGGAAAATTTCTAAATCCACCAAGGCTAAGCGGCAGCCCAAATTCCTTCAGCCCGTTCATATCAATGCAATCAAGAAGTGGGTTACCAAGGATTGCCACCTGGACTCACTTGTTGTCCAATCAATTCTTGTTACAGAGCTTGGGTTTTTGTCTCCAAAACCCTTGTATACAAAGCAATGGTAGAATTGGGCTTTTCTTAGAAGGTCCTCAGAGTTTCTCTGTACAATAGGAACAGCAAGAAAACAATCAAAGAGCAACACATTTATGCCAAGACTTATATGGCCCTTAAGGAGACTGGCAATGTACAGTTCTTCTACATTGACAAATTTTTGTTTTCCTCCTCACTCAGGTCTAGGCATGGGTGGGTTGAGAAGGGGTCCAAGGACAGTGTAGCTCATTATGCAGCTGTCTGTTCCCAGACCTATTCAATGGTTGCGCTTCTTGGTCCTTGCAGGTTGGACTAATACCAGATGATCAAGGGTTCCCACAATAGTGGGACTTTTCTCAATTTTCTCTGAGCCGTCAAGGAGTACCTTCAGATTAATTACTGGGGCACAACCAACATTGTTGTGTAGGATAATGTTGGGCTCCAGAAAGTAGATCTAGTTATGTCCAAGTTTCCACCCATTGACAAAAACAGCCACATCCCCAATCACTGCCTGGCTGACTGTCCAATGAGACTCCTCTTCCTCCCCCCATATTCTCCATTCCTTAACCCAATTGAGGAGGTCTTTGGGTGGATCAAAAATAAGGTGAATAAAGGCCTCCCCCAGGACACTTGGGATCTCTTTAACATTCTTGAGATCAGCCAATTTGCAATGACAGACAATGTGGTGACAGCTTTTTATGAGCACTCAGAATCCTTCCTCCCCAAATCCCTTACCTCTGATCCAGTCAGATAAATGGGCGCTCTAGATATCAATTGTTTTTAGTTTTATTTATTTTATTTTAAAAGGGCGCAAAAATTATTATTTATATATAATGATGTGATGTTGAATTATATTATAGACAAATAAGAATTAGTAAAAAATATAATTAAAATTAATTATTCTAGATTTAGAGATATGTGTTTTTTTATTATAATCCTCCAAATAGTGTATTGATTGTAGAATTAACAAATAAAAAATAGAAAAAGATAGAATTAGATTAATTTCATTTGAAAATAGTGAATCCTTGTTGGTACTTTGGCTTTTTGAAGCCACAAATCAGAACTCACAAGTCATCATCTGATCCTTAATATTTCAGTGCCACTATAGCCACACACACAAAAACCAATTATTTTCTGGTATATCTTACTAATTAGTACTATGACGTGGGTCAAGCATATTGAATATATTGATTAAATCATATTACAAGGGAAAGAAGTTGAGTTCTAAACAATCTCTTGTTTAGAACATACTGTAAATTCAGAACCTGAACGTAAAAATGCAGGATTGTCAAATCCTTGGTCCAAATTTTGAATCACTTTTGCGGACAACTCAGCTGAGTGAAAAGTAAAATATTTAATAAAATCAACCATTTAATTTGACTTTTTTTGGTTTATTTAAATTGGCAAATTTCAAATTTCAAATCTCTTGAGCAGATAACTCAACTAACAAATGACAAAACCCAACAAACAAATGCAGTATACATGAATCAGAAATTCAGGATTCTTATGTACAATTTGAGATTTCCTGTATATCAAACAAATCATAGACATCATGTGAAAATTAACAAATCTGAAATTCCGGGATTGTCAAATCCAAGAACAAAGTTTCAAATCATAATTGCAAGGAATTTAAAATAATTATAATTTATGGGTGTCACAAAAAGGATGTTAAAGGATCTAGAGTGTATTTGTGCCAATTCTTTTAGGAATCACAGGCATTCTCAAAAATCACCCTAATCCATTTTAGGTTGGCTAAAATTTAGATCATATTATTCACAAAATTGACATATATAACAATAAAAATGACTAAAATATAGATTCCTCTTCTTGAGTTTAAAATTATAATAAAATTTTTATTATGTCTTCTTTCAACAACAGCCAAGTCAACAAGCTGTCACTGGCCTTGACAAAATTATGCAGGGTTATACTGTGTCTTCTAATAGTGAAGCCTCCCTCTATGGCCACTCCCAACCCGCAGGCCCCTCTGCAAGCGCCACACAGAAGTATGTTCTTTCCCCTGCAACTTCCAGCATGGCCCTGTTTGATCACCATGCACAGGCAGCTGCCAACCCAAATCCCTTATCAGAAATAGCATCCAGAACCAGCCATTTTAGCCATGGGGTCACACAGAGAGCCCAGAACCCCAAAACAGCCAATCAGATGGCATTGATCAGTTCACAAGATGAACATATCCCTCCCCCAGCCAATCAGCCTATAAAACACAGAAGAAAATTGATCACCCTGGAGATTGTCCTCAAAATGGTCAAAAAGCAAGGCAAGCTTATGTCCCTTGGGAAAATTGCAGCCACAATGGTTTTGCAAAGTCCACTGTGGCTTCAATCCTGTAAGCCCACGCCAACTGTGGCCCCCCTACCAAGAAGACCCTGACTGGTGCCTGTACCTCAACCAAAGGTGATACAGCTCATCCCCTTCTGATGGCCATTATGGAATGTGACCCGCGGATGCCCCTGGTCCAGGTATGTCTCCAGTTGGGACTCCACGGCATCTTCACCAACAAAAGAACAGTGAAATCATGGATGCACAAAGTTGTGGTTGCCGCCAGAATCCTATCCAATCAGGTTCTTGGTGGCCCCATTTTGGTGGATACTGACCCATACAATGCAATCATTATTAATTTTATTAAAGGGAGGGCAATGAGGGCCCGTAATGAAATCATCTTCCTATCATACGCCAAGATCTTGGCCAGTATCCAAGACTTTAGAGAGAAGAGCATCCAATCTGACGTGTACAAGCACAGCCCAATCTTGTATTGTTTTGTTGGGGTTTTATTGGCAGTTTCCCCATTGGGCGTCAATTATTACTTGGCAATTTTGAACACCACAGATGGGTATGCCTACCAGACAGAGCTCAAGGCCATGCTGAAGGAGTGGGCCACACAAAACACTGTGCACACAGTTGTACTGAGTGCAGAGATAGAGCAGCAGGAATGGGCCACCCACAAAATCAGGGCTGCAGGGCATACCTGTTGGTACTACCCCATCAACTACGCCAACATGCATCTTGCAGATGTATGTCTTTACAATTTTGGTTCCGTCCTTGGGCGCTTGAAACCTGCCACCTACAACAAACTATGCACCCAGATTGATAAGGGGTATGAGCTTTTCCCTTCCGTGTCTGTCCAGGACTTATTTGATCTTGTCATCTTCTATGCAAGTGATAGTGATAAGTCCAGAAAGGACCCCCGTCTCCCACCATGCCAGTCCATCTGTTTTGTCAAGCCAGTATATGTGACAGAAGAAGAATTCGAGCAATTGAAGCAAACTGCTCTTGCTGCCCCTTCCTAGTCAACAGACCCTGCCTCCCCAACCCCCCATCAAGCCATCTGCCTTCCAACCCTGACTCCCAAGTCACCACCCATTCCCTCCCCAGTATCTCTGATGCTGCCCCTTTCACAGGCGCAGATGAAGGCGATGTCCATTCCACCCATTCCATTCCCTTACTGTCCTTTGATTAGTAAATAAATCTTTTTTTTGTGACAACTTATTAAAATTGATATCTCTTTTCAATTCATACTTAATAATATTTTCTTTTTACATTGTTAGCATTCCCCATATGTAAAGAATCTTGTACATTTGATGTGGTAACATATAATTATTTCCATGGATATTTTCATCATTGTTAATAAACTAAAGACAATAAATGTAAATATTGCATTGAGATATTGCAATTAGACGTCAACTCTTGATATTTTGATATTATGTGCATAACTCAATGCATTTTGTTTAATAAAATCCATTGTAAACTTAGTCTTTTCCATTATAATTTAATGAAATGGACTGTGTTTATATTAGGGCAATTAACACTTAGTACAAATATTGAAAATTAGTGCATTTTATAGCCTATATATTTACCTATTGATAATAATTCTATAAACTTTTCAGTTGGATTTTGCGAGGTAATAATGTAATGTGTTAATAAATTACTGTTTATTGTCATTAATTGGCTGATTTTCTTTGCTGTGGAGATTGTGCATTTTCTGATATTTACGCACTAGTATCCAATTGGTTGGCTTCACATCCAATTGCACAGGCAATAGGAAAACAAGCCGCCACCCTGACCACATCCAGTCTTAGGGTGGCGGCTTGTTTTCCTATTGCCTGTGCAATTGGATGTGAAGCCAACCAATTGGATACTAGTGCGTAAATATCAGAAAATGCGCAATCTCCACAGCAAAGAAAATCAGCCAATTAATGACAATAAACAGTAATTTATTAACACATTACATTATTACCTTGCAAAATCCAATTGAAAAGTTTATAGAATTATTACCAATAGGTAAATATACAGGGTGTAGAATGCACTAATTTTCAATATCTGTACTAAGTGTTAATGGCCCTAATATAAACACAATCCATTTAATTAAATTATAATGGAAAAGGCCAAGTTTACAATGGATTTTATTAAACAAAATGCATTGAGTTATGCACATAATATCAAAATATCAAGAGTTGACGTCTAATTGCAATATTTCAATGCAATATTTACGTTTATTGTCTTTAATTTATTAATGATGATGAAAAATATGTATGCGCTGAATATAGTACTATAAAAACCAGTTTTTTGATGAAATTCAAACAATATGTCAACAATCTATAACTTAATCAACAAATTAGAAGCACACCTTCAAAAGGTTGTTGAGATAGAAAGAAATATCAGGGAAATAGTGACAGGGAAGCTGGGTCACAAGGGCCAGCCACTGATACAGTCAAAAGAAGATGCCCTGGATAAATTGGGAAATATTATAGATGAAAAGAATAAAGAAAAATTACTTAATCTACAGGGAACTATTTTATCAAATCTTGAATTCAACAACACAGCCTACAATTTGTGGGAGTTCTGGCAGGGGGCCAAAGAAAACAATAAGAAGATAAAACTAATTTAAGGAACATAAATTCAAAAGGAAATTAACACCAACAAAGAGGAAACTGACCAAATGGAAACAGATGAAAATGAAACACAAGTAAGAAGCAGAAGCGCATCAAAAAATACAGAAGCTTTATCAAATGAAAATCAAGAGAAAGCACAAGTTGCAAGAAGAATAAGAAAAATTAAGCCTGAGAAAATTAATGAAGAGCATCCAACGCTCATGAAGTTTGCCAATATGGCGCCTGTGGCTGAGGGGGCCACAGGGGAAACAATCAGTAAGTTTTTTATGTTTAACTTATATTTATTTTAGTCATCACCAGGGATGGGGATGAGGTCGCAGAAGTGGCAGCTTTTACACCAAGTTGGTTTTATGGGGGCTACCAGTCATTGGTGGCCCCTATAAAACAAATAAATAAAAATCAAATAAATAAAATAGTTCAACAGAATATGAATACTTTTTTCAATAGTGAAGCTCAAGATAGGGAATATCAACCACCCTCGGGGTGGTTGCCATGGATAAGGGAAGCCTATGAACTAGGATCAACAATTAAAATCAAAGAAATGAATGAAATTTGCGGGGATATAAAACTGAGCTTTGATGAATATATATGAAAGCGTTCAAAGGTTACCCTTTACAAATATCAATGAATACAAAAAAAATTAATAAAAACTGGCTTTTGAATTGGAAATAAATATTTAAAATCTACAATATTTAATGAAATTTTTAAAGCTCTATCAAACAAAGTTGGGGATGCAGTCCTTGTGAATAATCTTAAGCCTTTATTGATATTGTTTGCAGAGGCCTGGGGGGCTGATACAAGTCAGGTGCCCCCTGGAACCCTCTTCAAGTTCAACCAAATGTCCTATATCAATAGGTTAATACAAACGTTTAAAAAACTGTGCATGTTCTTGGAGAAATATACCTTGCAAAGGATCCACGTTGCGGTGTACCTGGGAATCCTGCTCCATTGCATACTGAAAGCCAATGTAAAAAAATAGAAGATGTACCCATACAGATCAACATATGCCGTGTAGCCCTAGACCGCCAGAAAACACCACGGGGATACAGGACAGTTGAGCACGTCCTCTATGATTCATTTGCATTGGCAACTCTATACGGGTACTACATGCCCCCCCCCCCCAAAAACCTGCTAGTGGATTCCCTCACCTGTTTGCCTTTTATAAGACAGTTGGCCACCACCAGGGTGTTGAGCACCACCCCTCTAGCAATTGGCGCCAGAGTCAACCACCACATACAGAAGAGTATGTGGTCCCAATTAGATGCATTAGCTGAAAATTTAATTTTGGGGTATAATTCCCCAGAATAAACACATTCCCCTTGCAATTTGCATTCCCCTAATAAATCATTTTCCCTTGCAACTTAAAATCTTATTTTTATTTTTTTATTTTAAATATTAAAATTTTAATACCAAATACTTCACTATTAAAATTTTACTGGTAAAATTTTAATTGTGAAATATTTAATATTAAAATTTTAATATTAAAATATTCACTGTTAAAATCTTCAATATTGACATATTTAATATCAAATATTTTGATATTGCATAAATCACAATTTAATAAGTTTTTTATATTTTGATTATTTAAACTTAAATATTTAACTTTTAAAATTTATAGTTAATATTTTAATTTTTATTTTAAATTTTAGTATGTAAATTATAATCATTAATATATCTAAGTATATTAAAAGACTTTAGTTATAGTTGCCAATACGCCAAATAAAAAGAATTAAAAATGTTTTTATTTACTACTCGTTGAGTACAGGTCCATTTATCACAAAGATAAACATGGAGAATTGAATTTATCCACATCTTGCGGCCCGCTCCACTATTGCTCTAAATAAATGATTGTTCAGAACTTGAATTACCTTTCCCTTGTAATATGATTTGCATAAACATATTCAATATACTTGAACTGCGTCCTAAGTACAGATTAGTAAGGAATACATAAAAATCATTGGTTGCCATGTTGTGTGGCTATAGTGGCACTGAAATAACAAGGATCATATGATGACACGCAAGGTCCAATTTGTGGCGTAAAAAAGCCAAAGTACCAACAACAATTAACAATTATTTAAATAAAAAAATTCAATTTCTATCTTTTTTAATTTATTTATTTGGTAGCGCAACAGTCAATAAAGTATTCAGTGCATTACAATAAAAATATAATCTTCATACCTAGTATAGTTAATTTTACTTACCTTTTCTATGTATTCTTATATGTCTATAATACAATCACATGTCAAATTATTATATAAATAATAATTTTTGAGACCTAATAAAAAAATAAGTAAAAATAAAAAAAGTAAGCTGGAGAGCCCATTTATCTGATTGGCTCAGAGGCCAGGGCTTTAGGGAGGAAGGATTCCGAGTGCTTGTAAAAAGCTGCTACCACATTGGGTGGCATTGCAAATTGGCTGACCTCAAGAATATTGAATATGTCCTTGGTGTCCTGCAGAAGGCCTTGCTTCACCTTATTCTTGATCCAACCAAACACCTCCTTGATTGGATTCAGGAATGGGGAATATGGCGGGAGGAAGAGAAGTCTCATTGGACAATCAGCAAGGCGGTGGCTGGAGGAGTTGCTATTCTTGTCAATGGGGGGAGAACTTGGACACAACCAGATCCACTTTTTGGAGCCCAACATTATCAAGCACAACAACGTTGGTTGTGCCACTATAATTTATCCAAAGGTACTCCTTGACAACTCAGAGAAAATCAAGAAAAGTACCGCTATTGTAGGAACCCTTGATCATTTGGTATTGGTCCAACCCGCAAGGACCAAGAAGCGCAACCATGGAATAGGTCTGGGAACAGACAGCTGCACAATGAGCTATGCTGTCCTTGGACCCCTTCTTGACCCACCCATGCCTAGACATGAGTGAGGAGGAAAATAACAATTTGTCAATATAGAAGAACTGTATGTTGCCAGTCTCCTTTAGTGCCAGATATGCCTTGGCATAAATGCGTCAATCCTCAATGGTCTTTTCACTGTTTCTGTTGTACAGAGAAACTCCAAACACCTTCCAAGAGAAGCCCAAATCAACCATTGTTTTGTAAACAAGGGTTTTAAAAACAGAAAGCCTGAACTCTGTGGCAAGCATTGATTGGACAGCAAACGTGTCCAGGTGGCAATCCCTGGCTACTCACTGCTTGATTGTGTTGATGTGCACATGCTGCAAGAGTTTTGGCTGCCGCTTAGCCTTGGTGGATTTGGCAATTTGCCCAGTATTGCCATACTTGGTGTTGATGTCGGCAATTTACCTGGCCGTGACACCAAATTGGGACGCAATATCCCAAACCGCCATTCCCCCATTCAAGAAGTTGAGGAGAGCTTCACGCTCACTATCTGTCAACCAACGCCAGCCCTTGACAGGTACCACAGCATCCTGGCTACCAGGCTCAACACAGGGGACAGGGACCTTTGTGTAGATAGTGGGCTCATGCTTGGTTGCGCTGGCGCCGTCAATGGTGGAATAGATCATAGGCACAGATGGCTCAACAGTGGCTGCCAATGGCTTGTAGGTGGTGTCAAAGACGTGGGGGCAGGAAGTAGCAACTCTTGGGTCAAGAGTGCGGGGCAGGTGATAACTGGGTACACAGTGGAGTTTTAAGTAACCTCAGTGTTCTCTGTGATCCTGGTGTAGGAGACTTTGGTGGCAGGCCTTGAGAGTGGCTTCTGCCTGGGATTCAAGCTGGTTGATTGGGCCTGGGACGTGGGAGGTGGTTGGCTGGCAAAGACACCTTGGGAGGCCTGTGTATTGGCATGGCTCCCTTCAAGTTGGGTTCTGGGTCTGTTCTTGGACCCTCTGGGACGCCCTCATGAACAGGCTGCCCTGCAGGCTGGTGCAGGAGCGGGTTGGGGTTGTGATTAACAGTCCATAAAAATAAAATAAAAAATTTATTTTAGATTAAATATGTATTTATTTAGAGTTATTGGTTTAGTTGTGGAAAGATTTTTTCTCTTGATATAGCCTTGAATAGTAGCAGAGTTTCTATATCCGTGATTTGAACTGAATAATATTGTATACTTTCTGGGTTTGGATGATTTTAAAGTTTAATAACTTTTTATGTCTAATTATGGTTATCAAGATTGAATTTTCATTTGATTTTAGTTGTGGTAGAGCTTCTTGATTTGCGTTGGTGTTTCCTAGTGTGCTTACTGTACATTCAATTTAATTTCCAGTTCCTGCAATTAATATCTGAGTTTACTAGTGGCATTCAAAAGTGACTTGAAATTTGGTTCTTGGATTTGACAATCCTGCAATTTCAAAAAACATAGTAAACTTAATGAAAATGGTTGATGGATTTAAACACTTTAAATCTGATTCCAGTTAATTCATTTTGTCCATTGGAAATATGCAGTTTGACTTGAACTTTGCAAAGTGTCTATGAGTTCCCGCATTTTCAAATATTCAAATAAATACTCACAAAAATCAATTTAATTAAAAAAAGCCATCCCACAAAAGTGATTCAAAATTTGGACCAAGGATTTGAAAATCCCGCATTTTTATGTTCAGGTTCTGAATTTACAGTAAGTGGAGCAGGCTGTCTGTTGTGGATAAATTCATTTCTCAATGTTTAATTATGTAATAAAGGAACCCATACTTGACAAGCCAGCAAATAAATACATTTTTAATTCTTTTTTATTATTTGACGTGTTTGCAACTAAACTAAAGTCTTATAAAATATCTAGATATAATACTATTATAATTGAACTATTAAATTTTAAATATTTAAATTTAAATATTAGAATTTAAATACTGTAAATTCAGAACCTAAAGGTAAAAATGTGGGATTGTCAAATTGTTTTTGCATGAACTCACCAACTTACTGGAATACTTTCCATCCTTTTATATAAAAAAGAAAGTTGTTCTAAGATGAAAATTACTCCATTAAGTTGGTGAGTTCATGCAAAAACAACTTAGCAATCCCGCATTTTTACCTTTAGGTTCTGAATTTACAGTATTAAAATATTAATATTATAATTTAAATATTAAATATTAAATATCAAGAATCATTACTGTAAATTCATAACCTGGACGTAAAAATGCGGGATTGTCAAATCCTTGGTCCAAATTTTGAATCCCTTTTGCGGGCAACTCAGCTGAGTGAAAATTAAAACATTTAATAAAATCTACCATTTAGTTTGACTTTTTTATTTATTTAAATTGGCAAATTTCAAATCTCTTGAGCAGATAACTCAACTAACAAATGACAAAATCCAACAAACAAATGCAGGATACATGAATCAGAAATGCGGGATTCTAATGAATTATTTGAGATTTCCTGTATTCAAACAAATCATAGAAATCATGTAAAACTTAACAAATCTGAAATTGCGGCATTGTCAAATTCAAGAACCAGATTTCAAATCAAAAATGAGGTGAATTTGAAATAAATATAATTTATGGACATCTCAAAAAGGATGTCAAAGGATCTAGAGTGGATTTGTGCTAATTCTTTTAGGAATCATAGGCATTCTTGGAACTTGCCCTATTCCATTTTAGGACGGCTAAAATTTAGATGCTTGATTGCAGTAGATTTTAAAAATGCTAATAATAAAATAGAATTATATATTACAATCTATCTTATCACATAGTCTTTTCCTTGATGTGTTGATAGTTCATTTGCTGTTGATAATGTGCTTGCGTTTAATTGGATAGTTTCACCTCCAGTTGCCTTGGCAATAGGAAATCAAGTCACCTTCCCGAGACCAGCTGTGGTTGTGGAGGCAAATTGATTTCCTATGGCCAAGGTGACTTGAGGTGAAACTATCCAATTAAACGCAAGCACATTATCAACAGCAAATGAACTATCAACACATCAAGGAAAAGACAACATAATAAGATAGATTGTAATATATAATTCTTTTTTGTTATTAGCATTTTTAAAATCTACAATAATCAAGTACCCTTAATAGCAATACATTAACACTTTTGTAGTAAACTGATAGTTTATCTTCCCCCCTCCTTTTTTCCTCAAAAGAAGTTTTATGGCCCCCAGCGTAGCCAGGGGCCAAAAAACTTTTAAAAAAATTCTGCGTCATCAGAAGGGTAGCTCATGTACCATTATATGATTTTATGGTTGCTATATTAGTGATTTAGAGTACAGAATATTGGATCATTTCCAGTTTAGACAAGTTTACATTTCACTCCATTTAATGTCTAAACATGGTTGTTTAGATTGTATTTTTCATTTGATTTTATCCAGAGTGGAATTTCTTGATTTGGGTTGATTTGTCCTGGTTTCTTACTGTACATTCAATTTGGATTCTAGTTCCTGCAATTATTATTTGGGTTTAATAGTGGCATCAAAAAGTGATTTGAAATTTGGTTTTTGGATTTGACAATCCCGCAATTTCAAAAACATAGTAAACTTAATAAAATGGTTAATGGATTTGAACTCTTCAAATCTGATTCCAGTTAATTCATTTTGTCCATTGGAAATATGCAGTTTGACTTGAACTTTGCAAAGTGTCTATGAGTTCTTGCATTTTTAAAATCCAAATAAAAATACAAAGAATTCAATTTAATTAAAAAAAGGCTGCCCCACAAAAGTGATTCAAAATTTGGACCAAGGATTTGACAATCCCGCATTTTTACGTTCAGGTTCTGAATTTACAGTATATGCTACTGTATCAGATGTATACCATTTTATTAATTATAGTGAATGTCAATAATATAAAAAATATATTATCAATTATAAATTGGAAGAGATAATATCAATTTCAATTAGTTGTCACAAAGAAAAGATTTATTTTACTTATTAAAGGACAAGATGGGGAGGGACTGGGCAGAACAAAAATTGCCTTCATCTGCGCCTGTAAAAGGGACAGCAACAGAGATAGTGGGGGGGATGGTCAGTGGTTTGGGAGTCAGGTTGGAAGACAGTTGGCTTGATGGGGGGTTGGGGAGGCAGGGTTGGTTGACTGGGAAGGGGCAGCAAGAGCTGATTGCATCAATTGCTTGAATTCTTTATCTTTCACATATGCAGGCTTGAAAAAACAGATGGATGGGCCAGGGGGATGGCAGGAGTCCTCTCTGGACTTATCACTGTCACTTGCATAGAAAGTTACAATATCTCATAGGTCCTGGATAAACACGGAAGGGAAAAGCTCATAACCCTTATCAATTTTAGTAAACAGTTTATTGTATGTGGCAGGCTTTAAGTGCCTGAGCGCAGAACCAAAATTGTAAAGACATACATCTGTAAGATGCATGTTGGCGTGGTTGATGGAGTAGGACCAACAGGTATGCCCCACACTCTGATTTCTTGGGTTTCTCATTCCCGCTGCTCCATCTTGGCACTAAGTATAATTGTGTACACAGCGTGTTGGGTAGCCCACTCCTCCAGCATGTCTTTGAGCTCTGTCTGGTAAACATACCCATCTGCAGTGTTCAATATTGCCAAGTAATAATTGACGCCCAATGGGGAAACTGCCTTTAAAACACCAACAAAAAAATACAAGATTGGGCTGCACTTGTATACATCAGACTGGATTTGCTTTTCTCCAAAGTCTTGAATACTTGCCAAAATCTTGGCATATGACAGGAAGATTATGTCATTACATGCCCTCATTACCCTCCCTTTAAGAAAATTAATGATGGTTGAATTGTATGGGTTGGTATCCACCAAACTGGGGCCACCAAGAACCTGATTGGATAGGATTCTGGTGGCAACCACAACTCTGTACATCCACAAATTTATATTCTCTTATTGGTGAATATGTTGTGGAGTCCCTGTTGGATTGTGCCTGGACCAGGGGCATTCATGGGTCACATTCCATGATAGCTATCATAGGGAGATATGCTGTGTCACCTTTGTTCAAAGTACAGGCATCAGTTGGGGTCTTCTTGGTAGGGGGCCACAGTTGGTGTGGGCTCGCAGGGTTGCAGCCACAGTGGACTTTACAAAACCCATTGTGGTTGCAATTTCCCCAAGGGACATAAGCATCCCTTGCATTTCAACCATTTCAAGAACAATCTCCAGAGTGATTAAATTTCTTCTGCATCTTGTAGGCTGATTGGCTAGAGGCAGGGTGTGTCTGCCTTGAGAACCAGACAGTTCCATCTGATTGGCTATTTCTGGATTCTGACTTCTATTGGTGGCCCCATGGCTCACTTGGTCAATTCCAGATGCCATTGTTGATATGTAATTTGGGTTGAAGGCTTCCTGTGCGTGTTAGACAAACAGGGCCATGTTTGAGGACACGGGAGAAAGGACACATTCCTGGGTGGTTCTAGTGGAGGGACCTGCGGGTTAGGAGTAGCCATAGAGGAAGGCTTCACTTTTAGAAGACCCAGTGTAGCTCTGTATGATTTTGTCAAGTCCAGGGTACAGTTTGTTGACTTGGTTGTTATTGGAAGAAGGCATGATAAATTTTTATTGAAAAATTAAAAGCATAAAGAGAAGTGTATATTTCAGTCAATTCTATTATTAATTATGTCAAGTTAGTGAATATTAAAAACCAAATTTTAGCCGTCCTAAACTGGAATAAGGTGATTTTTGAGAATGCCTGTGATTCCCAAAAGAATTGGCACAAATACACTTTTGATCCTTTAGCATCCTTTTTGAACACCAATAAATTATATTTATTTCAAATTCCTTGCAATTATGATTTGAAATTTGGTTCTTGGATTTGACAATCCCGCAATTCCAGATTTGTTAAGTTTTACATGATGTCTATGATTTGTTTGACATACATGAAATCTCAAATTGTACATTAGAATCCCACATTTCTGATTCATGTATACTGCATTTGTTTGTTGGGTTTTGTCTTTTGTTAGTTGAGTTATCTGCTCAAGAGATTCAAAATCTGCCAATTTAAATAAACCAAAAAAAGTAAAAAAATGGTTGATTTTATTAAATATTTTATTTTTCACTCAGCTGAGTTGCCCGCAAAAGTGATTCAAAATTTGAACCAAGGATTTGATAGTCCCACATTTTTATGTTCAGGTTCTGAATTTAAAGTACTGCTTAAGGACCTGGTTTACTCTCTTAGTCTGCCTGTTGCTCTGACAATGATATGCCAAAGACAAAAATCTTTTTATTCCCAATTCCTTTAGGAATTGGGCTCAAAACTTGGAGGTGAATTAGGGGCCTCTGTCTGAGAGCACTTCTTGTGGGAGCATGTGTTTCATGAATACTTAGTTCCTGAATAGGGTAGCTGTTTCCTTTGCAGTTTATTTGGGTGTTGTTATTATGAAGTGAGACATTTTGATGAAAAAGTTGACAATTACAAATATGGCATTGAATCCTTTTGAATTAGGAAGTTCCATAATGTAGTCCATGGATACTGACTTCCAAGGGCCTTCTGCAATCTGGAGGGGTTGTAGAAATCCTTCTGGCTTTCCTTTCTTAGGCTTAATACGTCTACATGTCTTGCAGCCACTGAGCTATCCTTCAATCTCTGGCTTCATTCTGGGCCACATGTAGGTTCTCTGGATTCATTTGAGAGTCTTTTTTTGCCCAGGGTGTCCTGACATGGGGGAGGTGTGGTATTGCTTCAGTATCTCTAAGCACAGTGGACTTTCTGGTATATAGGTGTGTCCGTGTAGCCGTAGGGTGTTTCCATGTAAGGAGTAACCTGTTTGGTAGTATTGACTGTTGATATTTTTTTAAGTCTTCCATGATGAAGATGCAGGGCTGGTCTAAAGTCAGAGCTAGTTATATTTCTTCCCTTCTACTGGCTAGTCCCAGGAATTTGGGCATTGACTCAATCATGTTTGGAGTAAGCAATGATTTAGTGTTGAATTCTTTAATCTCTTTAGCGCTAGGAAAAAGATATTCTCTTTGGCTTAGGGTATCAGGTACAATGTTGATCTTGCTGGTTAGTAGCTGATTAATCAGTTGTAATCTGCTAGTAATAGGGCCCATCTAGCTTGAAACTGATTTAGTTGTTGCCGTTTGAAGAAGTATGTCAGGTTCTTGTGATTGATCATGATTCTCACTGCATGGTTAGTGTCACACAAGTATCTTCTCCCTAGTTTCAAGGACTGGATGATAGTAAGCATCTCTTTATTGTAAATGGGGGTTTCAACTCAGGCAGAGTGAACTTCCTTGAGTAGTAAGCTACAGGGTTCAGCTTACTATCATACTCCTCCTGAAGTAACACCCCCAATGCAAAGTTGGAGGCGTCTGTCTCCACAATGAAGGGTTTATTGTAAACTGGTATTGCCAAGAAGGGGGCGGAAACAAAGACGTTATTTAGCAAATCAAAGGCAAACCTGGCAGCATCATCCCACACAAAGGGGTGTTTCTCAGAGGTAAGCTGGGTCAAGGGCAATCAGATAGAAGAAAATTTTGGACAAATTCCCGGCCAAAGTTTGCCAGGCCCAGGAAACTTCTGATATACTTGTGGTTCTTAGGTTCAGGCCATGATGTCACAGCCTCTATTTTGTTGGGTGTCATAGAAAATCCTCCTTTAAGTACATTGTACCCCAAGAACTCTACTTCTTCTTGAAAGAACTCCCATTTCTGAAGTTTAACAAAGATTCTGTGTTCCTTGAAGTGTTGTAGGACAGATTGAAGGTGTTTGAAATGTTTTTCAGGAGTGCAGCTGTAAATGAGGATGTCATCTAAGTGGGCTATGCAACACTGGTCCTTGAGTCCTCCCAAGACCACGTCCACCATAGTTTGAAAGGTGCTGGGCGCATTGCACAGTCCATTTGTCATAACCAGGTATTTTTATAGGCCTTGTCTAGTCTTGAAATTGGTCTTCCATTTTTCACCAGGCCTGATCAAATCTGGTTAAAGAAATCCCTCAAAGCAACCTTTGAGAAGACATTGGCTCTTGAAAGCTGGTCTGAGAGGTCTTTGACATTGGGTACAGGGTATCTGTTTCTCACTGTGATGCTGTTTAGGTCCTGGTAATTAACACAAGGATGTAGGTCACCGCCCTTCTTTTTAACAAACAGTAAAGGGAATGAATAAGGAGATTTGGAGACGTGTATATATTCCTTCTTCAACATTTGTCCAAGTACTCTCTTAAGGCGGCTTGTCCCTGTTACAACCAAGCTTCTAGGATTGCCTGCTAACATATCTTATAATACACAGGGGGCGCTCAATGAGTCGCCCCTTGACGTGTCTAACGTTATGGATTAATCTGATGGCAATGTCAAATGGCGGGTACTTCATCCTAATTAGGAGTGTTGCCAATTCAACCTATTGATCCCCGCACAAGTTATTCCTTGGCTCTGAACCTTACATGGAACTTCCCACTATGCCGCCCCCTTGTGGCCTTGTGGCTCTCCCCATATGGTATATTAATCACAATATTCTACAATAAACAACACCTTATTCTTATTATTCTGTTCTTTCCTATTGGACTGTTGTCTTCCCCAATTCCAAGTACTGAACTCTCATTGGTTCAGTTGCAACATTCCTTCATGTTACACTATAGACAGGCCCATGCTTAGGTTGGGTTCTGGGGAGGAGGGCAATGGCGTGGTCAAACTGACTGTGTTTAGGAAAGGCAGTGGCTTCTTCTGAGAAGACAAACTCCCAAGGCTTCAAACATTTTGTGATCTCAGCTTTGCAAGGCCTCCATAGTGCTGTTGTTTAACTTAGGGGTCTGCTAGGGGTTCAGGCAGGTGACCTCTAAGGTTTGGCTCTCATGAGTGACAGTCACTTGATGGTTTTTATATTCCAAGTTCAATTGGTGGTCAACCCACCATTCAAAGCCTATCACTACAGGTTTGGAAAGCTTCTCCATGACGTGGAATCTGGTGGGCAGGAGTCTCTAATTTAACTTCAGATAGACAAACTCTTTGAATTTGTGGGATAGTTCTGTTGTCTTATTACCCAAGGTTACATGTCAGGAGTTTCCTTGTATTGGTACATCCAGTTTCTTAGCTAGGCTACATTTCATGCAGTTGAGGGTTGCTTCACTATCTAGGAGGGCTACGATGTTCATATCATGGTTATGATAGAATAGGGTAGTGTCAATGATAGGATAAGACTGGGAAGCGTTGTTTATTGCTGAGATGGTGGCTCTTTGGGTTCCATTGGAGAAGCTAGTGCAATCCTTGGATAAATGGCCACTCTGGTGTCAATAGAAAACTAGCCCACTTCTGACGTGGAGTTGGTACTCTTCAGGGGTCATGCTCAAGTGGGGCCTACTTGTGCCAGGGGTTTGATTGTTCCAGGGTTGGCCAGCATGGTATCCTTGTGGTTGGCTGAAGTCCATGCCTCTGGCAATAGCCAGGAGCTCATTTTTGGGGAGGTCACATTGGTTGTGTCTCATTAGGCTAGCAAGGTGGGGGTTCAACCTGTTTCTGAAATGCAGACCTGATATGTTGTCAGGAATCTTGGCTGCCTCTGCCAGGCGTAGGAAAAAATTGTATGTAGGTCTCCAGATTGTCCCTTCCTTGGGTAAGGCAGATGAGCCTCATGTATGCTTGAATCTTAGCCCCAGAAGGGGTGGTTGCAGATTTAATTCTCTCCAGGAATTGGTCGTAGGAGAGTATGAGGTCTGGGTCTTTCTCTAGGCTGATCAAGAAGGTTTCTCTGGCGTCATCCTTCAGTTGGGTGGCCACCATCATAACCTTCTGAGAGTTGTCTCTGAAGCTCTTGGGGGGCACAGAACAGGGCATTTATCATGATCATTCCTTTTTTAAAACCAGCTAAGTCCATTTTTGACAGGCCAGGAAAGGTTGTGGGGGCAGCAGTATTCTGGTTTGAGGTGAAGATGGTCACAGTCTGGACCTGGGATGGCTTGGCAACAATTTCTTCTTGGCTTTTGTCCTTTTATTGTTGCTTGGTCATATACTGTCTTAGTTAGTAAGCTGAGGTCATAAATAAAAGCATACAGGATGCCCCTATAATCAAAGAAGAATAGGGGCCCAGGGTTACTAGTTTAGATATGGTTGACATACTGTCACAGCCCATACTAGAGTCCAACTGGACTCCCACAGGGGAGGCAGGCCAGGCCTGGAAGGCCATGTACACAATAGCTGCAATTCTGATCAGATAGTTGACTGCAGTAGCTAGGAAACACCAACTCTCAGTATGGGCACAACCTGGTTGGCCAGCCCCAATACTGTGATATAAAAAACTCCAACTTACTGAAGACCTGGGCAGGAGGCACAGTTGGTAGGGGAGATTAAGAGAAATCTCCAGCATGGAGGGCAAAATAATAACTCTTGGTGGCCAGGAGGGAGAAGATATGTGAGGTTGTAAGTGTAGTGGAGTTAGAAATAAATGCAAACAGAATAGTTTTATTGGTTCAAAAGTAGATAGTTCTTGTAAGAAAATAATGAATCCTGAGCATAAAGTTGTCTTATTTTAAGATGTCAACAGTGAGGAGGGCTTCTCCTTCTCACTACTTATACTTATTGGTAATTTTGAGGCCTCTTGTGCCACCAGATAAATGATGTCATTAATTTCAGTTAAACTTATAATTTTGGCTGGAATTTACGTACTTGGGCCAGGAGGTGAATGCTCATTGGTTGGTAGAACAGGAACCTTGATTGGGCTGCAGCAAGCCAAGGTGCCACTTCTATTTATAGATCCCACAAACAATTGAGCACCCAATTGCGTGATCAAACAGTTGTGCTACCTGTGTCTTGTTTCCCAATAGTTAAGATGGCCAAAATTGTTAATGGAATTGAAGCCAGGGATTCAAGGCTTGTTTGCCTCTCAAATTCTGGGCCATTCATTAATCAAAAGGGGGTTTTCTTGCTCTGAGAGACAATTTGTGAGGGGTTTCAGGCCATGAGTAGCTTGGCCTATAAGAAGGCCAACTGGTTGTCCAGAGCTTTCTGGGCCCTGATAGGTTTGGTCTTAATCAACCTTCAAGAGTTGAGTCCCTCCTACAAGTACTAAAATGAAATTTGAAATAAAAATTACATTTATTTTTATAGAAGTTCAAGAATGTATACCCTTCTGGGGGGTCTAAAGCTCTTTCATATTAACTTAGCTATTAATAGTCTTATGTTGACCACTAGAAAAATGTCTCACAAACCTTTTCCTTGAACTCCATAAATATTAAGTGCCCCCAAGTATAAATGAAGCTTGAAGACACTCCAGTCTCTAAATGTCCCAGATTCTACTCCAAAGATCCTTTACTCTTCTGCCAAGCACTTTAACTAGCTGTGTTATGATTACCATAAGTTATTCTGTTCAACTATAATTTCACCTTAGAAAGTTTTACTAAGTGGGATTTTTTTATCTTTATCTTATTTTATTGGTTTATTGATATAGATCTTTATCCCCAAACATTTTAATCTTGGAAGCTACTATCCTGCCATTTCTGCCCCAGAGTTTTATATGACAATGTGCTCTTATATGCTCAAAAGTGAATTAGCTTCTCTCCAATCAGAAATAGCCCTAGTGAATCAAACTTCTATAATTGTGGTCTTCTTTTCCCCAAAGCCTTCTACTGCTGCAGCTTACCCCCTATGCAAGGTCCTTACTATTAACCGGTTTGGGACTCATGGTCCTTAATGCTTGAGTCCCCATTTTCTGGGGAAGGAAGATTTTCTATTTTTATTTGTTCTGCTGGCCAATTTTCTTTCAAACAACATTATTTACACCAGTTTTTTATCATTATAATTAAATACAAATAAAAACCAATTTTATGGAAAAAAAACTTATTTAATCAAATGCTAACTTTGAAAGTCAATAAAAAATATATTATATATTAAAATAAGCTTAAGCTTAAGCTTAAACTTTTACATCAAATAAAAAACAACCAAATATACTATTTTTAATAAAAATGACTTTAAAACATAAAAAGTTATTACCAAACCAATAAAAAATGTTAACTTATTTTAAAGAATATATAGGAAGGAAAGCAGTTATTTTGTTGTAAAAATTAATAACAATTATTCAAACCTAAAGTTCATGGCATTTGATACTCTCTTAATCTCATGCCTGGCAGCTATCATGTACCAAGGTGCTGAAGGGAAACTCAGGCCATCTGGATATCATGTAACAAGAGCCCAATAGAGAAAGAGCACAGAACAGGTTAGGTATAGAAAACCTCCAGCTAAGAGGCAGTAGGCTCCAAGGTCAGGAACAACAACTTTGGCCAGACTGAGGAAGGTCAGAATGACCATCCCAGCTCTACTGTGAGTGTAGAACTGTGGAAGGAGTGGAGCAGAGGAGTCATATGGAATGCAAGTCATTCCAGGATCTGGACCTGGCTTGTAGTCTATGGGTGTAGATCTAAGGTGGTACTTTAGTCTTCTGGTCTGACTTCTGCTTAAGTGGTGTATAAATTAGAATCCTAATAAAGCAAGAAAACCTGATATATTCATTCACTTTATTTGATGTTGTCTGCACTTGATTTAAGTGTGGGGAAGTGGGTTTTATACCATTCATCTAGTCTACCTTGGAACATACTACTTCCTACTCTGTGTGAGCTTTTGGTGTCCCAACTCTTGGGTACTGGCTTCTGGGAAGTAGTGGAATGTAGATTGGGAAGTAAGAATTAGGATCTGAGTGACTTAATCTAAGCAGGGAAATTCTGTTGGCAACTGGCAGATAATTGACTGGCTTTCTTATTATGATATTTAATTTGGTTAGGGATGGGGCTGGAGCAGTGCTAATTGATTCTTTGGGTTTTGAATCATTATCTATTGATTGGTGATTAATTTTAACTTAATAACAACAAACAAGTAATTTTGAATCCTTCAGCTTAAGTGAGCGCTGTTCACAGCCAATTTATTGGCTGCATTACCAGCAACTTTAGTGGCTAAAAGATTATTCACTAGCACCTCAGTACAATTGGTGGAGTTGGGAGCAGAAGGAAAAGGAGCCATTGTTGATACAGATCTGATTGATAATAGATCTGCTACAAAATCCAGAAGATCTGATTCAGAGTGGCATTTTGTGTTCCCAACCCAAATCTTAGCATTGGGACTGGGTGCCCCAATACTTCTGGGTGCCACAAGCTCCCCTGGACCAGTTTTATTACTGGCCCCAGGTCAAATCCCATCCAGTGGGAAGTCCAAACCGCATATAGAAGACAGAGCAGTTTGAACTGCCCCTTGCCTGCCCTAGTGGGTGGGTGGTTGGGGGGTTTAGATCCCCTATAAGGCATTTGTGGCTGCCCACGCTTTTCCTTGGCAGCCATGTGTGGGGGTTCACTCCCTGTTCCAGGCGCCGTAAGGCTGGCCCTTACACTTAAGGTATTCAAATATATAATCCCTTTTTAGACCCTATGTACCAGATTAAACATTGTATTCTTCTTTAAGTACATAATGGTGTTTTTTTGGAGGGATTGAGGGCTCTTTTTTAACTGTTCCTAAGGATCTTATTATCCCTATCTTTTGAATTCTTCATGATCATAAACAGCTTTCCAAAAGATGACTTTTTAACTCCCAATGGCTTGGAAAAGTGGTTATGCCATCCTTCCAGGGAAGATTAATCTTAGTACCTCACTCAGTACAGAGTTTAATTAGTTCCAGCTAATACTTTTCTTCTCTGGCCCATATTTTTTCTCAATGAAGTTCCCAGTCCACTGGTCTTTGAAGTAGCCAATGAATCTCATCATCATCTCCTTATTAGATACATTCCATTTATCTGCGTTCAGAAGATTCACTGCCTTCAATACAAAACCATTCTTCAGAAAACACAGAGTAGGATTCTTCCAACCATCTGATTGGTGAGTCTTTAGATATATGAGGTGTACTTATTATAAAGCTCTTTGAATTCATCATCTTCTTAAAGCAGGCTTAGCTTAATAAAAATAGCATCCTTGAGTTGCACAGCCAAATATTTCCCTGAATGCTATAGATCAAGTGGCCTCAAATTTAAACAGGACTAGGTTAGGATCCCTGAGTCTGATTGATCCAATGCAGCTCTTGGGTAGCCTTCCTGCTGAAGTGGTCCATATCTTTTGCTCCTCCATGACAATTGCCTATATTTCCTTCCTGATGATTTTAAGTGCGTGCACATAGTTATTCTGCTTGGTTCCAATAACAAGATAGTAGATGAGAGATATCACTCTCTCTATTTTCAAATAAATTGCTCATATCTTGTTGATGATCTTAGGCCAGATGGCAAAGGTTGCATCTGATAGTCACAGCTCTTGATCCTTCAGCACTTTCAGATGACTCTTGGCCGCACAAAGCATCATCTCTTAACCTCCTTATAATCTTCATACAGAAAGAAGAGACTCATCATTGTAAGGACTGAAGGCTTGAGGTAGATTATTGTAAACTAAAGCCTTTAAACCAAGGATGTTTATATTTTTCAAGTATAAAAAGCTAGGCAAGGTTTGCAATAATAACTACACTAAGGCTCCTAAGAGCTTACATGAAGTGAAATAAGGACTAGGGCAATTTATTAAACCTAAGAAATTAAAATAAAGACCAGTCTTAATGTTGTAACTGTGCTGTTTTAGCAGAGTTACACGGGGAAAATATTTTAGACACTAGATAATAATCTTTATTGGAGAGATAGTGATTATATAGTTTATGTGAATCAATGATATTAGGAACAAGATTGGTGATCACATGGCTGGATGGAAGAAGGGGGTGGCTTGATCCTGATAATGAGTCAAGCGCCAAATCAAGGTATTCACCATGAAGGATCATCATCTGTTCATGTTGTTAGATTTGGTAATTTGAGTTGACTTCCTAGTCTGGCTTTGGGTGACCGATAATCAGATTGAGGGTCACAAACCCCCTTGGTTAGAACCTTGCTGGCGGGTTGAGCCTGCGGTTTTGACACCCAACCCGGCTGAAGGTTGGCCTCCTCTGGGGGCAGGTCATCAGGGAGGGTCTCAGGAGCCCAGGCGCTGTATCAAATCAACTGTTGTTTGGTGGCAGGTAGGGCAGTTTCTTGTTGTTTCTGTCTTGCTTTGCAGGGCTGTAGGCAATTGTGGTGTAAGGTCTTGTCTTATTTGTGTTTTCCAAGCCCTTGTATGAGGTAAGTGCTATTATTGTTTACCTTTAGAATGATTGCTGGCCCCACTTTTTCAGGTTGTAACTTGCTCTTGTTGACATTCATGACCCATACTTTGTCCCCAACTTTGTGTCTTTGACGGATGGGAATGAAGGTCTTTTTTAAGTGTTCCTTTTCTTTGTCTGCTTGTTTGCTGTTGGCTTCCATTACTTGAGGATCAGAACAAGGGGGGAATTGACTTGGAATTTCCAACTTAGGTCCTGTCAATGCTTTAATGATATTTGGCTGTGTGCCGTATACCAGTTCAAACAGGCTTTTCTGGTGGATCTGTTCACTTGGGTTTGGCACACAAGTAATGCAGTTGGTAGCTGCTTATACCAGTCTTCAGGTCTTCCAGCAGTGAGTTTAGCTAGGGCTTGCACGAGGTTACCATTAAGCCACTCTACGCGTCCATTAGCCTGTGGGTGGTATGGTGTTGTGATGGTGTGTTTGACCCCATTCTTGGTGAGGTACACATTGGTGTCTTTGGAGGTCGATTCCTTGCCTCCATTGGTTATCAGGAGTTCTGGCTTTCTGAACCTGCTGATTATTTCCTTGCCAATAAATTGTTGGACGTTGTTGCCCATGTGTGCCTTCACCGCTTGGGCTACTGGCCACCTTGTTGCAAAGTCAATGGCTTTGATGATGTATTTTTTGTTATTCTGCTTTCCTGGCATGGGGCCCACAATGTCAAGAGCCCATACTTTTACAGTAGTTGGGTCCAAATGGGGAGTACAGACTTAGGCGGGGTTTTGCTTTTAGCAAACTTTTTGCAAACCTTGCACTGTTTTAGCACTTCCTGGACATTGTGGTATAAAGTTGGCCACCAGGATTTATGCTTTAGGAACTTGTATATATTTTGGCTCTTAGTATGTCCAAGATCTCTGTGGTAGCAAAGAATGGTGTCAACTTGCTGATGTGTGGAAATGTAGGAAATGGTCGTGCCATATGTCATTTTTCTGTGAAGAGTCACATATATGTCAGCAAAGAGATGTTTATACTTGATGACCGTTTCTTTGGTGATGTTGGTTGTGCCTGCAGGGAATCCTTTGTCTTTTGTATGTAGCACTAAGAAAGGCCAGTCTGGGTTGAGCCCATTCTCTCCTCTTGAATCACAAACATACAGGTGGGACAGGGTGTCTGCCATGGCAAGCTTGGCCCCAGGCTTATATTGGATGAGCATGTTAAACCTTTCTAATATTTCCATCCACCGCGCTTGGCGGCGTGACAGGTTTGCTTGCGTCTTGAAATAGATGAGCTCTTGTAATTGGTTAGCGCTGTGAATTCTTCCTACCATTCTAGGTAACAGCGCCATTTGACTAGTCAATTTATGATGGCCAGCAGTTTGTTGTTGTGGATAGGGTATCAGCACTTGCCATCTGTCAGTTTGCGCAATTTGTAGGCTACAGGCAGGAAGTCACCAACACTATTCTTAATTTGTAGTACTCCCCCAATGGATGCATCTGTGGCGTTGGTCTCCATCTGGTATTCTCCATCTTGTTTGGGGGTATTGTAAGATGGGAGCTGTCGTGAGTTTTTCCTTGAGATGTCTAAAACAGAGGTCACATTGGGGGGTCCATACAAACTTAGACTTGGTGCCTGTTATGGCGGACAAGGGGGCAGTCAAGACACCACAGCTGGGTATGAAGTGTTGTACATAGGCCACCATTCCCAAGAAGGTGCATAGTTCTGACTTGTCTTTGGGAGGTGGTTTCTTGCAGATGGCTTGTATCTTTTGACTGTCAGGTTTGATGCCGTCTTTGGAGACTATGTGTCCCAAGAAGGGTAGTTGCTCCCGGAAGAACTGGCATTTGGAGGGTTTGTCCAACAGTTTGTGTTGTGCCAAGGTTGCAAAGACTTCCTCCAGGTCTTTGTGGTGTTGTTCCACCAAGAGGCTGTAGACAATAATATTGTCCAGGTAGACTAGGGTATGTTTGCCTATGTGTGGCGCAAACACTTTGTTCATGAAGTTTACAAAAGTGGACAGGGCATTGGTCATGCCAAAGTTGAGTACCACAAATTTAGGAACTGTACTTAGTGCGGAAGGCTGTTTTGGGGATGTCTTCTTCCTTGATGCAAATCTGGTTGTAGCCTGCAGTTTGATCAATCTTGGAGAAGACTGTGGCTCCTCCCAAGGTATCAAAGAGGTCGTCAATCAGTGGCAGTGGGTAACAATTCTTAATAGCAAATTTTTTTAGGGCTTAGTAGTCTATGAACAGACGTAAGGTACCATCCTTTTTGGCCACAAAGAATACGGCAGCCCCAAAGGGAGACTGTGAGGTGCAGATAAGTCCTTTTTCCAATGCCTCCTTGACTTAGGCGCATAAGGTGTTGTCTTCATTTGGGGTCAGCCTGTAGATAGGGTGTGCCTTGGGTACAGCCCCTTGATTTGGATAGAGTGCTGAATGTGTTTCTCAGGGGGTAGTCCTGGTAACGCTTCCTTAAAGATTTCTGGATGGCGGGCCACAATGTTGCAGTCTTGCAGTGTGGAGGTATCCTGGTGGTCTTTGAAGTGTATGATTTAATACTGACAGGAGTCCCAGCCAATTGCCTTCAGGTTTTCCTTCTCATACAAAGTCTCAGTGATGCGTACAAAGACGTGGTCATATAGGGGTTGGTCCACAGAGTTGGGGTAGATCTGGTGGTTGACGCCTTCACACTTGATGGTCAACACAGAGGTTGCCCAGTCCACATGGGGGTTGTTTTTCTGTAACCAGTCTATTCTCAGTACAATGTCAAACTTGGGGAAGTCAATGACGGGATCTTGGATGGTGGAGTGGAGGTTCTCAAGCATTAAAGAGAAGGGGGCAGTTTCCTTTGTCACGGCAATGTGGTGTTCATCAGCCAGGACCACGTTTTTAATCCGCAAAGGATTAGTGGCCAGCTTGAATTTATTCACAAAGCTACTGTTGACTAAGGTTCAATCTGCGCCCAAGTCCAGGAGTGCTGAGCCCGTGTAACTGCAAAAGCAGAAAGGGTAAGACATCAATTTATTGGGATGTCTGGCAATGGTGTATAGTACTTGGTCTTCCAAGAGCACTTGGATCATTGGGCATTGGTCCACATCCTTGGCGCGGTATTTGTTGTTGGGCAAGTCAGGAGTTGCGTGGGGAGAGCTTGGCTTTCTTAGTGCTCTTCCCAGGCTTTTCCCTCATCTTGGTTGCTTTGGGTGGCGGTAACACAGAAATGAGTGTGATTTTACAGGCCATTATTTCCATTTCCATGCCCATTTGAACCTGTGGGTTTGTGGTTGATGTTGTTTCTGTTGCCTCCAGGAGGTGGTCAAGAGAAGCGCCCGCTTGAATGTGAGCCCTTGGGTCTTTCTTGTTTCCCAGTCTGTGCCTTGTGCAGAGCATTGGATGTTTGTTTTGCTTTTTCCGCTTCACGGTACAGGCTTTGAAGGTTGGTTACCTGTCCCAGGTTCACATGTCTCATCATGTGTAACTTGAGGGCATCATAGTACATGAGGTGTGTAGCTGGGGTGTCAAAGGCCATGTCAGATGGGGCACAGAGATAGAGTTCCTCTTAGGTGCGGGTGAGTTCTTTGACGGTGCCTGTCTGGGTCAGGTTCTTTATTTGATGTATGATCATGAGCGCTGTATCCTTAAGCACAAACCTTGCCAAGAAGTCCTATTTGAAGGTGTCCCAGTTCTTGTCAGTGTTTTCTTTGTGCCATTTGTCACACCAGGTACCAGCATCATGGGTCAGGCAAATGGAGATCTCCACAATCCAAAATTGCTGTGGGCATTCCATCTGAGCCAGCTTGCTTTGGGCGGACTGGATCCATGCGGCAGCGTTGTTGTTGTTGGCTCCTGCAAAGGGCTCCAAGGCGGTGCTGCAAAGCCTTTGTGCTACATAGGCGGGCATGGTAGTTTTGTCAGCTGATTGCGGCATCAAGGAGGGTGCCTGAAAGAACCCTTGCACAGACATGGCGTTGAAGGCGGGTAGCAGGATCACTGTGTTTTGGTAGAGGACAATACCATCAGGTATCTTGGTACCAGGAGTATACGGAGTCCAGCCAAGCAGGAGGCCAGACATGATTCTGTTGAGGATTTGTTGGCCGCGGCGTGTGCGGGCAACAGGCGGATTTTTTCAAGATAAGATAGGATGGAGAACCTACCTGTGCTACCAATGTCGTAACTGTGCTGTTTTAGCAGAGTTACACGGGGAAAATATTTTAGAAACTAGATAATAATCTTTATTGGAGAGATAGTGATTATATAGTTTATGTGAATCAAGGATAGTAGGAACAATATTGGTGATCACATGGCTGGATGGAAGAAAGGGGTGGCTTAATCCTGATAATGAGTCAAGCGCCAAATTGAGGTATCCACCGTGAAGGATCATCATCTATTCATGTTGTTGGATTTGGTAATTTGAGTTGACTTCCTAGTCTGGCTTTGGGTGACCAGATAATTGGATTGCGGGTCACAAACCCGCTTGGTTGGAACCTTGCTGGTGGGTTGAGCCTGTGGTTTTGACATTAATGAAAGACAATTTGGTTAAAAAGTCAATTTCTAAGTCTGGGAAATGGTCTGCACTAACAGGAGGATTGAAGCTATCAACAACTAAATTATGAGCACCACTATAAATGTTGCCTAACTGGTGAAGAATAAAATCAAAAGGAATCATGGAAACTAAAAAGGAGCTAAGAATAAAATTTGGAAAGGAAAACACAAGTTGCAAAGCCTAACAAGTACCTTTTTGGGGTGCAAGCCAAACAATCTCAACTTATTGTTGAGACTGGAAAACCAAGCCTTTTTATTCTGCTTGGTTTTTGAGGTGTAAGAATTGGTGTGAAAGTTTAACTAAGATTGTTTAGAAGTATGGTCAAAATGAAGAGCTTAAAAAATCAGAAATGTTCAGTCTAACTTAGATAAATTAAACTATAGTAAAGGGGACCAGAAGGAGAAGAAGAGCGGTTACAGCGTTGCTTGGTACTAAGATTGAGCAAGAGAGAGAGCAAGAAGGCGGAAAACAGGCTCTGAACTGCTGGCGTAAGCCAAAGCAAAAAGAAAAGGGTAAGTGGGTTTAGACTAGTTAAAACTAACCCTAGCATTAGGTTTTGAGTTTGAGAATTATCCAGGGATAAAGGTAAGCTTCAAAAATTGAATTTAACTATTAAAAATAGATGGGATTGGCCAGTCAAGTAAGGAAAAAGAGGGAAGGTTTGGTTAGCAAAAATAAGGTGAATATAACCAAGGTAAAGGGCTCAAATATAAAGTTGGTGTCTTTGAAAAAATACTAGCAGCAAGCATGATAAAGGAGAATCCTGAAAATCATTGGGTACTTGACTTGATCATAAATGATTAAGATCTTTGGTGTTTTGGAGTTTTTGAATGGGATGAAATCATCTCTTCTTTTGCTGATTATTAGCCTGATGAGTTGATGGTATGTATGGACCATGGATTGCTGGGACCATTTAGATTTGCTATGGAATGGGTAGCTATATCTGAGGAGGACACATTTTTTCCAGGGAGATATTGGTGATTAGATATTACTCCATTAGGTCTTGAACAGGTATTTAGGAGGCAGATACTGATGATCTTTGGGTGGAGTTTTCAGGGATTTGAACCAGTTGGCCATAACTTTTGAGGGGCATTCTTTATGATCACGCTTTAATTGCTTAAGGGCACCAGATCTGAATAGGTGTAAGGGATTCCATCCCTTTCACAAGCAGCATATCCAATCCTGGGTCTCTTAGTACACAGAAAGATTTGGAATTTGCATTTTTAAATGCTAAAGGTAATAATAATAATAACAGTTTGACTGAATTAATCAATTTGAATCTGCATTTAAATCAATTAATGAATGCACTTTCAGAAGCAAAAGCAAAAACAAAAAACAAAAGCAAAAGCTCAAACTGAATTGATAACATAAATTCTACTTTAAAACTAAAAATTCAAGAACCAGATGATGAATCTAACAGCAACCACTGTATAGCGTTTAAATTGAGCTCCAAAACTCAAAAAACAATCAATCAGCCAGAAATTAAATGTTTAAAACAAATTACCTATATTCAGGGGAACCACCTAGCCAATCACTTGATGCAAAGCAACCAAGCCGGAGAAATAGCACTCATCCAGGCCCAAAGCACTATCTCACCATAGTACAGAAGAATACTGTAACTTAATAACCCAACTTACCTCTTCTTGCATTGCAGGCTGCAGTCCTGCAAGGCAATACTTGCCAAACTACTCTTGCAAGATCACCTGGTAACCACTATGCCCACTTCTCCACTTGACTTCAGTATTCAAGTTGAACAAATTTCCCTTTTCCAATTGCTCTAACAATTTCTATTCCTATCTTAGCTAATAAATCTATATTTTCAAAAACTTATAAAGCTTGATTAGTAGATCTAAAAAGGCTCCCCTCCAACAACATTAAGCTCATCCACATTGTATGGGCTTTTTTATGTTAATTAGTTATGGGCAAGCCAATGTGAACTTCAAAACTCCTGATCCTATCTCCACCAATAAATCATATGATTCCATTTGGTATTTTTTGGTCCACGTCATCACCATGCCCCCTATGTAGAAACAGCATGGTTTCCCCCCATTATTCACCCCAAGGCCCCTTGGTTGGTTTTGGGGTATACCAGTGTCTACTATCTCTTAACCCATTTCACTCCCTTCCTGGGTAGATTCCGCCTATTTGGTCACCTCTTGCACATGTTAATAATTTGGGTCCCAGTAGGGTCCACTCTAGTCAAATTCAACTTGGGGGCTCTCCTTCACTCCATTGGAGAGAGACTTCCCAATGAGTGGATCCCTGACAATAGGTTGCTGCTATAAAAATAGTATCCATCATATATAACAGCTGGCCTCTCCTGGATAGTCAACATAAATAAGAATGGAGAAGCTCATCTGGGATGATGAACTTTCCATGTTTGTCATGGAAGTTCTTTATTATCTCTAGCTCAAATCCAGGAACATCCTTCTTAGCTTGCCTTTTGATCCATCCTTTCTTTATCAGAGTTGAAGTTGAGATAGTGTGGGGTTTTGTGTTGTCTTGGGTGGACTATTATCTCTTATTCTGATTATTCTCTTCATTTAAAGCTTCTTGTTCATTATCATTTGGTGCTTCATCTTGGGTATCTTGGCTGGTTTTCTCTGCATAATCTTCTTTCTTCTTGTTGTTAAGGTAAAATGACACACTGCAGTGTTAAGGGACAAAAAATGGGGTATAATAAGCAGATCAGCAATTTTCTGAGAAGCAGGAGGCCAAATTGGGAAGACAGATTCATAATCTTGACACCAGTGGACGTGTAGCAGAAGATGGAGGAGAAAATTGCCATTGAGCAAATGATTTGCAGTGGCAAATTTGGAGAATAAATCAAGGGTCACAGGCATGTAAAGGGCAGTACAAGGGGCAGCTAGAGAGTCAAGGGCCACCTTGACCATAACAGAGGCTAGCTCTCAAGGATAGGGGCAAACAGCCCCAGATAAGCAAGCATTATTTTTAAAACTTCTTTTATTGTTCAGGGTAAATAAAGTATCTAGAAACAAGTTTCTAGTGGGGGATTTGGAAAAGTTTTAAGGGAATTTGAGTTGGAGGGGATGATGGGGATTACTACTTCTGATTCTCAGCATAAATATTTTTCTTCATTCAATGGGTCAAGGATGAAATTGGACTGGATGGCATCATAATCTGGAAAGTTGGCAACCAGCAGGAAGAGCACTATACTCTTTCAGCAACAAATAATACATGACTAATTTATTTTGGTTAATTGGTGAGAGCAGGGGAAGATCCATAATTTGGAGTGGGATCTGGGTGACTCCAGCTTTAACCCATTTTTTATATATGACAGCATTTAAACCGTCTAGAGTTTCCAAGGGTTAGCTGCTTTTTGATGATGGTTCTGAGTGCGGCAAGGGCGCGTAATTCCTTCCATCTGTCTTTCTGCCGTAGCACTTGTCTTCCTTTGACTTTTTGCTTTTGATATGAGTAATGTCCCCTGCACTGTTGTATAAGGACCTTTCTGAGGAACTGCTAGTGATCTTATTTGATTACCCTCCTCCCAAAGGTTGAGTGGCTTCTTTATTCTGGGCACTAGCTCCCTTAGCCTTTTTGTATGGCTTAAACAGTTTCTTGTCAGGCATGCTGAATAAAAACCATTTGTAAATTTATGGGGGTCTAAAAGAGTTTAAATAGCTATTCTTGATTTTATTTGTGATTCTTTTTTCCTTGGCTTGTTTTTATTTGTTTTTTATTGCCTTGAGCTCACTATTTAAAGTTATAGTGCTCCTTGTTAGATCTAAAAAGCTGGATCTTTTTAGAATATTTCAATTTATAATTTTAGGGTAATGTTGTAAGTTATTTTGATAAATTATAGAGGGGGTTCAGGGGGCTTTAATATTAGAATTCTGGGGGTTTGATATTGTGCTGTTCCAATTTTTGATTAACTAAGCTTTATAAAACTTATTTGGGTTTAAAATAGATTTCTGATACTTTTTGACCAAATCTTGCTGCTGAGGAAGATTGGGATTATGTTTTACTAGCCTGAAACCCCTTAGCTGACCAAGGGGTTCAGGCTAAGTGCAAACAACCCCTATAGTTTGACAGGAAGCTGCCCCGGAAAAGCCAAAGACGTCTGGCTAGTCACTAATAAGGTAGTGTCTAGACCATATTGTTTAAGCTTTGATCAATGGAATCCATTGATGGTATTAATTTACTGCTATATATGATATAGTGAAGTAGGCCATAGCTGATCATATCTCATTGGAAACTTTTGGTTTTCCCTTTTTGGTTTTAAAATGCTGCTCCTTACTAGAAAGAGCATTATTAATCCTAAGCCATCCAAAAGAGAAAGGGTCAGGAAAGTGTCAAAGTCATAGTTTTCCCGGGTGTGGCTCGGCCAAAGCGCCACCACCCATGTCACAAGTGACAAACAATATCAACCATGCTTATCAAAAAGCCCCAACTACGAAACTCAAACCCTGGCATCTCGCAGGCTGCCAGCCCGCAGGGCCAGCTGCCCGGCCGCCTGCAGTTTTTTGGGCTCAAATCAAAACAGGATTTGACTTTGGAAAATCCTTTTAAGCTTGACAAACCAAATGTACCTAAGCCAATACTCTTCACACTGGGGGTTCCTGTTAAGACATCCAATCAACAGGCAGGCCCAGCCACTGATTCTGAAGTAACTTGGGCCCACACAGAAGGGGAAACAGAGAATTTTCCTATAGAACGTGGGCCACCCAGAGGTGGCCAATCCCACAACCTGACTAGGGAATTTGAGCTTCATCAGTTTGAAGCAGCCAATGAGATAACCCCTGCAACTGACGCCACCAAAGACTGGGAAGACCTGGTAATTGGGAAAACCTGGGCCGACAAAATTTGGGAAAGTTTTATCATGACAGATGGGCATACTTATACCCTGGGCCACCAGGAAGATGCCCATTGCCATCCTTGCAATAAAGTGACATGAAACTTTGGTTTAACCAGATCATACCATACTTGTTATTAGTTTTACTTCAACTACAGTCTACTCCTTGCGGCTCTGCTCCCTGTGCTCACCTACCCCAAGAAACCGTGGACCAGCCGCCCAAACTTTACCGTCCACCAGGAGCTCCCTTCAGCCCAGTACATTTCACCAAGTACCCACCCAACCCGGCGTATTTGGAGTTTACTCTGGAGGAGATCCTAATCCATGACCCTGAAGCTAGAACTAGAGAGACTGAAACTGTATCAGAGAAGGCATCAAAATCACCATACCTCCTCTGCTATTCCGAGACAAGTATAATTTCCTGCCCGCATATTTGGTTCCAATGACACCGCCCCACACCCCGCGGCCCAACCGCCCGCAAGAATCTGTTGCCACTGATGAATCCACTTCCACCCAAGTATTTGGGGTGATGTATATCACCTTCACTGGATTGATTGATTCCATGGTGCCTACGAGCGGATCTTGGGCAGTCCATGGAAAAAAATTATCTTATATTGTAAAGTTAGCCCCAATCCTGTGGTGAGCTCTCCCTGCTGGGCCTGCGGGCCGTCCACCCGCAAGCTCTCAGGAACCCCCCACGGGTTGTATCCCTGACAACCCAGGGAAACCTAGCCCAAAGTTCCGCCTGCTTATGGCAATTGTAGATTTAAATCTAAAAATTGATCACAAGTGGGTGGTGGAACAGGAAATTGGGTCCAAGTGGGGCGCAAATGCCCCATGCCCAATTTTCCCTTCTTTGACCTGCTGGTCAACAAATCCTGACCTCAAAGAAGGTCAGGTAACAGCTCAAAGAACCACCATTGGTGGTATCTGTAAGCTGTCTAAATATTGTATTCAAGGAGGCCACCTCATCAAGATGTACCCAAAGGCTTTAAGTAACAATTGTCCCCACCAAACTACCTTAGTAGTTTGATATTTTATCCTCAATAAATATCTTGCCTCAATGATTCACCTATTTCAATATTTTCAAATCAGATTTGCAGTAATCAGATTAATAGATTCTACCTTCTCATCCTACAATTTCCTGGGAATCTTCATCCTCAGTAAATATCTTGCCTCAATGATTCACTTTTTTTGATATTTCCCAATCATATTTGTAATAACCAGATTGCTAGATTCTGCCTTCTCACCCTATAATTTTCTGTAAATCTTCCTCCTCCTGCTGAAACAATTCCTGAAACCTGCAAAATTGAATGTGAACCTATCTATGCTTCTGATTCCTTGACTCTGAGCCAAATTAAGGTCTTCCTGATGTACCTATGCCTAATCTTTGCTGCACCTTTCCTTATCTACTCACCAAGGGTTATCATTTCTGAGTAAACACCTACCGTCATCTTTTCATTGGTAATGTCATCCTCATTTGGGTGTACATTCCCCATCTGATCAATTACAACCAGCTCTCACTCTACTTCACCCTGGCAGAAAGTTATTTAAAATGTGGTCTTTCAACCAATCTTATATCAGAAGGACATGAATTAGTTGGCATAAAACCTTCATGCCCGTTTTATACAGCTCCCTTGCTGTGGTGCCTATTTTGGTTGGATATCTCAGCCATGTATGGATGGAGCCCTGGTGGTTCATCCCACTGGGATGGGAGACAGACATTTTAAGTTTATCCCCCTCTCTTGCAGCCTTGGTTAGATATATGGGTGATGATATTTTCAGGTTAAGGGAGCTGGTATGGCGGCCAAAAGGTGAGCCTGTGAAAATCAAAATACCCATTGCCAAGGGAAAGGGGTGAAGCTGAGTGGGGGAAGACTGGGGGTCAAACCCGAAAAAGGGATGATGGTAGCATTAGCCATAATAATCTTGCCATCCCTTCCCTGTCTACTCCTTTTGGATCCCCCTATGCTGGGGTCCAATTTTTTTAAAAAAAGAAGACTACAGACAGCTTTCTGTTTCCTGGACAAGCTGGGTTGATATGTATATTTAAAATATGTATATGTTTTATTTTAAAAAAACTGGATGTGCTTCTATATGGAAAGGATTCTGAGAAAATCTTCTCAAAGAAGATTTCCTCAAAATCGGTTCAAGATTTGAGAAAGTGGCTTTTTTAGAAAATGAGCCGCTCATCTCAGATACAACACAGCCCTAGTGACAACCAGTAGTGGATTTCCTTATAGATCAAAGCAATTAAGGCCAGCAATTTGGTGTGGTTTTGAAATTTCCGGTCAAAGGTATTTAAAGGCCGGTGGCAAACCTTTCAAATAAGAAATGTGATCCCTGCATGGTTTTGGATGAAGATTAAGTCCCCAATAATGATAAAGGTCTTTTTATCCAAATATTGATACATACATACTAAATAATTGGTTTAGGTTGGTTGGCTGATGGTCCTCATAGCAAGTATCTTATCATCTTCTTCACTATCATGGATAGATTGAGTTATCTTTTTTGGTTGATGTAAAGGTTTAATATAAGGTTGTTATATGTGAAGGATCCAGGTCCAACCAGTCCATCCCGCCATTATCCTGCCCTTGACTCTTATTGCTGTCACCTTTCTGTGATGAAGCTTCAATGAGCTTTGCCTCCAGGGAGGCAATTTTATGGGACAACACTTTGTTACCATCCCATCATCTAGCCATTATCTTGACACTCTTTTCCTCTCTTGCTCTTAGGGCCTCAGTCTCACGATTTGCCTTGACTTTCACCGGTTGGAAAATTATGTCAAATACTACTAACAGGCTCCACAAATCCCACACATAGATTTGATTTCCTTGAGTGTGAGTTCCCTCTTTTGCAAAGTAATCAGAATATAATTCTTTGAACAAAGCTGTCACTTCTACCAAATACTCCTGGGGTACAGCCTTTGTCACCTCCAGACTTTCCCAAGCTTCCCTGAGAGAACTTGTAGGAGCTTCCTTCCTGGCAGCAGCTGTTTCTACATGAAGTACTCAAATTTTTCTCTTTTAAACAATAACAAAGAAGACATGATAATTGGAAAATTAATTGGGGAAAGCGTCATAATTGACAATGTATCTTTGTTAAAATTTAGCTGTTTTGCTTATATACCATTCAGGGCATATTTGGCTGAAAACCCCTCCGGTTCCTGAATCAACCTATGATTCATATCATGTGGTCTATGACATTCATGTCATCCAAACCCAGATCTTTACCCAATAGATCCCCACATTTATCAACCTATGAGAATTAACCTACAATGAGAAGGAATTACATGTCACCTTTTGTCGCAATGTATTTATTTAGCATGGAGCTTCCTCAGCTCCTGGCGCCAAACCCCTATGGAATATACACATCCCAAAACTCAGCCATCGATGTTCCAACTGGGAACAAGCTGATCAAGCCTGAATACCCATGTACCTTTGCATGTATTCAGTTTTTGTTGGTTAATTGATGCCCTGTCAATTAAACTGATTAACCTAGGCAATTAATCAACTCAGTTTAAAGACACCTAGTCTTTACTTGACACAGTCAAGCCCATTTTGGCCCAATGATCAAATCCTTATTCATCACTTCTGTGAGTATAAACAATTAACCTTTAGAGTTAATTAAAACGTTTGTGAGACACCTAGTCCCCAAGATTGACTTGGCCAATCTTGCCTTTGATTTTGCTAGTTGGTATGGCCTAACTGACAAGCCATATTCTATTATTTTACTAAATATAGATACCCAGCTTCCAGGAATCTTTATAGGAAGAATTCCAGTCAACCCTATCTATATGAAATAAGCAACAAAAACAGAGCATCTTTATATTTCGGAGTATTTATTTGGCTAAATACTCAACAGTGACTGTTGTAAGGTCACAGTAATATATTTTTAGAAGCTGTTTAATGTTAGCAAACGATAAGATATGGCTTTTTAGAGAAGGGTTGAGTTTGTTTTTATTTCAATGGTAGTAGAGAAGATAAAGTATGCTGTTGTTTGGCTGAAATGAGTTTTTGGAATGTCGTTCGCTCCGTATGGTGAGTCCTTTACGATCAAGGGAATTTTCTTAGTAAAGTCTGGTTTTAAAGTTTATATCAAGATGGGTTAAATCAGTGATCGTTTAGTAGGAATATAATTTTTAGAGGGATGTGTTGTTAGAAATAGGGGGTTTTCTGGGGAGTGTGTGTAAAGGTGTACTGATCGTTGGACGATTCGTGTTGTTGAGTTGGTTGAGGATCCAGGTGGCATAGTCATCGATAACCTTTGAAGTTAGGTGGATATTTATAGGGGCTTACATCTTCCTGTATTATGTCGTTGTGTACTGTTGTGGGATTAGTTTAAATAAATATGTTGGTTACATTCATGGTAGGCGAAGGGGTACAGCTTGTATTCGACGTGGGTGTTTGGATCTTGTTGCTTGAGGGTCTCAGCTAGCTTTTCGGAGGTGGCGTGGTTGGTGACCAAGTCGCTGGAGCCATGGGCGATCATGAGGCGTGGAACTTTGATCGTCTTGTAGCCACCATCCATGATATATCTGCCACCAACTATTGCATCGCGCACTAGAGTGATTAATTATATTTGTTGAGGGTACCTTGGATTGCAGCCCAGCGTGAGGTGTTGAGCGGATCGTTGGCGTACTCTTTGATGTAAGTCCTGTTTCGGGAAAGCGAAGATGGGTCTGTTATTCGGTATAGTTTCAAGGAAGGAGTGATGATTGCGGTGCCCTTGACTGCTTCAACGGTAATCCTGCTTGGCTGAGACTCTGCAGCAAGTTCAAAGCTAGGGGCTGAAAATTAGATCTCCTCGTGAAGAGTACCTGCAGCAAGTGCTCCATAAACCTGACTCCGCTTGTTTCCTCTGGCGAGATAATCAACTATGGTTGCTCCTCCCTGTTGATTAGTTTGTTTAAACAAAGGTACTTACAAAGGAGTGTCCCATTAAAAAGAGTGGAGTTTTCTTGTCGTCAATCCTGTCGATAGCATCGTCAATGTCCAATTTGACTCTCTCCATCCCCATGGCCCCGCCCAAGTTGTTGGCACGTTTCCCCGTCTGCCCACAACCAACTTGGTCAAAGGCATGTACTTTAATCCCCTCCTCAGCAAAGCTGCTGAAGACATGGTTGTAGCGGTTGATGTGGTCGTTAAAGCCATGGACAAACACCAGATTCGCTACCGGCTTTACATTCACCGGCTACTGTGAATAAAATCAACTGCCATCTTACCTCCCAAGATTTGGTGTATATTTCCACCTTCAAGTTGTTCTTAAAATACTCCTCCTTGGCTTTGGAGTTGAGCTGTGCCAGCGCACATGTTGAAGCAAAAAACAAACCTGCCCTCATACCCATACATTCCCAAAAATCCTGCCTTATAGGTGCTGCTGAGCTCCACTTGTTTTAAAGCATCATGCCAAAGGTAAAAATTATAATATCCGCTCATTCGTTTCTTTCTAAAACACTTCCTGGATACATTTCTATGCTACGAATTTATACAAACAGAGTTAAACCTCTCAGACTTAAAAGAGATTCAAATATATATTCACTTCAAACCCCATATATCACACATGAAACCTCTCGGCTGAACACTGATTTACACCCGCCAAATCCATTCAGATCTGGCTGGGACGGGCCCATGTTCCTTTGTTTAAAATAGATTTTAAAATACCAATTTAGATTGGTCGCTGGTTTCCTTTCAGCCCAAATTCAGGTTATTTTTAATCTCCAACAACTCTGTAATTTCCAAAGCACCCCATATTCACATCAACTTCTAGAATGGTTTACCCCTACTTTTTACCTTAGAGTAACCTCTATAACCATGAAATCACCCATCATTTCTACAGAACCTGATTCCATCTTAAAATACTTAATCAATTCAAGCATTTGTTGATTGTTTTAAGCTACCCATTTTCTTTTAAAAATGCTATCCCATCAAATGGTTGGGTAAACAAGGTTGTATCAATCCCATTTGCACTCTACAAACCATCCCTTGAAACAAAGGTCAATTCAATCTCTAAATTCTACAATTTTAATCCGGTGCTTTCAATTTTTAAAAGGTTCAGGGAAACCCTGTCGTTTACATGGACCATATCATGCTTCTTGTCCATTGCTCAAGGGAAAACCAAGCTTGTTCCGATGCTATCCTTCTTGTGTTTCTGGCACTGTAGACCAGAAACCTCACATATGCTTCGGGGATTGATGTAATACAGCCTAACTAATATTACACTTTGATTCTAGCGGTGCCACCCAAAGAACCTGGATGCGAATTTGGCAGGTCATCAAATTTAAATATTCGTTTTTACAAAGGCAACCTTTTGTCGAAATAAAAAAGCATGGCATAAAAGTATAATGCCACCGCTTCTTAATAATAAGAACTTTATCTTTACAATATAGAAGTATTATACATAAATCATACTTTCATCAGATATATATACTCTAAACTCATACGAAAGCCTATTAAACCCACCATGTTATAGATCAATATATGGTACCTAGCTTGACTCCGGCATCGTAAGTGGAATCATGGCTAACAGTGATCAGTCAATTTAAGCCTGAACTCCTATAAATTAACCCTACAGTTTATATTAAACGACTAGGCGGTTGCCCCGTCCAAGGACAGAATTAAAGTTAAATTTAATAAATCAATTGAATATATTCTGTTGTATTTTTAGGCTTGGATTACTTATCACATGTTTAATTAAAATTTTATTTGATTACTTTATTAAAAGTATTGTGTATATACTTCTGGGAAGTATAATAAAGAGATAAAGGGGAAAATTAAGAAGAGAAATTATCCTTTATTAGATATGAATATAGGATAATATATAGTATCATGGAAAGCTAAATACTGTCCATGTACGTCATGGAAGTCATGGGGCTTACCTGAGTAATTGTCAGGATACCACATCCCAGGGGAGGGACCGTTAGCCTCAGCTACTAACTTGCTCAGTTGGGAGGAGGGTAGAGCCCACTATAGGAGGGGCACTAACTTGATGAGATAAGATGCTGATTGTCCTACTAAGGCCCAGGGTCTAGCGGCGGGTATCATTGTGTCAACTAACCCAGCCAAGGTGATGTAGACAATGCCTGCATATTGGTTGGCTGTGGGTGGAGACAGTCCTGGGGTGGGGTGTAGGCAGTCAGGTTTGGGTGTTGGGGATGCTTCTATATCTATCTGGTAGGCAGGCAAATAGTTATACTTCACACAGATTTTGGGGGCTGGTTGTTTGCTCCAAGCACCTTTGTGGAAAGCTGTTTGTGGGGTAATCTGTTGGGCCAGGTAATCTTGGCAGAGGGTCTCTTTCACGGTCAACTCCCAATACTCTGGCTTAAGGGGATAGTCAGAGAAATGCAGTGGACCAAAGGGTGCTCCAGGAGGACAATAAAATGTGGGCCGGGTTTTGGGGGCTTCCCCAGGAATGTGGGCCGTCTGCCCAAGATTTTTGGTCAAAACAGTGGTAAAATGGAAAACAACCAAGACAAAATAGGGAATAAAATGGTAGAACCAAGGTCCCATAATCTTATTTATTTCAGAGTGGCAATACCATTTCATCAAGACTTCACAGGGGTTAAATACCATTTAAAATGCTAAGTTCAGAATCTAACCCATCACCTGATAGCTGAGTTTTCTCAGTTTCCTCCAGACCAAGAGTTCTAGAAACTTTCTGATCCTTCTGGCCCATTATATCCTCTGCTGGAATGACTTCCATTTGACAGTCTGAGGACAACATCTTCTTGGCTTCATCACTGCTACTGGTGTTCCTGTTATTTAGGAATAAGTGACCTTCAGAAACCTTAAGCCAGGATAACCCTTGCTCTGTAAGCTGCACATCTTCAAGGAGTGGCTTTGGGGTTACTAAGTGACCGGGTATCACATGGCCCAGCAGCCTGGGTTTCGAGCCAATTATCTGGATTCCCTTTGGATTCTGGCCCATTGTGCTGAGCAGCAAGCCCCTTTTTGGATGGCCTGTCAACTATGACAGGAATGACACCATATTGGTTTAGCACTTCCAGAAATCCAGCTGGTTCTTGCAAATTTGTGGCCAGGCGGGCCTGCAAAATTCCTTGCTTGACCAGATTCAAACCAATGCCTGTTTCAGCACTTCCACTGGCTAACCATGAAAAACATGGGCGGCCCAAGGGCCCGCAGGATCCTCACAACCCTCAGAATATGGTCCTGAGTTTGATTCTCCTAGTTGGAGTTTCCCACTTATGTTGGTAGAAATGTCATTCATGAAAGTAATGTTTTTCTTAAGTCACAAGGCTGATTCAAGTTGTGTTCTGTTTAGGATCTGGATTATTTGATCCCCGTAATAGATGGTTGACTGATAGTAGTGCCACCAATTTACTGGTTGGTTGGTGATCCCTTTGGTGCCTCATTTGGTGATCTACTTGAGGCGTTAATTCCCCAAGAGGGAGTAGTTGAAGATGTTGTGGCATATCCCCCTGGGGTGCTGGAAGGCGGAGCCTTGGGAATTTTCTTAAGAGTGTTGGGGATACTAGCTTAGTATTCATCTAGTTTGGCGTTGGGAACAGGGAGTCTGGAAGTTTGTTGGGCTGTTCTTGCTTTATACAGGCAGATTTGGTTGTGGTGCATGCGTTTTAGTTCAGTTTGGGTTCAAATTCCCTTGATAAGGTAGGTATTGTTGGGCTTGACTTCCATGACAATGCCCGGTCCATGTAACCCTGGTTCCAACTTATGCTGATTGTGGTTGACAACCCAGATTTTGTCCCCGACTTGGAATCTTTCCTGCTAGTGGGATTGCTTCTCTCTTGACCCTTTTGCATTCCATGTCTTCTTGGTCTTTTCTAATGCGTTGTACGTTGGGGTCACTATTGTCTGGCACCTTTTTGGGCAGAGGTAATTGTGGTCCTGTGGGTGTACTAACAAGAGCAGGTTTTTGTCCATATACAAGTTCATAAGGGCTTCTGCCCATGTTACAGTTGACTTGTGTTCTACAGACCATGAGTGCTGTTGGCAGCATGTTTACCCAGGACTTTGGATTGTTGGCAGATAAATTACTAAGGGCTTCTATGAGCAAGCTGTTTAGTTGCTTTACTTGTCCATATACATGAGAGTGATATAGGCTATCTGTGATGTGTTTTATTCCGTTTTTGGCAAGGTAGATGTTGGTGTCAATGACCTTAAGTTTGGTGCCTCCATCTGTGATCAGAAGGTCAGGTTTCCTAAAATTAGCTATAATTTCTTTACCAATAAATTGTCTTACATTGTCTCATTTGTGTTCTTTTGTGGCTTGTGCTACAGGCCACCTAGTTGCATAGTTGATAGCTGTCATGATGTACTTTTTGCCTTTGTTATTGACAGGCATTGGTATCATAATATCCAGTGACCACACCTTGAACAGTTGTGTGATTGATACTGGTATCACTGACTTGGGGGAACCTTGGAGTGGGTGTACTTTTTACATACTTTGCATTGGTCTAGCACTTTCTTGATAATGTTGAGCATGTTGGGCCACCAGTGGCGTGTCTTGAGGTATTCATGCAAGTTCTTGCTATGTGTGTGGACCAGATCTCTGTGGTATCAAAGGATTGTGTCAATATTTTGTGTTGAAAGGACATAAGGTACAGTATTGCTGCTTGGTAATATGAGGTGTAGATTAACATATACGTTTTTGAACATATGGGTCATTATTTTAGGAATTATGCCATTTTCTAATGCACATGCTGCTCAAGTCGCAGCATAACACAGTTCTATTTTGAAAAAATCAAATTACAAATGTTTAGATTTAAAACAGTAATAACTCAACAAATATTTAATATTTTTTCATACTGTAAACTATCAAAATGAAGCTAAGAATCTTATCTTTCTATTGGATTTAAAATACTAATATGTATATTACATTGAATATTAAAGTGAAAGTAATTTAAAAGAGCATGTGTCAGACTTTATTATATTATTTTGATAATGAAATAAAATAGATTGCTTCAAGCTAAAAAAGTTAATTATTTATTAAACAATATATTTTTTATTTGACAAAATTAAAGATAAGATTGAGATCTTTATTTTAGCACTTTATTTTTTTTGAAAAGGCTCAATTCTTTAGAATTTTATGGTAGTTTGAAGTTAGAATGTTATTATCACTGTTTAGATTAATTTTAAGGTTCAAGTGAGCTTCAAACCTCAAATTAAGCATTCTTTAAATGGATTTCTTTAATGTTTTATCATTTTAAAAACATGCAGAAGAGTACAACTAAGTGAATACATTGTTTTAATTGATTTGCATTGATTATAAAGGGGATATGATGTAATAATGATGCTTAGCTGCTTCACATGAATCACTTGTGCATAAAAACTGGGTATTTAATTAATTTTACAAACATAAATTCAAGTCCAAACTATAGTAAAAGCTATCACACCATTTCTTTCAGAATGGTGCCATTTAGCTTGGTCTATAAAAACCAAAGCACCACAGAGCTTCTAATCCAAAAAAAACCCATTCAAAGGCCACACTCTGATCAGAACTACTCCATCATTAAGGCACATTTAAGAGATCTGACCTTATTACATATTCAAAATACTACCATGCCTTCAGTTAAATTTACTTCTGCCATGCTACTCTTTTTTCCTTGAGAGCTTCAACAAAAAGAGAAAGATTTGCAGTGTTAAAAAAGGCATTCCTCTTTATTGCTGGTGATGATCTTGATACTTTCATCAAGCACTTCCTTACTCAAACTGAATTTGGAAGATCTCAGTTCCTTCCAACTATTCAAAATCAAAAAGGCAATGAGTTCATTGAAAACTTAAAGGATCTCCTGAAATCTTCTTCCCAAAAGCATCTCCCAGCCTTGTGATCTCTGGTTACTTCCAGCTACTCTTTAAAGGAGCTTAATGATATGGGGTTTAATATAGCCAAAAGTGAGTTTGAATACTCAAGAAAAATAAATAAAAATAAAAAGGTAAGCTTAAACAAAAAAGCCAAAAAATAAGAACTATTCATTAAAAAAAGAAATGACTAAGAAAATAATTAAAAAATTGCTGGAAAATTCTTTTGAAACAAGCCAGTTTACAAAAAAGTGCCTGAATTTTTTTAAAGATATTGAAAAAGAAATGAGTGAATACTCAACTGCAATAAAATACTTTCTCTTAAAAAAATAGAAATATATGAAAATATGAAAATAAAAAATGAAATTTCAGTTTTGATTTCTACTTACTATAAATTAATCCCTAAAAATATAATAAAAATTAAAAAAAACCAATATGTGCAATATTTGTAATTTAAAAAATTCACTAGAAAAAAAGAAGGAAGAATATGTAAGTAAAAACTTACTATTACCAGAATCTATAGATAATGACTTAAAGACTATTAAGCAGCACCAAGACTTTTATATGAGTCAAAATAGGGAATATAAAAAAGATATTAACAAATTAGATGATGAGTCTTGTGTTGTAGTTATAGATTTTTAAGAAAACTTAAAGGTTGGAAGTGGTCCAATTGAGACCAATAATTGCTTTTATTCAAAAAAACTATCTCATTATTAGGGTTTGCATTAGTTTTTAAAGAAAAAAATAAAATTAAATATGAATATCATGATTTTTTGTCTCAAATATTATCACATGATTTTTTATTTTCAGGTGAATGTCTAATAAGTCTTCTTAAATTAGATAGATTTAAAAAAATAAGAAATATAAAAGTGTGGACTGATAATGGAAATCATTTTAGATCATATGAATTTTTATATTTCTTATTTAAAGAGGCACCTAAATATATCAAGGGTTCTATAAAATATAATTGTTTTGTTGAATGTCATGGAAAAAGCATTGTTGATGATCACTTTGGTATAATATCAAAAATCTTAAAAGAAAAAGAAAATGAGCTTTATATTGACAATATTAATGGTCTTAAAAATATTTTTGAGCAAGAAGAAAAAAGAAAAAAATTATATAAATAAGTGCTATCAGGCTCAAATGTTTCTCAGAAGTCATTTTTTATATTTATAAAAGAAAATTTAGGCCTATAAAAAGAGAGCTTGAAGTTAAAAATCTGTGCATCAATCTTTCATATTTGATGAAAGATGGGAAGCTATATACTTCACCTATAACATTTGAAAGTTTATCAGAATATTCTGAGATAACTTACCATTTGAAATCATGTGATGATACCAGAGAAACAAAAATATCAGAAGATGCTAGTGGTACATTAGGACAAGTTCATGAAGTAGGGCAACTTACTAGAGGGTGTATTTTAAATAGAGTTATTAGTCATTCAAAAACAACAACCTTTTTTTCTGAAACAAACTAAGAATATTTATGATGAGCCAAAGATAAGGTAATAACATTTATAGCTTTGGGGCTGCTATTACTCTCCCATGCAACTCATCATAAATATTTTTGGTCTGTAGTTTTGTAGTAGCACTTAAGATATTTTCAGTAATACTATAAGTTGCAATTTTCAATTCTAAAATCTATGACTTAATTTTTTAAAAAAATCATCTAAGTCCAAGATCAATTAAAGTTTTAGGATTGATTGTATTTTAAGCTTTCTGAATAATTTGAATATGAATAATGTGATTAAGTTATAAAATAATTAATCTGGCGCCTAGGCATAACAAGAAAAATAATGACCCATATGTTTGTTCTTGAGAACTTTCTCTTAGATTTCCATTGGTGTATCAGGTGGGAACCCCTCTTTAAGATTATCATTATTAAAATGGGCCAAAGGGGTCCCCATCAGTGCATAGAATATGTTTATGATATAGCCTTGATAGGGCATCTGAATTAAGCATTTCTTTGCCTGGTTTGTATTCAATTATCATTGGATACCTTTGTATGAGGCTCATATATCCAGCTTTTTGTCTAGATAGGTGTTGTTGAGTCTTGAAGAACAACAATAACTTGTGATTAGTTAGCACTTTGAATATCTGTGCACCTTCCAGATAACATTGCTACTTCATTAAACAATGGAAAATAGCTACCAGTTCCTTGTCATGTATTAGATATATTTGCTCATCATCAGATATCTTTCTTGATTCATATGCTACAGGGAAGAAGTTCTTTTATGCAGTTTTAATTTTAATTAACCCTCTTATTGCATAGTTGGAGGTGTCAGTTCCTAATTTTTATACTCCTTCATAATCTGGATAGTTTAAGATGGAGGGGTGACCATTTGTTCTTTTAATTGTCAAAAGTGTTGGTTTCTCAACAATGTCCATGCAAATTTTGTTGTCTTGTCAGTGATTGCAGACAGGGGGTGGTTAAGGCTCCCCAATCTGGGATGAACCTTCTGAAATACATAACCATTCCCAAAAATGTTCAAAGTTCACTATTATTATGTGATAATTTTATGTCTGTGATGGCTCTTATCTTTTCTAGGTCAGGATAAATCCCATCCTTGCTGATGATATGTCCTAGGAAAGTTAACTCTGTGGAAAAGAACTCACACATGGATGGTTTGGCCTCTAGTCAGTTCTCTTTAGTGTTGTGAGTTCCATGTAAATGTCTTTTTAGTACTGTTATTTATTGGGGCTGTATCTTATTTTGTCATCCAGGTTGACTATGAATTGCTTCCAATTATGTTCACTGAATACTTCATTAATTAATTTCACAAAGGTACTGGAATCATTGGTCATGCCAAATTTTAGGACAACCCATTCAAATGACCCATATTTGGTCCTAGATGCTGTCTTTGGGACATCCTCAGGTTGGCAACAGCACCCATGTTGACACTAATAATGTTGACAGTGACCATGTTGATAATTTTTTGACATGGTCACTGTTGACGCAAAACTTGAAATCTCCTATGTTTTTTTGTTAGTTGTGCTAGCTCAATTCCCATTTTTTAAAGTGTTCAGGGGTGAAAACCCAGAAAAAACTCCAAAATTGTGGCCATTTATGCACAATTTAATATTAAGCTTAATAAAAATCTTGATTCAACCTAATTTTTCCTTTACATTTACTAATAAGAACTAGTTTATTTTTTATTTGTCTTCACAACGTAAAAGTCTCAATGTCAACACCTTTTAAGCCAAACCTATTTTTAATACTAAAACTGAAACATCTACAATAAAAAATTAAGTGCACATTTAAATTTTTTATTACATTAATATATAGAAAAAGGCATTGTGCATATAGCTGATTGTTGAAATGTTCATCTTAAAAATATATCTGTGGCACTTATTCTGGCTTTAATATATTAAGTGGATTGGTGGCTAACACCAATTCAATAATTCAAGTGTGAGCTACTATGTAAGTTACTATAGAATTTATTATTAAAAATAATGTTGACACTCAGAAATGTTGTCTATTTTCTTGTGATCATCTGCTGGGTGGATTTAAAATAAATTAGAGTGGCACAATTAAGCTTAAATTAATATGCCACCTCCTATAAAGAATGTTGTAAGTGACATTGTCAACACTTAACCTTTTTCATATCTGAAAACAAATGCTTAACAACTTCCAATATACACAATGGTAAAATATCATATTCCTACTCCCAAAACATCATTTTTAATAAAGAAATAAAGAAATAAAGAACTTTGTTAATTTTTTAAATAATTTTCATATGTTTTTTTAATTTTATTATATGAACAAAGCACACAAAAAATGGTTAACATTTGCTAGCCTGCTTAAATTTATTAAGCACACTATAATTTTTCATAGTAAATTTTGAAGAAAATGTTGACAGTGTTAATGTTGTTAATAATAATGTCAATAATTTTTCTAGTCAAAAGTGAGAATTCAGCTTTTTTACTAATTGTCACTCATAATGTTGGCGTTTTTCATATCTCACATATGAAAATTTATGTTTTACATAATAAAAAACATATGATTTTTTGGCAACAGCACCCATGTTGACACTTTGTTGACATAGCCACTTTTGACTTAAAACTCTAAATCTCCTATGTTTTTTGCTAGTTGTGCTAGCTTAATTCTTTTTTTAAAGCGTTCAGGGATGCAAACCCAGAAAACACGACAAAATTGTGGCCATCTCAACACAATTTAATATTAAGCTTAATAAAAAACTTGATTTAACCTGATTTTTTCTTTACTTTTACTAATAAAAATTAGTTTATTTTTTATTTGTTTTCACAATGTAAAAGTGTCAATGTCAACACTTTTTAAGCCAAACTTATTTTTAATAACAAAACTGAAGCATCTACAGTAAAAAAATAAGTGTGCATTTAAAAAAAATTTATTGAATTATTATATTAAAAAATACAGTGCACATATATTTGATTGTTGGAATGTTCATGTTATAAATATAAATGTGGCACTTATTCTGTCTTTGATATATTAAGTGGATTGGTGGCTAACAGGGATCCAATAATTTAAGCGTGACTTACTATGTAAGTTACTATAGACTTTATTATTAAAAATAATGTTGACACTTGTAAATGTTGTTTATTTGCTTGTGATCATCCCCGGGGGTGGAGTTAAGCAAATTAGAGTGACGTGATTAAGCCTAGATTAATATGCCACCTCATATAAAGAATATTGTAAGTGACGTTGTCAACACTTTACCCTTTTCAATACTTGAACACAACTTTTTAAAAACTTCATATAAGTGCAATGGTAAAATATCATATTACCACTCCAAAATATAATTTTTAATAAAAAAGAACCTTGATACTTTTTTAACTTATTTTTATATGTTTTTTTTAATTTTTATATGTGAACAAAAACACACAGAAAATTGGTTAATTTTTTGCTAGCCTGCGTAAATTTAATTAAGCGTACTATGAAAAAACATAGTAAATTTTCAAAATAATGTTGACAGTGACAATGTTGTCAAAAATAATATCTACAATTTTTGTAATTGACAGTGAGAATTCAGCTTTTTTTACTAATTGTCACTCATAATGTCGACACTTTTCAGTTCTCACATATAAAACTTTATGTTTTATATAATAAAAACTTCTCATTTTTGATATGTTGTATTTTTGACTTTGCTCTTTCATATTTTTTAATTTTTGAAATAAAATCTATATCTAAATATAATACTTTCAAATATTTCTCTTAACTTTTAACTTGTTATTTATAACTTTAATAAATTAAAAACTATGCAAGTATTTTTTAACTTTTAAATGCCAATAAAACCATATAAGATTTACTTTTTTATATATTATGCTTTTTAAGTTGTTTTGTTTGTTTTTTACATGCATTGCTTTATTTTAAACCATTTTACTTATTATTTTAGGACAAGAACACTTCCAAACAGCCAAAGGGTAACAAGTGTCCCTCCAAGCCCACCAAAGCCACCAAAAAGAAGCCTGTCTCATCAAAGAAGGCCACCCCCAAACCATCCCCAAGCCCTCCCCTGAGCCCTCTCCTGAGAAGAGCCCTGCTCACTCCACTGGGGGAGAGGAAACTGATGGCTCTCTTACAGAGCACAGTTTCTACAACTTGGCTTCTGATGAGGAGCCAACCAAGAAGAAGTGGCAAGGCAAAAAGACCCCCCCCCCCAAAGAAAAGTCTCCTGCACATGAGGAGCACCACAACAAGCCCCCTTCTGCTTTGCCACCACCACCAAACTCCCCCATTCCAGTTTATCAGGGGATGATTCCAAGCCCTGCCCTGATTACTTCCCTGGCCTCCACCATGCTCCTTCTGGCCCCTGGGACCCTCTGTTGGCCCATAACATCTGCAATGTTGATAGCAAATTTAAGGTTCTCTCTTCCTTGCCAAAGTATTTTCCTATCATGAGTGTAAAGGGTGGGCTGTCCATGGTGTCCAATGGTTATATTTTCTCTTGTAACAATACCAACTGGGGATTCAAGAGCCAGAAATAACCTGTGAGAACCGCTCCTGACCAGTACAGCTCAATACTGAGCGCTGGGACCTGATCCAAACCATAAAGGGCAAGCATACCTGCATCATGCCCAACACTACCATCTCCCGCCTCCTGAAGTGGTATCTGGTGCAGATTATTCCCACCTCCAAAGACCTTTCCACCACTTAGCTGGCTATGCTTGCTTTCAAGTACCCCTCCCCAACCAACTTGAAGAGGGTGTCAACCCACAATCAGTTGATGAAGTTTGTTAGCAAAAGAAGCCAAGCCACCAATCCTCTGGTCAAGAGTGCCACCACAATCAAAGACCTGGTCCTCACAGATGCCCTCAAGAAAACAAGGATGGTGAGATGCTCCTGCTTCATGACAATGGGCAGGAAGGGGACTATAGGATCATTCCCTACACCACAACACAAAACCTGGAGCAGCTAAACACTGCTAACACCTGACTGTGCAATGGCACATTTGCAACCTGTCCCACCTTATTCAAGCAGCTTTGGGTACTGCATGGCCAATTTGACATGCAGGTCATCCCCCTTGTGTTTTTCTTCCTGCCTGGTGCTAAGGCTGAAGCCTATACCAGTGCCTTCAAAATTGTCTGGGATGCTTTGAGCTTCCTTCCCACCAACAAGCTCCCCCTCCCACCCACTACACAAGAGCCAATCCCTCCTTTTCTGAGAATGATAAGTCTGCCTAGGCCGCTGAGCAGCTAGCTTATGCGCACTCACTTGGGCCAAAGGTGATCATCATGGACTTTGAGCTTGCTCAGTTCAGAGCCTTCAAGGCCACCTTCAATGGAGAAGTACAAGGATGCTTCTTCCATTTTAGGCAGGCCCTCATCAAGAATCTCAAGAGAGAAAAGGAGCTTTTCAAGAAGTATCTTAATGATGATAAGGGAAAGTGCTGCTTTACCATCACCCAGTTTGCTGCCATGGCTTTTGTGCGGCCAGAGCATACTGGGATTAGCTTTGAGGCCCTCCTGGAGGACGCTTATATCAAGAAGCACTCCACCATCTTCAAGGGCTACCTTGATTACTTCAAGCGCAAATGGGTAGGGAAGAAGGTGACTTCCCGGAGAGGAAAGAGCGGGGCCACAGAGCCATGAAACTGTCAGAGCACCTATATTAAGGGAGAAATGAAGACCACATCCAGCCTGGAGTTGTGGCACAAGCTCCTGAAGGTGAAGTTTGGGTCCAACCCCAAGTATAACAAGTTCTTCTCCAAGCTGCAGGAGGAGCAGGCCTGGAATGTCTTCAAGTTTTATGACCTGGCCAACTGGGTGGCCCCCAAGAAGAGAAAAAGTAAGGAGAAGGACTATCAGGAGGATGTCCAAAAGGTGGTGAAGAAGGGGTATAAGGTGGCGGAAATAAAAAATACCTTGAAAATGTAGCAACTGCTCTTGCTGGTGGCTTCTTTTAGCCCAGTAAACTTTGCTTTTCCTGGATCCTTTTTAATTTTGAATTTTATATACATTTTGATAGTACTAATTTTTTAGATATAAATGGTAAGTTTCAGATACATTTCCAATGTGGTTTAGTAAGAAATATCTTATATTTTGTTAATTTAAATTTAAGGTATGAGATTTTTTCAGTTATGCTTATATAAAGTATAATAAATTAAATATTGAGTTTTCTTATACTTTGTAGTTATTATGATATATTAAATATCATTATTTTTGGTTCATTGGAATTTTAAGTTTGTGGGGAAAAATAGTTTTATAATAAAGAGTGCAATTTACATAGTAAATTGAAACATACTTGCTTATATCTCCTTATTCTTATTACTTGTGGTATTTGTTATTGCATTTATAGATCTCTGGAACCATATTAGTATAATAATGTATTTAAAAATATTTTTTTCAATTAAAAATGTTTAGGGTAAAGTGTTTTGGTAAAAAAACTGTTGACATCCAGGAGATGACATTATGTAAAACTGGGTTGTCACTTTACTATAGCTTGACATTAAAAGTGTTGACATTATTAGTGTCAACATGGGTGCTGTTGCCCTCAGGTTTGTCTGATTTGATGGTAACCTACAGTTAGATTAATCTTGTGAAATTTTTTGATTCCCCTAAGTCATCAAAGAGGTAATTAATCAGGTGCTTGGGATACCTGCTCTTAATTGTGACTTTATTAAGAGCTCTGTAATTGATAACAAGGCAATATTCTCCATCTTTTTAAGCTACAAAGAAGGCAGATGCACTAATGGAAGAATTGAATGATCTTATAGGCCTTTTTTATGCTTCATCCAGATACTTTTTTAGTGCATTATCCTCTTGTGGTGTTAGATGGTTGATTGGTTGAGCGCTAGGGACACTTCCTTTTAGGTCAATTTTGTATTGAATATCCCTTTCAGTGATAACTCTGATAGCTTCTCCTGGAATACAGAGGGGAATTATTAGACAAATTGTTGATGTATGGGATTCTGTTCCTGTGAAGCTTACATGTTTTTAAATAATAACTTTGTATGTTCAGATATTCCAGTCAATCTTACTAGTGTCGTAACTGTGCTGTTGTAGCAGAGTTACACGGGGGAAAAATATTTAGAAGATAGATAATAATCTTTATTGTGAGATAGTGATTATATAGCTATTGTGAATTGCTGGATAGCAGGAATATGATTGATGATCACATGGCTGGATGGAAGAGGGGGTGGCTTGATCCTGGTAATGAGTCAAGCGCCAAATTGAGATATCCACCGTGAAGGATCATCATCTGTTCAAGTTGACAGATTTGGTAACTTGAGTTGACTTCCTAGTCTGGCTTCAAGTGACCGGGTAATCCAATTGTGGGTCACAAACCTGCTTGGTTGGAACCTTGCTGGCGGGTCAAGCCTGAAGTTTCAACACCCCCCCTGGCTGAAGGTCGGCCTCTTCTGGAGGCAGGTTGTCAGGGAGGTTGTTGGGAGCCTGGGCGCCATATTGAAGCAGTTGTTGCTCGGTGGCGGGCAGGGCAGTTACTTGTTGTTTCTGTCTTGCTTTGCAGGATTGTAGGCGGTTGTGGTATAAGGTCTTGTCTTGCTTGCGTTTTCCGAGTCCTTGCACGAGGTAAGTGTTATTGCCGTTTACCTTTAGAATGATTGCTGGCCCTACTTTTTTGGGTTGTAGTTTGCATTTGTCAACATTCATGACCCAGACTTTGTCCCTGACTTCATGTCTTTGACAAATGAGAATGAAGGTCTTTTATAAGTGTTCTCTTTCTTTGGCTGCTTGTTTGCTGTTGGCCTCTATTGCTTAAGGATCTGAGCAAGGGGGGACTTGACTTGGAATTTCCAGTTTGGGTCCTGTCAATGCTTGAATGATATTTGGCTGTGTGCCTTATACCAGTTCAAACGGGCTTTTCCCGGTGGATCTGTTCACTTGGGTTTGGCACACAAGTAACACAGTCAGTAGCTTCTTATACCAGTCTTCAGGTCTCCCAGCGGTGAAATTGGCTAGGGCTTGCACAAGGCTACCATTAAGCTGCTCTACACGTCCATTGGCCTGTGGATGGTATGGTGTTGTTATGATGTGTTTGACCCCATTCTTAGTGAGGTATACATTGGTGTTTTTGGAGGTCAATTCTTTGCCCCCATTGGTTATCAGGAGTTCTGGCTTTCCAAACTTACTGATTATTTCCTTGCCAATGAATTGTTGGACGTCGTTACTGGTGTGTGTTTTCACCGCTTGGGCTACTGGCCACCTTGTTGCAAAATCTATGGCTGTGATGATGTATTTTTTATTGTTGTGTTTTCCTGGCATGGGGCCCACAATTTCAAGAGCCCATACCTTGAACCGCAGTTGGGTTTAAATGGGGAGTACAGACTTAGGCGGGGTTTTGTTCTTGGCAAACTTTTTGCAGACCTTGCACTGTTCTAGCACTTCCTGGACATTGCGGTATAAGGTTGGTCACCATGCTTTATGTTTTAGGAATTCATATAGATTCTGGCTCTTGGTATGTCTAAAATCTCTGTGGTAGCAAAGAATGGTATCATTGTTGATATGTGGGGATGTAGGGAATGGTTGTGCCATCCGACATCTTTCTGTGAAGAGTCCCGTATACATCAGCGAAGAGGTGTTCATTCTTGATGACTGTCTCTTTGGTGATATTGGTTGTGCCTGTGGGGAACCCTTTGTCTTTTTTTTGGAGCACCAGGAGAGACCAGTCTGGGTCAATCCCATTCTCTCCCCTAGAAGCGCGGACATACAGGCGGGACAGGGCATAAGCCATGGCAAGTTTGGCCCTGGGCTTATATTGGATGAGCATGTTAAACCTTTCTAAGATTTCCATCCACTGCGCTTGGCGACGTGACAGATTTGCTTGTGTCTTGAAATAGATGAGCAACTTATGATTGGTTAGTGCTGTGAATTCTTCCTGCTGTTCCAGGTAACAGCACCATTTGACTAGGCAGTGTACAATGGCCAACAGTTCTTTGTCGTGGATTGGGTATTGACACTTGCCATCCGTCAGTTTGCGCGACTTGTAGGCTACAGGCAGGAAATCACCATCACTATTCTTAATTTTTAGTACTCCCCCAATGAACGCATCTGAAGCGTTGGTTTCCATCTGGTATTCCCCATCTCATTTGGGGTATTTTAAGATGGGCGCTGATGTGTGCTTTTCCTTGAGACGTCTAAAACAGAGGTTGTGTTGGGGGTCCATACAAACTTGGACTTGACGCCTGTTATGGCAGACAAGGGGGCGGTCAAGACGCCGCAGTTGGGTATGAAGAGCCGTACATAGGCTACCATTCTCAAGAAAGTGCGGAGTTCTGATTTGTCCTTGGGAGGTGGCATTTTGCAGATGGCTTGTATCTTCTGGCTGTTGGTTTGATGCCGTCTTTTGAGACTATATGTCACAAGAAGGGTAGTTGCTCTCAGAAGAACTGACATTTGGAGGGCTTGGCCAACAGTTTGTGTTGTGCCAGGGTCGCAAAGACTGCCTCCAGGTCTTTGTGGTGCTTTTCCACAAAGGGGATGTAGACAATAATATTGTCCAGGTATACTAGTGTGTATTTGCCTATGTGTGGCGCAAACACTTTGTTCATGAAGGTTAAAAAGGTGGACAGGACGTTGGTTATGCCAAAGTTGAGTACCAAACAATTGTAGGAACCATACTTAGTGTGGATGGCTGTCTTGAAAAATGTCTTCCTCCTTGATGTGAATCTGGTTGTAGCCTGCAGTTAGATCAATCTTGGAGAAGACAGAAGCTCCTCCCAAGGTGTCAAAGAGATTGTCAATTAACAGTAATGGGCAACAATTCTTAATAGTAACTTTGTTTAAGGCGCAGTAGTCTGTGACCAGGCGTAAGGTACTGTCCTTTTTAGCCACAAAGAATATGGCAGCCCTAAAGGGAGACTATGAGGGGCGGATAAGTCCTTTTTCCAGTGCCTCCTTGAGATAGACGTGCAGGGTGTTGTCCTTGTTTGGGGTCAGCCTGTAAATGGGGCATGCCTTGGGTACAGCCCCTTTGAGTTGGATCATGTGTTGGATGTGTTTCTCAGGGGATAGCCCAGGTAATGCCTCCTTGAAGATTTCTGGGTGCCGGGCCACAATGTTGCAGTCTTGTGGTATGGAGGTGTCCTGTGATCCTTGAAGTGTATTATTTCATACTGAAAGGAGTCCCAGTCAATTGCTTTCAGGTTTTCCTTCTTGTCCAAAGTCTCTGTGATGCGTACAAAGACGTGGTCTTGTAGGAGTTGGTCTACAGAGTCCGGGTAGATTTGGTGGTTGACACCTTCATGCTTGATGGTCAACACTGAGGTTGCCCAGTCCACGTGGGGGTTGTTTTTCCGTAACCAGTCTAGTCCCAGTACAATTTCAAACTTAGGGAAGTCAATGAAGGGACCTTGGATGGTGGAGTGGAGGTTCTCAAGCATGATGGAGAAGGGGGCAGTTTCCTTTGTCACGGCAATGTGATGTTCATCAGCCAGGACCATGTTTTTAATCTGCAAAGGATTAGTGGCCAGCTTGAATTTGTTCACAAAGCTGCTGTTGACTAAAGTTTGATTTGCGCCTGAGTTCAATAGTGCTGAGCCTGTGTAACTGCAAAAGCAGAAAGGGTAAGACATCAATTTATTGGGATGTCTGGCAATGGTGTACAGTACCAGGTCTTCCGAGGGCACTTGGATCATTGGGCATTGGTCCACATCCTTGGGTTGGTATTCATTGTTGGGTGAGTCAGGAGTTGTGTGAGAAGAGCTTGGCTTGCTTAGTGCTCTCCCCGGGCTTTTCCCTCATCTTGATTGCCTTGGGTGGTGGTGACACAGAAATGGGTGTGATTTGATTGGCTGTTATTCCCATTCCTATTCCCATTAGAACCCGTGGGTTTGTGGTTGTTGTTGTTTGTTACCTCCAGGAGGTGGTTGTGAGGAGCGCCCACTTGAGTGTGAGTCCTTGGGTCTCTCTCATTTCCCAGTCTGTGCCTTGTGCAGCGCGTTGGAGATTTGTTCTGCTTTTTCTGCTTCACAGTACAGGCTTTGTAGGTTGGTAACTTGGTCCAGGTTCACATGTCTCATCACATTCAACTTGAGAGCGTTGTAGTACATGAGGTGTGTTGCTGGGGTGTCAAAGGCCATGTCGGATGGGGCGCAGAGACAGAGTTCCTTGTAGGCGCGGGTGAGTTCCTTCACAGTGCCTGTCTGAGTCAGGTTCTTTACTTGGTGTATGATCATGAGCGCTGTATCCTTGAGCACAAACTTTGCCAGGAAGTTTTGTTTGAAGGTGTCCCAGTTCTTGTCTGTGTGCTCTTTGTGCCATTTGTCACACCAGGTGCCAGTGTCATGGGTCAGACAAATGGAAATCTCTGCAATCCAAAACTGCTGTGGGCACTCCATCTGGGCTAGCTTGCTTTGGGCGGACTGGATCCATGCGGCAGCATTGTCGTTGTTGGCCCCCGCAAAGGGTTCCAAGGCGGTGCTGCAAAGTCTTTGTGCAACATAGGCGGGCATGGTGGTCTTGTCAGCTGGTTGTGGCGTTGATGAGGGTGCCTGAAAGAACCCTTGGGCGGATAGTGCGTTGAAGGGGGGTAGCGGTATCACTGTGTTTTGGTAGAGGACAAAACCATTGGGTATCTCAGTACCAGGAGTATACAGAGTCCAGTCAGGCAGGAGGCCAGACATAATTCTGTCAAGGATTTGTTGGCCGTGGCGTGTGTGGGCAACAGGCAGAATTTTTCAAGATAAGGTATGATGGAGAGCCTACCTGTGCTACAATGTTGTAACTGTGCTGTTTTAGAAGAGTTACAAGGGGAAGAATATTTAGAGGTTAGATAATAATCTTTATTGTGAGATAGTGATTATATAGCCATTGTGAATTGCTGGATAGCAGGAACATGATTGGTGATCAGACAACTGGATGGGAGAGGGGGTGGCTTGATCCTGCTAATGAGTCAAGCGCCAAATCAAGATACACTGTGAGGGATCATCATTTATTCATGTTGATTGATTTGATAATCCGAGTTGACTTCCTGGTCTGGCTTCAAGTGACCGGGTAATTGGATTGCGGGTCACAAACCCGCTTGGTTGGAACCTTGCTGGCAGGTTGAGCCTGCGGTTTTGACAAGTTCAAATGACTGTTTCAGTACTGGTATTAGCCCAAGGAAGGCCTAATAACTGCTGAATTAATGGTCTATGGAGGGTGTGGTGACTGCTATAACAGGTTTTTAGACTTAAGCAGTACTTAGATAGGTGAGCACCAGGAAAGGTGGAGTACAACAGAATATGCCTTGCCAGCATAAAACTGAGGAGTTGTTGACTATTTTCAATATATGAAGGTCATGGTATTAACAACATCAGAAGAGGATCAGGTGTTGGTCATCAACAGGGCAACAGGACACAGAGTTGGTGGATAGTAGTCAGTTTGATACCAGATAGACAATATATACTTTGGGAAGGATTCAGTTTTTGGTTGGAAACAAGACAAAAGAGTGGAAACAGGGTTGACAGAAAGATGGGTATAGGCAAGTAAAGGATTCAGTTTTTGGTTGGCAACAAGACAACAGAGTGAACAATGTTGTAAGAAGGATGGGTGTATGTTAATCAGTCAGAATTTGGACAGATAATGAATACTGGGGAAGGAGAAGAGAGGATTAAGAATTGATAAGTTGCATACAGCAGACTTATGGTTCCTAGGTGTCTCTATATTAACAGTGCTTAAAACATGTAATCAACATCTGTTTATAGCGCCCATTAGCTATAATAGATTTTACAGACCCAAGGTCTAAACCTATGCAAAAGCAGTTGACAAGTAACTTATCCAAGTTAAAGGAGAAACAACAGTATTTAGTTTACAATAAAAGTTGTCTAATTTATTACATAAGTCAAGTGAAGATTATATAGGCATTTATGAGATGATAGACAACTAAAATGTGGATCAACAATTAATATATATAATAGTGAGTATTTCTGTCTATAATGCCAACTCAAGTGGGCTCAAGCTGTAAGAGATTTGACTGAATTGATTTTTACTTAAATTTGATTTTAAAAGTTGATTGTTAAGCAAAAAGCTCAATCTGGCTCATGCTTACATTCAATCCCTTACATGAATCTTTGAAAGTACACAGATTAAATTCAGTGGAGTGTGGTCTAAATCATGCTGAACTGAAATATAAGCCACTCAATCTTTTAATAAATTTGTATTTGATTACTTGAATTTTAAATTAGTGACTAAATCCATTCAACCATATCAAAGTGGCTTATCTGTATAGATTACCCAACTCTAGAATGGGTGGATTAAAATTAGAAAGGAAGCAGCAATTGTTTAATATCCTTTTATATGATTGGGTGTTTAAAATCTGCTTATAATTGAATTAACCAATGAAAAGAGAGTTTGATCAGTTTTAAATATATTAAATTTAAAAATACATATATTTTATTTTAAGTACAGAATGGTTGGCTTGGAAATTTTGAATCTATATATTCCAAAGTGAAATAATAGAATATTCCACTTGGATGCATCAGCTGATCCAATTGGCTGCATATTGTTTCAGAGTAAACCTTGATTGCCATAGCTCCATCCCAGAAGAACATCAGTGAAGTAAACTGGCTATGATAAAATTATGATTTAATATAATGATTTTCATGAAATTTAGAGGACCTAGATTAGGGTTTCAGATGATTCCAATCAAAATGGTACCAAGCATGATAGCTCTAGCTGCTCTAGATACTAAAATACCCATAGGGGATATCTTACTAAATGAACCCAAGTACACAAGGCACAGTTTCATTTATGAAGCTTTATTCAGTTACAATGACAATGATAAAAACAGAGGGGGTGGCCTCTATTTATACCATTAAGAATCATGCCAAATCAATGACATAATGCAAAGATTTAGCATAATAAACTGCAGAGGTGCACAAGAGAATCACTTCTCAACACACATAATTTAACAGCATAAATCATTATTGGCATTGGCACTGCAAACCTCTTGAAATACATTACAATGCTGATATATATAGTTAAGTGCTAGAATCTGGTTCACACCATAATCAAAGGCTCAGCCTTGATTTAAAATTATCTAAATTTACTTTTAATGCATACTAAAAAACTAAAATCAATGTATCTCAGTGAATACTAAGCCGTTTTGATGTCCAAAAGCTTATTTTAAAGCTGCAGATCAGCTTACATTTTAAAGGGATTTTAAAATCAATAACTAAATTTTAAATTAATTAGTTTAGCCTTACCAAACTTAATAGTAATACTATACTTATTTAGGTTTAGTTATTATTTATACTTGGACTATACAGTTGAATTTCAAATTTAAATAAATATAATTGGAATTACATTTTTATAAACAATTGAATAAAATTTTAATTAAACATGTGATAAGTCATCCAAGCCTAAAAATACAATAATATATATTAAATTGATTTATTTAATTCAACTTTTATTCTGTCCTTGGACAGGGTAACCAGCTAGTATGGAATATTGATGATCAATCAAATTAGTTGCTACAGTTTTATGTGTAGAAAAGAACTAAAAAGACTGGTTTTAAGTTATACCAGCAGTTTCAGTTAGCAACTAGTTGTTTAAAAGGCAATTGTAGAAAATTGGGTACAATATGGACATATTATGGAACAGACAGTTTAACAAATCACGCATACTTCATCTGAGCAACAGATATGAAATTTTGTATGGTGTGGCAAGCATATTTGACCTATAGAATTTTCAAGCCAAAAGGTAAAACCTATAGCTTTTTATGGACAACAGGTAATGCCTATAGCATTGTATGGTCAACAGAAAAGCTGGTAAATATAATTATAGCTCATAGCTATTTCAACACAGAGGGGATAGCTGCATGGTCATTTGGAAGGTGTTTTAAGAGTTTGCAGTAATGCAGTTCAAGTACAGCCTTATGTCTAAGAAATTACCTCATCTGGAGAAGGACACCCCCATCCAGCTGGCACCTGGTATTAACCCAGGAAATTTATTGTTATCTGAGAAGCTGGAACGCCACAGCAATGCTATTTTCCACCATGAATACATGCTTTATGTTGATTTTGGTTTTAGGTAGCTTTATAAGATTGGCCAATTTCTTATCAACAAGAGATTAGTCTGCTCCAGTATCAAATAGTACTGTGTTCTGATATCTTCAAAAAATTAAAGGATAGCTTTGAAATGTGTTTCCAGATCAGGCGGCAAACAGTATGGAATAACTGGAGGGTACTTGTATCATGGTGATTGAATTCACATCTTAGTCCCTGTACAAGTCTTGTAATGTGGGGGAGGGCAGATTGCCTAAGCACACCCCTGACCTTTTCCCTCCTCAGTTGCAGTATCAGTACAGTAGTTTTAAAAGCTATGGCAACAAGAAAAAATACTTCAGATTTAAACTAAATTATGTCAGATTTAAACAAAATCCAACTCTAAGGTTAAAATATACACTCTTTTAACAGGGTTTATTGGCGTTAATGGGCAAAGTAGGTCAACACAGCAATGAAGTACTCACTTGCAAAGCAAAACCATTTGAAATATAATCCAAAATACATGGATTCACAAACAAAATGGTGTGAGTTAACTTTTGGTGTACATATGTTTACTATGTGAATCAGTGACAAAATACACCCAAGCGTGATGTGTCAAAACTCAATCCAAAAAAAACACAATAGCAACTCACTATGTAAACAAAAACACTCAAGCAGTTTGTGTAATGGGTTGTAATCAAGAATGATACCAAGGTATCTAAAATAAGACATGTGATCTGAGACAAATTTTTTAAAAATATTGTGTTGGGTGCTTAATTTGGCGTAAAATATGGAAAATAAGTGGAAATTATTTTGGGTATTCTAAAATGGGTGTGGTAAAAACAAAAACAACTAAGAAATAAAAAATCTATAATTGGTATATTGGGTGGGAAAAATATTAATTGAATATCCATAAACAGATAAAAGCAAAAATTAAAAAGATTGAGTAACTTAATTAAGTTTTATTTAATATTTTACTAAATTCTCAAAATGGAAGGAACACAGCAACAGACTACCATTGCACCTGTTGTGTGCTGCAGTTGCAGTTGCCCCTGCGGGTCAAAGAATAGACTTAGTACAACATAAGTGCCTACTCAGGAGGGAGGCGGGAGAGGAGAGTTCCATAGTGACACTGCACTGACAAAGCCAGTTCAAGGAGCACAAGCTGCTAGGGTGCAGAGCATAAACCCTTGGGTCCCAAAGCTGACCTGGAAGCCCACCAAGGTTACAACTACCAAAATGGTTAGAAACAAGGAGGTAGAACTTAATTTGTATGTGTTTGATGTTGTGTACTGGCAAGAGTCGGTCCTGTCAGCCATGCTGGAGAAGGTGAAGCCTGTACTTGATACTAGCTACAAGCCCTACGTCAGTGATGGTGATCAGGAGGATGACAAGGAGCCCCTGTTCTAACAAACTAATGAAGGACAGCTGGTGTTAAAGAAAGTTGCTGTGTTTTACACCAAGGTGCCCATGCCCTGTGTTGTGCCCAACACCAACAAGCCAATCCCTACTGCTAAAGAAGCCCACTCACAAGTGCATTCCTGACATTAAGCGCATCATCCTTCTCCGGCTCATGCAGGAATCTGGTGATTACAAGGCAGCTGCGGCTCTTGTTGGGGTGGATCCCAAGTACGCCTCAAAGACCTTCAACAAGTTCATTAATACTGGTTGAGCCCTTGCCGCGGAGAAATCCTTGTGTGTTTCAACCATGCTCACCAAGGAGCACAAATGGGCAATCCGTCAGTGAATAACCCAAGATTGCCATCTTTAACTGGCAAATATACAGGCCATGGTCAAGTCTGCTTTTGGGATTGAGACCTCAATTTCTTTCTATTATCATTTGTTCAAGGGAATGTACTTTTCCTAGAAAAAGCTTGGGTATCCCCCTACAATTGGAACAGCCCAGCCAATATTGAGACCTGGAAAAATTACACTGAGGCGTACACTGCCCTCAAAGCCAAGGGGACAGAGAAATTCTATTATATTGACAAATCAGCATTTGCCTCATCAATGCACAATGGGTATGGGTATGTCCCCAAAGGCTCCAATGATGGGATGGCTTGGCATGCTGCAGTCCGCGCCACAGCATACTCAATGGTGGCTCTCCTTGGTCCAAAGGGGGTTGAGCTATACCAAATGATACTAGGCTCCCACAATAGTTGGACCTTCCTATCATTTCTCTGATTGGTCCAGGAGCACCTGAGGCGCATGAGCCTGGGCTTTACCAACGTAATTGTATTGGACAATGTTGGTCTCCACAAGGTGGCAGATATTCTTGAAGAATTTACATCAATTGACACCAGCATTGCAGTGGGCCCCCAGTAATTGGCCACAGCAAATTTGCGCCTTCTCTTCCTCCCTGCCTATTTGCCCTTCCTAAATCCCATTGAGGAAGTCTTTGGGTGGCTCAAGCAAGTTGTCAAACAAGGAACCCCAACAGGGACTGAGGACCTGTTTGATTTGCTGCAGGCCAGGATCCATACCCTCCCAGCTGAGACCATGGCCAAATTCTATGGTCACACTGATTTTTTCATCCCTGTGTGCCTAGCCAAACAGCCAATCAATTAAAGGCTTAGTGTATCCAACTTTTTTATATTCTCTAATTTACTATTCAAGATTTATTGATTATCATTTTATATTTAGATGGTTCCACGCCTTCAATCACATTCAGAAGGACCATCAATAGATGTAAGTATTTTATTTATTTTATTATATATTATTTAATATGTCATCTGAGGTTATCCCAAATGCTTGATACTGGATTACACAAATATATTTATATCACTTTTTTCAAATAAATATAAAATACTCTTATAAAAATTAAATGTAAATTGTAAGGTTGAAATTTATTTTATTACCATATTATTTCTTACTTTTATGAAACCCATTCCTGCAATATATTTTGCAAATCTTGTTTGCTTAAATCTTATTTGAAAAATTATTTATAATAATAAAAATATAGTAGAGTATAAATATATTTATTGATATAGAGATAAAATTAAGTGCACCTATAATGAGTTTGGCGGTATGTACCCACCCCGCAATGGAGGTGGCGCACAACCTCCACCGCCACACTGTGGACAGTGGATACACCCGTATTAATGTCTTTGCGCCTGCTGGTAAAAGGAAGGATGGTGAGGTGGGAATGGAGGAGCAGCTTTTCTGGCAGGGCTGCAAACCTGAAGATGCCAGCCAGGACCAGGGCGTCCTGGATGACGTGATCCACCAAGTCATACCCAGTGGGGACCTTCTTCCCGTCCAGTGAGAGCCTGGCCTTGTTGACCCCAAGAAGGACCCCATCTAGGTCCTCTACACTGGCGCTCATCCCAAAGAAGAAAAGATACCCAAGGTAAACAACAAGGTGAAGCCTTTGTCCAGCAAAGGCTTCTGTAAACTTGCACAATTTGTTGTATACAGCGCTAATATTCTTCTCGTGCTTGGTTTTGGCAAAGGTCAGCTCCATAGCTGCAGGGACCCCCGTCTTGCTGGCACTCCAGGCCAGACCAAAGTCCGCCAGGAAGATTTTTGTCCTTTTTACGGCTGTTGCGTCTGCAACAGCCAATTTTGATACTGCGCGCCCAAAGTTCTCCAACAGGTAAGAGATGGTATGCTCCAAGGGGTACAGAAGCAAGCAGCTGCATGAGCCTGGCCCATCTCTGGTATATTCTTGAATGGGAGCGTCACCAGGATGTCCCAAACAAGCTCAATGGAGTTTACACAGTAAACTCCACCAAGGTTAACTGGGTCCAGGCGGACTAGTTGGGCATCCTTGTAGGCAGTAACTGCCCACAAAGATGCCCCCTCACCATGCAAAAGCCCAGCCACTGCTTTCCTGAACATTGGGAATGTACCATGGATCCTGTCTTCAAGCTCCCGCAAGACAGGGGGGGACAGGAAAAGCTGTTTGGCCACATGAGTGGCGTAGTTGGAGTAGAAGGTGGGGGGACAAACAGAACCAGGACCCGGCGGAGTTCACCATCAACATCTTCTAAAAAAAGGTAAGTATTTAAGAATTTTTATAAATTATAATTTTTTAGGTTACCTTCTTGGGTTTCTTCCTTGCCAGCAGCTTCAGTCAGCTTTGCCATTCTTGGCGCAAGCAGTTGTGCGGGCAATTTGGAATCCTCTGCCCTGGAATGCTTGGCGGGTTTGAGATGTTCATACATCTCTGGGTCATCAACCCCAACAGACGGCGCAGAAAGATTGTATGCCTTGAACTGCAGGCCCTCAAACACAATTTTTTGATTATTTATTAAGCGCTCAATTGTCTTCTCTGGGGTGTCTGGCTTTTTCTCAACATTAGTGCCTTTGCAGACACCTTGTCAATTTTGTCCCCAGTGAGAATGACAGACTTCACTTTGGCTTTGACCTTGCAGTCAATGTCCTTTATTTTGGCAATTGCCAAGTCAAGGTCTTTTAGCAGCTTCTCCAAATCTCTCATTGATTTTTTACTAACCTTTCCATATGTTTTTATAGCTTTTGCCCCAATAAATTCTGTATTATTTTTATACTGTTGCCTCTGTGTTTATTCCTTTTTGTTTTTCCATCTACTCCATTATCCCATCTTTTTACCCATTTTGTATATGTTTTATGCTCATCTTGATATGTGTTGTTTGCTTTGTGTTGGCATTGTTTCCTTGATTACCATATTATTTTTGGCGCTTGACATAGCCCCTTGTGAAAATATTAACAACAATTTGGTGATCAGCTAAAATTGAATTAGAAAATTATAGTTTTAACTGTTTTTAGATAAAGTTGTTACTGATCTGAATTCAAAACCTTAATGATAAACTTTAAGCCAATCAGGAGCCAAGTGATAAAGTGATTGTTGTGACATAAAGGGTCATTCAGTAATTATTTGATGCATGTGTGCTAATTAAAGTGATTGGCTGGTTGTTTTGCCATTGTGCGCCATTGCTGCTGTGGCAAGTTGTTGATGGACTAGTGCTAACCCAGTAGCTGATTGGGCACTAGTCCATCAGCAACTTGCCACAGCGGCAATGGCGCACAATGGCAAAACAACCAGCCAATCACTTTAATTAGCACACATGCATCAAATAATTACTGAATGAACCTTTATGTCACAACAATCACTTTATCACTTGTCTCCTGATTGGCTTAAAGTTTATCATTAAGGTTTTGAATTCAGATCAGTAACAACTTTATCTAAAAACAGTTAAAACTATAATTTTCTAATTCAATTTTAGCTGATCACCAAATTGTTGTTAATATTTTCACAAGGGGCTATGGTTTGAATGCTAAAAATAACTGTGTTCTGGATCTAGATGCACACCATAGTAAATATATGATTTTATAGAAATAAGCTGAACATAAAGAATAAAACCAACTATAAACAAAGAGAACATGAACAATTGAAATTCAAAATAAAGATAATATAAATATACAATGTTTGGTGACGGGGGGTTTATTGAGGCGGGGGAAGTGATGCCTAGGAGGCAGAATAACGCAGGAAGGAAGACGTAGAGGCAGTGCTGGCCTGGGGGGTCTGGGATTGGGTGGGTTGGGTTTGCGGGTTGAGGGTGTTGGTGACAGGGGTGGAGGCAGAAAGATTGCGCATGATGGCCGCCATATACCACTAATTGTACTCTTCATCAGTCATTGGCTGGATGGGCTGGTAGGTGGCTGTGGCACAAGGTGGGAGGCGCTTATCCTTGCGTTATTGGTTGCCCATATTCACATGGAAAACCATTTGTACTAACAAGTCAGCCACCATTTGGTGACCAAAGAGAAAATTGTATCAAGGGCCCCAAGTTAGAGGTTGTTGAAAGCCTGAGAGCGGCGCTCCTGGAGTGTATCTCCAATATTAAATATAACAATATCTGCCAGATGGACGTCAGCGTGACCAGCTGGTATACAGAGGCCTGGTGCCCGCGTCCCTGGATAGCCTCAAGGGCGGTGGAGCTTCCCTCCATCTGGTGGCTCAAGAAAACCTGGTATTTGGAATTCAAGTCATCCCAGGAGTCAAGCAATCCACCAAGGATGTGGCTGTATGAGTACCCATCAATTAATTCAGGGTTTTTCCAATAGTAGACAAAACCCTTGGCTGAAACAGCCAGAAATGCACCAATGAATGTCCCCTTTGTCAAAACCGCAGGCTCAACCTGCCAACAAGGTTCCAACCAAGCGGGTTTGTGACCTGCAATCTAATTATCCAGTCACCTGAAGCCAGACTAGGAAGTCAACTCAAATTACCAAATCCAACAATATGAACAGATGATGATCCTCCACGGTGGATACCTCAATTTAGCGCTTGACTTGTTATCAGGATCAAGCCACCCCCTACTTCCATCCAGTTGTGTGATCACCAATCTTGTTCCTGCTATCCATGGATTCACCATGACTATATAATCACTATCTCACAATAAAGATTATTATCTAGTTTCCAAATATTTTCCCCCTTGTAACTTTGCTAAAACAGCACAGTTACGACACCTTCTTGATCTTCTTCCTTCCATTCTTGGTGGCGGCTTTTCCTTGCTCACAAAAGTTGTCAAATGCAATTGATAACTTGTAGTATGAGATAAACATGATGTCATCTCTTAGACTTGTCAAGCATCTGACCAGGGTTGATTCAATTGTGGTGTTATATGAGGAATCCTCAGCGCCATCCCATTGATTGCTGGCAAAATTTGTAAGAACCCTAATTGAAGCCACCTTTCCGTGCATCCAGAGCTGCATCATGCGCTCAGACACCCAAATGCCATGGTGCGCAAGTTGCTTCTGGACCTGGTTCAAGGGAAGCTTGGGGTCCTGAGGGGAGGTCAAGCATTATTGGGTATGCCTCATTGATCTGGGACACTGTGGTCTTCTTTGACTTCTTGGCTTTCCCAATCAGATTTCCCTTATTCATCAGATTGTTGAATTCCCGCATGACAGTAGCCTGAGTGAATTGTAATTGGCTGGCTATCTGATCCTAGGACAGACCCTGTAGGTTGAGTGCCACAATTTCCTGAAGAATTTGGGCAGTGATTATTCTGTGTTTGGGGCGCTGGGCGGTGGGAGCTGAAGCCTGATTGGCTGAGGGGGGGGAAGGTTGGGCGGTGGCAGGAAGTTGTTAAAAATCAAGGTTGCTATCCTGATTGGTTGGTTGACAGACAGCTTGTGCAGGGGTGGGTGTGGGATCAAGGGCAGAGCTAGACGCTAAGTGACTCTCAAACAAGTCAAAGCCATATGGGTTGGAGGACAGTAACAGGTCAGCTTCCTTGTTACCCGCCTCAAAGGCTTGGGTATAACTCGGGTGCCTCCACGTTCTGAGCCTCGCCTCCATTGAAGCTGGCTTGGCTGCTGGCGCGGTTGAAGATGTTGCTATTGAAAACCATATTGAAATAAAACCTAGGATAAAATCACTAAAAGTAGAAAGTTTAAAATTTAATGATTTATTTTTATTGTAATCACAAGTCCATATTTGGAAAGTTCTCAAGACCATTATACACAAATCAGGAGCCATAAAAAATGAATAAAATGCCTCTATTACTAAATTGGATAGCTGTTGATTGGCTGTTATACTGTTATTTTTTATTTTAGGCTGCCCATACTACACATCTTGTGTGAGTTCATTTTGTTTTGTGCTTGTGGAATCTTGCTTCTAGATTGCTTAAATTTTGTTTCATTTTGGTCCTTCTGTTGGTGCCTCATATGAATCCTGCTTGGATTATAATATACTCCGGAATAGCATCCATACATTTCACTTGTTGTGTCAGTTCATTTTGTTTGTGGTTTGAACTACACTGCTTGGTGTTTGCTTTAATTTTGTATAATGTGTTAGTGAAATTCTGTTTTTGGTTTCCACAGTTCATTTATCAACCAAAAATATTTAAATTAATTGAATCCTGAATCTTGTGCAACTTGAATTTTGTTTAAATCTGAAGTATTTTTGCTTGTTGCCATAGCTTTAAAAACTACTGTAATTATCTGGCTTGCTTGAGAATTACAACTTCTGCTTTGAGGGTTAGTATTTTTGGCCCAATTGACTTGCTTAATAGGATTGGTGTCCTTTCTAGCCGAGGGACTCTACTTTTGTTTGTTGATCATGTGTAGGTTACCTTCTTTTTTAGCAGCTTGTTTCCTGTTAAAGAATATTTCTTGGAGGCTGCTGCAGCAACACATCAAATTTATTCCAATGTGTGTTGGGAGACTGTTATAGAAGTCCAGTTGTGGGCTTGCTTTATCAAAATTAATGCTGCTGGGGGCAAAATCTCAGATGTTTTCATTTGATGCAATATACTCCTTGATGGTTCCTGTCATCTTGAAAAATCTGAGTTCTGTCATTATCATCACGCCAGAGTCCTTGATGGCAAAACTATTCAATAATGCTGTCTTAAATGCATCCAAGTATTCATCATGGTGATGGCTTCTTTTAAACCTGTCACTCACATATTTGGAAGCCACATCTGTTGTTTATATGGAAATCTTGCAAGCCCAGAGTCTTTGGGGGGTAGCTGGGTTGTGTGAACTTGTTTTGCATACGTTGGATCCATATTTGGCGTTCTCTTGGTGTAGTCCCGCAAACATCCGAATCTCTGCTATACAGAGGCGTAGAAACACAATGTTATGTATTTTGGGTATGTATTGAGTTGAGGATGGGTTTAGAGCTCCTTAGGTGATGAGAAAGTTGTATTGTTCTCTGGGTACAAGGATATTATTAAAGATAGTGTATCCTATGGGGACGCCATGACCTTCTTTATTTCTCTGCTAGCCAGTAGAGAGGACCTTCTTCTGGATTTTTTTCTTTGAATGAACTTCTTCTTTAAGTTTTCTAGGTGTGGATAACCTACCTGTGCTAATGCTGTTAATTATATACTTCTTGGAAGTATATAAAACAAGATAAAGGGGGAAGTTGAAATGAAAATGATACTTTATTTGATATGAAGGTAGAGGATTATATGGTATCATGACAATCCACACACTGTCCATTTACATGTAATACCCAAGTATTGAGGGTAAAAATTTAGTAACATAAGATGTCAGGTTAGGTGGCTAAAAGCCTTTCAAGGCATAGACAATTGGATAGAAGTTCACTGCCTGACAGAAGGCTTTGGCAAGAATGTTGCATTGTCTAAGGCTGACAGCAAAGTAAAGTAGCGTAGCTGCGGGGATCACATAAGTAGCCAAGTTGGGATTTGGACAAGATGAAGCCAGAGGTGTGCTCAGGCTCAAATCCATTGAGTTAAGTTGTGTTGGCTTATTGTATGATATCCATTTTGGTCCCTGTGGTCCAGGTCCAAACTGAGCATTGGTTGGCTGGTTGCCCCCTATCCCAAGGTAAGCTGTCAAGACAGCTATGAAGATGATTTAGTTCATCTTCTGACTTGGGGAGGGGTAATGGGTTTAGTAAGTTTACTTGCTTAGCCTGGGTAAAGGATTAATTAATGTGATAATATTGAGGAGGATATTACTCAATGATAGCACAAACTATTATTGAGGGGTTTGTCTTTATTTATACTAGTGGACCTGCAAGGCATGATTATTGGAAGACATAGTATTGGGGAACCAAGAGTCTGAGTTGTATCTGAGTACCCTTTTCTGGATTGGCTTAAGTGGCTGGCAATTGTCAAGGTATGGCTGGATCCCAGTTTGCATTGGCATAGTGCAAGTTAGTCCTTCTTCATGCATCCATATTCATTTATTGAATTTGGTGCATGATTTTCACTGTTGGAGAGCCTGTCAGTTCATTCCCCATTTGGTAAGCTCCTAAATTGGGCAACAGTTCCTCCCAAGTTTGGCTTTGGGGAAATTGCCTTTCCTGGTTTCCCAATTTGGCTATTTCCCAAAGGAGTTGATGGGGAATGGCCTTCTGGCATGGGAGGGCAAAGGCAGGCTGGCTGGCTCATGGGTGCCTGGTTTAAGGATGGCTTGCAGGAGGGGCTGGAAAGAGTGGTGGGCACCTGTGCAGTGGTGGTGGGCATCTGCTCAATGGCAGCAAGCATCGGCAAGTTGGCAGTGGGCAACGGCTTGATGGTGGCAGGCTTCCACATGGTGGTGGTGTGAGATTAGGTTGATTGACCACAAAAGATCAGGCTAATTATTGCACGCAGATCTTAATCAGTTACACGCTGTATTATCACAAGGTTATCATCATATTAAGTGTAGTATTTATACGCTGTATAATCATTAATTTATTGTAATTGAAAGGGCAGTTATATGCTGTGTAAGAGTTAGTTTATTAGATTAGATGCAACAATTATACACTGTATTATCACTGATCACCATCCCAATGTGTATTGAGTATACACTGTATATTACCTGCTTCATTATAATTGATGTAACTATTATACACCATATAAACGTTAGCCAATATAATGAATATGCTTGATTACACGGCGTGTAATCACTAAATCATCAATTACATATCACTCATTATACCCTACTGGATGTTGTATCAACTCAGACCCACACAGCCTAATGGGCGTATATGTTCTTATCAAACAAGTGATATATAAATGGCTAGGAAATACCAAGTTTGGATCAGCATACACGGTGTATAGTCAGGTTCCTTATTGGTTTGGGTCAGCATTACACAGCAGATAATCTACGAGTCACTATTGAATTGAGTCTGCTATTATACGGTGTATAATTCCTAATTCAACCCATTGCATTAATAAGCAGAAGGTTTGCTAGCCAGAAAAGAATCACTGATTAAGCCCTGAAAATGGAATACCGGAATTCTACCTTCTAATGTAGGAGGGCTGAACAGGGACAATTTCTAAGCATCAACTAAATACAGAGTAGTTTCCCAGCGCAATAATAGGCATGTAAAATACAGCCAATTGATAAATGACAGTAGGCTAGCTCAAAAAGAGCGTAGGCTGTACCTGAAGTGCCATGGACACCTGCTAAGGCCAGTAGCATATCACATGCCAAGGACAGCCGATCAGGATGTGCGTAGCCAGCAAAGATGGAACTTTTGCAAAGATAGCCACTGAGAACTGTCTGAAAGGACAAGTCAAGGGCTGTTGTAGTATATATTTATACAGACACCTGAAAGGATGACAACAAGTTCATAGTTACACCTGTATAGATTGCAGCTGCTGGCTAGATTGTACTCCAGTATCAATAAACGTAATTATCTTCAAATTTCTATTCTATTGTAGTCTGTAGTGCTCTCACATAGGATTAGGTAGAGTACATTGGCAATACTAACATTTATCTGTAGCTTTGAACATATTAGCAATAACACAAGTTGCTCAACATTGATGCTCACTCAAAATTGAGCCTCTGCCAATGCCGCAGGAAACTGCCCCCACCCGCCAAGGATTGTCCTTGGCCCCGCCTCTGCCCAGCTTTGTTGACAAGCATGGGTACAAAATAAAGTCATTGGACAGTGAGTGTGCTCCTGTTTTTTCCAGAGCAACCCTGTGGTCATTCATCCTCCCGCAACTGTCCCTTTGGTTGTGGCCCCATTGCCCTCTGTCCCTGAGGGTCCTGCCTTGGTTGGCTCATACAATCACACACAGATTGTTGAGCTGGCTGAGGCTTTACTTAGTGGATTCCGCCTCCATCCCTCTGATTGCCCTGACCAGAATTTAAAAAATTTCTTCCACTACCGGGACTAGGAATCCTGCTGGCAACTTTACTGGCTCTATTGTAACGCATCCTTCCAAGCTCTTCAGGAGCGCCTTGCTAGTGGAAATCACGCCGTAGAGTACCTTTCTGGTTTTGTCCAGCCCTCCGTGAAACAACTCCAGTTAGTTGCTGCCCACCAGAACCTCAAACTTTTGTCTCTTGGGACACCCTCCTCTCCTGTTGCCGCAACTGGGCTGAGCAGTGGGCCACGGCCAACACCTCCTTTTTGGAGATGTGTGCCATGGTCCTGGCTAATCAGTCCATGGGGGGAATGCACATGCATGTATTGATGAACTGATTGACATATTAAACACAAAGTTCAGAACCATGATCAATGAAGCAATGAATGCATGTTGAGCCTCTCTGGCATGGCTGCAGGACGTCCACAAGTTCTGTGCCAAGTCAGAAAAATTCAGCGTAAGAATGGCAGACAACATAGCCACCTTGGATCAGAACGTTATTACCCTGGACAAAGAAGTAGAGCAGCTGGGCTCACGGCTTCACCAGTTCAAAAAATATGTTCTGGAAAAATTCCAGAGACTAGAAGCAAAAGTCAACAATCAAGTGAGAGTATCCTTCTTGTCTACGCCAAAGCCACTACCTTGCCCACACAGCGCAAAGATCTCAACACTAGAGACAAGAATAGCAACCTTGGAGAGCACAATAAATGGATACAAAGAAGAGTTTGTCAGGGCACACAAGACCATCATGGCTCTACAAACAGAGCAGCTGACCCTGAGAGACGCTGTGTCATGCCTTTCTAAAACCACCGTGAGTGTAAAGTCTGAGCTCCGCCAGAAAAGCCGGCAGATGGACAACATCAATATCCACAATTGCCTGGCTAGAATGGAAGTTCAGATCCAGCTACTGGGAACCAAAGGCTGCAAATGTGTCTCAAGCAGCCAACAGACCTCATCATCAATGCTTATGGACCACTACAAAGACGCCGTGGATACCTCTGAGGAAGAAGGGGAACTACCAAACAGGGGGATTCCTGAGGTATTCACCACCCTTCCTTCTAGAGAGCCTTTCACGCCAAAGGCAACACCTAGGGCTAGGCATAGCTATACGGCAGATAGACAGTCAACCGCCTCCCTCTGCCAGCCCACTGAGCCTACAGCTGTAAACAAATGCTTCAAACCCCTGAACCTCCCAAAATTCAATAAACAAGGGAACATACATTCCTACCTGAGACTTTTTGAGATGACAATGAGGGGCGCTAGTGACCACCAAAAGGCAACCACTCTCATCAACACATTAGACACAATCAGCGTCAACTTAGTAATGCCACACCAACCTGCAACTGACTGGACGTACCAAGAGGCTAGACAGGCTGTGCTGGAGGAATTTGGTGGAGAGGATATTCTCTTCACCAGTAATCCCAAGTTTGGTGCCATAAAGTTCTCTCCAGGAAAAACTCTGCAGGAATTTGCAGAACCATTCTACCATGATGTATTGGTGCTCCTTGGCTCTGATATGGTCTCCACCTTTGATATCTGCACTGCAATGAAGCAGGCCACGTACCTGTACAAAGAGCTCCACAGAGCAATGGCCCCTGCCTACGCCAAAGGCAAAGATGTGTTTGAAATAGTGGACTGCCTCTGTAGCCACGCTAAAACATTTGGTCCTCCCAATCAACCTGAGACCAAACAGGCAAAACCAACTTAAGAGCAACCACACTTTCAACAGGAGGACTCCACTAAGTCCTCTCAACACCCTTCTGATGTGAAGGGCCCCTACTGCATTGCCTGCAACACAGCCAGGCACTGGAAATAAAAGTGCCCACTCAACTCCAAGAAGGTACATGTTGTACAATCCAATCCTGGTGGCACAACTGAGGGAAAAGCCAAGGTGGAGTAGAAGAGGGAAATTCTACCTCCGCCAAACCCCTCAACGTTCCCGTTGAACCTGGCCTTAAAAACCACTGTCCCAAAGAGCTGCATGAAGACACAATCCATATGGTTGTATCCAATGACCTCTATGCTGTGACAACACAGTCCCAAAGTAAGGTCAAGCAAGAAGAGGCTGCCCTGGCGGAAGTATCAAAACAATATGCAGCAAGCTACAGTATGCCAGGGAAAATTGCCGCTCACTATGTTCCAACAATACCCCAAACTTAAAGTCAATACAAGTGGCTTTCCCTTTGGAGGAGCTCAAATCCACATACCCTGATATCTGCAAAAGCTTACTCCACTAATAGAGCCCCATTGCCTTCTTTTTAGGTAGGGGAGGGGGTTGCATACTGAAAACACCAGAGGAGCAGGTATATCCCACAAACTAGACAAACTATTGGATAAGGATAGTGGACACATATTCAACCGTGTACACACAAAGTTCCTCTGCCCATTCTGCACCCCAAAGAAAGGGCCTAATTAAATACTATCTGAACTTGCCATAAAAGAAAATAGCATAAATATTAGGCACTTCATATGTTCATGACAGGAAAAAATATAAAGAGATATAAATATAATTAAAAGATATAAAAATATAAAAATAAAAAATAAAAATAAATATAAAAAGTGCATTATATGGAAAGAGTACTTAGTCCTACGTATCTTTATTGGTGTGTGTCCTCCTCAGGCTCCTCAGGGACATTGTGGGTGGTAGTCTCCACATAGTCACCAAAAGCGTGGGTGGCCACCACCTGATATAAGATGACAACGTTTCAGAGCCACATACGCTGCGCCTTGAGAGAGAGCCGCTCCCAGCGCATAATGGGCACTGACAGGGCCAGCTCCCCATCAGCTAGGCAACCTAGGCCACACTCAATGGGAAAGCACGCCCCCAACACCAGGCACTCCACTATAAACCCCTCAGAGAGGTGATTGGCCAGAAGACCCGTTGGCGGCACAGCACTTTGCATCAGTAAAACTCCAAGATGGCCTGCATCTGGGCCAAGGAACCTCAAGGAATTGAAGACTTTGGCACTAAGAAAAGATTCCCCAGCAAAGCCATATGAGGGAGATACTGGGCAGGATCCCCAGTCTTCATCTTTTTCAAGGTTAAGTTGATGGCTGTTGCCAGCTAATTGTGCTGATTATCCGTACATCAAAGACCCCACTGGAAAAAAGAGTTGGGACTGGGACCCCAAGCACGGGACCAGATCCACACCACTGCACAGTTATAGTCAATCACTCATGCGTACTTGGCATACAATGCCACATTAGAGCAAGGCAGCTCCACTAAGACCCCTTCCAGAGGCCAGGCCAGCTTGCAAAGAGCCACAGAACAAACGGCAGGAGGGTGATACTGTTTGGAATGACAAAGGCAGGAGTGGACATCCACCCCCCAGGCCATGAGATAGAAGAACAAAGAGGAACTCACTTAGAAGCTCAAAGCCTTGAAACAGGTCATTTACCTCAAAGTCCGCGTGATCAGGATCATAGGTAAGGACCACAGAACCCAGCAAGGCCGGGTCAGGAGTATAAGGCACAGCAGGTGGGAGGGGAACAACAGCTCTGGCCTGCCAGATCTGTGGGTCCACAGAGGCAACCCAATTGGCACCCCCAGCCGCCAAAGGAGGATGACTCTCCTGTTTGACTTCTTGCTCCAGGATTGGATTGGGGGGCGCTGAAAGGGATTGGTCACCACAGTGGTGGCCAAGGACAACTTGGAGCAAGTATTGTTCTTGTGAGCCCGTAACAAATGCCAACCGTAGAACTGGAGACGGTGTGCCTCCTTACTCTGGCAATTGAACTCCTGCCAGCGCTCCTCTGACATGGTTACCAGGAACTCCTGGTACTCTTCTTTAGTACTGAGACAAGATGAGGTTGTAGAAAAAGCCATGATGCCTGACTCTCTTCTTACCTTCCCTATTTATGGTCAAGAGGGGGGAAATGTGATATTAGGCTAATTGACCACAAATAATCAGGCTAATCATTGTACGCAGATCTTAATCAGTTACACGCTGTATTATCACAAGGTTGTCATTATATTAAGTGTAGTAATTATACACTGTATAATCATTACTTTATTATAATTGAAATGACAGTTATACCCTGTGTAAGCGTTAGTTTATTAGATTAGATGCAACAATTATATGCTTTATTATCACTGATCATTATCTTAATGTGTATTGAGTATACACCGTATATTACCTGCTTCATTGTAATTGATGTAACTATTATACGCTGTATAAACGTTAGCCAATATAGTGAATATCATTGATTAAACGGTGTGTAATCACTAAATCATCAATTGCATATCACCCATTATACCCTACTGGATGTTTTATCAACTCAGCCCCACACAGCCTGATGGTGTTTATGAGCATATCAAACAAGTGATGTGCAAAGGTCACGGAAATACTGAGTTTGGATCAGCATTACACGGTGTATAATCAGGTTCCTTATTGGTTTGGGTTAATATTACACAGCAGATAATCTACAAGTCACTATTGGATCAAGTCTGCTATTATACGGCGTATAATCCCTAATTCAACCTGTTGCATCAATAAGCAGAAGGTTTGCTAGCCAGAAAAGAATCACTGATTAAGCCCTGCAAATGAAATACCAGAATTCTACCTTCCAATGTAGGAGGGCTGAACAGGGACAATTTCTAAGCATCAACTTAATATGGCGTAGTTTCCCAGCGCAATAATCAGCGTTTAAGATACAGCCAATCAATAAATGGCAGTAGGCTAGCTCAAGAAGAACGTAGGCTGTAGCTAGAGTGCCATGGACGCCTGCTAAGGCCAGTAGCATATCACGTGCCAAGGACAGCCAATCAGGATGGGTGTAGCCTGCAAAGATAGACCTATTGCAAAGGTAGCCACTGAGAACTGTCTGAAAGGACAATAACAAGGGTTGTTACAGTATATATTGACATAGACACCTGAAAGGATGAGGAGAGTTCATAGTTACACCTGGATAGATTGCAGCTGCTGGCTATATTGTACTCCAGTATCAATAAACGTAATTATATTCAAAGTTCTATTCTATTTTAGTCTATAGTTCTCTTGCATAGAATTAGGTAGAGTACATTGGCAAGCCTAACATCTATCTTTAGCTTTGAACATACCAGCAATAACCCAAGTTGCACAACACTTTTTCTGATCCAATTGATTGATTGACCCAATCTTGTTCCTCTTAAAATGATTTACTCTAACTATATAAGTCAGATATCTAACTAAAGATTATTTATAGCTTCCAAAATATTTTCTCCTTGTAGCTTGCTAATACACCACAGTTACAACACTGTGGCGCTAATAAAAGTCAGCTCTTATTAAATCAAAATGAACTAAATGTAAAAAATCTGTTCACTGATGTGAAACTTTCAGGAATATTCCTGAATCTAACTGAATTTCCATCATTGTGCAAATTTGTGGAAGGAAAGGATTACAGGTTCAAGTAGCTCTCAATATGAGAAAGATTTCCCCTACCAAATGGGGAAAATAATTTAAAAGTAAAAACAGAAATTAGTGGAGCCCAGAATAAATTATCATCCAGACAGGCGCCTGCTGCGGTCACCCAGGAGCCTGTCACCCCTTCTGTGAGGGATCCAGGTTGAACCAGTCAAGCTTACAATTATCATTTTCTGGATGACTTGAGTTCATAGAACTTTCATGGGATAAAGCTTTACCTCCAAGTAGGGTTGGGACAGGCACCTAAATCTACACAATTGGTTTTGCAACCAAGCTTTGCTTAGCACTATTGGCTTTGTGACTTTTTCAGTTGAGCACAATTAATTTTGTGACCTTCATGTCTTTTGGGAATTTTGACCAAGAATTGATGCCAATTATGACGGAGCTCACAGATTGGGATTGTTACAACCAAATCCATAAATTAGTAGTACAAAATACAATGACACTAATTATGATGGAGCTTGCAGAATTGAATTGCAGCTACCAAATTACATAAATTGGTAGTATAAGCTACATGCAAATTGGATTAGAAGTAGTCTGCTGACCTAAGCCTAATACTAGCCAATTAAAAGCGCCACTTTGGCACTTAATAAATACACAAAGTGCCGCGGCGCAGCCTAGTAATTGGATTAAACGCCAAGGCGCCAAAATAGTTTTACGTCAAGCGCTGCTGCGCTAACTGAAAATTATTGCAAGCGCCACTGCGCCGCCTTACCTTTACATTGAGCGCCAAGGCGCAGGGTTTGATTCCCCATAATCTCAAATTCCCTTAATTGTCACATTAATAAGCATTATGCTGGAGTACGCTAAGAAAGCAGGAAGTGATCCTGAAGTAACTAAATTATTCCACGCCAGCAAGGATCACCTGTGCTGGGTGAAGATAAAGATATTCTATTGGTTGATGTGCAAGAAGCGCCAAACCTAGATTAATAATTACCCAAATTAGGGGCGTGTTAGAATGTTCTAGAAGATATTGCTAGCAGCCCAGGGATTACCCTTGTAGTAGGTATAAGAAGAATCAATCATTTACAATAAAAAAATCTTGAATCTTTGGAACCATATTTATTTTATCCTCAATCCGGTTGACCTTTATCCTAATCCTTAAGTGCTTCTGCACAATCAGAAGCCATTGCTGGGCAATAATCATGGTCCTGCTCAATCTTGGCTCTTCTGCTACAATACTACTCATATCCTCATATATGACTGTATTCTGACAAATGCTCTGTGCCCTATAATCTCTAATAATTGTTGTGCTGTCATGCAAAATTGTGACAATGTCACATCCCAATTCATGAAAAATTGTTTTATGTTTTTAGGGGGCAGTACTCAATTTCAACTACCGCATTTTATGTACTGATCCAAAAGTCACCAAAAAAATCTTCATGAATTGTGATGTGACCAAGCACAATCTCATATTATTTTGTTTTGTTTCTAATCATAAGTGTGCAAGCTATTCCTTTCAATTTAAGTTGATATTTATATATATTAATAAAGTGTTTTAATAAAATTATTAAAAGCAAACTTTGGTACAATCAGATCTATTATTTTGAGGTAATGGCAGTTAAATATCATGAATGACATTTCAATACTTGTACTGAAAACCTGGGAATTTAAACCCAGGCCTCAGAAAACCCTTATATTGACCAGAGTAGACAGGAGTCCGCTCAACTGCCAGTTGGGTCAAACCCTGTCCCACCAGAGATGCCTTGCCCCAACCAGGAGGAACAAAAATCTACCAGCCTGTCAAGTGTTGAGACCAGAAGTTCTATATTAACATTGGAAACCCTATAATTGAACCCTGACCCTCCAAAGGCTAATTGAGTCACCCAGGATGAACGGGAACCCGCCAACTCACTGAGTTGCAAACCTGAGTTGTTGAGTTTCTCCCAGACCTGCCAGTCTCCCAAGGACAATTCTCCAAATGGTCACCAGATTGCTGCCAACCTTGTGCCACCAAAGATCCAGACCTATGCAGAGGTTGTACCTTGCCTAAAGAAGGTTAAAACAAAATCTATTACTAGCTCTCCCAATAACCACCAGCAGCTGCCAGACTTCCTATCAGAATGGGTAATACAATTGGACTGATCAGGTGATGTGGTGAATAGTAGCGGCGGAACAAAGCATTATCACTTCTGTTCACCAGAGCAGGCACAACCTGGATCCCCCACCCTCAAGGTTCTAAGCCAAGATCAATGCCCTGCCAGTACCTTGTCTGCAAACCTGAACCCTGCAAAATCAAAGAAGCAAAAACCCATGGTATAAAAGCCCTGGCAGTATGGTCATGATCATATTGTCATTTTTGATAATAAAATTTCATGAACCTTTGGTTTTAAAAAATCTTACCTTATCTAGTCTTAGTGATCTTGCATCTCACTCCAGCCTAGTAGATAATCAGGCAACCACCCCCTTCAGAGACTAACCTACTGACCCACATAAGGAACTATAACGTCCCCCTGGAGCCCCATTTGGACCCGTTTATTTTACCAAATACCTACCTAACCCTGCCTACTCAAAGTACGGCTTGAAAACCAGCCTCATTGCTGACCCCTTAGCCAGAACTAGAGATACTGAATACATAGGACTTGAAGGAAAGAGGATTGAAGTGCCACCCTTATTGTTCAAAGACAATTAATTGTATCTACTGGCATACTTTGTCCCCATGACTCTGCCCTTAAACTAGTAACCCAACCGCCCAATGGATCCCCCACCACTGCCAAGACCACGTCCACACAACTGATTGGATACACTACATTACTTTGACTGGAATGGTAGACACTATGGTGCCCAACTCTGGGCCCTGGTCTTTGCTTGGGTGATCTGTATCCTATATTATCAAGTTAGCACCCATCCTATGGTGGGCATTACCCACTGGCCTGGCAGTACTTGTCTAGAGTCATCTAATGCCTCTGCCTATCCTTTCTTCCTGACAATATATGGCAATCTTTTAAAAACATTATAACCTGGGCCCCAAGATTTTGTTAACACTTGGGGCGACTTGTATGCTTTTTTTGTGATAATCACTTATTACACCTATACAGCAATTAACTCCCTGATATTCTCATTAATGAAGAACCAACCTGCCCAAGATTTTAAAGACCCCGCACTTGGGGCAAAACCCCAGAACCCAGTCATATCAACATAAAAAATGTGATAGTGGACCAAACCAAGACCAAGTTGGACATGCCCCAGATGGGCATGATTACCTTAGAAGAAGCTTGCCTAGCCATGCCAGTCCCCCAGCCTTCACTTCCAAGCCAATGCCAACGCCTACCACAGTGAAACTAAGAAGGTCTTGGGGATGGCAGCCATGCTGTCAGGAGACGCGCTAGATTGGTTAGGAAAGGCCGCCACCAAAGATGTTGAATTTGCCTTGACTACTCAGTATTTGAGATCAAACTCATGAGCACTGATGACAACCAAGATACCAGATACTATGCCCTGAACTCTCTGTTGGAGATCTGACAAGAGAGCCACCCCATTTAAGCCTATATTAATGAGTTCCTTAAACTGAAAACGCGCACCCAACTTGAAGATAAATTATCTGCCATTATCTTCAGAAAAGGAGTCAATTAAGCTATGAAAGACCTTTCAAAACAATATCTGCCCACAACAATCCTGGAGGAACTACTACCTCTGTGCAAAGGCCTGAGCTTGAATCAAGAGGGTCAGAACTTGTACCCTACCTGTGTTGGTAGAACTGCGACGCCAAATCAACCAGGAAGGTCCCCCAAAGAATTACAATGCCACTATCAAGATGGGCTGTATTTCTACTGCCACAAGGCAGTAACCTCACCTAAGCTTGCACTGAGAAGAATACATCACCTGTATCCTTGAAACAAATAAATACCTCTTTGCAATCTTACAATTTCATCCAAGTTACTATAGAACTATTGGGAAACAAGTGCTAGATTAGAGCCTTTATTGATTGGAAGCTGATAAAAGTTTCATTGACAATGATCTGGGAAAGGAACTAGGCTTGACAGCCACAGAAAGTAGCCTCCAAGTAATCATGGGAAACAGTTTTCTGGACACTGGTTACAAATGTGAACAAAAACTTACCTTGAAAATTGGACATAACTTGTATCCAACCCCCTTGATCCTCTTGCCAGGATTACCTCACCCCCTAATACTGGGTGACTCCTGGTCCAACAAACATGGCCTGATCTTGAACTACCACAAACAGACTGCTACACTGGGACAACCTGAATAATGTGAAACTTTTCCCTTCTGTATAAGCTCTCGCAGAACCCTGTCCAACAGACTCTGAACCATAAAGATAGAACCTAGCATTGGGATACTACCTTCCCCCCTGCAGAACTGGAGCCATGTGTTTAGCAAAGAATAAGCCACAAAACTACCCATCCATTCAATCTATGACCACGCCATAGACCTGCTGCCAGGGACTCAACCACACCACAGCCCCATCTACAGCTGTAATCACTGTGAGCAAGTGGCCTTGAAAGAATACCTCAAAGATATGACCAAAAAGGGTTTTATCTGAGTGTCAAAGCCCCCCTGCTTGTTGCCCATGCTGTTTGTAGGGGAAAAGGATGGTGGGATGCGGCCATGTGTTAACTACCAAAAACTGAACAACATCACAGTGAAGAACCAATACCCCATTCCTAATGCCAACAACCTCTGCAATGTACTGACTGGAGCACAGGTGTACTCAAAAATTGACCTTTGTGATGCCTTTAACCAGATCCAAATCAAAGACAGAGACAAATACAAGACAGCTTTCAAAACAAGATATGGGTTGTACAAGTATCTAGTAATGCCATTTGGTCTCTGCAACGCCCCCAGCACTTTCCAAAGGATGATCAACACTGTCCTTGGGGAATACCTTGACCAATATTGTGTTGCATATTGGACAACATTCTCTTCTACAGCTTGTCACAAAAAGAGAACCTCCAACACCTAGACCTGATACTGAACAAACTCTCCCAGGCCAACCTACACGCCAAACTTAAGAAGTGTGAATTCTTTCAGACTGAGGTCAAATTCCTGGGATACATAGTAAAGACTGGCAGTTTTGACATGGAACAGGACAAAGTAGTGGCAGTAATAGCCTGAACAGTGCCCAAATGTAGAAAGGATGTGACAAGATTTTTGGGTCTGGCAAATTATTGACAGGGTTTCATCAAATCTTTTCTCAGATTAAGTTACTCCTGACCCATCTTTGCTCTCACAAGGTCCTGTTTTTCTGGACCACAGAATTTATCACCACTTTTGAAGCCTTGAAGCTTGCATTCACCTCTGCCCCAGTCCTTGCCATGCCAGATCCATCCAAACCATCTTTACTGGAAGCCAACACGTCTGACTTTACAGTGTGCGGGGTTCTTCTTCAGGAAGGAGGAGATAGTATACTACATCCTGTAGCATATTACTCTAAGAAGATTCTGCCAGCAGAAGTGAACTATTAATTTTACAATAAAGAGATGCTGACAATTATGAAGAGATCAAAGCATTGGCTCAGATACCTATGCGGCGCTGAACATCTGGTAAAGTTCCTGATAGACTACAAGAACTTGGTTTACTTTTTCAAGCCTAGAAAACTAAGCCAGAGACAGGCCAGATGGGCCTTAGAACTGGTTGACTATACCTTGACTATTGAATACAAGAAGGGAAAGTGAATGTGGTACCTGACGCCTTGATTAGAAGAGCCAACCTAATTACCTCCTCTACAGAAACCAAAAACTGCAACATCCATACACAACTAGACCCTGTGTGGTGCTCAAGGGTTCTAAGGGGGTTGATGTAGTTGAGCAGCAACTGGGAACACAACTAGACTAGTATCTTCTTACTTAACAGAAAGCTATATTTTAGTTCTGCAAGTAATATAAGAATTTTAAGTTGTCTTTTATTTTTATGGTAAATGATTATCTTTATTGGGGGTTTCCTGAGAGCCTTTTATAGTTAGCAAGGGGGGAAGTAAAAAGTGATTCATACTGACTAAGTTCTAGACTGACAGGCACCAGCCTATTCTTAAAGAGCTGAAACATTTTGGGGAATATTCAGAAGGGAAATACTTAGATTGGGTGGGAAGTGAACATCTAAACATGTGTTCTGTGAGTCAGGTGATCATAGCAAAAGTAGGGCCGTCTTTGGGAATTTGGTGTAGAATAGGATTTCAGACTAATTTCCTTGGGGTCCATGCTTGACAAAAAAGGGGTGGAAGGGCAATAGTCCAATCTACATAGTGGGCACAAGCAATGGGTTGATTATCAATGTGTCTGCGGCTAGCTGCAGATATATTGATTAGTCACTAATTACCTTATTAAATATCACTCCAATGGGTCACTCTCCAATGCATCAATTAGTCTCTAATTGGAAATGCCCTTATGTAATTTGGAGGGTTACCCTCCAACGTAAAACACAAAAAAGGGCAGCAGTTTCCCTTATACTCTTAAAAATAAAGAAATAGCCAAACATGATAGTACTGAAGAGTGGCACCCTGCACCACACCCTGTCAGCCTAGGCATACAGCTGATTTACATGAAGATAATAGCCCACAAAATCAACATAATAAAGGCTCAGAAATTAGACAAGTACTAAGCAGAACTCATTGCTGACTTTACCACAGACCCAGAAAGCCGCTATCACAAGAAAGAATTTTAATTGAAAGTAACTACCCTTTAATACATAACTAGATCTATGTACCAGAAGGCAAGACAAGGACTAAAATACTCATATACTACCACAACTCAGAGATGGCTGGCAGCCCTGGCAGACTCAAGACACTCCAAGGAATCAAGAAGAATTATGCTTGGCCCCAACTGGAATAAAGATGTGGCTGTCTACATCAAAGGCTGCAAGACATGCAGAAGGACTTAAACATGTAGATTCAAACCCAAAGGCCTTCTGAGACCGCTAGACATACCAACAGGACCCTAGCAGTCCGTTTTAATGGATTATATTGTGGAACTGCCCCCTTCCAATTTGTTCAACACCATTCTAGTAATAGTAGATAGGTTTACTAAAATGTCCTAATTTGTCTCTATCACCATCCATTGCACTGCTGCAGAGACAGCTAGAAATTGCCACAACCACATCCTAACTTAACTTGGCACTCCAGCAGAAATCATCACTGATAGGGGCCCCCAATTCACCTCCAGCTACTGGAATCAGGTGATGAAAGACTTAGGGTAAAAAGTGCTGTGTATCCACTTCCTACCACCCACAAACCAACAGCCAGACCAAAGGAGTGAACCAAATACTTGAAAAATACCTACAATGCTACACCAACGCCAACCAAGATAACTGGGCTGAGATGCTACCCATGGCACAGTACGCCTACAACAGAAAAGATCACACATCTACTAGAATGCCCTCTATAAAGCCAAATATGGGTTTGAACAATCTTGGGATCCCAGGATTGGAAGTAAAGAGACAAACATGTCAGGGCAAACCTGAATTGAACATATACACAATACCCAAGAGACCTGTCTTAAGAACCTGACCTGTGGTTTCCAGGCTTATAAGCCTTTTGCTGATAAAAATATGATTATTGAAAAGCCATTGAAGGTAGGTGATTAGGTTTATTTAGACTTTCAAAATGTAGCTCTGAAAGTCTCCTACTGGAATTCAGCCCACAGAAGGAGTGGCCCCCACAAGATCACAAAGCTAGTAGGTGAAGTAGCATTCAAACTAGAGCTACCCCTTTTTGGAAAACACATAACATCTTCCACTGTGTGTTACTATTCAAGAAAAAAGGAAATTCCCTACACCATCAGAAACTCAAGACTGACCCTCCTCTCATCCAAGTAGGTTGCTCTGAAGAATATGAAGTCAAATATGTTCATGGAGACCATACCCACTACAAAACCCCAAAGCACTACGTCAAATGGAAGAGATATCTGATTGAGGAAAGCACTTGGGCACTATTAAGCAAACTACCTAACGCCCAGCTAGCTATTCAACAATGCCTTGAGAAGAAGAATAGGAATTAAGGTACTCCTGAGAAAGAAGGAGATGGTTTCATGAATGACAATTCAATACTTGTACTGAAAATTGTGGCTGTACAACAGTCACTGGTGAGTATTTAGCCAAGTAAATACTCTGAAATATAAAGATGTTCTGTTTTTGATGTTTATTTCATGTAGATAGATTTGACTGGAATTCTTCAGATAAAGATTCCTGGAAACTTGGTATCTATATTTAAAAATATATAATATGGGTGGTTAGTCAGGCCAGGCTATCTTGTAAAATTGAGGCAAGATTGGACAAAGCAATCTTGGGGACTAGGTGTCTTGCAAACAAATTAATTAACCAGGAAGGTTATTTAATAAATACATGGGAATATAATTTATGAGGATTTAATTATATTGTTTGATTGCCTTGACTGTGTCAAAAATTTTGGTTAAGGTTAACCATAGATTAAATCCCCAAATTTGAGTTAAAAGTGTTGTTTCAGCAAATTTATTAGATTAGAAGCGCCGCTGCGCCAACTAATTATTTTGTAAAGTGCTGTGATGTTGCCTGGAAAGTTCCTGGGTGCTGCAGTGGCGCCTGGGTTGAGTTTCAAAGTGTTTTAATGGGTTTTTAACGGATAACCCCCATTACATGCAAATATAACTAAATGAAGGCAATAATGACTAGGGATTTAGGTTTTATCAGTTGATTCCCAGTTATAACATTGATATCTGAGTTTTGAAATGTGTATATTCCACAGGGTTTTGGTGCTAGGAGCTGAGGAAGCTCCATGCCAGATTGATATATTGAGATAAATGACGTCAGGCTCTTCTTCTCATTGTAGGTTAATTCTCATAGGCTGAGAATTCCAGGTGATCTTTTAGGTAAAAATTTAGGTTTGAATGACTCAAATTTCATAGACCACATGATATGAATCATAGGTTAATTCTGGAACCGGAGGGGTTTTTAACCAAATATGCCCTGAATGGTATATAAACAAAAACAGCTAAAATTTAATAAAGATATAGTCAATTCTGACGCTTTTTTCTCAATTAATTTTCAATTATATTGTCTTCCTTTTTATATTTGAAAGAGAAAAATTTGGAGTACTTTGTGTAGAAACCACTGCTGCCAGGAAAGAAGTTCCTACAAGCTTGCTGGAGGAAGCTTGGGTAAGTCTGGAGGTCACCAAGACTGTGCCTGAGAAGGCTTTGGTGGAAGTAAAAGCTGCATTTGAAGAATTGTATTAAAATCACTTTTCAAAAGAAGTGACTTCTGCTCAAGGATGTCAGGATACCAGGAGTACCGTGGTGCTCCAGCAGGTGGGGGAGGAGTCAAAGCAGGTACTGGCATGGCCCACCAGATGATGGGACCTAACTTTACCAGGTAGGAAAGGGCCTTTCCAGCCACAGCCCAAGGTCCAGCCGCTGGCAAGGCAGATTCAATCAATCCCGTGAGCGCAAGGTAAAGCACTCCCAGGAATTGACTACTCTGGCCAGAGGCATCAGAAGTGGGGGAGGTTGAGATTGTTGGTTTGGGTGTTGGGGGCGGTTCCATGGGGACCAAGTAGGCGGCAGGATTGTTGTACTTCCCATTAAAGATCAAAGGGTAGATGGTGATTGCTTTGCCGTCTCAGACAATTTGGTAGGGTTCCTTGGGAGCGTTTGGGCGGGTGTACCACTGCAAGTCTTCCAATGTCTAGGGTTTGTGGTCAGGATTGGCAGGATACTCAGTGAAATGCATAGGGCCAAATGGAGTGTTGGGTGGACAGTAGTAGTCAAAGGCTTTGGTTTCATCAACTAGAGTCTGACTATCTATCCCATTAGATGGGTACTGATGCTTGGGTGTATGCAGATGGAAGAGCATCAAAAAAGGTATGGAAACATATTGGTGAACCAAAGGTTCATAATAACTTTATTTGATAAGGATGACAACACAGAACTTTTTCAAGTGCTTCTGATTTATATAATTACTCACATTCAGGTGCCTCTGGTTATTCTTCTGATGCTATCTGGGTGGCAAGGTTTGGCATTTCAGGTTCTGCTGTTTGGTTGGCTGCTTTGTGGTTATTTTTGGGGTTTCATGAACAGTTGTTTGGATTTTTGATGGTCCATCTTGGCTTGGCTGGTCATTGATTTTGGCAGGTTTAGCTTCTGGGGTTTTGGGGCTTTTCCCAATAAGATTGCCATTATTGGACTGGCTTGACAGGCTCTCTTGAGCCCAAAGAACTTGATTAAAAAAGGGGTCCCTGATTGGGGACCCCAAATTATTTAATGGAGGGTGGGCTTGGTATGGGTTTACTGGGCAGCTAAAATAGCCTTCCCAGGCCCAGCCAAACCCACCAAGGCTTGTGCATAGCTTTTGGGGTCCCAAGCTGGGCCCTCATCTACCACCAGGGCGGGAATGATTCCCTCACCTGGATTTGCTCAAAAAGCAAAAATCCAGGTGCGGGTGAATCTCCCCGCCTGCTAGCCCCACCTGGTGGCTAGGAGCAGGTTTGATTCCCGCCCGGGGCTTTGAAGCTGTTACTTTTGTAACAAAGGAAACCAAATCTTTGTGTGGGATTCTTGGAACCTGTTAGTAGGATTTGAAAAAAATTTACAACAAGCAAAAGTCAGGGCAAATATTGAGATTGAGGCTTTAAGAGGAAAAGAGGAAAAGAGTAACAAGATCATGGCTTGTTGACAGGATGAAAACAAAGCATTATCCCATAAAATTGCCTCCCTGGAGGCAAAACTCCTTGAAGCTTTGCCACAGGAAGGTAATGACAATAATAGTCAAAGGCAGGAAAATAGTAAGTTGGACTTTTTGTACCTCTATCCACCACAAAAACCCAGGAATTGAACCCCAGGCCAGGAAAAACCTTATTTTGACCAGAGTAGACAAAAGCCCGCCAACTTCCAGTTGGGTCAAACCCTGGCCTGCCAAGGATGTCTTGCCCCAACCAGAAGGAACAGGACCCTGCCAGCCTGACAAGTGTCAATACTGGAAGTTTAATATCAACATTGGAAGCCCCAGAATCAAACCCTGACCCTCCAAAGGCTAATTGAGTCATCCAGGATAGACAGGAACCCACCAACTCACTGAGTTGCAAACCTGAGTTTTTGAGTTACTCCAAGACCCACCACTCTCCAAAGAAAAATTCCCTAAATTATCACAAGATTGCTACCAACCTTATACCACCAAAGATCCAGACCTATGCAGAGGTTGTAGCTTGCCTAAAGGAGGTTAACACAAAACCTACTGCTAGCTCTGCCAATAACTACCAGCAGCTGCCAGTCTTCCGTCCAGAATGGGTAATCCTTTGGACTGCTCAGGTGATGTGGTGAACAGTAGTGGTGGCACAAATCATTGCCTCTTCTGTTCACCAGAGCAGGCACAACCTGGATCTGCCGCCCTCAAAACTCCAAGCCAATATCCATGCATCTGCCAGTACCTTGTCTGCAAACCTGAACCCTGAAAAAATCAAAGAAGCAAAACTTCATGATATAAAAGCCCTGGCAGTATGGTGATGACCATATTGTCATTTTTGATAATAAAGTTTCATGAACCTTTGGTTTGAAAAAATCCTACCTTATCTAGTCTTAGTGATCTTGCATCTCAACTCCAGCCTAGTAGATAATCAGGCAACCACCCCCTTCAGAGACTAACCTACTGACCCGCATCAGGAACTATAACGTCCCCCTGGAGCCCCATTTGGACCCGTGTATTTTACCAAATACCTACCTAACCCTGCCTACTTGGAGTACTACTTGGAGAACATCCTCATTGATGAACCTTGGCAAGAACCAGAGAGGCTGAATACATAGGACTTGAAGGAAAGAGGATTGAAGTGCCACCCTTATTATTCAAAGACAAATACAATTACCTACCAACATACTTTGTCCCCATGACTCTGCCCTTAACCCCACAACCCAACCACCCAATGGATCCCCCCACTGCTGCCAAGACCACATTTACTCAACTGTTTGGAGTACTCTACATTAATTTTACGGGAATGTTAGACACTATGGTGCCCAACTCCGACCCCTGGTATTTGCTTGGGTAATCTTTATCCTATATTATCAAGTTAGCACCCATCATATGATATTCATTACCCACTGGCCTGGCAATACCCCGTCTAGAGTCATCTAACGCCTCCACCTATGCCTGGCTTCCTGACAATATATCCTGGAATATGATTAATGGGGAGTCAATCACAGGGCCAAATGGACTTAGTATGTGTTGAGCAGTCCTTGTTATTTGATGTGGTTTAAGTTAAGGATTATACACCATATATAGCTGACTCAAACCAATATTGACTCAGAGATTATCTGCCGTGCAATTAATGATTTTTGCTAGTTGACTAGCAATTATATGCCATATAATTTTTAATTCTATGGCAAGTATTTTCTACCATAAATAGGTTAAAAATAGTGATTATATGGTGTGTAATCAATCAGATTTACTCACAATGATTTGTGGTCATTGGTTTGAATTAATGAGCCACAAATGCTAATTAATATAGTTGATAATGGTTCAATTAACAGAAAGAAAATGTCTAAATACAGGCAAGGGTGCATGGGTATTTAGAATGAATCAGCTGGTTTCCAGTTGGAACAACAATAGCTTAGATCTAGAATACACAGTTTCCATATGGTTTTGGCACCAGAAGCTTGGGATGCTTTAAGTCAAAACAAGGCATTCCACTGTAAGGAATAAAGTGATTCCAGAATAATCTAGGCACCTTCTAATAGGCTGAGAAGTATGAAGACCTTTTAGGTAAAGATATGGATTTGGAATACATAGATTCCACTGGGATTTGGCGCAGAAAGCTAAAAAAATTCCTTGCTGAGTCAATACATTGAAAAGATTTATCATGTAATTCCTTTGCATTGCAGGTACATTCTCATAGGTTGAGAAAGAAAGGGATCTTTTAGGTAAAAATCTGAATAAAATGACATCAATACATCATAAATATGCTATAGTAATCAAGGGTTGGTTTAGAACTGAAGGTGTTTTTAGTCAAATATGCCCCAAATGATATATAAGCAAAAAAGCAACATTCTAATAAAATATATTGTCAATTTTTACGCTTTCCCCTAAATCTTTTTTCAATTGATATTTATTCTCTATTATTTTAAAGAGCTAAGTTTGGAGGACCCAAATTGAAAATGCTGCTGCTAGAAAGGAAATCCCTGAAGGCTCCCTTGAAGAGGCCTGGGAGAGTCTTTAGGTTACAAAGTCTTTGCCTAAGGAATTATTAGTGGAAGTTAAAGCATCTTTGAGGAGTTATATTCAGACTATTTTGCTAAAGAGGGGACCCCAGTACAAGGGAATTAGATTTATACATTTTATTTTTAGAACTTGCTAGTGGGATTTGATAAGGTTTTTGCAGCAGGTAAAAAACGCTGCAAATTGAGAGATTGAGGCTCTCAAGGCAAGGGAGGAAAAAAGCTTTGAAATTGTGGCCAGATGGTGTGATGACATTAAGCTGTTTTCACAGAAAATGACCTCCTTGGAGGTAGGATAGAGAAAGTAACTGAAATCATGCAAACAAAGTGTCACATAACCATTTTTTGGATGTTTAAATTGGGTCACAAAACAATACATGTGATTTTGTGTCACATCTTTTGGAGTAGGTCACAATTTGTGCTTCACTCCATTGTTTATGTCAGGATACGGCGTCCCAGGGGGAAGGCCTGTTGGCCTCAGCTGCCAACTTACTCTGTTGGGAGGAGGGTAGAGCCCATCATAGGGCAACTGTGGTAAGTTCAACTCCCTGGTGCTTGACTCCCTGGTAGTCAACACTATAGTAAAGTGAGAATTCAGCTTTTTCCCTGATCAACAACTGGAAATCAACACTTTTTTAATTAACAAATCTTGATGTACTGAAAACTTTTAATATAAAAAATTAAGCCTTACAGCTATGGTATACTAAAGTGACCCCAGAGAGCTCAAAAATGCAATAAAAGTTTACCCTAACTAATGAAATAAGGAGAAATAAGCAACTGTTTCTTATTTTACTATGTAATTACACTCTTCATTATAAAAACATTTTTGATTACCATAAAAATTAAAATTCCAATTAGACAAAAAAACACAACCATAGAAGTTATGCAAAATAAAGGAAATATTAATATTTATTTGATATAGTTCATATAATTATAAATGTTAATTTATTTTGTTTTATTAGGAAATTAACAAAAATTAAGATATTTCATTCACTTTCAACTATAACTATTCATCTCAAACTTACCATGTATACATAAAATAATCAGAGCTATCTAATTAAATCAAAAAATAGAAAAATTAAAACTAAAAACTAATTGATCAAAACTAAAAAGTAAAAATTAAAAACCATTGAAGCAAGACAGCAAGTTTATTCCTCCCCATTCTTCCCCTTCTTCATTTTGGTCCCTTCTAGGAGGGAAGTTACAATGAGCTCAAGCTATTGCTTGATCTCTGAGTCCTTTTATTTATGCTTTGCTGCATTTTAAATGGCCTTGGTGAATAGGGTGGAGTGGGTTGTGGGCTTGGTGGGGGGACACAGTTTGCCAAGTCACACAGCTTGGAGATGGGTTTCTCCTGCTTGTGCTGCAGGAGGAATAAACTTATTGAATTTTGGGTGGAGCCCAAATTTGGCCTTGAGGTGTTTGTGATAAGCCTCTAGTGCTGAGGTGGTCTTGAGCTCACCATTCACTGCCGCCCAGTACACATTCCAGCTGGCCTTGGCACAGGCCTTGCCTTGTCTCTGTGTGATGATCTTCCTAATCCACTGGGGCTTGAAGTACTCAAGGAAAGGCTTAAACTCCAAGTGCTTAACTACATAAGGATCCTTTGAGAGAACCTCAAACCCCTGAGCAGTGTTCTCTGGCTTTGGAAAAGCCAAGGCACTAAATTGTGCCAGCATAAATTTGCAGCTGTCCAAAGTATCCCTCCAGTTCAACCTACTTAGCTCAGCATGGGCCTGCACATTCCGAGCAACTACTTGGCAGTAGTGGAAGTGGCACCCCTTCACCTTTCTGCTGAACAGCTGCTTGAATGCATTGAACTGAGTAGGATCAAAGTCCATAATGAACATGGCAGGCCCAAGAGCTCTCAGCCTTACCTTTTCCTCCAAGACCAGGGTGACCTGGTCTTTATCAGAGGCAGGAGGTTTGGCGCGGGTGTAGGGGGTCTTCTTGGCATTGTTGTTGTCAGGAAGAAGGGAAAGTGCTTGGCAGAGGATGGTAAAAGCATGGGATAAATGGCCTTGGTGGCCCCAGGAAGAAAGAACACAAATGGAATCACCTGGATATCAATCTGGGCATGGATCATCCAGAGCTGCTTGAACATCCAGGGGCAAGTGGTAAAGGTACCATCAACTATCCAGGTTGAAGCCCTTTTCAACTCCATCAGGTTCTGCTGAGTTGAGTAGCAGATTATGCGGTCTTTGGTGGTGGGCCTGTTGTCATGAAGGAGGAAGCGCTCCCCACTTGGAAGCTGCTTGAGCTTGTGGGTGAGTGTAAGCTCCAAGAGGACGTCCAAGTCCTTGGGAGGATGGGGATTGGCGGTGATACGCTTATTGCTTATGAACTTAACCAACTGCTCTTGAGTTGGCACCAACTTGAGATTGTTGGGTTTTAAATGCTGCAGGGCCTTAATAGCCAGATCAGATGCCTGGAGGTGAGAGGATGTTGGGATCACCTGAACAAGGTACCATTTTAACATCTGGGTTATTAAATGATTGGGGGCTCACAAGAGTGCTCCCCCTTCTCTGCAGTTACTTGCTCCCAGCCCTTGGTGTTTAGCTGGGCCCCACAAGTCTTATCCTCACAGACAAAGTGCTTGCTCTTGGTGGCGCTCTTTTGATTATTACAATTTAAAATGTAATTATCTGTGATGTAACTAGGGCCTCCCTTTATGGACATAATTGGGGAAAAACCAGGGGAAGCACTTGGGGACTTTAACTCTCTGTCCACATTGCAAATGTTGTGGATGGCCAGTGGATCCCAAGCCACATGACCAGAAGCTTTAAACTTCTTGGAGTAATCCTCCGGCTCATCTTGGGGGTCAGATGAAGAAGGCGGGGAAGAGCCATTGGGAGGGGGGAGGGGGAGGATTCTTTGAGGCCTGATTGGATGCCTCCTTTTTCTTACCAGAAGAAGAGGTGGGCTCCTTGGCAGACTTTGCCTTCTTGGTACAGCACTCCTTGGTGGGCTCGGAGTCGGGCTCTGAGTGGTAAAATGTGTGGTCAGTAAGATCACCATCAGATTTATTGGGGGAGGTATTTTGGGGGAAGGTGAAGGGGATGTGGAAGATGAGGGTGGAGGGGGGAGGAGTAGGAGGAGATGGGTTGGGAGAGAAGGGGTTGGAGACTTTGCTGTTGTAGGCTTCTTGGCACGTTTGGGAGTGGAGGCAGTTTTTTTGGAGCCCTTGGAGGTTTGGCGCTTGGGCTGTTGGCTGTTCTTGTTTGATTTTGTCTAAAGAAAAATTTAGCTTTGTAAATAAAATAGTGTGAAAGTTATGAAACACAGAGATAAAGCAAAGTAAAAGTTGGATGAAAAGTATTCAAATAAAGTTTCATTTATCAAGAAAAAAACAAAAAAGTAAATAGAAGCAAAATAGAAACTCAAAGTATAGATTTAAAGGTTAAACATAGAAAATAAGTGAATTTATTATTAAGCATCAAAGATGTTAGGTTCAGCATAACATCTTAGTGCTAAATCAATGTAAAAGTACAATTAAAAATCAAAAAAAGTATGAAAATTTTATGGAGAGCAGCAGAAAAAGTAGTAGATTATAATTGAAAAAAAATATGTGAAATTTTTTTATTATGCATTGAAAAATCAAAATATAGTAAAGTGTCAAGTTTGGCACTGTTGATCAGCTGGGAAAAGCTGAATTCTCACTGTCAAGTATGCTGGAGTCAAGCAGAAACATCAAATTTACTATGTTTTTTTATATATAAAAATTTCTTAAATTTAAAACAGGTTCAAAAGTTAACCCAAAAGCAAGGCAGTTTCATATGCTCAAAAATTAAAAAAATACAACATAAGTTAAAAAATTAAATGATCAGAAATGTGTTTATTAGTGATAATAATGTGCTGTGAGGAGCTGGGAGCAACTTATTTACCATAGTGTTAGTTAAAACGTTAAGAAGCTCTCTTTACTAATCCCCAAGTTAAAGTGTTGAGTGGACAACTGTTGAGTGGCGCTCATAGTGTGTCACATATTAATTTAGCCTTAATTCCAAGCCTTTGATTAGTTAAATCCAAAACTAATTGGGTGTCAAGTGAATAGTTGAACAAAGAAGATGTGGAGTTTCAGTTCTTTATAAATTACATATAAATTCTCTTAATAAATTAGGCTTAATTTATGTGGTACCACTTAATCCACAAACTTGGGAATGACATAATGTAAAACAAGTGGGTATTTAATTAATGTCTATGCCACTAAATCCAGTATAGTGGTGCTTGGGAGCTTAAACAACAACTATGGACACTAATTATAAAAATATAATAGTAAATAACAAATTTTTTATATAAGCGCATATGTATTTTATTAATAAAATTAAAATTTGGCTTAAAAAGTGGTGAAATGGTCACTTTTTGTTTTAGAGTGTCAAACACAGGTTTTTTCATTTCTATTAGTAAATTTACTTATAAATTGCCCCTTAAATTGGTATTTTAGCTAACCAAATTATTAAACAGAGTCAAGTTCAAGTAAATTTAACCTTGGTTTTTGGTTTCAAACCCCAAAATTACTAGCAAAAATTAGCTTGAAATTGGTTAAGCCAATAATACTATCAGATTCACATATGCGGCACTCAACTTCCTGGTACTCAAAAAGGTCAAGTACCAGAGAGTCAATCACCAGGGAGTTGAACTTTCCACAGTTGCCATCATAGTAGGGGTGCTAATTTAACGAGATAAAATGCTGATCAGTCTACTAAAGCCCAGGGTCCAGTGGCTGAAACCATAGTGTTAACTAAACCAGCCAAGGTAATGTAGGAAATGCCTGTATATTGGTTGGCTGTGGGAGAAGTCAGACCTGGGGTGGGTTGTAGGGGCAACAGCGCCCATGTTGACTCAAAACTCTAAACCTCCTATGTTTTTTGCTAGTTGCGCTAGCTCAATTCTTTTTTTAAAGCGTTCAGGGGTGCAAACCCAGAAAACACAGCCAAATTGTGGCCATCTTGACATGATTTAATAATAAACTTTTTAAAAAACTTGACTATATCATATTTAATTTACTTTTACTAATAAAAATTAGTTTATTTTTTATTTGTTTTCACAAAGTAAAAGTGTCAATGTTGACACTTTTTAAGCCAAACTTATTTTTAATACTAAAACTGAAACATCTAAAATAAAAAATAAGTGTGCATTTAAAAATATTTTTTATTGAATTAATATATCAAAAAAGACAGTGTGCATACATTTGGTTGTTGAAATGTTCATCTTATAGATATATTTGTGGCACTTTACACGGCTTAAATATATTAAGTGGATTGGTGGCTAACAGCAATCCAATAATTTAAGTGTGAGTTACTATGTAAGTTACTATAGAATTTATTATTAAAAATAATGTCAACAATTAAATTTTTTGTTTATTTTTCTTGTGATCATCCACCAGGGTGGAGTTAAGCAAATTAGAGTGGTGCAATTAAGCTTAAATTAAAGTGTCACCTCATATAAAGAATGTCATAAGTGACATTGTCAATACTTTACCCTTTTCAATACTGAAGACAACTTTCTAAATAACTTTACATATACACAATGGTAAAAAATCATATTACCACTACCAAAATATAATTTTTAATAAAGAAATAAAGAACTTAGATAAATTTTTAACTTATTTTCAAAAAAAAATTATTTTTATATGTGAACAAAAATACATAGAAAACGGTTCATTTTTGCTAGCCTGCATAAATTTAATTAAGTGAATATGTTTTTTATAGTAAATTTTCAAAAAAAATGTCAACAGTGACAATGCCGTCAAAAATAATGTCTACAATTTTTGTAATTGACAGTGAGAATTCAGCTTTTTTTTACTAATTGTCACTCATAATGTCAACACTTTTCAGTTATCACATACAAAACTTTATGTTTTACATAATTAAAACTTCTCATTTTTTGATATGTTGTATTTTTGACTTTGCTCTTTCATATTTTTTAATTTTTAAAATAAAATTTATATCTAAATATAATACTGTCACACATTTCTCTTAACTTTTAACTTGTTATTTATAACTTTAATAAAATAAAAACTATACAAGTTTTTTTACTTTTAAATGCCAAGAAAAGCCATCTAAGATTTACTTTTTGTATATTATGCTTTTTAAGCTGTTTTTTTAAATTCATTGCTTTATTTTAAACCCTTTTACTTATTATTTTAGGACAAAAACACCTCTAAGTAGCCCAAAGAAACCAATCTAACTTCAAAGCCAACCAACCCCACCAATAAGAAGCCTGGCTCATCAAAGAGGCAACTCCCAAACCATCCCCAAAGCCCTCACCAAAGCCCTCCCCTGAGCCCTCTCCTGAGAAGAGCCCTGCTCACTCCACTGGGGGAGAGGAAACTGATGGCTCTCTTACAGAGCACAGTTTCTACAACTTGGCTTCTGATGAGGAGCCAACCAAGAAGAAGTGGCAAGGCAAAAAGACCCCTCCCAAAGAAAAGTCTCCTGCATATGAGGAGCACTACAACAAGCCCCCTTCTGCTTTGCCACCACCACCAAACTCCCCCATTCCAGTTTATCAGGGGATGATTCCAAGCCCTGCCCTGATTACTTCCCTGGCCTCCACCATGCTCCTTCTGGCCCCTGGGACCCTCTGTTGGCCCATGACATCTGCAATGTTGATGGCAAATTTAAGGTTCCCTCTTCCTTGCCAAAGTATTTTCCTATCATGAGTGTAAAAGGTGGGCCGTCCATGGTGGCCAATGGTTATATTTTCTCTTGTAACAACGCCAACTGGGGATTCAAGAGCCAGCAATAACATGTGAGAACCGCTCCTGACCAGTGCAGCTCAATAATGAGCGCTGGGACCTGGTCCAAACCATAAAGGGCAAGCATACCTGCATCATGCCCAACAATACCATCTCCTGCCTCCTGAAGTGGTATCTGGTGCAGATTATGCCCACTTCCAAATATCTTTCTGCCACCCAGCTGGCTGTGCTTGCTTGCAAGTACCTCTCCCCAACCAACTTGAAGAGGGTTCCAACTCACAATCAGTTGGTCAATTTTGTGAGTGATAGGCGTCAAGCCTCAAACCCCTTGGCCAAGAGTGCCACCAACATCAAGGACCTGGTCCTTTCTGATGCCCTCAAGAAAACTGAGGATGGAGAGATGTTACTGCTCCATGACAATGGGCAGGAAGTGGAGGATATGATCATTGCCTATGCCACAGCCCAAAACCTGAAGTAGCTCAATACTGCTACCACCTGGCTGTGCAACAGCATCTTTGAAACCTGCCCAACCATCTTCAAGCAGCTTTGGGTCTCGCATGGGCAGTTCAATGACCAGGTTATCCCTCTTGTGTTCTTTCTCCTTCCTGGTACCAAGACTGAAGTCTATACCAGAGCTTTTCAGATTGCCTGGGATGCTTTGAGCTCCCTTCCCACCAACCAGCTCACCCCTCCCACTCACGCCACAAGGGCAAATCCCTCTTCCACTGAGAAGGATGAGTCAACCCTAGCTGCTGAGCAGCTAGCTCATGCACACTCACTTAGGCCAAAGGTTATCATAATGAACTTTGAGCAAGCTCAGTTCAGAGCCTTCAAGGCCACCTTCAATGGAGAAGTACAAGGCTGCTTCTTCCATTTTAGAGAGGCCCTCATCAAGAATCTCAAGAGAGAAAAGGAGCTTTTTGAGAAGTATCTTAATGATGATAAGGGGAAGTGCCGCTTTGCCATCACCCAGTTTGCTGCCTTGGCTTTTGTGCGGCTGGAGTATACTGGGCTTGGCTTTGAGGTCCTCCTGGAGGACGCTTACATCAAGAAGCACTCAACCATCTTCAAAAGTTACTTGGATTACTTTGAGTGCCAATTGCTGGGCAAGAAAGTGACTGCCCAGAGAGGAAAGAGCATGGTCACTGCCCCTTGGAATTGCCAGGGTGCCTGCCTCAATGGGGAGACAAAGACCACCTCCAGCCTGGAAGTGTGGCACAAACACCTGAAGGTGAAGTTTGGGTCCAACCCCAGATACAACAAGTTCTTCTCTAAGCTGCAGGAGGAGCAGGCCAGAAATGTCTCCAACTTTTTGACCTGGCCAGCCAGGTGGCCCCCAAGAAGCAAAAGTCTAAGGAGCAGGACTACCAGGAGGACGTCCAGAAGGTGGTGAAGAAGTACAAGGTGGCAGAGATCAAGAAGTACCTTGAGGACTTTGCCACTGCTCTTGCTGGTGGCTTTAATTAGTACAATAAACCTTGCTTTGCCTGTATATTTTTTACTTTTAAACTTTTAATTTTTTAATTTATTTATATTTTACTAATATTTTTAGGTATAAATGGTAAGTTTCAGATACAGTTTCAATGTGATTTAGTAAGAAATATCTTATATTTTGTTAATTTACCTTTAAGGTATGAGATATTTTCAGTTATGCTTATATAAAGTATAATAAATTAATAATTAGAATTTTCTTATATTTTGTAGTTATTATAATATATAAAATATCTTTATTTTTGGTTCATTGGAATTTTAATTTTTATGGGAATAAAAATGATTTTATAATAAAGAGTGTAATTTACATAGTAAACTGAAAAATCTATTATTATATCTCCTTTTTTCTCTTTCTTTTAATAATTTTTTATTGCTTTTTAGAATTCTCTGTATTCATTTTAGTATATATAAAATTTTCAAAATACTTTTTTATATTAAAAATGTTCAGGATAAAGTGTTTTGTTAATTAAAAAAGTGTCAACATCCAGGAAATGACATTAAGTAAAACTGGGTTGTCACTTTGCTATAGTGTCAACATTAAAAGTGTTGACATGACCACTATTGACATTTTTAGTGTCAACATGGGCGCTGTTGCTGGCTGGTTTAACCAAGTGAACCCCAGTGTATGTTGGAAAACAAAAACCATGACCATCAAGCACAACAGAGTTAATTTTAATATCCTCAAAGAACCCAACAACCTCATTCTAAGAGACAAAGTATTTGTCCAGGTCATAAACCAAGACAACTAAGAACGTCTAACCAAAGACAGTATCCTCCACATAGTGAGATATTTTGAATTCCATAATATGCAAACAATCAAAATTCAATGCCAAGAACTTGTGGCACTCCTAAATGAATACACTCATATATTTTCAAGGGAGATCTCACAGAGTTACTACCCAAATGGGAGGTCAAACACAGCATTGACCTATGTAAAGCCATGCCTAAACCTGCACCCCTCTACAGACTCTCCCCCATGGAGACCCAAACCCTCAAAACCCATATTGAAGATCATCTAGCTAAAGGATTCATTCACCCATCTGAATCCCCATGGGGCAGCAGTGTTGTTTTAAAGAAAAAAGAAAGCACTCTTTGTCTAGTAACTGACTACAGAGCACTAAATGCAAGCACAGTAAAGAATAAATATTCCCTTCTACTCATAGAGGATATGCTTGCAAGACTCTCAGGAGCCACATTTTTGTCCAAAATTAAACTCACCTCAGGTTATAGCCAAGTTGAACTAAAAGAAAAGCACATGCCAAAAACTGTGTTCTGTACACAATTTGGATCCTTTGAATGTAAGGTAACAAACTTTTGGGATGACCAACACCCCTACAACGTTTATCACCATGATGAACAGGCGCTGAATGACCTCTCAAATACATTATGCTACCTTGACAATATCATTATATTCTCAAAAACAAAAGAGAAACACCTCATGCATGTCCGCAGGACACTCAATTGACTTGCAAACCACAAAATCTACACCAAGCCTAGTAACTGCCAATTTATGGAAAATGAACTACTGTTCTAGGGCCGCATTGCCTCTGACTGTGTCATCAAAGTAGACCCAGACAAAATAAAAGCCATAAATAACACGCAACACCCCATCTCTGTCAAAAAATTAGATGCTTTCTCAGAATGGTAGCTTACCTGAGGAAATACATCAAAGACTGTGGAAAACTCACCACACCAATCAATGACCTAACCAAAGTTAATGCCAAAAATAAATTCATCTGGACACCAGAATGCAACAAGAATTTTCAACTATTTAAACAAGCTTTTATTGAAGCAACAATCTTGCAATACCCTAATAACAATGGGTGCTACAAGCTCAAGTCAGATGCCAGTGACACCTCCATTGGTGCAGTCCTGCGCATTGCCAGCCAGGGCAGCAAAAACTTCCTGCCAGTATGTATAAAAGCAGAAAATTAACCAACACTGAGCAGAGAAGCCCAATACACAACAAAGAATTGCTAGCAATATATCACACATGCAAGAAATGGAGATGTTACTTAGAAGGACATTTAAACGTCCAAGTACCAACTGACCATAAATACCTAATCTATTTCAAAACTCAGAACGCACTTATACATCAAGTAGCCAAATGGATGTCCCTGCTAGAGCAGCTCAATTTGGACACCCAATACAAAAAGGGGGCAGAGCTAGTCATGGCTGATGCTCTCTCTAGATTATTTCAGCCTAGAGAGGATCATCCTGACCACCTGGACCCTGACTGGCCAAACCTATACAACACTGAGTATAAAACCAAAGGGAAAGACCCCTCAACACACCAACTGACCCACAATACATTAGTAAGGAACAAAAAGTATTTCCATGTATCAAATGGCACTGTATACCAAATTATTAACAACAAACATGTCTCTTAAATCCCACTCACACAAAGAGTTGACACTATATTAAGACATCAATTCCTACTAGGACATAAAAAGGCTATTAACCTATACCTCACATTAAAAGAGATAGTATGGTGGCCCAACCTCATACAGGATATATTTGATGCTCTAAAAAAGTGCACAGTGTGCAAGAAATACACCAGCACAAAAGCTCCCCATCCAACGGTCAACCCAGTACTGGACCCTGAACCATTCAAGGTTTGGGGGCTAGACGTAGCAGGTTCCTTCCCAGAAACAAGGCCAAACCAATGTTTCTTATTTATAGCTATTGACTTCACCACAGGCTGGTCAATCTGCTGAGAAACAAAGGACCACAAAGCAAAAACCATAAACTGATTCATTAAAAAAGCAATCATAGCCAACTACAGCACTCCAGACTACATCATAACTGATGGAGCAACTGAGTTATCAGGTCACTAAGTAAACAACAACTTAAAATCCAAAAACATTAAACATTCAAAAACCTTGCTCTACAGGCCACAGGCTAACATGAGAGTTTAACGCCTAAACAGTAGTGTTGAGAAACTTCTGATATTGCTGATATGTTCAAAGCTACAGATAGATGTTGGCCTTGACAATGTACTCTATCTAATCCTATGCAAGAGCACTACAGACTACAATATAATAGAACTTTGAATATAATTATGTTTTTTGATACTGGAGTACGGTCTAGCCAGTGGCTGCAATCTATCCAGGTATAACTATGAACTTGTTGCCATTCTTTCAGGTGTATATATCAATATATACTGCAATAACCCTTGTGCTTGTCCTTTCAGACAGTTCTCAGTGGCTACCTTTGCAATAGGTCTATCTTTGCAGGCTACACCCATCCTGATTGGCTGTCCTTGGCACGTGATATGCTACTGGCTTTAGCAGGCGTCCATGGCACTCTAGCTACAGCCTATGCTCTTCTTGAGCTAGCCTACTGTCATTTATCAATTGGCTGTATCTTAAACGCTGATTATTGCGCTGGGAAACTACGCCATATTAAGTTGATGCTTAGAAATTGTCCCTGTTCAGCCCTCCTACATTGGAAGGTAGAATTCCTTGTATTCCATTTGCAGGGCTTAATCAGTGATCCTTTTTTGGTTGACAAACCTTCTGCTTATTAATGCAGCAGGTTGAATTAGGTATTATATGCCATATAATAGCAGACTTGATACATTAGTGACTCAGAGGATTATCCGCCGTGTATAACTGACCCAAACCAATAAGAAACCTGGTTATATGCTGTGTAATACTGATCCAAACTTGGTATTTCTTAGCCATTTGTATATCACTTTTTTGATATGAACATATATGTCTAGAGAATGTGTGGGGCTGAGTTGATACAAAATCCAGTAGGGTAGAACAGGTGATATACAATTGATGATTTAGTTATTACACGCCGTGTAATCAATCATATTCATTATATTGGCTAACGTTTATATGGCGTAGGATAGGTCTATCAATTATAATAAAGCAAGCAATATACGGCATATAATCACATCACATTGGGATGATCAGTGATAATATGGCGTATAATTGTTACATCTATCATAATAAACTAACAATTACAAGGCGTATAATAACTACATTTGATTAAGTGATAACCAAATGATAATACAGCGTATAATTGGACATCTATTATAATAAACTAGCAATTACATGGTGTATAACTGACATATCTATTAATATAATGATGACCAGTGATAATACAGTGTGTAAATGTTAAGATCTGTGTGTGATGATTAGCCTGATCATTTTTGGTCAATCAGCCTAATCTCACAGGTAGCCTAATCAGAACCCTAGAGAAAATAATGGATGGCAAAGCCAAAGACGCATGGCCACTTTACGTGAAACATGCATTACTAGTATCCTGGGTCTGCACCAATCAAGGGACAGGCTACTCCCTGTTTGAACTAACATACAGATATAAACCAGAAATAGCTACCTGAAATAAGCAACCATACATAAAGATCCCCCAGGAAAACCCCCACAGTAGATCAAGTACCAACTCATCAACACATACACCTCAAAGTCAAAATAGTAGAAATAAAAAGGCTCAAAAACAAAAGGTAACCTTTACAGAGGAATCATTTACCATTGACTCCCCCATCTAAGTTCTAGCTGGTAACAGAAATAGACTAGAATCAGTACACAGGAACCAGAGGACCATGGAGAATCATCAAGTACAGACCAGATCACTACACCTATCTAGTGAAATTTCAAGGTGCCAAAACCCCAATTGTCAAGAAATACCACAGAACCTGTGTGACAGATCCAGGAAATTCATGCTTGCTTCTTCATTATCCCGGTCTGACTCTTTTAAAGTTTGACAGGAATCCTTTATGTAAGCTTTGATGAGCTTGGATTCCAGGCAAGCAATCTAGGCGTTAAACTTGTTGCCATCTGGTGATCACTTCCATGTTTTTTGCTTCCCATAGTCTTAGCTGCAGACCATCTCTTTCATTCCATGGTAGTCTTATTTTAGTTAAAAGCCAAAAACATAAAGCATAAAAAGATTGAGGGTAAAGCGACCATCTTCACAATAAGCATCATTTTTTATTAATTATTATCCTGTTTCCATTATATATCAATCAGGGTTCATTTGGCTGAAAACCCCTCTGGTTCCAGAATCACCCTGGATTTCTATCACATGGTTTATGACATAACAGCGTCATCCAATCCATATCTTAACCAAAAAGATCTTCACACTCTTAACCTATAAGAATGTGCCCTAATACATTCCAGAATTGCCTGATTCTTTCTGTGGAAATGTATTGCTTTGGCTTGAAGCATTCCAGACTTCTGGCACCAAAACCCTGTGGAATATATGTATTCCTGATCCAAGCTATTCTTGTTCCAACTGGGAACCAGCTGATCAATCCTGAATGCATAGACATTATTTTCTACATTTAGTTATTTTTGCATTTAATGGTTTTTTGTGTTAAAAACCCAATAGAACGCTTTGAAACTCGAACCAGGCACCACTGCGGCGCCCAGCAATTTTCCCAGGCGGCGCCCCAGCGCCTGAGAAAATTTGATAGTGGCGCCTTGTAAATCCTTTAGGCGGCGCGGCAGCGCTTTTAACCCAATGAATTTGCCAACACGGCACTTTTAAACCACAATTCAGGGGTTTACTTTTGGCTAACCTTAACTAAACTTCTTGACACAGTCAAGGCAATTAAACAATATAATTAAATCCTCATTAATTATATTCCAAGCATATATTAATTAATCTTCCCAGCTAATTAATCCGTTTGAAGACAACAAGTCTTCACTTGACACAGTCAAGTCCATTTTGGCCCTATGATTAAATCCCCATCAATCATATTCCAGGGTATCAATTAACCTCCATGGTTCATTAGACGGTTTGAGACACCTAGTCTCATAATCTGAATTTTTCAGATTATTCATTACGGCCCTCAATTAGTACAGCCTAATTGATTCCTGGGTATCAATTAACCTTCATGGTTAATTAGACGGTTTGAGACACCTAGTCTCATAATCTGAATTGTTCAGATTATTCATCATGGCCCTCAATTAGTACTGCCTAATTGCTTCCTGGGTAAACCATTACTATGCTGGAAAGTCTCTCCAAGGCCAATCCTATTGTTTTTAATTTTAACCTATGAAATTCATCACAATCAATCTCTTTGTGAAACCACAGCCCAATGTGACTGTAGTATAGTCACAACCTGTCTCTGCCTTAGTAAAGGAGAACACTCAACCAGACTGGTTCCAACTAGTAAACAGCTCTAAGAGCATCAGGCGGCAGCTGTGAAAACAAAGCCTCCTCCTGATGCACCAGAGTAACCCCTTAAGGAGGGGTGTCAAGTGTCTGGATGTATAGGCATTCTGGCTACTGCCAACCTGCTTAACATCCAGCCATTTCCCAATTTGGTGCTCTTCCAATATACTGTTTGACATACCCAGAAATGGTAACCAATCAAGATCACATGACAATCTAAGTATCCAGTGGCTCAAACCCATCCTGATCATGACCAACCCCTATATTTGATCTGTCTAAATCTCTGCCACAGCCCATTTTATATAAGTCTAAAGTATTATCTAATAAAATTACTTCTCTTCTTTCTCAATTCTATATTTGAAGCTTCCCTAAAAGGTGCTCCTCATCAGAAGTCTTACTAGAGACAAACCTTGTACAACTCAGACAATAAGTATCCTCCTCCCCTTGACTAGGGTATAAGATATGGGGCAATTTGCTCATAGGAATTATCTATACTACTTGGAAATTTGGGCAGGGGTTGAAATTAACTTTTTTTTGCTTTCAGAAGAAAGACCCCCTTAGAAGCCTTCTGGTATATGGCCTCAGGGGTCTTGGAAACAATTTGGGTTGCCAATACTTGGAGTCTTCCAACAATATCTTATAAACCTTGTACTTGGTCTTGGGCTCCTTCACCTTGGACTTGGACTCCTTTGCTTGAGTCTTGGGCTCCTGCACTCTGCTTCAGCTCCAGCATTTTAATCTTAGTGTTCTTCTCTGTTTCTTTTGGTCTCAAGCTCTCTTTATAGCCCTTTTGGCCTTTTTAATCCACTGTTATGATTCCTAGAGGCCTTGGTTATCTACTTGATCCAGTCCCTGAAAAGCTTCAGATAGCTCTCCCTTTTATAGCTCCTTTTTCAGTCCCTGTTTCCTCTCAGAACTCTAGGTTTTCAAAGCTTGAACTATCCTTTTTCTTATGCTCCACAATATATTAAGCCCATCATCTTGTTGTAACTGAACTAATGAGGATTCAGTATTTGGAATTGGGAAAAAACCAGTCCAATGGAAAGGACATAATAATAGGAATAATGTATCAATTATTGTAGAACATTGTGATTAATATACCATATGGGGAAAGCCATAAGGCCACAAGGGGGTGGCATAGTAGGAAGTTACATGTAAGGTTTGAAGCTAAGGACTAAGTTGTGTGGGGATCAGCAAGTCAAATTAGTAGCACTCCTAATTAGGATGAAGTACCTGCCATTTGATATTACCATCAGATTAATCCATGTTGTTAGATTTGTCAAGGAGCAACTCAACAAAAGCCCCCTGTGTATTGTAAGATATGTTAGCAGGCAAGTCTGGAAACTTGGTTGCAACACCCCCCTTGCCCCCTGCTTGTCATCAGACACCAAGACCGGAGTCTGCAGAAGGTCTGGGAAGGTCCGCACAAACAGCCTTTGTGTGGGGATGGCGCAGCAGGGGCACAAGCAATCATGGTGAAGCTTCTTGGTATTTCCTTGTGCGTCTTTGAGTTGATAGGTATGATTGTCATAGACAGCAGCTATCTTGAAGGGCCCTAGGTGGTTGGGCTCCAACTTGGAATAATTGGGATTGAGGGTGTAGACAGGGTCACCTACAATGTATCTAGTTTTGAGGTGCTTTGTCCCTCCTTCAATTCGCTTGTGTTCAATTTCCTGGGCTTTGGCACGCCATTTATCTAGAGATGGGGTTGTTACTAGGGGAGGCTTGTTGGGAACCCTGGACCGTAGATTCCCCTGTTCAACTCCTGCCAGACTGTCAGGCGTCCCAAAGGCAAGGGTGCTGGGACTGACCCTGTGCCCTGTTAATTCTTTCTTGCAGGATAAGTAGAGCAGTGGGCAGGTGTTCAGTCCATGCGGTGTTGAAGTGCTCTTGTGAGAGCTTGGCAATCAGTTGAATCAGTGAGCTATTTAACTGTTCCACGCGTCCATTGTCTTAAGGATGGTAGGGGATTGTAGCTATATGTTGAAGTGTGTTCTTGGTGCAGTATGCCTTCATGACATGCCCAACAAGTTTGGGGCTGCTGTCTGTGATGAGATTTTTGGGTCGCCCAAAGCAGGCCACAATTTCCTTGCCAATGAAGCGGGTGATGGTGGTGGTGTGATTAGTTGTCGCCCAGGCCACTGGCCAGCAAGTGAAGTAGTCAATGGCAGTAATAATGTTTTTCTTTCCCAGCCTGTCTTTGGGGAGTGGCCCCACAATATTGAGGGCCCACTGCTCAAAGGGTTCCATGGCCTCAATGGGCAGGACAGACTTGGGGGGTGCAGGTTTGGATGTGTTTTTTTTGCACAGTATGCACATTTTGAGGAGGTCCAAGATGTCTTGACGCATACGCGGCCACCAAACCTTCTGTTTCATGATCTCAAAGAGGTTGCGCCCTCTGATGTGACCCAGGGTTTGGTGGTAGTGCAATATTGTGTCACCTTGTTGCATGGTGGGAATGTAAGGCGTCTTCTCACTTATCTCTGCCCAACGTCAGACGTTACCAGCATCAGTGATGAACAGACTCTTGTTGTCCTTCAACTTGGAGATGGTTACCAAGTTAAGGCCCTCTTATCAAGTTGCCTCAGGGAGGAGGTATAGCATGGGCCAATCAGGGTCCAAACCATTGTCTTCAGTGATAGACACTACATAGAGTTGCAAAAGGGCGTTGGCTGTGAAAAGTTCCTTCCCAGGCTTGTACTCAATGCGCAACTGGTAAGGGGATAGATGCTTTACAATCCCGCTTGGCAGCGTATCAAGTGGGACTGTGTGTTAAAGTACTGGAGCAACTTGTGGTCTGTTAGAACGCAGGGTGGGAAGGTAGCACCTTCCAAGTAACAGCACTACTTCTCAACACAGTGCATAATTGCTGCCAGTTCTTTTTCATGGATGAGATAGTGTTGTTCCAAGTCAGTAAGTTTCCTGGACTCATAAGCCACGGGAAGTAAAACGCCATTGTCAGTTTCTACCCACAGCACACCCCCTATGGCTCTGCTAGAGGCATCACTCTCAAGTTTGTACTGACAGTTTTGGTTGGGAAACTGCATTACTGGTTCTGTTGTGAGTCTTTGTTTCAAAATTTCAAAGGCTTGATCTCTGACAGGGGTCCAATGGAAGCACTTTTTGGTATTGAGGAGCTCAGTGAGAGGTGCAATTAGTTCCCCACAATTGGGAATGAACTTGTGCACGTAGGCAACCATGCCTAAGAATTTCTGCACCTGACCCACATCAGTGGGGGGCAGCATGCTGGCAATTGCCTTGATTTTGGCAGGGTCAGGCTTTATCCCTTGGGCAGAGATGGTGTGCCCAAGGAATAACAACTCTGACTTGAGGAACTCACATTTGGAGGGTTTAGCTTTTAGCTGGTTTTTCCAAAGGGTGTCAAGGACAGCACAGAGGTGTTGGAGGTTTGTGGTTTGATCTTGACTGAAGACAATAATGTTGTCAAGGTACACAACCACACATTTCCCAATCAGATCCTCAAATGCTTTGTTCATCAACATGGCAAAGGTGGAAGGAGCGTTGGTCATTCCAAAGTTCATGACCTGACACTCAAACAACCCGTAGCACGTGCAGAAGGCATTTTTTGCCTCATCCCCTGGTGCAATGGGACCTGGTTGTACCCCACAGTGAGATTAATCTTGCTAAAGACCTTTGCACCTGCAAGTGTATCAAAAAGGTTGTCAATCAGCGGCAGGGGATACTTATTATTAACTGTCACCTCATTTAGGGTGTGGTAGTCTGTGACCAGGCAAAGAACCCGTCCTTCTTGGCTACAAAGGAGACAGCTGCCCGTATGAAGAGAGCAAGGGGCTAATGAAGCCCTTATCAAGCGCGTCCACAAGGTGCTGGCGGAGGATCTCATCTTCCTTTGGTGTAAAACAATATAATGGTTATGCTTTAGGTAACAATCCTTGAAGTTGTACAGTGTGCTGGATCTCCCAGGGAGGAGGTAGTTGTTCAAGTGTCTCACTGAATACGTCCTTGTACTCCTCAAGTAGTGCAGTAAGCGCTGGTGGTGGTGAGGAGGTCAAGGGAGGGGCCACAGATGGTTCAGCGCGGATAACTTTGACTGAGCATTGATTAAAGTCTAGTTTTCCCCCTTGAAATTGTATGAGCCTGTCTCCGTTATCCTGAAAAACACAGTATCATGAAGTAACTTGCTCATTTCCACAGTATAGATCTGGAACCCCACCTCATTTCTATTGAGGGTTTGACTGAGGTATCCTAGTAAATGTAGGGATGGTTGTGCTGAAGCTAGTCAAGGCCAGCAATTATGCTGTGGCTGAGCCCAGCCATGATTGGCCCAGAGAGCTTAACCTGGACGTTCCCCATTCTCACAGAGAAGGGTAACATCTTGTGGGTGATGGCAACTCTGCGGGAGTCAGCTACTCATACTGCTTTGAACCTGCTGGGCACATGGTCTAATTGCTGAGAGTTGGCAAACACCTGATCCACCATAGTGTGGTCAGCCCTGGTATCTACCAGTAATTTGTGGATGTTCCCACAGAAACAGAAGGGATAGGACAATTGTGTTACTTTATTTGAGGAGTGGCTTGCTTGCAATACGGGGTCGTCACTATGGACTTGAAAGACGTCCAGGGTTTTGACTTCATAAATGTTGTAGTTGCAGGGATTTTTTGCAAGTAGGGACTGAGAGGATGGATCAGGTGGGGTTGTAAGGCCTCTTGTTGCTACAACCCCCAGGATTTTCTCTGATCCTCAATCTGTGCTAGCTGAAGCTCCCCCTTGCAAGGGCGTTTAGTCCCATTATTCTGCTAACGGGACTAGCGGCGGCCTAATTGATTGTTGCTACTACCAGGTGTGGTAAATGATTGGGATGGAGCGTCACTGGTACAGTGAAAGCCCATTGAGGCCTGGTTGTTAGCCTCCACAATGGCCTTATAATAGTTGTCAATGGAGGTGCAACAACCTACGGGGACCCACTTACAGATATGGGGTTTTAACCCATTGATGATGAGAGTGAGTAGCATTGCATATCTGTTGGTCACGGCTTTGGGGGCGGCAGCAAGAGCTTGTTGTCAGGCAGCAATGAACTCAGGAACGTAACCAGTTTGTTTGATTGCTAGAAGAGGAGTCTCCATAACAATGGGGGAGAAGGTCTTGCTGTAGCAGGACTTGGCAGCGTCTTGGAATGCCGCTCAGGTAACGTCAAGTTCCTGACTAGCCCAGTTGGTGAACCACACAGCAGCGGGCCCCGTGAGGCATCCAGACGCAGTGGCAACCCGCATGGGCTCAGGAGCCTGACAGATATGGAGGTGGGTTTCATTAGATTGGACCCAACTGACAATGTTGGCCCCTTTGATGCCACCAGCAAAGGATTCTAGCTGAAGGTTGAGCATGTGCTGGGACAGATCTTACTGGGGAAGGGTGACGCTGGTGTCACACTACCCAAGGCGGAGCCAATTGTACATGCCTGTGAGAACTAGCTGGTCATGATAGATGACATACCCATTGGGGATGTTATCCTTGGGGATTGGCAGGAAAGTTTCTTGTTGGGGAGTAGCCATGCGGCTTGTACTCTGTCTTTTCTTAGGGGAATTTTGTTTTAGGTAGGTTGTGAACCTACAGCTGCTACCACTGTTGCAACTGAACCAATGAGGATTCAGTATTTAGAATTGGGGAAAAACATTCCAATAGAAAGGACAGAATAATAAGAATAAGGTATCATTTATTGTGGAATATTAGGATCAATATACCATATGGGGAAAGCCACAAGGCCACAAGGGGGTGGCATAGTGGGAAGTTCCATGTAAGGTTTGAAGCCAAGGAATAACTTGTGCGGGGATCAGCAAGTCAAATTGGTAGTGCTCCTAATTAGGATGAAGTTCCTGTAATTTGATATTGCCATTAGATTAATCCATGTCATTAGATACGTCAAGGGGTGACTCAACAAAAGCCCCCTGTGTATTGTGAGATACATTAGCAGGCGAGTCTGGAAACTTGGTTGCAACAATCTTACTTCAGCCAATTAGAACCCTGATTTTTCTGCTTCATTACCACATTTTTTAGGCTTAAACTCTTCAGTTAAAGCCCTCAAAACAATGATTAAACAGTCTTTGACCTGCAGACAATCAGACACCCAGATTCAACTGTTTTGCCAAACTGTTCACCCAAATGACTTGCTTTGACCATGGTTTGAGCCCTGCTGTGAAAACCGCTATTCACAATATTTTGATTTTGCCTTTGGGGTTTATTTTGAGGACAAATCTCTTGCTTTTGTTTTTCCCCTTAAAATGAGTCTTTTTCCAAACTGGGGGATTCAATTTTTTTCTTGATTCCCTGCAACTTGCTTGCCCCACTAATACTGGTGACAAGTGATCCTAACGTACATGTACTGTTTTGTGGTAAAGCTGTACAGTATATATTACAATTCCTTATTCTCAATAAAAATTAAGTTCTTTTCACATTTTTGTCTTTGTGTTTCCAAGTACTTTGGCGCCTCTCTCTAGCCACAACTAGTAGAGATTAATCATTCAGGGCCACAAGGTAATTGCATAATCTTCCTTTCCATCTAAAAAGAGCTAAGTAAAAATCCAATCCTAAGAAAAGGATTTCCTGTTGTGTGTCTGTGCTGCGCCTCATAACACAACAAAAATGGTGCTCACTACAGTGGCTTTAAGCCCCTTGGTTATTTCTTTTGCCATCACGTTTTCAGGTCCATTGCCTTCTTCTATACAAGAGCCATCCTCACCTGAAATCCCTGGTCCTCCTATAGAAGAGAACACTTTGGACCCACCTATTGTCCCTACTGTGCTGAACCTTGGGAATGGTCCCCGCCTAGTGGCCTACCCTTTGGGTACCGCTGACTTGGAACAAGCCATGGCGGTAGCCCTTGGGATAGCCTGTGATGGAGCCATCCCTTGCCTCCAGCTTCAGTTCAGCCAAGCATAATACTACAAATTGATTGTGGCTCCATAATTTCTACAGCATCTCCTCTCAGTGGCTGGCTCCACTGAACACCTATTGTCATCCTTTGTACAACCCACCTTAGCCCATCATCAAATGGTGTTAGGCTCCATGTTCAGGAGATTTCATCTCTACAAGCCGCTGTCACTAATCACTGGGATCAGTTTGCTGCTTACCAGCAGTGGATTTACTCCCTGTTTTCCTTGGTATCTGATAATCAGTGCAACTTCATTACCTCCCAGGATTGCTTGGTTTTTTCCATAGAGCAAATGCGCCAATCTATCCCTGAATATGTCAGAGAACATATACATGAGTTTCACCAGTTGGAACATCCTTGACAAACTCAAGTAGACTCCACCCAGAATGCCTACCTCTCTGATTTCAATGATCTGTACAACAGCTTGATGTGTTTAGTACCTATTCCTTTGACTACTTGTAACAGGTAGCAGCCCTTGCTGCTAGAGGTCTCTGCAACCTCAATGAAGAGTTTGATCAAGAGAGGGCTACCACAGCCGCCTCTATTGCCAAGCTTCAAGCCCAAGTGAGCGAGTTGTCTGCGCCTAAACCAGATGCTCCTCCTTCTTCTACATCTGATGACATGATAGATAGAGAACAGAAGTTATGGGACGCTATCCAAGAGATATATGCTTCCACTTGTAGTCAAGGACGCCCTGCAGACCCTCCACAGTCAGATCCTCAAGTATTTTTCCTTAACAACACAAGTTGCTGTCCTGCAAAAAGAAGTTGCTGTTCTATGAGATAATGTGGCAACCGTCACCTACCCTGCTGAGGTCAATGACAGAGATGGCTGCTGACCTGGATTGCTTGGGAACCTTCAAATCCAATGTTCTAGGGATTTGATTGCCCTAGCCCTCAAAGTAGACCACCTGAAGCAAGATCACCTCAGCCTCAACAAGGATTTTCAAGAGATTATTGAGTTAATTGACTCTGTAAATGACATGGACATTCCCTGTCTCTCTGTGAGGCCTTCTTTGATCTCTCATTTGGTTGAGATTTCAATCGTGGTGACTACTCATTGTCAACAGTTAGATGTTACCAAGCAACAGACTGATCAGATCGACAATGTGGGTGCTTGCGCCTCCAAAAATTTAACCACTTTTGAAGGAAGTGTTTGTAAGCTATGGGCACAACAGCCCCCTTTGAAATCAAAGCTCAATTTCTCCAAATATAAATGTAATTAGATAGTTGCAATGGTGGCCCTACTCCTAAAGTTCACTTCAAACATACCTTTAAACAGGTCTTTGACCCTAAAAACATCCTTCATTGCTACTTTCCTGGTCATCTACAAAACAGCCATGTAAAGAGCTTCTGATGGGGTTAAGAAGGAGCACATTCTAACCTACCTGCACCCAATATTCCAGGAGGTGGGTGTGCCAGAGATGCCCACCATTGAGAATTGGGGAGAAATAAAACAGCTTTTGATTGATGAATTTGGTGGCAACCTTAGTCTGGAGGTAAAGAAGGACACCTTCATGCACATTACTTTCAAACCAAAGGAGACTCTGGCTAAATTTACAGACAGATCCTACATGGAAGGACAGCAATCAATAAACAGTAGGCAGCTGATGCACATGAAGCTTACATGGCTTGCGCTCAAGCTCTTTAAGGTTAATCAGCTTCTGTGCCTCCATTTGAAAGATCACAAGGCCATGCTTTCCTCTATGAGAGCATAAAGACGCTTCTGCAAGATCTTCACCTTACCCATTATGGAGATTTCTTGGGTGAGAATTGAGCTGCCTCTAATTCTGGTTTTTTTTCCTGTGGTCTTTGCATCCTCACTATGAACTCAAAAATGCTCCTAGACGCCAATTTTGCCATAACTGCAGCCAGATAGGTCACCACTCTTGAGTCTGTACCAATCTTTGGGTTAAAGGAGATGATCCAAAGGACCAGGCGGGAAAAGAAAAGTCAACCTAGAGGCAGAGTTGCTCTTGGTTGACAATCCTTCTCAGTCTTTTCTAATTTCCCCATCCATAGCAGAACCTGAGCAAACCAATACTAAATCTCCTTTCATTATGCTGCTATTCCATGATATCTCTGATGATTTTGAAATGAATGATTCAGACATTGGCAATTCTGACGCATATGAATATTCAGTTCTAGCAGTTCCAAAAACCAGTGCAGTCCCTTACAAGCTACGCTCTAGGAAACTACAACAACTTCAAAGCCTCTGCCTGAAGCCAGGGAGGTTGTATCTTGTCCAAACCTCACACAAGCTAAGAGTTCTTCATTGCTAGTGGAATATTCTTAATAAGCTTCTATAGTTGCTGATGCTGTTTTCAAAAATGTCTCTGTCTTGCTCTCTCTCCAGACAGTCTATAAGGAGTTCCTGGGCCTTAAATGCATGATCAAAAAGTGGGACAAAGAACTAGCAGAAGCCCAATATATCCTGGTTGTCCTCTCTCCCTTTGGTTGTACTACTACTTGTGTAGAGATATCCATCCAAAAGGTGAAGATCAAAGCCGTCTTGGACACTGAGTCTCCTGTTAATGTTATTTCTTCAAAGCTTGTAAAGAAGCTGAAACTTGTCCCTAACCTTAACTATCACCAGTTTTATGGTAAAACTGGGCTGTTCATGAATTTCGCTATAAGGTACTATTCTGCCCTTCCCATGTGGTTTGGAAAACTATGTAACAAATCCAACTGACAAAGTTGGATTCAAAAACCCTCTATTAGATAACTGATTTTCTCTTTACTGGTTATCATTTAATTATCTCTGTAATTCCATATTTATTAGAGACTTTTTAAATTTTTCCCTAAATTCCTAACATAACAGCACTCCAATTGTTATCTTGGTTATCTAAAAATTATAATAAAATAAGTGTAAAAACAACAAAAACCACCAATTGGCATAAAAAATCATCATTTAAAATTGATTTTAAATTTCAGAAAAAAAAACAAAATTTTATGCAGAATCATTTTCTCTTGTTGTTTGAGGAAAAACTTTGCTGGGCTTTGCCCAAATTTTATCACTAACTTTTGCAATCCTTCTGACCATATTTAATAATTACCAGAGTCCGCAGTTGTTGCCCGCAAGAAATTAGTTCCTGTCAATAATGGTCTCTATGGTTTGGGGCCCGGCCTGGTCCACCTTTCCCAATACCTTTGTGGCAAGGTGGATCAACAACCCCATTTGTTACTGAAACCAGGATTGCTAAATTTTGCGGGTCTACTTTTTGGTCATTATGAAACAGAAAAAATCATTTTGCAAGAATTGTACTCACATTGGCCAAGATTAGCAATGATGATATTTTTGGGGCTTTTTGCATTGATATAATTGACTTTCCTGGTTATCACCTTGGGCAATCTTTGCAGCTTTACCAATAAAAATGCAAAAAAAATAAAAAAAAGTTAAAAAAAGTGTTAAAAAAATGTTGAAATAAATGGTGAAGATGCTGACAAAGAAAATAATTCAGTCATTCTCTTCCTGGACTCTAATCAAACTGCTGAACTCTCTTGCGCCCTTGATAAGCTTTGCCTGAACTATTGCCTTGCTCAAGCTATGGGCTCTTCTCCTGATCTTGGCCACCTAATCACAAACATGATATCTGACCTTGACTCATCAATCATGGACTGGGTTATGGAATTAATGGATCTCCATGTTTTTCCATAAACCATCATGGACTTTTGTGATTTTATTGAAGAGCATCTCCACCCAGAAGAGTTTCAGGACACTGCCTGGGCTTTGCTTATTGCTTTGGATCAAGGCTCAGGAACAGTCACTAATTATCCCGCCTCATTCAAAACTCTCAGTTGTGCTACCCGTGACCAGCTAAGAACATTCTGCATCTTTTTCAAAAAGGCCTAAATCATCACTTTTTACAAGCCTTAAAGGGCACTTTAGTTGCTACAACCTGGGAAGAAGAATACTGTATTGCTCTTCATACAAAACACCAGAACTCAGAGTATATGGCTCAACACAATAAATATCTAAGGGGCTCCACTCACTGTGATCAGACTCAGCCCACTCCTGCGCCCCCTCAAAACTCTCCTGCTGTTTGCTGCCCCAAACATCAATCAAAATAATAGCACAATAACCAGGGCTCCTGTGGACCTACAACTCCTGTAGTAAAGGACGCCGCCTCACACAACCTGGCTGCCTCCCCTCTTGCTCCTGCTGTACTTGGTGCTATCAATAAAAATTTAAATCAAGACTCTTATCTACTAGTGCATTTTTTCTGGTTTTTATCCACACCACGGCAAACATAAAAGACTAAACATCATGGCCTTGGTGGACACTGGTGCTCATGATAACTTTGTGGATATAAACCTTACTTGCCTATTGAAGCTTCCTTACTATTAAGGCCCTCCAGTTAAACTAGGAGATACTGAGATTAAAGACCCCACTTGGGTTACTTCAAATAAGGTGCCTCTTATTCAGGATGGCATCAAAGTAAAACTGCCTGAAGTTTATGTCTAATGCACTGCCTGCCAAGCCTCTTTCATCTTTGGTTCCTCAGAATCTTCAGTATAAGCTTCCATCTCAGTTTATTAATTATGCGCATTGTTTTGAGAAGGTTACTTTACTGGCTGTTTTTGACCCAAACTCACACTTCTTCTCATTTAGTTTTAAAAGGTTCTCTGTTCTACCCAAGGGCTCACTTTTATATGCGCTTAACTGGGTTCCCAGCAAATACTTAGTGCCTATGTTTAAGACATGCTTAGTTGTGGATTAATTGTCACCAGTTGTTCTCCTGTGGTTTCTCTGGTTCTTTTAGTCCCCAAATCCAACATTAAACTTTGTCCTTGTGTGGATTTTACCCGCTTAAATGCCATTAATGATCCTGATCCTTACCCTGTGCCTCTCATGACTGATATTGCTTCCATGATTGTGGGTGCTAAAATATTCTCAAATTTAGAACTTAGAGATGCCTTCAACCAAATCCTGGTTCACTCTGACCACCAAAAGTTCACTTCCTTCAAATGTTACTTGGGGTCTTTGAATATAAGGTCATGCCATTTGGTCTTCATAATGCTCCTTTGGTTTTTTAGTGCATGATTGATGCTATTCTTGAAAACTGTCATAACTGTGCTGTTTTAGCAAACTTACAAGGGAAAAAATATTTAGAAACTAGATAATATTATTTATTGAGAGATAGGTATTATATAGTCATTGTGAATTGTGGATAACAGGAACATGATAGTGTTGATCACACAATGGGATGGTGTAGGGGGTGGCTTGATCCTGGTAATGAGTCAATCAGCAAAACAAGGTAACCACCGTAGGGGATCATCATTTTTTCATGTTGTTAGATTTGGAAATTTGAGTTGACTTCCTAGTTTGGCTCCAGGTGACTGGATAATTGGATTGCAGGTCACAAACCCGCTTACTTGAAACTTTGCTGGCGGGCTGAGCCTGCTGTTTTGACAAAGCCTTAGAGGTCAATGTTGTGTGGTGTACATGGATGATATTCTGGTATTTTCTAAAGATTACACAACCCATCAAGAGGACATTAGAAAGGTTTTAGATACATTATCTAGTGCCAATCTAAAGCCTAAGCTGGAAAAATGTGAATTTTCTAAGAAAGAAGTGACCTTCCTAGGAAATGTTATCTTTAAAGATAGCCATGCTATATGTCCTGACAAGCTGGCTGCTATTAAAGACTGGGCTTGTCCTATCTCTTGCACCAAAGTCTGTTCTTTTATGGGTACAGTAAATTTTCTCTGTTGTTTCACCAAAAACTTGTCAGAAATAGCTTCTTCTCTTAATAAGCTTACTGGTGATGTTCCCTTCAAGTGGGGGCCACAAGAAGAAAAAGCCTTCAAGGAGATAAAGATTATTCTTATTTCTGCCCCATTCCTTGTGCACCCAGACCCAAGAAAGCCTTTCACCCTGGAAACAGACGCATCTAACCATGCTATTGGAGCAGTTCTTTTGCAGAAAAGAGATGATAATCATGACCACCCAATTGGCTTCTTCTCCAAAAAGATGCTTCTTTCAGAGACAAATTATCATATATATGACAAAGAGCTTTTAGCTATTGTGGCAGCCTTAAATCATTGGCAATATTTTCTGCTGTATGCTCACCATCCAATTATTATTTGTACTGATCATCATGCCTTGGAATATCACAAAAAGCCACATCATATGAACCAGAGACAGGCTCATTGGCATCTTGAATTATCCCAATATATATTCATAATTGAGTATAAGCCTGGGATTGGCAATCATATTCCAGATATGCTGAGCCGTGATCCTGGCTTGGATATACCAGAGGAAACTCTTAACTCCTTTAATACAGCACTATGCTACCATCTGGTCTCTTTGCTTCAATGTCTCAAAACCCTTTGTGGATCAGGGTCAAAACTTCTCAAACTCACACTAAGTTTGAAAAAAATTACTATCCACACTAAGCAAAGGTACCTCTTTAAAGTATCCTGACTTTACAATGCCAATAGGATTATTTATCACAAAAAGAAAATATGGGTGCCTCCTGGAAAACTTTGCACTGAGATTTTTAACATGTCTCATGATCATCCTACTTCAAGTCACCCAGGAATTGCTAAGACTGTAGAAATTATTTGTTGCCAATTTTCCTGGCCTGGTCTCCACAACACGGTATCCTTGTACCTTAAGGCATGTCTTACCTGTGCTAGGTCAAAGCACTCCTGCTCCATGCTTTCAGGGAAGTTGTTAACTTTTTAGCCTTCTTCCCGCCCATGGTCTTCTGTCAGTGTAGATTTTATAACTGGCCTTCCAAAGTCTGAAAGTTTTTATCCAATCATGTAAGTTGTGGACAGGTTTTCAAAGTCCGCTGGGTTCTTTCTGTGCAATAAGACTATCACTTCACAAGGAATGGCCACAATATTTCTTTGTGAAATATTTGGTCTTCAAGGCCTACCAGATGAATTTATATCATACAGAGGCCCACAATTTTTGTGCAAGGTTTTCAGGGAACCAACCCTGATCTGCCGTCTTACTGGTGTTTGGGGACTGGTGGGTAACAGACTGGTCAGGCAGGGCCCACCAAAGGATTGGTGATAACGTAATAAGGTATGTCATTGACTTGCCCACTGTTAAAAATTGGTGTACTCTTGCAGATTCAACAGGAGAATTAAGAGGCAGGGGCACAAACTCACTATATGCCTTTGAATGTGAAGATTCCAAACACATTGACCAACTTGAATTATAATGTTTAACTTTATTGAGTCCTATACAAGTAGGTAAAAAACTCTGTCCCTTGGCGTTTACTGCCAACGCCTTATATAGGGGTATTCTCATATTACTAATCACCAGTCACTGCAATGCCTTCTAGGACATTCCAGCGCACTTTAGAATCTTGGTTGGGTTGGCGGAAAAAGGGACAACCTTCTATTTTAGGGCACAATCCCGCAATGCCTAGCACAAGGACACCATCTGCTAGAACATTAATCAGTGTTCTTTTTTAAGATATGTAATCACTTCCATATCTGGCTCTAACAAGGAGTTGAATAGGCCATTTGAATCAACCCTGGCGCCTTGGTGTTATTTCCTCTCAAAGCTGGCGCCTCAGCGCTTCAGTGTTAATTGAAGCGGTGCTCTGGCGCTTGCAAATAATTGTGTTGGGGTCCTGGTGCTTGATGTAAATTATTGTGGTGCTCTGGCGCTCTCAATTATTTGTGCAGGCGTCCTGGCGCTCAATGTAAACTAGAGCGGCACTCTGGCGCCAAGAATAAATAATACCGGCGCTGTGGCACTTGTTATCTAAGGTGGCGGCAGCGTGGAGCAATAATCCTTGGCAACAACATCATGGTCCACTAATCATTTATTTAATTATATGGTAAGTTGACACTAATTTTCAAAAGGGTGATTGATTGGCCCTATTTGGTTTCCAATGGCCACCTAATGAGCTAAGCTTTCCACAATCCCTGGTCAACAATTCTTCACACCCACCCATGACCACAGACCAGTGGCAGGGACAATAGTATCTATCACTCATGTGAGAGTAAAATATAAAATCCCAAATAGTTTATTGGTGTGGTCCAGGGGAAGCTTGGCAGCAGCGGCAGCCATTGCTTTAGGGGTGACAGGTGGTTTCATGTCTAGTTGGTAGGCAGGGATAAAGTCGTATTTATCTCTGAACAGGTGGGATTTGGTAACGTGCCAAGGGTCCTTCTGGTTGTATCTGGTTAACTCTCTAAATCTGGTCAAGGATCTTGGGCTAATATATTGTCTGTGGTGTAGTCCTTGTACTCGGGCTTTAAGGGGTATTATGTGAAATAGACAGGACCAAATGAAGCACTTGGCAGATAGTATGTAGCTGGGGGATTGGCAGGCAGGTAAGATGTTCTTTAAGTTAATTGGCGGATGACAAGAATAAAATACAGCAAATATTGGGGAAATCAATATCTCATAACCTTTATTTAAAATGACAATGGGGACTGATCTTGAACCGGCAGGTATTTATACACAATACCAGGCTTTATTTCTTGGTTGGGTTTCCTGAGCTTGGGTGGTTTGACATCAGGGGTCTTAGATGACAGTGTGACACTTGGCACTGGCAGGTTGGCACTGGTTGCTGAGGGACAAGAAGACTTCAAACCTTCTGTTTGACAACTTGGGTTTTGGGTGCCTCTTCAAGTTCAGTGCCACTTCCTGGGCTTTGGGGGAGTTTGGAATAACTCTCATTGGGGGAATTGCATGTTTCACCAAGAAGCCTGCTGGTGTCAAGTATTGGCACCTCAAGAAAGTCCCAACATCTTGCACTGGCAGTTTGATTGCAACAACCTGCAGAGGTAGCTAAGGGTTCAAATCCTGGCAGGTTGAAACAACTTTATCAATTGTTAGTGGGCTATTGGGTTCTCAGCCTTTAGGTCTGGCAGTCTTCAAAGGTTTTTGTCCAGGGTTCAACTCTAGTTCTGTACTTTGGGATTCAGGAGCATCCAAATTATCATTCCTGAAAATTTTCTAGGAATCTATTTGCAAGGATTTAAATATCAAGCCTTGTTGTTCTTCAGGCTATCATCCTCAGTCTAAAGCTATACAGATTGCCTGAATCAGATTCTTGAACATTACCTATGTTGTTATGTCTCTCCTCACCAGAGAAACTGGGGTTCATTGCTCCACATTGCTCAATTTGCCTATAATAATGCCTCTCATGCCTCAGCTGGCCTTTCTACCTTCTTTGCAAATAAGGGCTTTCACCCTTGCCCCTTGCTGTATTTTTAGCAGTGTAGTGTGCTATTTTCTACAAACAGATAGTCAGGATCCTAACTCTTAATACTATACCTGTAGATGGTATATTGACAGTCTTTGGTAGGACAGAAGAATATAAGGATATAATGACAAAACTGGTATTTATTTAGATAGTGCTGCAGTTATATAGTAAGAGGCAGGATAATTTCCACCAGGGGAATGGTGACATAGACAGAAGGACTTTCCTAAAGAAGGAGAGTGGAGAGGTACAGTAGAAAGAGCCATGCAATAGAATAACCGGTTTCACGCGCCTTACCAAATGGAGGCAAGAGAAATATATATTGTCCTATTTATAACCTGGGAAGTAAAGCCAGCACCTGATGCACATTTGAAAGGCGCTTTGAATATCCGTTTTTAAGGTGTTTTTAACAAAATTAACCCTGTTAAAACCAGGTTGAGATAAAGCAATTGTGTGATTGTTTTGTTGCTTGATCCCTAAGTGGACAACTTAATGTCTAATCCATTCAGGATCTGCAACACCCCTTTCCTAAATCAGAAACATCAGTAGAAGGGGTGGAAGATAATATTGTCCCAATGATTGAATCTATTCATACATATTTGGTCAGCAATCTCATGCAAGCCAGAGAGGCCTATAAACGCAAAGCTGATGCTCATATAATTGATGCCCCCTTTTATTCTCCTGAAGACCTAGTAATATTGTAAGCTGAACACTTCAACTTACCAATCACTTACCACAAACTAGGTCTGCTCAACATTGGCCCTTTTAAAATTCAAGGAAAATTAATGACACAGCTTATGAACTTGAGCTCCCTCCTAATAGCAAGGTTCATCCAGTTTTCCATGTCTCCCAATTTAAGCCATTCATTGGCAAAGCGCCAATCTCTAAAGAGCCTATACTTTCCTCTAATTCAGAAAATCACAAAAATTAAGTAGAAGCCATATTAGGCTCAAGATTACCTCAAACAAACGCTACTATCAGGTCAAATGGAATAATTTTCCAATTAGAGATGCTACTTGGGAGCCTGAAGAAAACTGCTCTAATTTCCCTGTCCTGGTTGAAGAGTTTTGGGGGAGAAGAGAGTCTTCTCTAGAGGAGGGTAATGTAACAGATCCAACTGAAAAATTTGGATTCTAAAACCCCTCTATTGAATAACTGATTTTCCTTTTACTGTTTGTCATCCAATCATCTCCCTCATCCCATATTCATTAGGGACTTTTTAAATTTTTCCCTGAATAACTACCATGATAGTTCCCTAAGAGTTATCTTGGTTTCCTAAAAATCATAATAAAATAAGAGTAAATATAACAAACACCACCAATTGGCATAAAAAGACAACATTTCAAAATTGATTTTAAATTTCAAAAAGAAATTATGTGGAATCATTTTCTCTTGTTGTTTGAGGAAATGCTTTGCTAAGCTTTTCCCAAATTTTATTACTCACTTTTGCAATCCTTCTGACCTTATTTAATAGTTACCAGAGTCTGTGGTTGTTGTCTGCAAGAAACTGGTTCCTGTCAATAATGTTCTCTATGATTTGGGGCCTGGCCTGGTCCACCTTGCCCAATGCCTTTGTGACAAGGTGGAGAACCAACCCCATTTGTCACAAACTACTATTGGCTGTAAATGATGTGGTCTTGGAAAACAAGAGTTACAACCTTCTAGTTGGTACCCAATTCCTTGAGGAGTACAATGGGATCATCAACTTAAAAGGCAGCTATCTATCTATATTAGGGTATGAAGTCCCTTTAATCTTTGAAAAGCCTGCCAAAGTTCTGGGAAAACACCTCAAGATGTGTGCCTCAGAGTACCCTACTAGTGTCTTCACTCTGAAGTACTGTACCCACTTGTACAATATGATGTGTCCTCATATGGCTTGTTCTGCGTCTGAAGTGATCCCTCTCTTGGCCACCTCTGCTGTAACCATTCTCTCTGGATCTCAGGCCATCCTAGACTCCCAAATATTGTATGAGCTATCTGAGTGTACGTTCCTAGAGCTTTAATCTCCTCCCTTGCTAGGTTACAATGAACCCTACCTTTGCCCAGGATCTTAGATGTCTCTCAAAAGATCCTGTCCAGTTGTTGGTAGCCAACTTAACTGCTCTCCTTATAAATGTGTCCAGAGGTCAGGTTGTTGGCTATGTCAAGTTGCTTAACACTCCTGATGTGCTATCACTACATCACTTTGGTACCTTCCAGGACTTTAATTTACTGAAGACGAGCCCCAAGTCCTATCCTTGTTTACTGCGCAAGATTTCCCACAACTATCCCCAGTCTAAAAAAGGAGGTGCTTGATTTTCTAGATCAGTTTTCAGATATCTTTGCTAAGAATAGCACTGACTATGGTCTAGCCAAAGGAGTTATTCATTATATTGATACTGGTGATGCTCCCCCTTCTGCGCTAAACCTTATTGCCGCAGTTGGTGGAAGACACTCAAGTGTCTATTGAGCTCAAGCAACTATTAGATGTTGGGCTATTAGCTCCTTCCCAAAATCTATGGGCCTCCCCCTGCTCATACTGAAGAAGAAAGATGGCAGTCACTGCATTGTGATGGACTATTGATAGTTAAACTCCTTAATCAAGAAGTATTCTTACCCCTTGCTGTGTATTTGTTGTGTTTGGCTCCTGGGGAGGACATCCAGGAGGACATGGCGGTAAATCTTTACAACAAAAGATTTGAGGTTTGAAGCTAGCATTGGGTTAGCCTTCAGGGCAAAATTAAGGGCATGTACCTTAATTTCCTGGAATACAAGATGAGAAATTCCTTTTGGCAGAAAGGAAAGGTTAAAACTTGAATAATATTAAAGCCAACACAAATGTGGATAAACTTGTCTTTATTAGGAGAAATGATTCTACTTAAATAGTAGACAAGGATCAATGACCACTCATTAGGTAGACAGAGTGGCAGAAGGGGTCACATTGGGATGAGGTCATACCAGGATCAGTCAAGGAGTGGTAAAATATTCTGGAATGGGTGAATATTGAACCAGACCCATTTGCAGAAGGGAGGAATTCCAAAATTTGAAAGCAAACCCAACCAAATCTTTGCACATATCAATAATTGGAGGCCATATCAAAATGGGGTTAATGGCACAATTTACGGCATCTCCCCCCTCAAGATTGGACACAGGAAGCTGATATCTGCAGAGGAATTTGGAATGAACTTGGGCAAAAGGACGTCCAGAGAACAGCAGTTTCAAAATATACTCAACACCCTTCTTAAAGGTGACTTCAAAAGGCCCAACCCAGAGGGAGTCTAACTTATGAGCACGTCCTCCAGTACAATTTTGATAATAGAGGACCAGGTCATCCACTTGGTAGTCAGGAAGGGGGGCTCTGGAAGCATTAGAGGGCAAGAGTTCCAGGATTTTGACCTTGTAAGCAGTAGAATAGGCGGTATCTTGGATGTTAATGATACAATTAGTCAAGTCTTTGACATGAGCTTCAGGATTAGCAGAGGCGTCAACCTCAATCAATGGGGGTCCCAAGATTGAGGGGGTAGTGGCTTCTTGTCTGTACAGCATGGCAAAGGGGGACTGGCCAGTCACTCAATATCTGCTGAGTCTGTTTGCAAAGAGGGCAGCAGGGAGGAACATATACCAGTTAGTGGCATCAGAGAGGGTGAGTTTACTCATTATGAACACCAGGTAGGAATTTTCTTGTTCAATAGTTCCATTGGTCAACAGGTTGTAAAGCGCAGAGAAAGATTGATGGGTACCCATAGCTTCTACAATGGACGTTATGAGGTGGGTATTAAAGTTGGTCCCATTGTCATAAAGCAGGACTTGAGGGCAACTATGATGGTAGAAGGTATCTTGCAACAAGAAATTAGCAGTGGTCTTGGCGGTTATATCTTTGGTTGCTCTGGTTTCAACCCATTTGCTAAAGTGGTTGATGGATACTAAGATGAATTGGCACCCATACCTAGAACGCAGGAGAGGCCCAACAGCGTCAATACTCACATTGTGAAAGGCATGCTTAGGAGGAATGAGCTTGAACCAATGTTGTGAAGATCAGGGTTGTTGGAGCTGACAAGAATGACAGGAGGCAAGGACATCAGGGATCAGGAGGCACATGTTTTCCCAGTAGAAGTTTTTTCACAACCAGTCATGAATTTTTGCTGTACCTCCATGACCGGTATCAATGTCAGCTTGGAGGATGATGCTATTCTCATACTGGGGCGGATGTAGGGAAGATAGGTTTTGTTGACCTTCTTGAAGAGTTGTCTATCTCAAATCACATTATCCTTGGATTGGGATTGCAATGCCAAGCGGATGTCCTCTGGCTCAGTGGCCCATGAGTCAGGGTACCCTATCAACTCATATAGGCAATCAGCTTCAGCAGGATGGATATCTAGAATTGGCATCCTCAACAAACCATCATCATTCTGATGTTGTGCACCAGGACAATATACTACAGTGAAATTGTATCCTTGCAGGCGTAAGGCCCAGCGGGCTTGTCAACCTTTGGGCTCATTGAATTGCTGCAGCCACTTAAGGGATGAGTGGTCTGTGACTACCGTGAAATGAGTCCCGTAGATGTAGTGCTGTAACTGTTTAGGGCATTCAGAACAGCTAGGTATTCTTTTTGAGTGATGATATAGTTCTTCTCATGTTTTTAAGGACTCAGGAGGAATAGGCTACAGGTCAGTTGATACCTTTGTTATCAAGCTGGGCTAGGATGGCACCCACAGCTACCCCACTAGCGTCAGTGTACAAGATAAACTCCTTATTGTAATCAGGGTAGACTAAAATGGGAGCCTCTTTGAGTTTGGCTTTCAGCGCCTCAAAGGATTGCTGTTGGCTGTCAGTCCACTCAAAGGGTACGTTGCAAAGGAGCTGGACAAGAGGCTTGCTTAGTTCAGCAAAATCAGGGATGAATTGTTGATGGTACCCCATCATACCAAGAAATAATTGAACCTCCCGTAGATTTGTGGGAGGCAGCATCTTGTTAATGGCTTCCACCTTATTATTCATAGGGTGTATCCCGGTTTGGGTGACCTCTAGGCCAAGAATTCAAGCCATTCTTTGAAGAAAGAGCATTTTGAAGGTTTAAGTTTCAGACCTGCCTCCCAAATTTTAATAAAAGACAGCTTTGAGGTGGTCTAGATGGTTGGTGAAGGTGGAGCTGAACACAATAATATTGTTAAGGTATACAAGGACGCAGGAGAGTTTCAGGTCTTGTAGGATGGAGTCCATAGCCCGTTGAAATGTAGCTGGGGTGTTGCAGAGTCCTTGGGGAATTCTAGTGGGTTTGTAAAGACCTTATGAAGTGATGAGCACAGCCTTTTCTCTACTTCAGGAGACAATTCAACCTTCAAGTATCCTGATGCTAGATCCATGGCAGAGAAAAACTTTGATCCTCCTAATTGTCTGAGAGCATCATTAATTCTAGGCAAAGGGTAAGAATCCTTTTTGGTGAGCAAATTTAGACGGTGGTAGTCCATCACAATGTGGTGGTCTCCATCCTTACTCTTTAGGATCAAAAATGAGGAGGCCCAAGGGCTCTGAGAGGGGGCTAGGAGCCCAGTATCTAGAAGCTGCTTAAGCTCCTTAGAGACCTGTGCATCTTCCACTCTACTGCGGCAATAAGACTTGGCACAGAAGGGTGGGGCATCACCCATGTCTATCTGGTGGATGACCCCTTAGCTAGACCATAGTTGGTGGGTCCAGAGGCTAAGGTATTTTTAAATTGTCTAGTAGTTCCAGAACTTCTTTTTGTTGATTGGGCAACAGCTGAGGAAAGTCTGCGGCGGTGAACAGGTAGAGAACCTGGGGGTCTTCTTCAGGCAAGTTGAAGTCACTAAACGTTCCAAAGGGGTATAGGGACGCCACTTGCTCTGAACCTAAGATGCTACCATGCCCAACAACTTGGCCTTTGGTCACCTGCATAGGTAGGGCAGCCAGGTTAGCCAACAATAGCTGCACAGGCTCTTTATGAGTTTGGTCAAAAATCCCAGGGCATAACCTAGGCTCTCTACAGCTTAGGGAATCAGGTGAATATAGCTCCAGGAATAATTTCTCGGGTAGTTCATAGGATATCTGAAAGTCTATCATCACTTGAAAGCCAGGCAGGATAGTGATAGCTGCAGGGGTGTGACGGATCCAGGGAATTCATGCTTGCTTCTTCATTATCCCGGTCTGACTCTTTTAAGGTTTGACAGGGAATCCTTTATGTAAGCTCTGATGATCTTGGATTCCAGGCAAGCAATCTAGGCGTTAAACTTGTTGCCATCTGGTGATCACTTCCATGTTTTTTGCTTTCCATAGTCTTAGCATCAGACCATCTCTTTCATTCCATGGTAGTCTTATTTCAGTTAAAAGTCAAAAACACAAAGCATAAAAAGATTGAGGGGAAAGCAACCATTGTCACACATAAGTATCATATTTTATTAATTATTATCATGTTTCAATTATATACCAATTGGGGTACATTTGGCTGAAACCCCCTCAGGTTCCAGAATCACACCTGGATTCCTATCACATGGTTTATGACATAACGGCGTCATCTAATCCATATCTTAACCAAAAAGATCTTCACACTCTTAACCTATAAGAATGTGCCCTAATACATTCCAGAATTGCCTGATTCTTTCTGTGGAAATTTATTTCTTTGGCTTGAAGCATTCCAGACTTCTGGCACCAAAACCCTGTGGAATATACATATTCCTGATCCAAGCTATCCTTGTTCCAACTGGGAACCAGCTGATTAATCCTGAATTCCTAGGCATCCTTGCCTTTATTTAGTTATCTTTGCATTTAATGGTTTTTTGCTTTAAAACCCATTAAAACGCTTTAAAACTTGAACCAGGCGCCACTGCAGCGCCCAGGAACTTTCCCAGGCGGCGCCCCAGCACCTGAAACATTCACTGGGCAGCGCCTCAGCGCTTTACAAATCAATTAGGCGGCACGGCGGCGCTTTTAACCTAATTAATTTGCCACAATGCGCTTTTAAACCACAATTCAGGGGTTTTTTGGCTAACCTTAACCAAACTCTTGACACAGTCAAGGCAATTAAACAATATAATTAAATCCTCATTAATTATATTCCAAGCATATATTAATTAACCTTCCCAGTTAATTAATCTGTTTGAAGACAACAAGTCTTTACTTGACACAGTCAAGTCCATTTTGGCCCTATGATTAAATCCCCATTAATCATATTCCAGGGTATATATATTAATTAACCTTCCCAGTTAATCAATCAGTTTAAGACACCTAGTCTTATAATCTGAACTGTTCAGATTAATCAGTACAGCCCTCAATTAGTACAACCTAATTGATTCCTGGGTATCAATTAACCTCCATGGTTAATTAGACGGTTTGAGACACCTAGTCTTATAATCTGAATTGTTCATATTATTCATTATGGCCCTCAATTAGTACATCCTAATTTATTACTGGGTATCAATTACTACACTGGAAAGTCTCTCCAAGGCCAATCCTATTGCTTTAAATTTCAATCAAAATTCATCACAATTCAACCTCTTTGTGAAACCACAGCCCAATACAACTGTAGTACAGTCACAAAGGACAAGAATAGGAACACCTTCCTCAGCAGGACAGGAAGAAGGAGGGGACCACATATTGGAAGAATGAGTCCTGTACTTGAGCAAGAAGATAACTGTGGGTTACTCAAGCACACAAGTCTTAAGGTGTTTACCCAGGAGACAAGGAGGTTTCTCAAAGATTAGGGGGATCTCATACCCTAAGAGTGAAAGGGACCCATCTCAAAGGTTCATAATACCATTTTACTCTTGAATTAATTGCGTACCAACCAGGAGATTGTAGCTTTTGTTTTCTAAGGCAAAAGCAGGGAAGCAATAAGAAGCTTCCCAAACCTCATTGGCAGAGCAGAGTAGGCACCAATGGCCCAAGTCTGAGCCATGCCAGCTGTGATACCAGAAAAACAAGGCATGATGTTCTATTTCAGGTCTATGTTACCTGCATAAATTAACCCTATGTAGTCATGCACATTATGGTGTATCATATATAAGTCCTCATCATTCACAATAAACAAGACCCCACTTTGACCTACTTTACCTCTTGATATATTGTGCTTACACTTGGCTGGGCATTTCTACTGTTTATATAGTGTCTTTTAACCAGGTTTTTTCTATGAAATCCCCTGCTATTCCTGTTGCAGATACCAAAGCTGACAGGAAGGTCCCCCTGCTATACTAGCGCCCCTATCAGGCTAGTGTCCCAGGCCTGACCATAAGTGCTATCCCTTCCTTCTCCTATTGTGGACTTAGGAAATCCTGGTGTATACCTGCTGCCTCCCATTCTTCTGATAGAAAAATCAAGGTACAGACAGTCCTGTCTGTTCCTCCATAACTTATGTTATAGAATACCATTATTGCTATGAGTTATCTGTACTGTAGTAGGTACTATAGATGCTCTACCCAATATCTTCACAGATATAGATTACTGTATTGCTAAGATAGTGTTACACTGCAGTAAGTGCCATAACTTATCTGTGTTCCTTGTCAGAACACACCCTCCTGCCTCTATCCCCCACCCTCCTATCAGGTATACAAGACAGACCCCTTGTGTGAGAGAGGGGGGCTAAACTAACTAAGTTTGGCTCCCATCCTGGTGAAACAAACCATCAGGATGCCAACCAGTGGAGGGCTGGGATGGCCGCTCTAAGGGGGGACCAGAGGGAGGAAACTGGGGACAGTTGAGGGAAATAAGAGTTCAGTCCCATAAACACAAGACCAGTGGTCAACCATGGGGCACAAGAGGGAGTGGGAGGGAGCACCTTAAGGGGGACTGTATCACCCTCTTCCTGGCTGGGGAGGGGAGGCATTTGCATTTTCTCTTACTCAGAGGAGGGTAATGTATAGCCAACAGCATCCAAATTGAGGTCATCACATGTCAAACTTTTCACCACAGCCTCTCCAGAGAGGGGGGGACCACTAGGAAAATTCAGAAGGCTAGATGAGTTGTCCCCCACAAGCCAAGCAGAAGAAGTGATTTTTGAAAACAATTCTGGTGAGGTCAACCAAAGGAGTAATAGAAACGGGGCCAAGAAAAATGCAACAAATTTTAGGACAGGGAGTATCATGGTTGCAATCTCCTCAAATTTGGAGAAGGTTGGTAGAGTTGTTTTACTGGCAAGCAATAAGAAATGAAAACCAAGGGCATCCACAAGCAGAAGGTCAAAGGAACAACAGAATGGGCCTGGAGAGCAGGGGCGTTGTCTTGGGGACCTTGGATCACAAAAACAAGCAAAAACGGGTTCAGAAACTGAAAATTTAATTAAAAATCAAAATCAAAATATAAATTATATTGAATTTTAAATAGAATTTCGATTTCAAAATTGGTTTCCAAAAGCAAAAACAAAAGGAGGCAACAACTATATGCTGGGACCTGTTCTGAAGAGTACAGAAGAGTTCCCAGGTTTGAAACGGGGAATTACAAGATAATTGTTAAGGAAAACACTAACACTTTAATTTTTAGATGTTATGAACCAGAAACAGAGTTTCCAGTTTACTAAAATACTTAAAACAAAGTGCAACAAATTCCAAACTTTTTAATAGAATTGACAATAGACAAGCAGGGGACTGAACATCCCCTTGCTGTGTAAAATGGAGTGTGTTTCAGGGAAAGGAATCACATGACAGCAGGGGTTGAATCTGATTGGGTGGGGGATAAATTTTCCATGTCAAAACCAAGGAGACTGGAGGGTTTCAAGGTAATTCCCGCAACTTTACCTGATTGGTTGGAAGGCATCTCATCCATTTCAGATTCAATTGATTTTATGGTCATTGGTGTGGCATTTTTTGATTGAGTGTTTCTGATTATTTTTAAGAGAGGACAACACCAGGCCAGTAAATAGTCCAAATCAATCAGTGTTTCTTCCTAGGAGGGAACTACCAGAGCCAGGAGGTCTGCAGGTAGGCCAGGAAAAATCTCTTGTCAACAGTATGAGCTAAATTGCCTAGAGAGTTGAGTGGCTGGGCTGAAATTTTTGGGCCTTTTTTGGTTCAGCAGGGGAAAACAGTTTGATCCAAAGCCAAAGGTGGCAGTGGATTTACACCCTGTCTGCCTCCTCTCATAAGTGCTATTGATTAGCACCTCCCCTCTCACTGCCCGCTAAGTCCTTCTGGTAAGGACTCCCCTGAGTTGACCTATGAGGCCCTGTAGAAAAGTACCACACCAGCAGTACCATATGATTGAGTGTAGTTGAGGTCAGAGACCAGCTTAAGCTTCTTTATTAGCTTGGAAGATACCACATTGACTGGAGAGCCCATGTCCAGGATAGCCTTGATTTTGAACTTTTGGATTGATACTTCCACACAGGTAGTATCTTTCCCAAAGGGGGGCAAGACAGATAGAACATCTTGAGCAGCTTCCAATTCTTTCTCTCACTTGGCCAACATGCATTGTAAAGCAAGAATTTCCTTATACACAGTCTGCACAGGGAAAGATACGGGCAAATTCTGAAATAGAGCCTCTGCTACTTCAGTAGCCTCTTCAGAGGAATCTACCAAGACAGGGGAACAATGGGCATGTGCTAACTAAGGACAAGCCACTATGACCTTAGCTTTGCTTGAGGTTGGGCAAGTTGTAGTCATAGTTTTCCCTGAACATAGCTTGTAAGGGACAGAAACTGTCTTCAGGACTACCAGCACAGAGTAACCATAACCATAAGGCTCATTTCAATCAGAGTCTTTGGGTTCAGAATCACTGGAAAGATAATGGAACAGGTGAAGGATAGTTGGGCCAGCCAAGGGGGAAGATTCCTTGTCAGACGGGGGATCAGGAGGAGACAGGGGAGATTGGTCAGCAGAGAGCGTCTCTGCCTCTAAGCTGACCTCTCTTTTCCTGCCTGCTCCTTTAGGTTACAACCCTCTACTCAAGGGTTGGTGCAGGTATGTGAGTGGTGTCTTATTTGACCACAGTTATGATATCATTGTCTTTTAGACTGCCCACTTGAGCCTAGAGTCATAATGCTCAGAGTACAGGAGGTGGTTCTTGCATTGTTGGCCTTATTTTTGTGTACTACAGTACCACCATGAGTCAAGTGAATATCTTGAAAGAGGTTCTTGATACTCTTCATTGAAGTAAGAGAAGCTTTATGGGCCTTAAAGTATATACATAGGAGTTGTTTCACCTTTAAAGCATTTGAACAAGCTGTGTAAGCTTCCTGGGGAGTTAACTGACGGCTGGTGATTAACTGTTGTCCTTCAATGTAGAAGCAATTGGTGAATTCAGCCAGGGTCTCCTTGGGATTAAAAACAATGTGCATAAACGCATCCTTCTTAAATTCCAAGCTGAGGTCTCCCCCAAATTCCTCAATTAAGAGGTACTTCATGTCTTCCCAAGTGAAAATCAAAGGGAGTTCAGGGACCACAACTTCTTGGCACGCAGGATGCAGAAAGATAATAATATGCTCCTTCTTAAGTTCATTGGTGGCCCTACGCATTGAAGTCTCATAAATTGTCAGAAAGGCAGCAGTGGTAGAGGTTTTAGGGTCAAATATCTGTTTGAATTAAGGCTTATAATTGGGGTCAATGGACATCAAGGTGGATTGGCTGTTGTCACCTGGGTTGAGGACGTTAATGTGGGGGTTGCCCTCAAACTCAGATTCAGCAGCAGGTTGTCTAGCCCAGAGAAGTCACAGGCTCTCCTCTAGTGTATCCAAGGTAGAACTGTTTTGCCCACTAATATCTCTAGCAGTAGCAGCGGCAGTTCTGAATTCATCAATCTTAATCTGTTATATCAATAAGGTGCTGGCAATCCCATTAAGGCGGGTGGTCAGAGAAGTAGTCTGAGCAACCAAAGGGATCACCTGTTCATTCACTGTCTTGGTCAAGCAAGAGAGTTTTGTACCTCCTGTTCCATTGGTTCCTTCCTATCAGCAACATCATTTGTCACTTTGGCTAGTTGATCCAAGGCAAGAGCACAGTTGACTTGGGGTTGGCCTTCTAAGCCAGGGCAACAACCATGATTTCCATGGGCAGGAGTACTAGTGGCCTCAGCTTCCTCTTCACCTTCAGACTCAGAAGACAAATCATCAGTATTAGAGAGGTGTTGTCTCAATTACTCAATTTCTCCTTGCAATGTAGCTACTTGGTCAGTGAGCAAGGGAATGCAAGGGTCAGGCATAGGTTTGAATGGAGGAGGGTTCTGAAGAGAAAATTAACGGCAATTAGTGGCCTTGAGATCAGCTATGACTTCCTATAAATGGGCTTCAAAGTCAGACAGGACCTCAACAGGTAGAGCAGAAGGAGTCACCTCAATGGACGCTACTCTATCATCCACATAATTTTGTACTTGATATGGAGTGTTGCCCAATACAGCCTTATCCAATCCATATTGGTGTTGTAGATGGCAGCACCAGGTATTAACATGAGTCCCAAACAACTCAAGCTGAGAATTAATATGCTCCCAAAATTGGTTGAGTTTGGTAACCAGAATCTCAAAATCCTGACAATGTTTTAGAAGAGCGGCCTCAATTTGATCACGCCACATTGCTTGATGCTCATCCAATTCACACAGTTGATCCTTGATATATCCAGGGAGCAAGGAACAAAGGGAGTTCAGAGATTAGGTTAGGTATTTTTTGGAGGTCAGTGAGTCACGCTGGTTATCCAAAATACACCCAAAGAGGCTATGGGACCATTCCTGATATGCCATATTTTGAGCATGTTGTTTGAGACAGCAGAGGCTACAGCATTTAGAAGCTGGTTCTGGGATCCTAATGAAAGTCAATGGTGAACCAGGGAGGGTTAAATAAACTGGTTGAATAACACACCAACAGTATCCATAGACTCCATCAGCACGGGGGGAAGTCCAAAGTCCAAGAGGAAGGAATATAGGTCTTCAGAAGCGTACCCAGGGCGGAGACCAGGGATAGTGTGTATTGCTACAGTGCCTGAGTGGAGGAGAGAGCAAGCAGCAGCACAAGCTTGCTTGTAATTGAGAGAGAAAGCTGGAAGGGGGCCCATGCGGGCCTGGGAGACAGCAGCAGTACCATAGGAGTTGAGGGGGCATTGGTGATGTCTTCTTCCAAAGGAGACTAGAAACTTTAGGTTACTCAGGTACTTCAGAAACAAAGGGGGAAGGACCAGAGAATGTATGTGGGAACAGGGTAACCAAGGGGCTTGCAGCCCCTGTAGTGAGCACTATTTTATCATGTTTGGCTCCTGGGGACAACATCCAGGAGGACACAGTGGGAAATCTTTATAAAAAAATATTTGAGGTTGAAGCTAGCCTTGAGTTAGCCTTGAGGGCAAAATTAAGGGCATGTACCTTAATTTCCTGGAATACAAGATGAGAAATTCCTTTTGGAAGAAAGGAAAGAAAAAGGCTTGAAGAATATTAAAGCAGACGCAAATGTGGATAAACTTGTCTCTATTAGGAGAAATGATTTACTTAAATAGTAAACAAGGGTTGATGATCACTCATTAGGTAGACAGAGTGGCAGAAGGGGTCATGTTGGGATGAGGTTAAACCAGGATCAGTCAAGGACAGGTACAATATTCTGGAATGGGTGGATATTGAGCCAGACACATTTGCAAAAGGGGAGGAATTCCCAAATTTGAAAGCAAAACCAACCAAATCTTTGCACATATCAATATTTAAAGGCCACATCAAAATGGCATTAATGGAAAAAATTACGGCAGTATTGATGATGCTCTCTGACGTCTTTGAGGCTCTAAGTTCTTCTCAGTTATGGAATTGGAATCTGGTTACTGGTAAGTTGAACTATCCCCTGAAGATAGGCAGAAAGCTGTGCTTATTACTTCTGAAGGGCTGTTTGAACCTATCTGTATGCCACAGGGACTATGAAATGCCCTTGCCACCTTTCAGCAATAATGGACTCCATCCTTTGTGATATGAAGCTTTCATGTGTCCTGGATATCTGGATGATATAACAGTCTTCAGTGCAACCTTTACTAATCACTTGGCTCACCAAAAAAGAAGTGTTTGTAAAAAAATTGAGAGGCTGGCCTTAAAATGAACCCATCTGAATATGCTTTCTTCAAAGAACGCTGTGAGTTCTTGGGCCATGAAGTAACTCAGACTGGGATCTGAACAAAGACCAAGGAAGTTGAGGCCATTGGCAAAATACTTTTACCCACCAACCTGCAAGAGGTACAAGTCTTTCCGGGCATGATGGGTCAATACAGACAGTTCATCCCTGATTTTGCCAAATCTAGTGAACCTCTAGTCCATCTGTTACTTAATGTCCCTTTTGAATGGATTGCCAGTCAGCAGCAAGCCTTTAAAACTCTTAAGTAAAAAACTCAAAAAGGCTCACATTTTAGTGTATCATGACTATGATAAGGAGTTCATTGTTTACACTGATGCTAGCAACCTAGCTATTGGGGCAAACTTTGTCCAACTAGATGATGAGGGAGTGGATCATCATTTAGTGTATATTTCTTGTTTCTTTAACAAACATGAAAAGAACTACAGTGTCACAGAGAAGGGATGCCTTGTTGTACCGCATGCAGTCAAACAGTTCCACCATTATGTGTATGGCACCCATTTCACTGTGGTCACTGACCACACTTTGCTTAAGTGGTTACAACAACTTAAGGAACCAGAAAAACAACTGGCTAGATGGGCCCTCCACCTGCAGGGTTATGGTTTTACTGTGCTACATTATCCCAGAATTCAGCACCAAAATGCTGATGGGCTGTCCCAAATGCCTATCCTTGCTCTACACCCTGCTGAAGCTGATAAATTATGTGAACTAATTGGATATCCCTTTTCCTGCAAAACCAAAGCTGAACAGATTTGAGCTTCCCTGTCTAAGCTATCCAAGAACACTCTAATTTCCAACAGCCGGCTTTTCAAAAAGTTGCATGAGCAATACCTGCCCTACCTACGCCCCAGTCTTTGCCTTTCAGTGGTACTTCAGGATCATAAGAAGACAGCACATGTAGGCATTGCAAAGACCCATGACTGGCTCCATGAAAGCTATTTCTGGGAGAACCTCTGCCTGCTGATTCTAGATAACATTGCTAGCTACCATGGCTGCTACTTACCACGTCCTTGCACTGCTTCTCATGAGTTCAAACTAGTCCCCCCTCAACACACCTTTCACACAGTCAGTATAGATGTAGTGGGGCCTCTCCCCTGCTCCCATCCAGGCTGCTGCTTCATCCTAATTGCTGTTGATCATTTCAGCAAATGGTTAGAAGCTTGTTCCACTGAGGACATCACTGCTAAGATGATTGCTGCCTTCCTGCTACAAGATGTATTCTATTGCCATGGCTACCCTCAAGTGTTGTTGTCAGACAATGGGACTGACTCCAATGCAAAGCTGGTGACTTCTGCTGTTGAGGCCTGGGGGTCCCATCAATCCTTCTCAGCCCCCTATAACCATTCTAGCAATGGGGGGTGGAAGGTGCTAATTTGATCTTGGTTTCTATCATGAGAAAACTCACTTACTCTGACACAGTGAACCGGGATCTATGCTTACCCACTGCTCTCTTTATATATCCCCTCAGAAAACATTGTGCCACGGGATATCCACTCTTTTCTAGGATGTATGGACAGGAAGCTACCACTCTGTTGCTTTTGGGCCCCCCTACTCTCATCTGACAAAGCTATGGATCTTGATGCCCACATCAAAAATCTGGTCAACCAACCTATTGACATACAGGCCATGGTGTATACCTCTGCATACAAGACTAAGATGCTTGAGCTCTCCCCTGACAATACTGGATGTTCTCCCTTGCCTGAGGTTAGCATTGGAGATCATGTTCTCTATTACCAGCATCAAATAGGAGGACATGCTCACAAGATAGATAAGTTATGGATGGGACCTTTAGAAGTAACCTTCAAGCGCGGGTTTGAGTACACTGTGAAGCTCCTCTCCAGTGGTTGTCTGTTTGCTTGTGTAAATGCTAAGTTTCTCTTTAAGTACTACCCCCAAGTCCAATCTAGAGGGGGGCAGTGTTGTGAATGCTGTTATTCACCATACTTTGATTTTGCCTTTGTTGGGTTATTTTGAGGACCAGTCCCTTGCCTTTGCATTTGCCCCTCAAAAGGAGTCTGTTTCCAAACTGGGGGATTCAGTTTTTGGTTTCCTGATTCCCTGCAGCTTGCTTGCCCCACTAATACTGGTGGCAAGTGATCCTAACTTCCTTTTACTGTTTGTGGTAAAGCTACACAGTATATATTCCAATATTTATTCTCAATAAAAGTTAAGTCATATTCACATTTTTGTCTTTGTGTCTTCAAGTACTTTGGCACCTCTCTCTAGCCGCAACTAGCAGAGATTATTCATTCAGTGCCACAAATTAATTACATAGCCTTCCCTGCCATCTAACTGAGACTTTGCACAAATCCAATCCTAAGGTTAGGATTCCCCGTTGTGTGTCTGTGCTGCGCCTCAGAACATGACAGGGTTGACCCCATTGTTTTGACATATGTATGATTGCTATTGCCAGATTGGCTGGTTGAATTCTGCAATGGTAAGGTTCTGCTATTCGGGTTAGATCTAAAATGGCTGGAAGCCTTTATGGGTCCCAAGCTAGACAGAAAGGTTAAGCTATCTAACCAAGGTTTGATAAGATTGCTGTGCTGAGATGTTAGTACTTATTAAAGTTTCAAAGATTTTTACCACCAGATCAATTGTGCGGTGCTATGGGGTTGTTAAAGAGATGCAAGAACTGAGCCTTGAAGGGCTTGTGATAGGGAATTAAAATCAACTGCTAGTATGCTGGGCTGCAAGCAGGTGATAACCGGTTACACTTTGGTTTTCTCGAGGAGCTAAATCTTGCGTTTAAACTGCAGAGGGATATGGCTGTTACCTGTATAGAGCGGCGGCGTCCCACCCCCGGACAACCCCCGGATCCCGTCCAAAGTTTCTGAAGATGGGGAAGGTAATATATCTTCTGTTCAAACCTGGTTTTAAATCCGGTTTTCTGGAAGGCCGGAAAAAAGATCTTTGCCCGGGGGTGGGACGCCGCAGCCCTATACCTGTAGTAATAAGAAGGTAGATTCCGAAGAGTTTTATAATGCTATGGTTAGTTGCTATTAGTTGTTGACGACAACCCAACTATTGTTTAGTAATATTAGTAATGCCAGGTGGTTATACATGTGTGTCTTATACTAAGGAACATAGTTATAATTTATCATGGCTTTACCCTGCATCGGAAATGTATTGGAAAGGGAGGGGTTCGACTCATGTAACATATACATCCTAGTAACTTTTTTGGAGAAACCTCATGGTATGGCAAGTGTTGGATAAAACAAGGCAAGTTTCATTCTTGTTAGGGATATGCTTAGCTGATCTAAAAGCATTCTAAACCGGTTGACCATCATATGACAAAATGACTAGTTAGTAGAAAGCCTCATTGCACTATAGGGTAAATAAGCTCATGAGAGTTGAATTATCTTTAAAATCAACCTTCCAAAGTAAATATCTTCCTAGGAAACCATGTAAAGGCTTGAAATACCTTCAATTTCACCATCTCTGTTATTACCCAGCTTTTATAAATCCGACTAACCATTTTATAGCTGGCTTGTGGATATCTCAAATCTAAAACAAGTTAGGCCAAGGGATGTAAATCCAAACGTCTAGACGCGTTTTGGGCACAAAGCTATAGAATTCTTTGCGTTCAGAATTATAAAGCCTACTCAGCTCCACACATGCATTGTAAATCCAAGCCAACTTCTCATGGAGTCTCATTAAATATAACAGTACAACCCTTTTTATCCCCATAGTCTAACTGAATTATACCTAAATATTTATCTACTTGATAAGTTGGTATTGATTAAAAACAAGAATGATCCATTCTTTAGCTATCCTAATAACATGGGCAAGCAATGTAAAGAGAACCACCCAGTGTCCAAATAAACTGGAGTTTGCTTAGGCAGAGTAAGAGCCTTGTGCTGTCTATAAATTCAAAAAAAGTGATTCCTTGTCCAAAAGCGAGGTATTGGCGTTAGCCAATTAACTGTTTACTATAAATATAGTTGTTTGCAAATCAATTGAATCTTGGTGTCTCAGCAAGAACAAGGTTGTGTACCTTGGATGTTCCATGCGGCTTATAGCCATATCCACCGATCCAGAAGAAATCGATTGCAAAAGTAAACCATCCAGCAAAGGATCGACAATCCACATGTTTCAAGTTTAATCAATTAATCATCTTAAGCAGGCCTCAACTAACTAGGCAATTATGCATCAACGCTGGAATCTCTATGCAAACGATCGCAAATCAATGAAGATTTAAAATTATACTTATCCTTTAAACATCCCGTTTAGCATGAATAGGCAGGTAAATTATAAAAGGCTACTTATTCTTTAACTTAAAATAAAATTGGTAATAAAATTTGGTCCTATCGATGCTGAATAATGATTAAATATTTATATTGATTAAATTAGCATATCTCTAATGGTGGTATGGTTTTTATCGAGGATTGGTTTCTACTCTGCAGGAGACTATTTATAAATTTTACCTTGAAGTCGTATTATACTTAAGCATGTATATGCAGATCATGTGTTTCCATTGGTTTATGGTTATTTGAAAAAAGATATCAACTTTATTGCCATTTTGACAAGTTAGTCGAGGCCTGTCTAAATGAATTCATTGTTTGGGTCATTTTGAAACCAATGGACTGCAGATCCTTCCATGGATGCTGCGATATTGTAATTTATTGCCTCTGGATGGGTGGATCGTTTACAAGCCACATAGGACATTGGAGTCTGTTTTAGAATTTAAACGAGGGTTCCATGTTGAAATCTGAATTAACTATGCCACTTGTGGATTTCGCTGATTTCCTCTAATTAAAATCTATACAGCATGTGCAGTTAAATTCCATCTTTCTAGAGCCATAAAATTTCCACTTTCCAACGTTATAAGCATTAAACTCAAACCCCCCTTATGGATTGAATTGCAATCATGGATTATAGCTGAAGTATTTTTCCAGAAGGCGCTTTAAAATGAAGCAGCTTTCCAAAAAAATGACATCATGGTCCGTTAAGATTCAAGCGCTTCATTGGGTGATGTGCTTAACTCCTACTTCAAACGGAGTAAGCTGAAGTGTTGATAACTTGAATATAAAGGTTCGATGCTCTTTAACCTGCTTCCCGATGAAGTCTATCTTTACTATTCTCTTCGCTGCAATTGCGATTGCCGCCCACTCTGAGTCAACAGATGCCATAGATCCCTTCGCCAAGCTGCCAAGTGATTTTATGGAGTTCCTTACCGTCAACCTGAATCCCAAGATGGACATGTTCAACTGCAACCTTGGCAAGTGCCACCGCAAGCTTAAGCCCAGCACCAACAAGTTCCTACTTGCTTCCAACTACAGCGACGGAGTAGAAAAGATCCACCGCGATGGAGCGGATGGTGACCTTTTCAACTACCTCATCAGCGACTATTTCGACTCCCCACCTGGAGGGCTGGGGTATGACGGCATCAACTTTATCATCCAAGAGAAAAGGACTGAAGGCTTCAAGGACCTGGTTGACAATTGGAGACGTGGGAAAACTATTGCCGTGACCATTCATTTTGAAGACTACCAATCACTCTGGGATCAGTTGGATGCAGCTTCAAAGGAGAAGTTCCTCAAAGTCTGGGTCATCCTCACCAACATTGAAGCCAACGTGGAAAAAATCAAGGCCGCTGCCGATCCCAGCATCACTTGGATCGTCAGTAGCGAAGATGAGGCGGCCCAGCTTCATAAAATTACCAACTCCCAACTAATCGTCCTGCGCGAAGAGAAACTGATCCAGGGATCGATGTTTACCTCCAACTCTTTCTGTTTTGAGCAGGAGCCCGAGATGGTTGAAAGGGTCAACCGTTCTAGCTAATAATTTGATCCAGACTATATCAATAAACTATTTCTGAAAAAGCCTCCTTTAACTTGACTCAATACTCACACTTACCTCAAAGATCGTCCATACGCATTTCATCAACCCCATAAAAGAACTACTCCTGCATCAGATCCCAAACAAGTGCTCATTTTCTAACCCTCTCGTTGAAACTTGGAGGTGAAATAAGAATACAACCTTTTATACATCGTCACAAAATCTTCATGTACTCCCTCTCAGGAAACCATTCCTCAAAAAACGACTTGATCTCCAAGTAAAATATGGCTTTAGCATCCCACCCAGATACTGTACTCATATCCGGCATCTTAGTCCTACAAGGAACAAGTTTACACCAACCCCATGACTACCCAGATCCACATGGACTCCATTTAGCTTACTATTATCCTATATATCACCCTCCATATATATTAAATAAAGTATCATTCCTTTCTTACAATCCCTTTATTCATTTTAAATCCTTCTAAGAAGCATATTCCAACCAACCGTATCAATACCAGGTCATCTACACCACCTCAACTCCCAAATAATTCCTGCAGAGAAAGATATCCAAGAACCAGCCAACCCTACCCACTGGAGACCATACCCGCACAGACAAGCATTACATTAGCCTCCCTGATTACCCTTCCAACCTGAAGGATAGGGAGCACCCCCTCCAATCAAAGCAAATATCCATTTACCATTGTTGCAAACCAATCCCAATCCCAGCCAAACTCTAGTCCAGGGGCAACCGCCAGAATTAACTCATTCTGCAAGTTGACTTATTGAATGTCAACAATTTGTCCACTGATAAGGAGCGCCTTTTTGGGGAAGCTTCAAATATAAAATTAGGAGGAGAAGAAGTAAGTTTTATTGGATGATACTTTAGACTTATATAGATTTAGCTGTGGCGGGGATATTAGTTGGACCAAACCCAGGGGCTGGTCATGTGCTGGATGGGTTCAAGTCATTGGATACCTGGGCAGTCATGTGATATTGGTTTGTTGCCATTTCTGGTATGTCAAACAGTATATTGGAAAGGCACCAAATTGGGCAATGACTGGATGTTAGGTGTGATGGCAATAGCCGGAATACTTGTACATCCAGACCCTTGACACCCCCCCTTAAGGGGTTACTTGCTACATCAGGAGGGGTTTTTGTCTTGACAGCTGCCACCTGATGTTCCTGGAGCTGTTTATTAGTGGGCACCAACTGAGTCAAGTGTTCTCCTTTGCTAAAGTGGAGGCAAGATCTGTGGTACTTTTTGGTGATGGGCTCTTTGGCGCCCTGGAACTTAACCAGGTAAGTGTTCCTGTCTGGTTGATATCTGATGATTCTTCCTGGTCCCCTGTGTATTGAGTCTATTTTCATTCTGTTTCCGGCTAGGACCCAGACAGGGGAGCTGATGGGGAGTGGGTCCTCTGTTGAGGTTACCTTTTGAGTTTTGAGTCTCTTTATTTCAGCCAGTTTGGCTTTGAGGCATATGTGTTGTAGAGTTGGTTTCTGCTCTACTGTGGGAGGTTTTCCCAGGGGATCTTTACATATGGCTGGTTATTGTGGGTGACTATTTCTGGCTTGTACCTGTATGTTAGTTCAAACGGTGAGTAGCCTGTCCCTTGATTGGTACAAACCCAGGATACTAGTAATGCATGTTTCACGTATAGCGGCCATGTGTCTTTGGCTTTGCCATCCATTATTTTCTCCAGGGTTTTGTTAAGGCTGCTGTTAAGGTGTTCAACTCTGCCATTGGCCTGTGGCCTGTAGGGCAAGGTTGTGGAGTGTTTGATGTTCTTTGTTTTTAGATTGTTGCTTACTACAAGGCCTATTAGCTCCTTTGCTCCATCTGTTATAATGTAGTCTGGAGTGCTGTAGTCTGCTATGACTGCTTTATTGATGAATTGATTTATTGTTTCCACCTTGTGATCTTTTGTTGCCCAGTAGATGGGCCAACGTGTGGCAAAGTTGATGGCTACAATTAGGAAACATTGATTTGTTTTGGTTTCTGGGAAGGGTCCCACTATTGCAGTCCCCAAACCTTAAATGGTTCAGGGTCAGGTACTGGGTTAACTGTTGGCTGTGGTGCCTTGGTGCTGGCGTATTTTTCACATACTTTACACTTTTTTAGAACATCAATTATGTCTTGCTTCAGTTTGGGCCACCATACTATCTCTTTCAGTGTGAGATATAGATTGTTAGCCTTTGTGTGTCCTAGCAGGCAATGGTGTCTTATTATAGTGTCAACTCTTTGTGCAAGTGGGATGTATGGAATGTGTTTATCTTTGATGATTTGGTATACTGTGCCATTTGGTACGTGGAAATGTTTTTCATTCCTTACTTGTGTATTGTGGGTTAGTTGGTGTGTGGAGGGATCCTTTCCTTTTGTCTTGTACTCAGTGTTGTATAGGTTGGACCAGTCAGGGTCCAGGTGGTCAGGGTGATCCTCTCTTGGCTGGCATAGCCTAGAGAGAGCATCGGCCATGACCAGCTCTGCCCCCTTTTTGTATTGGATGTCCAGGTTAAGCTGTTCCAGCAAGGACATCCATTTGGCTTGGCGCCGCGCAAGTGCGTTCTGAGTTTTGAAATAGAATAAGGATTTGTGGTCAGTTAGCACTTGGACGTTTAAGTGTCCTTCAAGGTAACATCTCCATTTCTTGCATATGTGATATATTGCTAACAATTCTTTATTGTGTATTGGGTATCTCTGCTCAGTGTTTGTTATTTTTCTGCTTTTGTAACATACTGGCAGGAAATCTTGCTGCCCTGGCTGGTGTATGCGTAGGACTGCGCCAATGGCGGTGTCACTAGCGTCTGACTCAAGCTTGTAGCACCTGTTGTTATTATGGTATTGCAAGATTGGTGCTTCAATCAAAGCTTGTTTTAATAGCTGGAAATTCTTGTCACATTCTGGAGTCCAGATGAATTTCTTTTTGGCATTACCTTTGGTTAGGTCATTGATTGGTGTGGTGAGCTTTCCGCAGTCTTTGATGTATTTCTTGAGGTAAGCTACCATACTGAGAAAGTATCTAGCTTAATTCACGGAGGTGGGGTGTTGCATGTTATTTATGGCTCTTATTTTATCTGGTTCTGCTTTGATGCCACCATCAGAGACAATGCTGTTGTGTTCTGAGGCGCACACAGACACACAGCAGGGAATCCTAACCTTAGGATTGGATTTGTACTAAGTCTTGGTTAGATGACAGGGAAGGCAAATGTGTTTACCTTGCGGCCCTGGAAGAATAATCCTTACTAGTTGTGGCTAGAGAGAGGCGCAGAAGTGTAGAAGACACAAAGACAAAAATGTGAATAGAACTTAAATTTTATTGGTGAATGTGAAATGGAATATACTGTGGTTAGGAATACCACAAAACACTACCAGGACGGTAGGATCACTTGCCACAAGCATGAGTGGGGCAAGTGAGTTACGCAGAGTCAGGAAACCAAACAATCATACTTCCTGAAGAGGAAGCCAGTTCATTTCAAGAGTCAAACGCAAAAGCAAGAGATTTGTCCTTGAAATAGCCCAACAAAGGCGAAATTGAAACATGATGAATGACGTTATTCACAACATTGCCCCCCTCTAGATTGGTCTTTGGGGGTGATGCTTGCGGAGAAACTTGGCGTGTACACAAGCAAAAGGGCGACATCTGGAGAGGAGCTTTACAGTGTACTCAGATCCTTGCTTGAAAGCCACCTCTAAAGGACCAATCCACAGGGAGTCCAGCTTATGTGCACGTCCACCCACACGGTGTTGATAGTACAGGACATGGTCACCAACAGCAAACTCAGGCAAGGGGGAGCGCCCAGGTTGTCAGGATAGAGCTTGAGCATCTTAGTCTTATATGTGGAAGTGTAGGCGGTGGCCTGTATATCAATGATGTGGTTGACTAAATCTTTGATGTGGTTGTCAGGGTTCATGGCCTTATCAGAGGAGAGTAGGAGAACCCCCAAAAGCAATGGAGTGGTGGCTTCACGCCCATACAACATGGCAAAGGGGAAGTACCCTGTGACCCAATGTCTGCTCAGACAATAGGCAAAGAGGGCAGCAGGTAAGTATAGATCCCAATTGGCAGCATCAGAGTAGGTGAGCTTCCTCATGATAGAAACCAGTGTCAAGGTGGCACGCTCAACTGCCCCATTAGTGGAAGGATTATAGGGGGCAGAGAAAGACTGGTGAGCTCCTAGAGCTTCAACAACAGAGGTTACAAGTTTGGCATTGAAGTTGGTTCTGTTGTCTGACAACAGCACTTGAGGACAGCCATGGCAATAGAAAACATCTTGCAGCAGGAAGGCAGCAGTAGTCTTAGCAGTGATGTCTTTAGTAGGGAGAGCTTCTACCCACTTGCTGAAGTGGTCAACAACAATCAGGATAAAGCAGCATCCAGAGCGTGAGCGGGGGAGAGGACCTACAGCATCAATGCTGACAGTAGGAAATGTGTGTTGAGGGGGAACCAATTTGAACTCGTGAGAAGCAGCTCAGGGCCTCTGGAGTTGGCAGTCATGGCAACTAGCTACTACATCTGGGATCAACAGGCAAAGATTCTCCCAGAAGTAATTCTTCTGAAGCCAGTTAAAGGTTTTGGCTATGCCTCCAAGGCCAGTTTCTTTATGAGCTTGTGACACCAAAGAGAGACAAAGACTGGGACACACGTATGGCAGGTATTGACCCCGCACCTTCTTGAAGAGTTGGTTGTTGTGTATGAGGGTATCTTCAGACAATTTGGTCAAGGCAACTTGAACCTCTTCTTTCTCACTTTCCCAGGAAAAAGGGTAGCCAATTAGCTCATACAGGCAATCTGCCTCAGCAGGATGTAGGGCAAGGATGGGCAACAGGATAACCCGTCAATGTTCTAATGTTGAATCCCAGGACAATGGAGCACAGTGAATTCATAACCTTGCAGGAGGAGAGCCCATCTAGCTAAGCGTCCTTCAGGCTCCTTAAGTTGTTGTAACCATTTGAGCAAAGCGTGGTCAGTGACAACAATGAAATGGGTACCATACATTTAGTGGCGGAATTGTTTGACTGCATGCAGCACAGCAAAGCACTCCTTCTCTATAATGCTATAATTTGTTTCATGCTTATTCAGCACACAGAAAGTATAGGCTACAGGGTGGTCCACACCTTCATTGTTGAGCTGAGCCAAGATAGCCCCAATAGCAAGTTCACTAGCATCAGTGTACAAGATAAACTCCTTACTGTAATCAGGGTATACTAAAATGGGCGCTTCTTTGAGTTTCTGCTTTAGAGTCTCAAAGGCTTGCTGTTAGCTGGCGGTCCATTCAAAAGGGACATTACACAATAGTTGGACCAGGGGTTCACTAGATCAGCAAAATCAGGGATGAATTGTCTATAATAACCCATCATGCCCAGAAAGACTTGTACTTCTTGTAGGTTGGTGGGCGGAAGCATTTTGTCAATGGCTTCAACCTCCTTGGTCATTGGACAAATTCCTGTTTGGGTTACTTCATGGCCCAGGAATTCAAGGCGCTCTTTGAAGAAATCACACTTAGAGGGCTTTAACTTGAGGCCAGCTTCTCGGATCTTTATGAACACCTCTTTAATATGGGCTAGGTGATCTGTGAAAGTTGCGCTGAAGACTGTTATATCATCTAGGTAGACTAAGACACACAACAACTTCAAATCACGCAGGATGGAATCTATGGCCCTCTGGAAAGTTTCTGGGGCATTACAGAGCCCTTGCGGCATGCAGGTAGGTTCAAACAATCCTTCTGATGTGATGAGTGCAGCCTTCTGACGGTCTTCAGGAGAGAGGTCAACTTGCCAGTAGCCAGACGCCAAATCCATGGCAAAGAAAAACTTAGAACCTCCAAGGCGTCAAAGGGCGTTATCAATGCGTGAGAAGGGATAGGAATCTTTCTTGGTTAGAGAATTCAACATTCAATAGCTCATCACAATCCGGTAGCCTCCATCCTTTTTCTTTAAGATGAGCAGGGGGAAGTCCAGGGACTTTGAGAGGGAGCAAGCAATCCAGCATCTAGCAGTTGTTTAAGCTCCTTAGAAACCTGTGCATCTTCCACTTGGCTGCGGCGGTATGGCTTGGCACAAAAGGGGGGAGCATCTCCTGTGTCAATCTTATGAATCACACCTTTGCTAGCCCATAATCAATACTATCTTTAGCAAAGATGTCTGAGAACTGGTCTAGTAAATTAAGCACCTCTTTCTGTTACACCGGGGACAACTGAGGGAAGTCTTAGGCAGTGAACAGAGATAGGACTTGAGGCTTGTCTTTGGGTAGGTTAAAGTCTTGAAACGTTTCAAAAGGGTGAAGAGACAAGACGTCAGGAGCATTTAACAACTTTCTGTAACCAACAACCTGTCTTCTGGATACTGTCATAGGAAGCGCAGTAAGGTTGGCAACAAGTAATTGAACAGGATCCTTGTGGGAAACCTCCAGAATTCCAGGACAAAGGTAAGGCTTGTTACGCCCCAGCAAAGGAGGGGAGTACAGTTCTAAGAAAGTCCGTTCAGGTAGTTCATATGATATCTGTGAGTCTATGATAGCCTGAGAGCCTGAAGATGGTGATAGCAGACGTGGCCATGAGAGGGATTCCCTCAGTTGCAGGACAAGCCATGGGAGGACACTATATGTTGGCGGAATGGGTTTGGTACTTTAGGGTAAAAACTCCAGTGGGGTACTCCAGAGTACATGTCTTCAAACGTTTACCAGGAACTTTGATTGGCTCCTCAAAGATCAGAGGGACTTTGTACCCTAGTATAGAAAGATAACCATCCTTCAGGTTGATGATCCCATTATATTCCTGAAGGAACTGGGTACCAACCAAAAGGTCATAGCTCTCATTTTCTAGAACAACAGCCGGCGCAGCCAACAGGAGTTTACCAAATTGCATTGGCAAGGTGGAGTACGCACCAATGGTGTGAGTCATGGAGAGACCAGCGGTGCCATAGGATTGATGGTAGTTGAGATCAGGGGCCAGCTTAAGTTTCTTCACCAGTTTAGAAGAAACAACGTTGACAGGAGAACCAGTGTCCAGGATGGCTTTGATCTTGACTTTTTGAATAGATATCTCTACTTGGGTGGTGGTGCATCCAAAGGGTGGCAGAAAAGCCAAGATATCCTGTGCCTCAGCGAGTTCCTTGTCCCATTTCTCAATCATGCATTGTAGTCCCGGAAACTCCTTATATACAGTTTGGAGAGGGAGTGAGACATATAGTTTCTTGAAAACAGCGTCTGCAACTTCAGCGGCTTCCTCTGATGATTCCACTAATACAGGGGACCGTTTTGCCTGAGTAAGATAGGGGCGGGAGACAACTGCTTTGGCCTCAGACAAGGGCTTGGTGGTAGTTGTAGTCTTCCCAGATTGTAGCTTGTAGGGAACAGCTATATACTCAGGGACAGCAAGAACAGAATACCTGTATGCATCATGGTCTTCAACATAAGATTCATCCACATCAGAATTGTCAGAAATGTCATGGAACAGGAGGAGGATAGGAGGAGCTTTGTCATCAACAGGCTCAGAACAGTAGCAGGTAGGGGTGTAGGAGGAGACTGGGAAGAATTGTCAACCAAGAGCATCTTCTCCTCTAGGTTGACTGTTCTTTTCCCTACTGATCCTTGGGATCAGCTCCTTTAACCTGTGGATTGGTGCAGATGCAAGATTGGTAGCCTATCTAACCACAATTGTGTCAACCTTGACAAACAGGAGGATTTTGGGAATTTATAGTGAGGATACAAGGGCTGCAAGAAGAGGAGCCAGAGTTGGAAGCGGCACAACTTTCCCAAACAACTGCCCCAGAATGGGTAAGATGCATATCTTGGGGCAGTGTCTTTATACTTTTCATGGAGGACAGCATAGCCTTGTGGGCCTTGAAATGGAGGCATAGGAGTTGATTCACCTTGAGGGCCTGGGCGCAGGCCATATATGCTTCATGCGCTGTCAATTGTCTGCTTGTTATTAACTGTTGTCCCTCCATGTAAAATCTGTCGGCAAATTCAGCTAATGTCTCTTTGGGCTTGAAGGATATGTGCATGAAAGCATCCTTTTTCACCTCCAGGCTAAGATCACCACCAAACTTGTCAATCAGGAGCTGTTTCATGTCCTCCCAGGTCTTGATGAAGGGCAGCTCTGGTACAACTACCTCTTGACAGGTCGGGTGTAGGCAAGTCAGAATATGTCTTTTCTTAACTTCATCTGATGCTTGTCTCATAGCAGTCTTGTAAATAGTTAAGAAAGCTGAAATAGTTGAGGTTTTAGGATCAAAGACTTGCTTAAAAGTAGGCTTGAAGTGTGCCTTGGGAGCTGGACCACCATTGCTGCTATTGAGTACATTTATGCGCAGGGTGAACTAAGCTTCAGATTTGGAGGGGAGTTGTCTAGCCCACAGTTGTCAAACACTTTCTTCAAGGGTCGTCAGAGTCTCAGTGGTTCTGGCACCTGTAGTGTTGACTAGAGTGTTCTGTCATTCAGTAACATCTAGGCATTGTACTTGGGTAGTGACAACTGTGGAGAGCTCAGCCAGTTGTAAAGTAAGGGATGGCCCACTGATAGGCAAGGGGCAAATATGTTGTTTACTGAATCAATCAACTCAATCATCTCCTGTACGTCCCTGTCCAACACAGTCTTTTCTTGTTTCAAATAATCCACCTCATTAGCTAGGGCAATCAACTCTCTGGCACAGTGAATTCAAGGAGCCCCCTCCAAACCAGGACAACAGCCATCCTCCTCGTTAACCCCGAGTGAACTAGCAGCGGCTGTTACTACCTCACATAAAGAAGTGACTTCTTGCTGTAGTTCAGCAACCTGAGCAGTCAGTGCGAGAACCTGGGAATCAGGTTGAGGCATTTCAGTAGGACGTCCTTGGCTACAAGTGGAAGCAGGTAATTCCCGGATGGCTTCCCAGATTTTCTGCTCTCTGTCCACCAAATCATCAGCAGGAGGAGAAGGCAGAACATCAGGTTTAGGAGTGGACAGATCATTCACCTGACTCTGAAGTTTGGCAATAGCTGCGGCAGTGGTAGCTCTCTCTTGATTGAATTCTTCACTGAGATCATTTTGACCTTGGGCTGCAAGGTCAGCTACCTGTTGCAATTTCTCAAAGGAATAGACACTGAATGCATTGAGCTGTTGCACTAGGCGTTCAAAGTCAGAGAGATAAGCGTTTAGGGTGGAGTCTACTTGAGTGCGCCAGTGTTGTTCTAACTGGTGAAACTCATGTAGCCGCTCCCTAACGTACTCATGGATGGACTGGCGCATTTACTTGATGGAATTTACTAAACATGTTTGAGAGGTGACCAAATCACGCTGATTGTCAGATATCAGGGAGAACAGAGATTGAATCCATTGTTGGTAGGTGGTAAACTGGTCCCAATTATGGGTAACAGTTGCTTGTAGAGACAAGATTTCTTATACGTTGAGTCCCAACACATCTGGTGGTGGGCCAAGGCAGGCTGTACAAAGGATGACAGCAGATGATCAGCGGAGCCAGCCGCTGAGAGGAGATGTTGTGGAAACTGAGGGGCCACAATTAACTCATAGTATTTGGCACTGATAAACTGTAGTTGAAGGCAAGGGATGGCCCTATTCCGAGCTATCCCAAGGGCTACTGCCATGACTTGTTCCAAGTCAGGGGTACCCATGGGGTAAGGGGCTAGGCAGGGATCATTTCCAAAGTTTAGTACAGTAGGGACAATAGGCGAGTTGGCAATTTCTTCCTCAATAAGAGGGCTGGTAATTTCAAGCAAGGTTGACTCCTGAATAGGCGGAGGCTAGGGACCTGCAAATGTAGATGCAAAAGGGATAACCAAGGGGCTTACAGCCCCTGTAGTGAGCATCATTTTTGCCGTGTTCTGAGGCGCAGCACAGACACACAATGGGGAATCCTAACCTTAGGATTGGATTCATACTAAGTCTTGGTTAGATGACAGGGAAGGCAATAGTGTTTACCTTGCGGCCCTGGATAAATAATTCCCTACTAGGCGTGGCTAGAGAGAGGCGCAGAAGTACAGAAGACACAAAGACAAAAATGTGAATAGAACTTAATTTTATTGGTGAATATGGAATTGGAATATATAGTGGTTGAGAATACCACAAAACACTACCAGGACAGTAGGATCACTTGCCACAAGCATGAGTGGGGCAAGTGAGTTGTGCAGAGTCAGGAAATCAAACAATCATATTTCCTGAAGTGGAAGCCAGTTCATTTTGAGAGTCAAAAGCAAAAGCAAGAGATTTGTCTTCAAAATGGCCCAACAAAGGCAAAATCAAAATATGATGAATGCTGTTATTCACAACATGGGGCAATAGAAGAGATCTACACAAAGGCCTTTAAAATTCTTCAGGAGGGCATTAAAGCCCTAGTCAATAATAAAAAGAGTCCCCCTGGCCATAACACTAGAGCCAATCCAGATGATGATGATAAGGATGAAGCCACCCTTGCTGCAGAACAAGAAGCTCATGATAAAGCACTTGGCCCCTCAACTATAATCATGGACTATCAAACTTCCCAGTATAACGCTTTTTTAAATACCTTTGATGGATAGGTCCAGGGCTGTTTTTTCCGTTATTGACAGACTGTCAACAGGCATCTAAAGGGTCTACCTGAGCTCAGCAATCTCTATTGTCTAGATACATCAGGAAAGTGCAAGTTCTCAATTCAGCAATTTGTAGCACTAGCCTTTGTAATGCCAGAGCATGCTGAACAAGCTTTTGAGATCCTATGCCAGGATCCATATGCCAAGAAACATGATGGTGCCTTCTACCCTTTCATTGAATATTACAAACCACAGTGTATTGGACGTAAGGTCACTAAGCACCAGAGCAAGCCCAGAGTCAAAGCTAACTGGAGCTGCTATCAGACAGTTCTTAAGGATGAGATGAAAACTACTTCATCTTTGGAGGGCTGACATAAGCATATCAAGTCCTCCTTTGGAATCAAGCCCAGATACAACACCTTCTACAAGCACCTCAAAGTTCAACAGGGGAAGACTGCTGCATTCATCAGAGATATTGAGAGCCACCCATCCAAGAAGAAGAGAACCACCAAAGAGAAACAGTATCAAGAGAAGATCAAGGACGTTGTCAAGGCCAAATATAAGCTTTCAGAGATTGGGGAATGCATCAAGAAGATTGCCACAGTTCTTAATGGCAACCTGGTGATCACAGTCTAGCTTTTGATTAAATTTATTGAGTATTGTCTAATTTTGTAGATAGTTTTTATATGTTCAGTATAATATTTTTAAGTAAATAGTTATTCTAAATAATTCATTAATATTTTATGATACTGTTTTTATAAAATCATTATTTTTCTATTGATATTTTGATGCTTTAGACTGTATTACATGGCCTATATTGGTATTTTACTAGTAAATTATATGTTTCTTTATAGTTTTCAATATAAAAAAACTTTATATTACTGTTTCTGATTATTATATTCTCCTATAATATGTGAAAATTTATGTAGTACCTTTTTTATATTAGATTTATTTTATCTTTATGAGTGGGAAAAATATTTTATAGTAAAAAATAGCTAATTTCATAGTGAATTATTTTTTGAAGCGTATTTTTATAAATTTTTTAATTGTCATGTATAATTTTTTATGGGCTTTTTAAAATCTATGTTGTCACATTACCCTAAAAAGTATATTGCAGCTTAATTTTTATTAAGTAAGATGTTCAAGAAACAGGGTTCTGCTTATTAAAAAAGTGTCAACATTTAGTAGTCTGCATAAGTTAAAACTTAATTCTGACTTTCCAATGCTGTTGACATTAAAGTATTTTTAATTCTGATTGTCAACATATAGTAAGTCAACTTGTGGAATGAGTTAATTCTGGTGGTTGCTGTCCAGGGAACAACCTTCAGCCCATCCATCCAGGTTAGGGTTGTGGCTAAGGTTGAGCTGACATCATCCAGTACCATAACCCATGCCACTTGGGTGCCAAACCTCTACAGAAATTCATCTTACTGCTCTTACCCTTCAACCTACCTGACAGCAGTATAGTGGCAGGGGTTAGATAGGACCAGGGAGGATAGGGGATCAAGGTAAGAGCAGGATTTTTTTCAATAGGCAGAAGGATATTCAAGTAGAAGCAGGGGGATCCTACTAGGCCAGAGGTTGCCTCTTCAGTGGGACTTGCCATATTGAGGTGGAACAACTCATCATAAATGGGAGTACTCTAGCAAGGTACCGGATCATGTTCAGCCCTGGAAACTCTTATCAGGATATATTGATCAGGTATATGGTCATTGCCAAACAAAGATCTTTGCCTGGACGTTAAAGCTACATAAAAGTTACCCACAAACCTGGTAAGGACATTGTGGTACTCTTACTACAGTAAGTGGTGATAGTCTGTTGGTTGGTTGATGGACTAGGAAATAGACAGTAGGATTGGGGGACAGATCTAGGTGTTGGTTGATTAACTTGGTACTGTACCAGTTGGAAGCCAGACAGGTAGTTGGTAGTACAAGAGTGGTTGGACCTGGAGAACAATAAAGGGTTTGTAGTAGTGGCAGCAGCAACTACTATAAAGCAAATCCTCAATAAGCGACTTCTAGCCAGTCTAATTGGCAGTTTAGTTGATGGGAGGAGACTAGTCTTTACAGTCCTCAAATTATACAGCCAAGTAAATATTTAATGGTGTAGCTAATATAAGGGGGGTATAATGTATGTGTTAATTGAGAAAAAAAGAGGGGTTTATATACTACAACTTACTTGATAAATCAAGACAAGTTGGTCATTGCATGGGGTTTGAGGAAAGAGGAAATGAGTTTGAACAACTGGATATCAACACAGCAATCATGGGAAGGTGTGAACAGCTCCAGCAGCACAAGGGGGTTGCCAAAGGCTTAAGGTTGGCAGAAGTCAATCCATAACTGCAGTCAGTTAACTAGTCAGTTGATTGGTTTAACGCCAAGCCGGGTGACTTTCAATCCGGAACCAAGTTTCTGAATGTAGAAAATCCAGAAGCTAGTTGGTATTGTGAGGCAATCTGAAAGCTAGTTGATGCCTTAAGCATCTGTAATGACTACCTTATTGGCAAGGCAATCAGGAAGTACTCAATAATAATTGGGATTAAAGCGACCAACTGGTGATGAGTTTCACCACACATCCCCCACATGAATAGACTATAAATGTGGAAATTCATAGAGCCTAACCAGCAAAAATGGAGGACATTAAGAAACTTGTTTCAGATCTAGTTGTCAAGCAATCAGCTGTGGCAGAAGAAAACAAGACAATCACCAAGAGTTTGATTTAAGTATCCAGCATGCTGGACAATTATGCCAAAGAGATGAAAGAGTTGGAGCGCTTCTGACAGCAGATCACCTTCACTGCTAGTGGTAGCCAACAAACACGCTCATTGAGTACCTCTAACAACTACCAAAAAGCAACTAACGTTGAGGAACAACAGAAAACCTTAGAACAAACCAAAAAGAAGCCTCAGATCTTGTTGCAGAAACCAGTGGTACCCACCACTAAAAAGGGAAAGGAGAAGCCCACTGATCAACAAGACTCTACTGAGGAGGCACTCCAGAATATCTAGAAAGAGGTGTTGACATTCAAGAAGTTGGTCAATGGAAGAACATCAAAGAAAAGTACTGAGGTGCTGAACCCAAGCAAAGTAAAACCAATACCTGAGGTAAAAACAAGAATTGATGTCTTCTAACCCTTCTTAGGACACTGACATGGGATACAAAGTACCCATGGATTTTGACAGCAACGTTCTTTGGCTAGGATCATCCTGGAAAAAACTTTTTGAGGCCTTCAAGGTCAAATTTCCTGATAGTAAGACGCCAATTCCTCTTTTGTGTTGTATGGAAAATACTGCATTGTCGGCTGAGCAACAGTCATACAAGGTGGAACTAGATTAATTCCTTCAGGAAGCAACTAATTCAGATGTAATTCAGGAGGAACAAGAGAAAATCTTGGCAATATATTGCCCCGTGGCTCTCAGCTGGGCTTTTCCTGGCAAGTATCATATGGCTCCTCAGGCAATCTCTCTCCAGAACAGAGTAGGAAAGTGTCATCCTGCGGAATACCAAGAGTTGTTCTTCATAACATTGTCCCAAGAGAACAACTTCTCTTACTGCCAGTCAATGGGCTTTTTGTATCTTCTTACCTTGGAGATACTATTCATGGTGACTCACAAGAAAGACTTGTAGGCTGAGGAAATTCCTGATGTAACAAAGATACGGCTTACAAAGTTTTTAAACGGCAGGTTAGCCAATGGACCTCAATCAGAATTCCTGGCCAGTCTTGGGCTCCTAATATTTGGACTCTTTGGTTCAATTTTGGCGTGGCGCGTCTAGATCAAGTCAAGCTCCCTGATTTCTTAAACTTTTGTAAGGTTGGCTCCAGTAGTCTCTTGGAGGCCAATGTTGTTGGCAAGGCCGTGTTGTTTATGCGCAATCTTCAGGAGGTGCTCTATTTGCTTGGGTTTGTTGTTTCCCTCAAATAAGCAAGGTAGCAATAAAGCTCTTCTCTCTTTTCAATTTTTTATGTTTTTTATTTGGGGTTCATCCTTATAATAGATTCAAGGGTATGGTATAAAATAGAAATAGAGGTAATAAAAACTAGGTAAGGGAGGGTGAATCCTAAACCTTAGCTAGAGGTCCAGTCAGTCTTGAAGAGTTGGCTGGACATTCTTTCAGGAATTTAGCATGGACACAATTGGTAAGTTGTCCAGAAGTTAAATCCTTAAGATTATAGACATTTTAGCCTACTTTGGCAATGACTTCACATGGGTCAGTCCATAAGCTATCTAGCTTGTTCTGTGGCTCATGAAGTTGTTGCCAACACATAAGAACTCAGTCATCAACTTGAAATTTTGGGAGGGCTGGTAAATTCACTTGAATTTGTGAATAACTTTAACTTAATGTTCCTTTAAACTGTTGAAGGCTTGAGACTGAGTCTGCATTATCTGCTTGGTCAAGGTATTCTAACTAGAGTTCCATTAACTCTTTTGATGGCTCCATTTGTCTCGGGTTAGTAGGGTGCTGAAGAAGTACTTTGGATTCCCATCAAGTCATGTAGTTGTGGTAAGATAGCCTTGACAAAGTTGGTTTCATTGTCGGTTAAAATTGTAGCAGGACAACCATGTTGTGCAATGATCTCTTGAAGTACAAACTTAGCAGTCTGTAGAGAGTTGGCAGAGGCAACAGGTTGGACCTCAACCCACTTGTTTAAGTGATCTATGGCAACTATGATGTACTTCAATTTTCTGGGGCCAGTGCTGGGAAGTGGTACAACAACGTCAATTGATACTGTTTGGAAAGCATATCCAGGCAGAACAAATCAATAAGAGTGTTGGCTGGGTTTTTCTCTAAACCTGGCACACTGGAGGCATTTGTCAACGTAAACTGCAATGTTGGTTGCCATATTTTCCCAATAGACATATTCTGACCTTGTTTTCATCATTTGCTGTATTCCTGTATGACCTAATTGTTGGTGGAAATCATAAAGGCAGGAAAGTTGGTTGGAGGGACAAATATAGGAAATAATAGTGCCCTTATAATTCTTAAAGAGTTTACCATCTTTTATGAATTTATTTTGACTCAGTTGTTGGAGCATCCTTTTAACTTTGTTGTCTAAGGAACTCCATTGGTCAGGTTGGCTGAGCAACTCATAAAGACTAGCAAGGTCATCTCTTAAAGCAACAACAATTGGTAGTCTGGATAGGGTGTTGGCATTTCCATGTTTGATCCCTGGTTGGTGGATAATGCCAAAGTCAAAGTTTTGTAACTTGGCGTCTCATCTTGCTAATATGCCTTCTGAATCCTTCATTTTTCTTAACCATAATAGGCTTGAGGGGTCAGTGACTACGGTAAAGTGTGTTCCATGGACATATGGATGACACTCTTTGATAGCATATAGAAATGCTAGGCATTCATGTTCAGTATTACTGTAATTTTAATCATGCTTGTTGAGAGTTCTTGAAAAATAAGTGACTGGATGTTCCTTGCCTTTGTTGTTGGTTTGAGATAGCACTGCACCAATAGCAACATTTGAAGCATTGGTATGTAGAGCAAAGGGCTTGGAATAATCTGGGTATGCTAGTAGGGGGTTAGTTGTCAGAACGTCTTTCAAGGATTGAAATGCTTCTTCACACTCTTTGGTCCAGTTGAAGTTGGGGTAGGATACGCCATTTTGAAAACGGCAACTCAAAAAACGCCATTTTGAAATACGGCATCTCAAATTTCTGCTATCTCAATTTACTAGTAAAAACGCCATTTTGATTTACAGCATTTCAACTAAGAAAAAACAGTTTTAAAATTTTAGATTTTTTGAACTTCAAAAACTACCCAAAAAATTCCCAAAAATAAAAATTCAAAAACATTTCTAGGCTTAAAAAAAGCCTCAGAATTCCAAATCTGCAATAAAAAATGGGATCAATTAATAGCAACAAGGTTGCGTAAAGTCCAAAAGTTAAAATAATCCCAAAAACAACCATTTTCATATATTTTAACTATAAACTATGCTTTAAAATAAACATATATTTGTACCAAATACCAAATAAAATTAAAATAATGATAAAATTAAAGGAAATAATAGAGAAGATAGAGTGGTGTTTATTGAGGAAGGATCATACATTGGTTGAAAGAGCAACTGAGATAGCTTGGAGATGCTCAAGCTTGCTATCCTTGGAATAGTAGGCAAGTACCACCTTGCTAATCTCTGTATACTTTTTCACTGCTTTGGTTTGCTTGGGGGATCATCCTTGGTCTTGATGCCTGTTTTAAAGAGGCGGGCGGAGATGGCCTGCTGGGTTTTGAGATGCACCATGCTTTTGTTGAACTTGGGCTTCTGAACCTGGACCCTTGTGGCAAATTGACTATGCCACCTTTCAAGAGAAGAGGTGGTCTTGATTAGGCCATTCTTTACCTGCTTAAAGCAGTTCCACTGGATTGAGTCACCGCCCTTTCTGATAGGGCGTGCTACTTGAAACACTCCAACTCATTGAGTTTCAAAATACTCTATGAATGGAGCAAAGGCTGCCTGGTTGGCAATAATGTAGGGATGGCGGAGGAGGGCGTCGTATAAGGCATTTGTCTCCTCTCTCCGCACAAGGGCAAGGGCAGCAAAGCAGTTGAACACGTCCTTTGCTTCCTTTGTGCCTTCAGTGTAGACCAGCTCATGAAGTGCAGAGCACTTTTGAAGGCAGCGGCAGAGTGCCTGCCAAAAGTGAAAGTAGCATCCCTGAGGGGAGCTCTTGAAGACTCTAATAAAAGCATTGACCTGAGCCTGCTCAAAATCTACTACCAGGTATTCATGATATGGAAGGCTTTCAGGCTTTTTCTTGATGGGGGTGACTTCCTCTGACTGGGCCTTTTTCTTGCGCCCTCTAGTCTTCTTTGGCTCCTCTTCAATAGTTGGGAGGATCTCATCCAACTTGGCCTTTAATATTGTTAGAGCCCGGACATAAGTTTCCTGCTTCTTATTTGGGAGGAAAAAGAAGACCAGGGGAAGAACAAAATTGCCAACCTGCCCATGGATATTCCAAAGCTGGCTAAAGAGCTTTGGGCAAGTTGAGAATGTTCCATCTGCAACCCAGGTCTTGCATTTTAAAAGGTTGTGAAAATCCTGGGAGGTAGCAAAGCAGATGATCCGCTCTGGGGCATGTTGCCCATCATTGTGAAGGAGGTATCTCTCTTCATGCAGTGAAAGCTTTTGCTCTTCAGTTAAAATCAACTGGTCAATTGATGTAGCACTGACACCTTCAGTGCTCAGAGCATATCTCTGGTCAGTGAGATATCTCTGAAGTTTTGAGGCGCCACCAACAGTTGCCAGTTGGGTATCATTTAGATTAATGAGCACATTGTTTACATCCTCAGTTGCAGTTTGGCCTTTGGTGGTTGGTATGACCTGGCAAAGAAACCAGCGGAGCAGTTGATACAGTGAATCAAAGGGCTTGGCACAGTCATGCCCAATAGTCAGGGCTTTAAAACAAGTGAACCCATAGGTGGTAAGTCTAGCTAGACAGCCAACGTTATCACATTTGAAGTGATGCTGACAGATGGGCTTCTTCTTGTTGTTGCAGCTGAAGCTGTAGTCCTTCTGGACAAAGCCAGCACCCCCTTTCTTTGTCATAATTGGATAGCTGACAGGGTATGTGGCGGGCACAGCAAATGTGCCATTTCTGTTGCATACATTATGGATGGTATTAAGATCCCAGAGCTCAATTGGCTCATCTGCAGGAGCACCAGGCTCAGGCTACTGCTCTTCTTCATCCACAGGCTCTGAAGTGGGGTCAGAGTGGCAGTTAAAGTTGAACAACTTCTCTTTAGGGTCTGACAGGGAGTAAACAAAAGGAGAATGGGGAAGGGTTGGGCTTGTTTCCTCAGGCTCTGGTGAGGGCGTAGGGGTCTTGGGGGGAGCTTTACCCTTAGAAGGCTGCTTTTTAGGGGTAGTTTTGGCCTTTGGAGAAGTGGTCTTGGACTTTGAGGCCTTGGAGGCCTTGGACGCAGCTTTGTTGATGGACTTGGGAGGCATCTAAAAGTGAATTAGTATCAAAATTTGAGCAATTTGGGGGTTGTTTTTAAAGAGAAAAAAAAGAATGTTTTAATATAAAAGTATCAATTTTTTACATAGAATTGTAGAGGAAATCAAATAATATATACTATCAAAATTTCAATGTTTTTTTTAGAAAAATTTTTTTTTATTAGTAACGCAAGTAGGCCAAACTTTGAGTTTTGACTATAAACTTGCTCTCAAGATGGTGTTTTCAAAGTGACAAAATTGAGGTGCTGTAGCTCAAAAACATAGTGTTTTTGACCATTTTTTATTAAATTAATAAATTTACAGTGGAGCTACCTCAACTGGGCCAATGAGTAAAACTTGAATTTCTCAAAAACAAGCTAATACACTTTTGGGGTTAAAAAGTACCCAGTTGTTTAGAGGAGCTAAAAAAATATATATTTGCAAATTTTTATATGTTTTCTTACATTTTTTATTAATGTTGGTTTTGACGTGAAACTATACTTCTGAAAAGTGGAAAGCAAGAATTGCAGTGGGGGAATCAATATAGCGTAGCCTGGCGTCATATTTAATTTCCCCTTATTTTCCCCTATCCATTGTGCGCATCAAATCAATTGGGTGATGTGAAACTCAGTGGAATTTGAAGTGATGTAAATTGAAATGGCGTAATCACCCTCTTCCATATTAAAATCACTATTAAAATATTTTATTGATGAACCCCTTATCAACGTATCCATGTATAATAAAGTTATAAATTACATATAACAAAACTGGTTTTTTTACCCAGCAATGACAATCACTAGAAGGACTATCATAGTGGCATCTATTTAGGTTGTTCCTTTTATAAGTGTCTTAGATTAATACTATAAGAACATCTTCTGGCACTATACCACAGGCTTTATTTTAGTTTGGGTATAAACTTATTTTAGTTTAAGATAGATGGCGTAATTTTAAATGATGTAAAGTTGAGATGGCGTAAACATGCCCCACACTAAGTGTTTTCATATGTAAATAAAGTTAGCAAAATAAGATTTAATTAATCTGACTCAAAGTGACAGAATCAAGATGGCGTAAATTCAAGATGCTTTATTATAAAATTATATGTAAATTTTAACTATTTTATTGTTTATTTTATTTTTTGTGATTCAAAATCACTAACGCAAAAAATGCCATCTCAAATTAAATTTGAGATGCCATTTTTCAAGATGCCGTTTTTGAAATGGTGTGTTGTACCAAAGTTGGTGGAAGTCTTTAGCAGATGAAAGAGTGGTTGAGCTATTTCAGCAAAGTTGGGATTAATTGGAAATAGTATCCTGCCATGCCTAGGATTACTTGTACTCCTTTTATGTCAGTGGGGAAAGGCATCAGAGCTATGGCTGACGTCTTGGCTGGAATGGGTCTGATTCCTTTGCTAGAGATGACATAGCCCAAAATTTCCAAAACTTCTTAAAGAAAGAGCACTTAGATGGTTTGAGTTTCAACCCTTTCTTCTGGAGCCTTACAAAGACTTCTTTTAGATGGCTAAGGTGTTTGTCAAACGTCTTAGAGAAAAAGTTTATATCATCCAAGTAGATAGAGACGCAGCTTAGTTTAAGGTTGAAAAATGTGCTATCCATGAGTTGTTGGAAGGTAGCTAGTGCATTTGCTAGTCCTTGAAGCATCCTAGTCAATTGATATAACCCTGCTGCTGTGATAAGGGCACATTTTTCTTGATCTTCTTCAGCCATCAGTACTTGCCAGTAACCAGAGACCAAATTCATTGCTTAAAAGTAATGTGCACTGCCTAGTTGATCTAGTGTTTTGTTGATGCGTGGCAATGGGTACTTGTCTTTCTTAGTGATCTGGTTTAGGTATTGGTAATTGATAACAACTTGGTTTGTGCCATCTTTCTTCTTAACTAGCAAAAGAGGGTAAGCCCAAGGACTACTTGTTGGTTTCTGGAGACCAGCACTTAATAGTTGTTGAACTTCTTCACCAATTACTGCATTGTCCTTAGGTGATTGACAATATGACCTTCGGTAGATAGGAGCTGAATCACCAACGTTGATTTTGTGTTCTACTCCTTTTGCACAACCTAAGTCAAAATTGGATGTTGCAAAGATGTCTTTGAACTCATCTAAAAGTTTTTCAAACTTGGACATCTCCACCTCAGAAAGACATGACATCTCTTTGCGTGGAATGACAGCTAGTACTGAGTGAGCATGAGTTGGAGGCGTCTTGGAAATCCCTAATTCCAAGAGGTATCCCACATAATAGACAGAGTCTATTTCTGAAGTTGACTCAATTTGACATAAGCAATGGGCTTATACCTTCTGACAACAATTTTTTGGTGAAAGGCTGGTTAATAGCACCTTAAGCTCTGAATAGTCAGCTTCATCAAAAAATCCTGGGGCTGCAATTAGTTTGACCAGAAAAGGGTGAGGAAGGCTAAACACATTGAGAGACATTCCTGGAGGGACGTCAAACAGTATACCTGTGATAATAACTACTTGAGTAAAAGGCTCTATTATCATAGAATAGTTAGCCTTTAATTTGATGCCTGTAGCTGAGTTAGAATGAGACTGAAGAGTCTTGGTATGTGGGTTGGCAAGACAATAGGGAATTCCCATAACACCATGTGGGTACTTGATTAGAGTATGGTGTCATTCAGTTTTCCCTTGAGAAACCATGTACAATGTTTGATTGTTGTTGAAAAATATAGGAATATAATATCCCATGAGGATTATTGTTCCAGCACCCATGGCTATTATAGTTTTGTATTGTTGTAGCAGGTTGGTACCTATTAGCATGTCATAAATGGTGGATTGTAGCACAAAAGCACTTGTTTTTAGGACTAGCTCACCAAGTATCAGCAATATACTACTGTAGGCACCTGCTACAATGGTTTTTTTGGTCCCCTGTGGTGGAAAAGCTTTTGTTGTAAGCCAAGTCTGGCTTGAATCAAAGCTTTGATACCAGTTGGGAGGATACTATTGTTGTTGGTGCTCCTGTGTCAACAACAGCGCAAATAGGAGTGTCAAAGATTTCAAGTTGAACTCATGTACATTTTTTAGTTGGATTGATAGTATTAGTGATATTACATATAGGGTTGGTTTTTAGATTCTCTTGTAGAGCACCCAAGCAATCCTTAAATACAGGTAAGGCTTTAAAGAAGATTTTCATTGGGATGGGAAAGGATACATTGATAAAGGAATTGTCAGTGTATGTGGTGATATCTTTGCAGCCACTATCAGAGTTGATCAAGGGCAGGTCAGGTACAAGCTGGGACAGGTAGGGATGGAAGGTTGGGTCAGTGATACTAGAGTTAAGATATTCCATTAAGGCATGTCTTTTCTCCAGTTGTTGAGCATGTACTGATTTCTTACTGATTGGGCTTGATAACACAGCAAAAATACCAGCTAAGTTGTCAGGGGAGGTTTAGGTAGAGGTGATGGGGACTCCCTATGTCCATCACCTATTTTTTGACTCCTTGTTGGAAGAGAAGTAGTCTTCTATGTGGACTGTTTCCTCAGTAGAAACTACGTGAACTCCAGGTCAACCCTGGGTTCTACTTCTAAACATCTTCTATACTTTCTTGTACACAGCAAAGTTGGGGCAATCCTTTTGCATATGTGTATTTTCCTTGCAAATTCTGCAACCTTTATAGCTGGGTTGCATATAGTATGGAGTCAACTGGGCATTGGAGTTGCTCTGGTATGAAGAAAAAGGTTGGTAGACTCTAGTTGAAGTTGATTCAGGAGTGGCTTAAACACGTCAGTTGGTATGCTTGAGATAATCCATCTGGGTTTTTGGCTGTCCTAGTTTAAAGACTTGCTCTACAATTGAGGTGATGTCATGAAGGCCATTTATCTGACCAGAGAACTCAAGCCAAAGATCCTTGTATGGCAACAAGGCATGTTGGAGAGCGCAGCAACAGTTGTTGGGGCTGGTGAGGTTCTTCATCTGCAGCCAACTTACCATGAATCAGAATTTAAAAGAAAAATCTTCAAAGTTCTTAATTTTTAGAACCAGGAAGTTATCTCTGTTGATTTTATCCCTTGCTTCTGAGTCAAAGAATTTAAGGAGAGATTTTCTCACATCCTTATACGTGTAGTTTCTAGGAATTTGCTGAGAGATGTTGGCTAGCACTGCTTCATCTAGCATACAGATGCAGGCTAAACCCATCTCCCAAGATCCTAGTCCTTCATTGGCCTTCTCAAAGGTGTCTAGCCACATACAGATGTCAATGTGACTATTCATTGAGAATTTTGTTTTGAAGAGACTGTTTGGCTTGTTTCTTCCTGAACTAGATCCATGGTGCACTCCTTGCTGATAGGTAGAGGATGATATTGTTGACTCATCCTCAGAACCAGATTTGGAACTAGAGCTACTAATATTGTAGTAGTCAGGCTGGTGTTGTCTACAGCAGGACTGGCGTCGGTGGCTCTCAGGACTTCTCTGGCAACAGCGGCAGCTTCTGGGGGTTGCACTCCCAATTGGCATAGCATTTGCTCCAGTGGCTATGTTAGGAGGCGTGTACTGGGGAGGATGGGCAGGGTTTGCTTGACCATGATTGAGGATATTACCAATTATGGTGGGGCTGTGGGTTGTTGGATCCTTAATGGCAAGTTGGTCAAAGCGTTCCTCAAGAATAGTTGTGGATGCTCTTAGTTCTTTTAATACTTGTTCTTGATTGTTGAGAAGGGTTTTTGTGTTGGCCAACTGGGCTGTAAAGCCACACTACTTGTTCAGTTAAATCCTGATTGACATTATGAGCAAGTTGTACTCCTTGATTACAGGTAGTGAGTTGTTTCACTACTGTGGCAGTAGTGGTGGCCAAGTCCTTGGTACATTGGTGTTGAACCTCTTCAATCTGGGTGTGATTTTTATTAAATTGTCTTGTGACCTCAGTGTCCACATGGTTGATTGCTGTATTCTTCTGTTGCTGGACAGCACTTTGTGCAGAGGTCACCTGAGATAGTCAGGTCATTTGCTCCATCAGTTCCTGTATATGTCAATGATGGTTGGTGAGGGTTGTTCCTTGGGCTTTGAGGTGAACCGCGGACAACTCCAAGTTGGCAGCCAAAGCAATAGTGAGGTTGCAGAGAGGAGTGAACTGGGTGTCCACAAAGGTATTTGACTCCTGATTTATCCCTTCTAATTAGACAGCAGTTGCTCTGGCACAAGCGTCAGACTCTTCAAGTTGCTGGTTAGTGATATTGTCCCATTCACCTTGGTGCTCAAAGCTTATAGCAGCCAACTGTTGGAGGTCTTTGTGTCTGTTGTTTAGTTCTTGTAGGCTGGCATTGACCTGGTTGAGCCTATTTACATTGTCCATGAGTTTGGGATGACCAACCCTAGTTGTGTATGTGGTCAGTCTATCCAAACTGTCAACTGTCAATTGAGGGAGGGCTCCATTATTATGTTCAATCATTTGCTTGATCTCTTGTAGATCTTGCTCAGTGTTAGTGGTCTCTGCTTATGTATCTAGAGGGAGATATGGATTGGTATTGGTGGTCCAATAGAAGGAGCAATTGGGAACAATGGGGGCTAGGGCTATTGGAGACAGGATAGATGGGTGCAGAAGGCCAACAATTAAGAGTCTGACTGACTCCAGAGGCAGAGAAGTTGAAGGCCTTGAAGGTTGGAACTGACTGTCTCACCGGTCAACTAGGGGGTTCCCAGAGTCCCAAGGGAGGAATTGGGGTTGGTTGTACCATGGAATCACCATAGAGCAAAGCTGCTCTACTAGACTTGGGCAGTTATTAGGTTTTAGTACCCTGCTTGGGGTTGTGGCCTGTTGGTTGGCCTGATTGACTGTGGTACAATTCCCAAGGGGGACTGCGTTGGTCTGAAGGGATTGTTGAGGGTTTGGTCAAGAGTCAGTAGGTAGTTCTTCTGGTCAACAACTGACTCAACTGCTGGGGGTAGATACTGTTGACTGATCCCAGGTTGGTGGCGCTTTCTTGGGATGGTGCTGATGTAGTAGTGGCTGTGGAGCCCAATCTATTAGGACAACCCACTTGTTGAATATTGTCATTCAAGGGCAGGAGAGGCACTCCAATAGATCTTGTATTAACCATGTTGTGTAGGCTCTTCCTTTGTCAGAGGCTTTGTAGGTGTTAATAAGAGATTGTCAGGAATTGGCTAAAAGCCCCTTTAGTGAGCACCATGATGTGGCACTCTTACTACAGTAAGTGGGGATAGTCTGTTGGTTGATTGACAGACTAGGAAATAGACAGTGGGATTGGGGGACAGATCTATGTGTTGGTTGATTAACTTGGTACTGTACCAGTCAGAATCCAGACAGTTAGTTGGTAGTACAGAAGTGGTTAGACCTGGAGAACAATAAAGGGTTTAGAGTAGTGGCAGCAGCAACTACTCTAAAGCAAATCCTCAATAAGAGACTTCTAGTCAGACTAATTGGCAGTGTAGAAGATGGGATGAGACTATTCTTTACAGTCCTCAAATTATACAAATAAAGAAATATTCAATAGTGTAGCTAATATAAGGGGGGTGCCGTAAAATTTGCAGCAAAAGGTTGCTAGTTTCTAAAAATAGTTAGTCAGTGACCTAATTCTTAATACTATACATGTTGATGGTATAGTGACAGCCTATGAAGTACAGAAGAATAATAAGGTGTATAGACAAAACTGGTATTTATTTAGATAGTATTGCACTTATATAGTGTAAGGCGGGGGAATTGCCACCAAAGGCAGGGAGGCACAGAAAGAAGGACTTCCCAATTAGAGGTGAGTAAAGTGGCACAACTAAAAGTCCCGCGCAAGAGAACAACCGCTTCCTTGTGGCTTTCCTTAAGGAGGTAGATATAAATAACTTTGTTGTTATATTTATAATCCCGGAAGTGAAGCCCATGCCTTGTGCACAATCAAAAGGCAAATTGAACACCTGTTTTAGGCGCTTTTTAAACGTCTTTATCACTAGTAGAATCAGGATTCAATTGCACAATTGTTCTGAGCTCAATTCCTAGATGGACAACTTAATGTCTAATCCATTTAATCTGCGACATTTCCCTCCACTGGATTAGACAACAGGGTCAAGAATGGCTTGGCGTCTCTGGATAGCAGCTATAGTGTTGGGGTCAATTCATATGTCTTGTTAGGTGGGGGTTAGTTGCCCAATCCTTGGTCATTGGATTTGTGGATCTGTAGGCAACCAGTTGTATTTCTTGGCTGTCATTCAAGTGGTAGAACAGTTGGTGCAGTATTGGAAGAGTCTTGTCAGTCTCCAATAAACACCTTGTTCTTTTATTCTTATTCATCATACTTTAGTGCAGCACTATTGCAAGCAGGACAACAACCCATGGAATTTTTTAATTAGGCTTTTGTTTTTTCGGGTTATTGTCCTCATTGGGGCTTACTCTTGGTCACTAAGAGCAGCATGTATATACTGAGCATGTACTCTAGTGATTAATTGCCCAGAATGGGGCTCCTTAAGGGTGTAGGAGTCAGGGCCGGTCTTCTGGATAACTTGAACTTGGCCTTGCCAAAGGGAGGCAAGTTTGGATTTGCGGCTGTACCCTCTATTGCTGAAGAAGTAGACTGAGTCTTCTACCAGGTAAGTGAGTAAGACGGGGCGTTTGGATGCAGCTTGTTCTAGGTCCTGCAACTTATGATTCAAGTTTACGGTGTAGGCATCTGATTGCAAGCAAATAAGAGTTTGAACCAGCTTGTTGAGGTACGCCTCTGGGGACACAGCCAGGCTGGGCTTTACCAAGGAATATGGTAAAGGGGAAGTCCTGGTTGCTGGCTGTAGAGCAGCTGGAAGGGCGGCTTGCCAGTGGCCCAATGGTACCCAATGTTGTATGCAAAGGTGGTTGCAGGCAGGAAGGTATCCCATTCAGTCTCATGTTGGTGACTGAGCTTCCAGAGTATCTGGACCAGGCTCCATTAGTGCGCTCTACCATGCCATTTGTCTGTGGGGGATAAGGAGTGGATAGTGTCCCACAAATTCCCATCAGTTGGTTGAGGCAAGGGTATGATGTAACTGGTGAAGTTGGTACCATTATCTGTCAGCAGAATCTGGGGGCAACCATGCTTGTATATTATGTTCTCCAGGATGAACATGGCTGTCACCAGTGCAGATTGGTTGGGAATTGCCTTGGCCTCTACCCATTTAGTCAGATGGTCAACCGCCACAATGATAAACTTGTTGTGACTGTTGGTAGCTGACAGGGGGCCCACTACGTCAATGGCTACTGTGTGGAAGGCAAACCCAGGGCGTACCAGTCTATGTTGAAACTTGTCAACCTTAGGCCTCTCAATGTTGCAGTCATGACAGTTGGCTAGTGTATCCACTACGTCAGTGTGCATTCCTTCCCAGAAGCAATGTTGCTATAGCAGAGCTAACATCTTCTGTATGCCACCATGGCCAGTAGTCTTGTGAGCGGCCACCACTGAGTCCATGCGTAGGGATGGGCGTATGTAGGGTAGCCAAGAGTCTCCAAAAAGCTTCAGTAGTTGTCCCTTAGAGACCTTGGTATCAACAGCTAGCTTCTTGAGAGCTCTCTGTATCTCTACCGGCTCCTCCCCCCACAAAGAAGGATCCTCCATAAGCTTGTCATAGAGAATGTCAGCCATGGGGGATACTAAGGCAACAGTGGGAAGGCAGGGGAGATAGTCAGCATTCTGGTGGGCTGCCCCTGCTCAATGAATGATCTTGTAGTCATAAGCCTTGTTGTGTTTGGCTCCAAGGGACAACATCCTGGAGGACACAGTGGGAAATCTTTATTATGAAAGATTTGAGGTTTAAAGCTTAATTTCCTGGAAAACAAGATGTAAAAGTCCTTTTAACAGAAAGGACAGGAAAAGCTTGAAGATTATAAAAGCCAATGCAAATGTGGATAAACTTGTCTTTATTAGGAGTAATGATTCTACTTTAAATAGTAGACAATGGTTGGAGATCACTCAATAGGAAGACAGAGTGGCTGAGGGGGTCACGCTGGGATGAGGTCATACCAGGATCAACCACAGACAGGTACAATAATCTGGAATGGGTGGATATTGAGCCAGACCCATTTGCAGAAGGCAAGGAATTTCCAAACTTGAAGGCAAACCCAGTCAAATCTTTGCAACTATCAATATTCAAAGGACAAATCAAAATAGCATTAATAACGCAATTTACAATATCTTCCCCCTCAAGATTGGACAGAGGGAGTTGATACTTGCAAAGGAATTTGGAGTGGACGCAGTAAAAGGGACTGCCAGATAATAGTAGCTTCATAGTGTACTCAAAGCCCTTCTTGAAGGTAACCTCACAAGGCCCAACCCAGAGGGAATCCAGCTTGTGGGCTCTACCACCTGTACAATTCTGGTAGTAGAGAACTAGATTGCCTACTTGGTATTCAGGGAGGGGGCTCTAGCAGCATTGGATGGAGAGAGCTCCAAAGCTTTAACTTTATAAGCAGTGGAGTAGGCGGTTGCCTGGATGTCAATGATACGGTTGGTTAAGTCTTTCACGTGGGTCTCAGGATTTGCAGATGTATCATACTTGATCAAAGGAGGTCCCAAGATTGAGGGGCAGTGGCCTCACGTTCATAAAGCATGGCAAAAGGGGATTGACCAGTCACCTGGTGTCTACTAAGGCGGTAGTCAAAGAGGGCGGCAGGGAGGAACATGTCCCAATTGGCAGCGTCAGAGAGCGTGAGTTTTCTCATGATGGATACTAAGGTGGAGTTTGCTTATTCAACAGTTCCATTGGTGGAGGGATTATATGGCGCAGAGAACAACTGGTGAGTCCCCATAGCTTTAACAATAGAGGTGATGAGGCGAGCATTAAAATTGGTACCATTGTCTGAGAGCAGGACTTGAAGGCAGCCATGTTGATAGAAGATGTCTTGCAGCAAGAAAATAGCTGTGGTCCTAGCCGTTATATCTTTTGTTGCTCTGGCTTCAACCCATTTGCTAAAGTGATCTATAGCAACTAAAATAAACCAACATCCCAACCAAGAACGGGGGAAGGGCCCAACAGCATCAATACTCACTGTATGGAAGGCATGTTTTGGAAGGATGAGTTGGAACTGGTGTTGGGTAGTACAAGGACGTTGGAGTTGACAAGAATGGCAGGAGGCAAAGACATCAGGGATCAAGAGGCGCATGTTTTCCCAGTAGAAGTTTTTGCACAACCAGTCATGAGTCTTGGCTATACTTCCATGGCCAGTATCAATGTGAGCTTGGAGGATGATGGCTATCCTCATACTAGGGCAAATTTAAGGTAGATAGGCATTGTTAACCTTCTTGAAGAGTTGTCTATCACAAATTATGATGTCCTTGGATAGGATCTGTAGAGCTAGGCGGATATCTTTGGGCTCAGTGGTCCAAGAGTCAGGATACCCTATTAGCTTTTATAGTCAATTATCATCAGTGGGGTAGATAGCCAGGATTGGCATCCTTGACAGGCCATCAGCATTCTGATGTTGGGCCCCAGGACGGTGTACCACAGTGAAATCATATCCTTGCAGACGTAAACCCAATGAGCTAACCAACCTTCAGGTTCCTCTAGCTGTTGTAACCACTTGAAGGAGGAGTGATCAGTGACTACCGTGAAATGAGTTCCATAGATGTAATGCCAAAACTGCTTCACTGCATGTAGCACAGCCAAACATTCCTTCTCTGTAATACTGTAGTTCTTTATGTGCTTATTAAGGACTTTTGATGAGTAGGCTACAGGTCAATCTACACCTTCATTGTTGAGTTGGGCAAGGATAGCACCCACAGCTACTCCACTAGCATCGGTATACAAGATGAACTCTTTATCATAATCAGGATAGACTAAGATAGGAGCCTCCTTGAGCTTGGCCTTCAGTGCTTCAAATGCTTGTTGTTGACTTTCAGTCCATTAAAAGGGGACGTTGCAAAGCAATTGGACAAGAGGTTCACTCAGTTCAGCAAAGTCAGGGATGAATTGTTGGTAGTAGCCCATCATATCAAGGAATACCTGTACCTCTCAAAGATTTGTGGGAGGTAGCATCTTGTTGATGGCTTCCACCTTGTTATTCATGGGGCAGATTCCAGTCTGAGTGACTTCATGTCCTAGAAACTCAAGATGTTCCTTGAAGAAAGAGCATTTGGAGGGTTTGAGTTTCAGGCCAGCTTCACGGATCTTGACAAAAACAGCCTTGAGATGCTCCAAGTGGTCAGCAAAGGTAGCGCTGAATACAGTGATATCATCAAGATACACGAGGACACAAGAGAGTTTTAGGTCTTGTAAGATGGAGTCCATAGCTTGCTGAAATGTGGCAGGGGCATTGCATAGTCCCTGTGGCATACAATTGGGTTCAAAGAGGCCCTCTGACGTGATGAGCGCAGCCTTTTCTTGATCTTCAGGTGATAGGTCAACCTGCCAGTACCCTGAAGCCAGATCCATGGCAGAGAAAAACTTGGAACCACCCAGCTGTCTGAGAGCATTGTTGATTCTGGGCAAGGGTTATGAATCTTTATTAGTGAGAGAGTTCAGGCAGTAATAATCCATTACAATGCGGTGTTCCCCATCTTTCTTCTTGAGGATCAGTGGCAGGGAAGCCCAAGGACTTTGGGAAGGAGCCAGTAACCCAGCGTCCAGAAGTTGCTTGAGTTCTTAAGACACCTGAGCATCTTCCACCCTACTACAGCGGTATGGTTTAGCACAAAAAGGAGGTGCATCCCCAGTATCAATCTGATGGATGACTCCTTTAGCTAGGCCATAGTCCGTAGGCCCAGAGGCAAAGATGTCACTGAACTTATTGAGTAGGTTCAACATGTCTTTTTGTTGAACAGGAGAAAATTGCGGGAAATCAGCAGCAGTAAACAAGGAGAGAACTTGTGGATAATCTTCAGGTAGGTTGAAATCACTGAAAGTTCCAAAGGGGTAGAGGGAGGATACTTGTTCTGCTTCAAGTACACAACTATGACCTACAACCTGGCCTCTGGTTACTTGCATGGGCAGGGCCGCCAGATTAGAAAGCAGTAATTGCACAGGCTCTTTTTGAGTTCAGTTCAAAATCCCCGGATATAGGCGGGGCTTGGTAAAAATTAAGGATTCAGGTGAGTAAAGCTCCAAGAAGGACTTTTCAGGCAGCTCATAGGAAATCTGGGAGTCAATCACCACTTGAGAGCCTGGGGGAATGGTGATAGCAGCTGGCGCTAGCAGAGGTACCACTTCTTCCGCAGGGCAGGAAGAAGGAGGGGTATGCATGTTAGAAGAGTGAGTCCTATACTTGAGGGAGAAGATACCTGTAGGATAATCAAGCACGCAAGTTTTAAGACGTTTGCCTGGAAGGCGTGGAGGTTCCTCAAAAATCAAAGGAACTTCATTTCCCAAGAGCAGAATGTATCCATCTTGTAAGTTTACAATTCCATTATATTTGCGGAGGAACTGAGTACCAACCAAGAGGTCATAGCTTTTGTTCTCTAGTACCACAGCAGGGGAGGCAATAAGGAGTTTCCTAAACCTCATGGGTAGAGAGGAGTAGGCACTAATGGCTCAAGTTTGGGCCATGCCAGCTGTGCCATACAACTGCGTGTAGTTGAGGTCAGGGGCCAACTTAAATTTCTTCATTAGCCTGGAAGATACCACGTTGACAGGGAAACCTGTGTCCAAGATGGCCTTGATTTTGACCTTTTGGATTGATACTTCCACGCGGGTTGTATCTTTCCCAAAGGGAGAAAAGACTGCCAACACATCTTGCTCAGCCTCTAGCCTCTTTTTCCATTTGGCCAGCATACACCATAACGCAGGGATTTCTTTATACACAGTCTGTAGTGGAAGAGATACAGTTACATTGTGGAAAAGAGCTTTGGCTAACTCTGCTGATTCTTCAGAGAAGCCAACCAAGACAGGAGGTCAATGGGCTTGAGCTAGGTAAGGGCAAGCCACCATGGACTCAGCTTCACTTGGAGGTACCCAGGAAGTGGTGGTAGCCTTCCCAGAGCAAAGCTTGTAGGGTACAGAGATAGTTTCTGGAACAGCCAGGACGGAGTAGCCATAACTATCAGAGTCTTCAATATCAGAATTTTCAGGCTCTGAATCACTGGAGAGGTTGTGAAACAGATGAAGGATAGTTGGGCCAGAGGAAGAGGGAGCTTCCTCATCAGAAGGAGGATCAGGGGGAGACGGGGGAGATTGGTTAGCAGAGAGTGTCTCCATGTCTAAGCTGACCTCTCTTTTCCCGCCTGTTCCTTGGGATTGCAACCTTCCACTTGAGGATTAGTGCAAGTGTGCAAGTAGTGTACAATCTGGCCACAGTTATGACAGCCCTGTCTCTTAACCTGTCCACTAGTACCCAGATTCATAATGTGCAGTGTACAAGAGGTGGTCCCAGCATTATTGGCCTTGTTCTCACGCACCACCGTACCTCCATGTGTCAAATGCATGTCTTGTAAGAGCGTCTTAATACTCTTCATGGAAGTGAGTGAAGCCTTGTGTGCCTTAAAGCGTAGACATAGAAGCTGGACACCTTCAAAGCATTTGAACAAGCCGTATAGGCTTCCTGGGGAGTTAACTGTTGACTAGTAATTAACTTTTGGCCTTCAATGTAGAAACAATCTTTAAACTCAGCCAGGGTCTCCTTGGGTTTAAAAGCAATATGCATAAATGCATCCTTCTTGACTTCCAAGCTGAGGTCTCCTCCAAACTCTTCAATAAGGAGGAGCTTCATATCCTCCCAGGTGATAATAGAAGGGAGCTCGGGGACCACAACTTCCTGGCAAGTGGGATGGAGGCAGGTAAGGATGTGTTCCTTCTTGAGTTTGTCAGTAGCCCTATGCATTGCAGTTTTGTAAATGATCAGAAAAGCAGCAATGGTAGAGGTCTTGGGATCAAATATCTGCTTGAAGGTAAGCTTATAGTTTGGGTCAATGGATGAAGAAAAGGACTGGCTGTTCTCACCAGGGTTGAGGACGTTAATGTGAGGATTGCCCTCAAATTTGGATTCAGCAGTAGGTTATCTAGCCCAGAGAAGTCAAAGGCTTTCCTCTAAAGTGTCCAAGGTAGAGATATTCTGCCCACTAATGTTTCAGGCAGTTGTGGCAGCAATTCCAAATTCATCCATCTTGATTTGTTGTACTGCCAAGGTTCCAGCAATCCCATTGACACAGGTAGCCAAGGCGGTGGCCTGAGTGATCAAGGGGCAACTTGTCCATTTAGAGTCTCTGTAAAGCAGGAGAGGTTTTGGACCTCTCTTTCCAACGTTTCTTTCCTATCAGCTACATCATTTGTTACTTTGGCAAGTTGATCTAGAGCACGCATACAGTAGACCCAGGGTTGACCTTCTAAGCCGGGGCAACAACCATGATTGTCATGAGTGGGAGTATTAACAACTTCACCTTCTTCATCTTCAGATTCAGATGATGAACCTTCAGAATTAGAGAGGCGATGTATTAGTACTTGATTTCACCTTGTAGGATAGCCACCTGATCAGTGAGGGAGGCAATACAAGGGTCAGGCATAGGTTTGACTGGGGGGTGTTGTAAATTGCGCTATTAATGCTATTTCAATTTGCCCTTCAAATATTGATAGTTGCAAAGATTTATTTGGTTTTGCATTCAAGTTCAGAAATTCCTTGCCTTCCACAAATGGGCCTGGTTCAATATCCACCCATTCCAGATTATTGTACCTGTCTGTGGTTGATCATGGTATGACCTCATCCCAGCGTGACCCCCTCAGCCACTCTGTCTTCCTATTGAGTGATCTCTGACCATTGTCTACTATTTAAAGTAGAATCATTACTCCTAATAAAGACAAGTTTATCCAAATTTGTGTTGGCTTTCATAATCTTCAAGCTTTTCCTGTCCTTTTTGCCAAAAGGACTTTTACATCTCGTTTTTCAGGAAATTAAGGTATGTGCCCTTAATTTTGCCCTGAAGGCTAACCCAAGGCTAGCTTCAAACCTCAAATCTTTTGTAATAAAGATTTCTTGTTGTGTCCTCCAGGATGTTGTCCCCTGGAGCCAAACGCAACAGGGGGCTGCACAGAAGCTTGGCGTCTAGTGGTAGCCTTGAGCTTGGTGATGGCCTCCCATACTTTGGTTTCAAAATAAGAAGGGGCCCCAACAGGAGAAGCAGGGAGGATCACCTCAATAGAAGCCACCCGGTTGTCCACATAAGTTTGCACTTGGTATAGGGTGTTGCCTAGTGCAGCCTTATCCAGACCATATTGATGCTGCAGGTGACAGCTTCAAGTATCAACATGAGCTCTTATCAATTTGAGTTGCAAGTTGACATGCTCCCTGAATTGATTGAGTTCACTAACCAGAGTCTCAAAATCCTGCCAATGGTTAAGCAGAAAAGCCTCAATTTTCTCACACCAGGCTTCCTGATGTTTATTCAATTTGCATAGTCAATTCTTTATGTAGCCAGGGAGCGAGGAACAAAGGGAATTTAGGGAGGTGGTTAAATACTTCTGTGACGCCAACGAGTTGCGCTGGTTGTCAGAAATACAAGCAAAGAGACTATGTGACCATTCTTAGTAGGCCATATTTTGAGTGTGGTTATTTGAGACGGCAGAGGCTACTGCATCTAGCAGTTGTTTCTGGGATCCCAAGGCAAGTTGGTGATGGACTAGGGCAGGTTGGATGAACTAGTTAACCAACACGCTGATAGTATCCATGGATTCCATCAATGTGGGGGGAGACCAAAGTCCAAAAAGAAGGAGTACAGGTCTTTGGAGGCGTACCCGGGACAGAGGCCAGGAATAGAGTGCATGGCTACTGTGCCAGAATGAAGAAGAGAGCAGGCGGCAGCACAAGCTTGCTCATAGTTGAGAGAGAAAGAAGGAAGGGGGCCCACAAGGGCCCGGGAGACAGAACCAATACCATAGGATTTGCAGGAGCATTTTTAATGTCTTCTTCTAGGGGAGGACTAGAAACTTTGGGTTGATCTGGTACTTTGGAAACAAAGGGAGAGGGACCAGAGAATGCGCATGGAAACAGGGTAACCAAGGGGCTTGCAGCTCCTGTAGTGAGCACCATTTTGTTGTATTTGGCTCCAAGGGACAACATCCTGGAGGACACGGCGGTAAATCTTTATTACAAAAGATTTGAGGTTTTAAGCTTAATTTCCTGGAAAATGAGATGTAAAAGTCCTTTTGGCAGAAAAGACAGGAAAAGCTTGAATATTATGAAAGCCAACGCAAATTTGGATAAACTTGTCTTTATTAGGAGTAATGATTCTACTTTAAATAGTGGACAATGGTCGGAGATCACTCAATAGGAAGACAGAGTGGCTGAGGGGGTCACGCTGGGATGAGGTCATACCATGATCAACCACAGACAGGTACAATAATCTGGAATGGGTGGATATTGAACCAGACCCATTTTTGGAAGGCAAGGAATTTCCAAACTTGAAGGCAAAACCAGTCAAATCTTTGCAACTATCAATATTTGAAGGGCAAATTGAAATAGCATTAATAGTGCAATTTACGACATCTGGTGCTCACTACAGGGGCTAACCCCTGGTAGCTGTTTACCCCTCTGTGTCCCTGGTTAAAGCTTCCTACAGATCTCCTGGTAGATGGTCTGTCATTATCCAGCACAAGAAATTTTCTTCAAGAACTTCTATCCTGTTGCCTCCTCTCTACTTATTCTAAAGCCTAACACAAGTGTGATGCCATCATGTTCTCTTTCAATTTGCCCAGAACTCAACACAAGCTTAATATACACAGTAAGTCTGCTAAGTTGCCCATATTACAACACAAAATTACTGCCTTGATGTTTTCTGCAATTCTTCACAGAGCCCAACATAAGCCCATTGCCTTGTTATTCTTTATATCTGTTCAGAGTCTGGACCAGCAATAGTCATCCCTAAAGTTACTTTCTTTCCTGCTCAATTCATCCTGTTTTGCCTTTTCATTCCAGATGTTTCCTAGCACATAGTGAGAGATCTTGAAGGAGGATTTGTTGTGAATTTTGGTATTAAGATATCTCACTATGATATGCTTAGTACTAATTTGATCCATATATGCAATATCATTGATGCTATCAATTCGGGCTTAGCCAATATTTAGCCTATCAATATTATTGCACTATCACACTCTTTATGCAAAACTACCATTTAAAGACTTACTCTACTTTGATCCAATCTTCAGTACTTCCAGAGATACAGCAGTGTTTGTGATTCTATTACTGGATAATAATACATTGCTCCTCTTATCAAGCTCCAAACCAGTGCCTGCCTTGTTGAGCTCATACCTCTGAAACTAGGGACTTGAACCTTATTCTGAGACTTATCTAGTATCACCTGATCTCTGTATATCCCTCACATGATATACTAGGATCAATAGAACCTTTCCTGAATGTTTACATGACTGTTCATGTTGCCCTTTGTTCATCCTGAAGATGGAATGAGTGACTATATAAAACCCTCATTTCTTTTCTTAATAAATAAGCTTTATTCATAATCTATTATAAGTCCTCCTTTAATAGTCAACCAGTCCTAGGACAACAGGGTTAGGCTTTACCCCTACAGGGGTTCCTGTCTCATAGGCCTTGCGTAAGCCTGAAATTACAATAAGCCTGAAGTTTAATGGCCCAATGCGCCAGAAGTCCTTCAGGGCCCTTGAGGGTCTTTAGCCATTGCAAGGAGGCATGGTCTGTTACAACCGTGAAATGAACCCCATGGAGATAGACTCTGAATTGTTGGTAGGAGTATATCACAGCCAGACACTCTTGTTTGGTGACAGTGTAGTTTCTCTTGTGAACATTAAGCATACATGAGCAGTATCCAACAGGGTTTTCAAGTCCATCAGAGTCCAGTTGGGAGAGAACACCCACAATTGCCGTCAGACTAGCATCTGTATGAACCACAAATGGCTTGGCAAAGTCAGGGTAGGCCAGCACAGGTGCTGCAGTCAGTGTTCCTTTGAGAGCATTGAAAGCAGATTGGCACACTGGGCTCCAGAAGAATACCTTATCAGCTTGGAGGAGTTGAAAAAGGGGAACACCCAGGGATGTCAAAGTTGGGGATGAAGCAACAGTAGTACCCAATCATCCCCAGGAAGACCTGCACGTCCTGCTTATTGGCCAGGATCTGAATTTGCTCAATGGCTTCCACCTTTAGAGGTACAGGGCGGAGTCCATCTTGGCTAATGATGAACCCAAGAACTCAAGGTGCTCATTGAAGAAGTTGCACTTGTGTGGCTTGAGCTTGATATTGGCTGCAAGTAACCTCTGGAAGACTTCCTCCAAGTGTTGTAGGTGATAATTAAAGGTTTGGGAAAACACATTAATGTCATCCAGGTAGACTAAGACACTGGTGAGTTTGAGGTTGCCCATCACTGCATCCATAGCCTGTTAGAAGGTAGCTGGGGCATTGGACAGACCTTGAGGCATCCTTGTGGGTTGGAATAGCCCTTGGTCAGTGATGATTGCACATTTTTCTTGATCAGCAGGGGGTAGGTCAATCTGCCAGTACCCACTGATAAGGTCCATGGCGCTGAAGAACTTGGCACCACCCAGTTGGTCCAAGGTACTGTCAATATGAGGAAGGGGATATGAATCCTTCTTGGTAACAGCATTCAGTTGATGGTAGTCAATCACCACACAGTTGCTACCATCCTTCTTTTTGACACTCAGGAGAGGGGAAGCCCAAGGGCTTTTACTGGGGACCAGTAAGCCGGATCTCAATAGCTTCTGAAGCTCCTTGTTAGCCACAGCATAATTGGCTTAACTGTGTTGTATAGGTCTGGAGCAGATAGGTGGTCTGCCTTGGGTGTCAATATGGTGAGCAGCATCTACAGCCTTGCCCAGGTCATAATTATCCTTGGCAAACACATCTTTATACTGGGCAAAGAGATCCATAGCTTGATCCTTCTATTCTTTGGAGAGGCTGGATAGAGAGTTGCGGCTTATGACCAATAGCACCAGAGGCTGCTCACAGGGTAGACCCAACTCAGAGAAGTCTGCAAAGGGGGCGGTCTCTTGCAGGTTGTCATGCTCTTTCAGCTATATATAAGCCAGAAGTTGGTGTTTGGAGAAAACCATAGCTTCACAACTCATGTTGGCCAAGAGTATGAGTACCTCCTTCTCACTTGGCATGAGGATGCCTGGTGCAACACATGGTTCTAGTCTGGAGGCATTAGGGATGCCAAAGATTTCTCCATGAGTGCCAGCCGGTAGGGCCAGCAAGAGACCTGTATTGTGGATCACCTGAGAGCCAGGTGGGATAGTCACATTACAGGAGGCGTAGACTGGAATACCCTTGGCTTCCCCAATCAATAGAGGTAGCACCTTTACCTTCTTACTATGCAGTGTATAAGCAACTGGAAGCTCTTCATTAATGTACTCCAGATTGATGTAGTGCAGACGGTGTAAGGGCAGGTCAAACAGGCAATTGCTATGATAGAACATGGGTATGGAATGGCCCAAGATTCCAAATGTATGGTCTCTATGGTTAGTCACAGTGCCATACTGAACCATGAAGCTAGTCCCAATAACAATGCCATAGCTGTTGTTTGTCAGAACTATAGCAGGAGCAGTGAACATTAGCTTCCCAAAGCAAAGGGGAAGAGAAGAGTAAGCTCCTTTTGCTCTAGTGGTCAGTGGCCCAGCAGTACCAAACTCTTCATGGTAGGCCAAGTCTGGTACCAGCTTAAGCTTCTTAACCAGCTGTGAGGATATAATGTTCCCAGGGGCACCAGTATTCAGTATGGTCTGTACATGAGTCTTGTTCACTACCAGGTTGATATATGTACAATCCTGGCGGTCCTCTCTGATCTCCACAATTTTTGAGACCTGGTGTATGCTTAGTCCTTTGAACTTCTCCAGGAAGGTAGCCATGGCAGCTCCCACAGCTGGGCTTACTTCCTTGAGGGATTCTAGCGGTGCTGAGATGTTTACTGTGCAGAGCAGTTTGGCCAGTTTTTCAGCACTGTCCTACTCATGAGTGACCTCAACGCCTGGTTGAGCCAGTTGTTCAGCATAAGGTAATGACACTGTTTTCTGAGCTATACGGGAGATAACTACCTCAGGGTGAAGTGTAGTCTGATGAGTTTGCGTGTTAACAGTGAGGACTTGATGAAGGAGGTCCTATTGAAATCCGTCAGACTCCGCATCCTCATGTATTGGTTGGTAGTTGAAGTCAATCAGAGAGAGTTCATCCTTAAGGTTGGTCCCAGAGGATGACAAGGCAGCAGATCTCTGATCTGGTTGGCAGGGGGCAGTGGTATGGGGGAGATGAGGGTGTCAAAATTACAAAGGCAGCCAAGGATTTCTCCTTGTCCTGGCTGCTTAGTAGTTTTTTGACTGGTTTTTTTTGTCCTCCTCAATATCAGCGTCCTTGGCGTAACCCCCTCAGTGCCTTCCATGCCTACATGATGGATCTTTTGGCGTAGATTCCTACATTCCCAAGAGAAGTGGCCAGCCATACCACATTTGAAGCAAGTACGGGGGCCATTGTTGACTGGAGCAGGCCCAACCTTGTCGGAAGGCTTGGGCATCTCAACAGTCATGCAGGGTCTATGCTCAGATTGCTGGCAAGGGCGACCTTCAGGGAGAGAGACTTCAAACTCCTCCTTGTAGGTGCGTAGGAGGCAGATCAGATCTGTTACGGTGCAAGCGTTGTAAATGCCTGACTTAAGAGCCAGAGATAGTTCCCGGTTGACACATACAGCATTAAGGAGTGCTGACTGCACATCAATAAACTGCACTGCACTCATGGACAACAGAGTTTGAGCTTCAAGGTAGAACCTAGAAGTGAAGTCTTCTAGAGTTTCCCCCACCTTTAACTTGGTGTTGGCAAAGTCCATCTTGCAATCAAGGAGTGCTTCTTGGCTACCTAATTTTTCTGTCAAGGCTCTGGAGACGTTAGCAAAGGTCCAGCTATTCTCAGGGAGACGTGGCAAGATAATGGTTTGAGTCTCAGCATCCAGACAGTTGATGATTGTGGAGTTCCTCATGGCATTAACTGCACCATACATGGAGTTCTGATACAGAAGTAAGAAAATAGCCACATTGCTCTTGCGGTCAAACTTGGGTAGATTGACAGGCTTGAAGTTGTTGGAGCCATGTTGGAGAGGAGCAGGTGTGATCCTCACTGGAGAGCGGGTGAGACAGGAATGGCTGAGAGTGGAGGCAGCAAACCTAGCCTCAGAGACGCGGCAACAATTCTCCTCTTGCTGGGCTTTGCGTTCACCTTCTCTGTCTTGAGCAGCTCCAGAAGCTTCAGGGGCGGCCAAGACAACATCCTTGGACTCCAGTACTGGCTCTAATACTTGTACAGAGTTTGGACTAACCAAGTGTGGCCATCATTGCTTTTGTAGCTATGATAGAACTCAGGACTAGAGGACCTCAGTGGACTGTGAAGACTCTTGGAGTTGATGGACATAGCCTGTAAGTTGATAGCCATAATCATACTGTCTATCCTATTCAATTGGCTCTGGAAGGCGTCCAGGAGAAGTTGTTTCTTGTCCAGCTCATCTTGGTAGACTTTGTTCTCCTGGCAGGTAGTATCCAAGTCATCTTCCAGAGAGGTGATGCGCTTTTTGTGGGTGGCAACCTCAGCTTAGAGCAAGGCTATTACTTCCTTGTCCTTCCTGACTTGGGTCTGGCTGTTGGCTCTGTCATGCAATTGGCAAAGTTTGAGACAGTTGTGAAGTTCTGACACAGTGTGGTAGCCATCAAACAGGAAGGCAAGATTGGTGCTCTGCTGGACCAATTCCGTCTGCATCTTCTTGTAGTAATCAAAGAGCTCAAGGATGTCTTAACCAAGAAGGGCGCTGGAAGGGGAGTTGTTGGTGGCGGCAGATATGGGGATGACCAAGGGAATGGTGGCAAGGCGGCGGGCTAGGACTTCCACTGCATGAGTCAGGCTTTGAACCATGGTGCCAGTCTCAAGCATGTGGGTAGTAACCACACTAATCCAATTAGCATTTAAACCCTGGTGGGTGAGGGTCTGAACCACATGTACTGGAACTAGCTTGATTATTCCTCTCTCAATGGCATTTACCCAGTGGAGCATGGTGTTCTGGGTGTTGGTGACTTTGGCAAGGTACTGATTGACAGTGGTGAAAGTATTACCCAGCTCAGAGTAAAGTACCTGGAGGAATGTCTGTTGGTTATATACCAGTATTCCCTGGTCATGCACTAGGCTTTAGATGCGGCCCAGGTGCATTTGGTTGTGGTATATGGCAGGATGGGTGAATTGTTGTAGGTAGTCCTTGATATGTTTGATAGTACAGAGGTCACAACAGAGCTGGTCAGGGTTGACCTGGGAGAGATTCTGGAAGCGACCCAAGGCGTTTTCAGCAGAAGGCTGCTGAATGGCCAGTTGTTCAGAGCAAGAACCATTGCCAGCAGCACCAGCATCCATGGCGTGTATGGCATTACAATGGCATCCTTGGAAGGTGAAGAGTCGGCATCCATCTCCAAGGGGGCAGGGGCTTGTAGGAGCAGTGGTTGACCAAAAACAATAGCCTGGGGCATTAGTGTTCTGGCATGAATTGACTCAGGTTGGGCAGGCCATAGGGAGTGCCTGCTTTTTCCCCAGCATGGGCATTAGCAGCAGTAAAGGCTGGTGCCTGGTGATAAGGGGAAGCAGTGGCAGGAGACTGGACCAGGTGTATGCCTCCCTCCTCATTGAAAGGACCATGGGGTTGGGGGCTGTTGGTGGTGTAAGACATGAGCGCCAATGTTGTAAAAGTTGCAGCAAAGAGTTGCTAGTTTCTACAAATAGTTAGTCAGTGACCTAATTCTTAATACTATACCTGTTGATGGTATAGTGACAGCCTATGAAGGACAGAATAATAAAAGGTGTATAGACAAAAACTGGTATTTATTTAGATAGCATCACACTTATATAGTGTAAGGCGGGGGAATTGCCAACAGAGGCAGGGAGGCACAGAAAGAAGGACTTCCCAATTAGAGGAGAGTAAAGTGGCACAACTAAAAGTCCTGCGCAAGAGAACAACAGCTTCCTTACGGCTTTCCTTAAGGAGGTAGATATAAATAACTTTGTTGTTCTATTTATAATCCCAGAAGTGAAGCCCATGTCTTGTGCGCAATCAAAAGGCAAATCAAACACCCGTTTTAGGCACGTTTTAAACGTCTTTATCACTAGTAGAACCAGGATGCAATAGTGCAATCACGCAATTGTTCTGTTGCTTGATTCCTAGATGGACAACTTAATGTCTAATCCATTTAATCTGCAACAGGGGGTATATTGTATGTGGTTATTGAGAAAAGGAGAGGGGTTTGTATACTACAACTTACTTGATAAATCAAGGCAAGTTGTTCATTGCATGGGGTTTGAGGAAGGAGGAAATGAGTGTGAACAACTGGAGATCAACACAGAAATCAGGGGAAGGTGTGAACAGCCCCAGCAGCACAAGGGGGTTGCCAAAGGCTTAAGGTTGGCAGAAGTTAATCCATAACCGCAGTCAGTTAACTAGTCAGTTAATTGGTTTAAGCCAAGTTGGGTGACTTTCAATCTGGAACCAAGTTGGTGCCTGTAGACAATCCATAAGCTAGTTGGTATTGTGAGGCAATCTGGAAGCTAGTCAATGTCTTAAGCATCTAGAATTACTACCTTATTGAAAAGATGATCAGGATCATTTCCAATCAGGAAGTACTCAACAACAATTAGGATTAGAGCAACCAACTGGTGATGAGTTTCACCACAGACATTGTTGTGCTCTAAAATATGGGGAAAGGTAGTCAGTTGGTTGACTGGCTATAACAATTGGAGGTGGGAGGATAATTATGACTTATTGGTTGGTTGGTATATATAGATACTTATACAAGTCGGAATCCAGGCAGGTACTTTGTAGTAACAATTTATGAGGACCAGTAAGGACAAAAAAGGGTTGGGACAATGGCAACAGCAATTGCTCAAAAGCAACTCCTCAATCAGAGACTAGATATTCTAATTAGTTGGCACAATAGTTGGTTTATAGGAGACTAGCCTTTGCAATCCCTACATGTATACACTCAAAGAAAGATTCAGTGGTGTAGCTAAAAGAAGGGGGTAACATATATTTTATTAGGAGAAGGAAGCTGGCTTTAAATACTACAGCTTACTTTAAAGATCAAGATAAGTTGGTCATAGAATGGAGAAAAGGACAGAGGAAATGAGAGTTAGAGAGCAGGTGATCAGCACAGCAATCCAGGAGGAGATGATAACAGCCCCAACAACACAAAGAGGTGACAGAGGGCTTAACCCTGGGGCAGTTTGTCAACGCCATGTGTCTGTTAACTATTTAATCAATTAATTAAAGCTTTAATTGGTGCACCTTTCAATCCAGAAGCTAGTTGGTATACTCAAACAATCCAAAATGCCTTCAAATCAGAGGGTGTTGCAGATCCTGAATTGATTAGACATTAATTGTCCACTTAGGGACTGAGCAACGTGACAATAGTGTGAATGCTTTATCTCAACATAGTTTTAATAAGGTTAACTATGTTAAAAAACACCCTAAAACGGGTGTTTGAAATGCCTTTTGAATTTGCTTCAGGTGTGGGCTTTACTTCCAAGGTTAATAATAGAATAGTGTAGTTATTGCCACATGCCTTCATAAGGAAAGCTGCATAAACCCAGTTGTTCTCTTGCGCGGGACTTTCTGCTGTGCCTTTCCACCCTCCTCCATTAGGAAGGTCCTTCTGCATGTGCCTCCTCTTCCCTGATGGAAATTCTCCATCTCCTACTATATAACTGCAGCACTATCATAATAAATACCAATTTTGTCATTATATCTTATATTCTCCTGTCCTACCAAAGGCTGGCACTATACCATCTACAGGTATAGTATTAAGAGTCAGGATCCTGACTAACTGTTTGTAGAAAATATCACCCTTTACTGCTACAAATACAACCAAGGGACAATCAGGAACTCATATGATTCCAGAAGTAACTCAACCACAGATCAGGATCAATTGATCAACTGGGGATGAGTTTCACCACGCATCCCCCACATGGATAGACTATGGATGCAAGAAGTCCTAGAGTTGGATCACCAATGGAGAAAATTAAGAAACTTGTTGCTGATCTGGTTGCTAAGCAATCTTTGTTGTTGGAGGAGAACAAGCCAATCACCAAAGGTCTAATCAAAGTATCTAGTATTTTGGATGACTATGCTAAAGAAATGGAGAAGTTGGAACGCTCTTGTCAACAGATCTCCTGGATTGCAAGTAGTAGCCAAAAATCTTGGTTGATCAGTGCATCTATCACTTATCAGAAAGCAATTGATGTAGACAATTATCAGAAGGCGTTGGAACAGGCCAAGAAGAAACCCATAACTTTGATGAGAAAACCAGGGTAGTATTGGCCAAGAAGGAGAAAGCAATTGATAACCAGGAGCTCATGGAAAAACTCTTCAGGTTGCCAAGAAGGAGGTGGTGGCATTCAACAAGATTGTCAGAAGTTGAACACACAAGAGGTGTACTGAGGCCTTAAATATAAGCACAACCAAACCAATCCCTGAGGTAATAATAAGAGTAATTGCTCTAACCATTTTTAGGATACCATCACGGAGTATGCAGTGCCAATGGATTTTGACACCAACCTTATTTGGTTGATATTGGCTTTAAAAGAGCTTTTTGTAGTCTTTAAAGTTGAGTTCCAGAGGGCAAGACACCAATCCTGTCAGGAAGCCAGGCATAGGTAGAGCATTAGGTGACTCAGGAAGGGGCACCACCAGGCCAGTGGGTAAAGCCCACCATAGAATGGGTGCTAACTTGATAATGTAAGATACAGATTGTCTAATTAAGGACCAGGGTCTGGAGTTAGTGACCATGGAATCCACCAATCCTGTCAAATTAATATAGAGCACTCCAAACAGTTGGGTAGAGGTGGTCTCTGCTGTGGTGGTGGGTTCCATTGAGTGGTTGGGTTGCAGGGTTAAGGGCAGATTAATGGGGACAAAGTATGCAGGCAGGTAATTGTACTTGTCTTTAAACAATAAGGGTGGCACCTTGTACCACTTTCCTTTATGTCCTATGCATTTGGTCTCTCTAGTCCTTGCCAAGGGATTGGCAATGAGGATGGTCTCCAAGTTGTACTCCAAGTAGGCGGGGTTGGGCAGGTATTTGGTAAAATGCACAAGTCTAAAGGGGCTCCAGGGGGACAATATAGTGCCTGAGGTGGGTCAGCAGGTTGGTCTCTGGAGGGTGGGTTACCTGATTTTCTACTTGGCCAGAGTTGAGATGAAAGATCCCTAAGACTAGATAAGGTAGGATTTGTTTGAACCAAAGGTTCATAAAACTTTATTATCAAAAATGACAATGGGGTCATCCCCATACTGCTAGGGTTCTTATATCAGGTGGTTTTGCTTCTTTTCTTTTTTATAGAATTCAGGCCTGTGGACAGTTTAGTGGCAGAACATAGACCTTGGCTTCTGGTTTTGCGGGCCAAAAATCCTAGTTGTGCTTGCTCTGATGAACAGAAGTGGCAATGCTTTGTTCCACTGCTACTGTTCACCGCATCACCTGAGCAGTCAAATTGTATTACCCATTTTGGAATGGAGACTGGCATTAGCTGGTGATTATTGGCAGGACTGGAAGGAGGCCTTGTTGTAACCTCCTTTAGGTAAGCTACAACTTCTGTGTAGATCTGGGTCTTTGGTGGCACAAGGTTAACAACAATCCGATGCCCATTTGGGGAATAATCTTTAAGAGTCTGGCGGGTCTTGGAATAATTCAACACTTGGGTTTGCAACTCATCAAGTTGGTGGGTCCCTGTCCATCCTGGGTGGCTCAATTAGCTTTTGAAGGGTCAGGGTTTGATCCCGTGGTTTCCAATGTTGATAGTGAACTTTCAGTCTCAACACTTGGCAGGCTGACAGGTTCCTGTTCCTTCTGGTTGGGGCAAGGCATCTCTGGCGGGCCAGGGTTTGGCCTGATTGGCAGTCTGGCAGGCTCCTGTCTAACCTGGTCAACAAAAGGCTTTTCCTGAGGCCTATGGATTGATTCCCAGGTTTTAAATACAAGTATTGAAATGTCATTCATTACAGATCCCTTCACTAGAGATGATGTGTCCCAAGGATTCCAAATGCTTCTTGAAGAAAGAGCACTTAGAAGGTTTGAGTTTCAACCCTTTTTTCTGGAGCCTTATGAAGACTTCTTTTAGATGGCCAAGGTGTTTGTCAAATGTCTTAGAGAAAAATTTTATATCATCCAAGTAGTTAAGGACGCAGCTTAGTTTGAGGTTTGCAAATGTGCTATCCATGAGTTGTTGGAAAGTAGCTGGAGCGTTTGCTAGTCCTTGAGGCATCCTAGTTGGCTGGTATAACCCTGATACTGTGATTAGAGCGCATTTCTCTTGATCTTCTTCAGTCATAAGTACTTGCCAGTAACCAGAGACCAAATTCATTTCTTAAAAGTAGTGTGTGCCGCCTAATCAGTCTAATGTTTTTTCAATACATGGCAGTGGGTACTTATCTTTCTTAGTAATCTGGTTCAGTTGTCAGTAGTCAATGACAACTCAATTAGTGTCATCTTTCTTTTTAACTAGCAGAAGAGGAGAGGCCCAAGGGCTAATTGACGGCTTCAAAAGACCAGCACTTAATAGTTTCTGGACTTCTTCACCAATTACTGTGTTGTCTTTAAGTGAACAATGGTATGACTTTTGGTAGATGGGAGCTGAATCACTGATATTAATTTTGTTCTCAACTCCTTTTGCACAACCTAAATCAAAGTTGGATGCTGCAAAGATGTATTTGAACTCATTTAAAAGTTTTTTAAACTTTTAAATCTCCCCCTCAGAAAGATCAAACATCTTTTTGCGTGGAATGACAGCTAGTACAGAGTGAATGTGGGTCAAAGGAGCCTTTGAGATTCCTAATTTCAAGAGGTCTCCCACATAATAGACAGAGTCTATGTCTGAAGTCGGCTCAATTTGACATAAGCAATGGGTGTATGTCTTTTGAAAACAATCTTTTTTGGTGAGAGATTGATTAATAGCACTTTAAGCTTAGAGTGGTTTGCTTCATCACAAAATTCTAGAGCTGCAATTGGTTCAACCAGGGGAGGGCAAGGAGGACTATACACATTGAGGGACATACCTAGAGGATTGTCAAACAGTATACCAGTGCTGACAACAACTTGTGTAAAAGGCTCTATTACCATAGAATAATTTGCTTTTAGTATAATTCCTGTAGCAGAGTTGGTATGTGACTTATGATTCTTTGTATGTGGATTGACTATTCAACGGGGAATTCTCATAACACTATGGGGATACTTGATAAGCATATGGTGTCATTCAGTTTTCCCTTGAGAAACCATATAAAATGTTTTATTGTTGTTAAACAAAAGGGGAATGGAGTATCCCATAAGAGTTATTATTCTGGCACCCATAGCTATTATAGTTTTGTATTGTTGTAGCAGGCCAGTTCCAATGAGCATATCATATCTGGTGGATTGTAACACAACAGCACTTGTTGTTAGTACTAACTCGCTGAATGTCAACAGAATGCTACTGTAGGCGCCTGCTACAATAGTCTGTTGATTTCCTGCGGTGGAGAAGCTCTTGTTATAAGCCAAATCCGGTTTGAATCAAAGTTTTGATACCAGTTGATAGGACACTATAGTATTAGGTGTGCCTGTTTCAACAACTGCACAAATAGGAGTGTCAAAACCCTTAATTGAACCCAAATGCATGCTTTTGTCAGATTGATGGTGTTATTAGTGATATTAAATATGGGTTTGTTCTTGAGGTGCTCTTGGATAGCATCCAAACAATCCTTAAACATGGTTAAGGCTTTCAAAAAGGGGTTCCTTGGTGTTTTAAAAGTTACAGCAAGGGTTGCTAAATTCTATAAACAGTTAGTATGGATCCTATTTCTTAACACTATACCTGTTGATGGTATAGTGGCAGCCTGTGGTAGGACAGAAGAATATAAAGGTATAAAGACAACACTAGTATTTATTGTGATAGTGTTGCAGTTATATAGTGAAAGGCAGGGGAATTTTCACCCGGGGAAGGGAGGCATAGAAAGAATGACTTTCCTAATGGAGGATAGTGGAGAGGCACAGTAGAAAGTCCTGCGCAAGAGAACAACCGGTTTCACATGGCTTCCCTTATGGAGGCATGTGGCAATAACTTTGTTGTTCTATTATTAACCTCAGAAGTAAATCCTGTGTCTTAAGCGCATTCAAAAGGCGCTTCAAAAACCCGTTTTAAGGGCGTTTTAAATGACATTAACCTTATTAAAACCAGTATACAATAAATCAATCACGTGATTGTTATGTTGCTTGATCCCTAGATGAACAACTCAAAGTCTAATCCATTCATGATCTGCAACATTTCCCTTGGCTGGATTAGACAATAGGTTAAAAAATGGCTGGCGTCTCAAGGTGGCAGCTATGGTTAACAGTCACTTTATAAGAGTCACAAGAAGAGTTTGAAGAAGATGCAAGTAGTAGTTCCCAAGAGACACAGGCCTACAAGATCAGTGGGGGTGGATAAGGCCAGTAAGAAGCAGGTAGTCTTGCATGACGTTGATGGCAGCTATCTGGACTTGGGGATTCAGCTAGATCAGCTACTGGTGCCTCAGCTAGCCTTAGTGGGGACAGACTCATTATTTGCTGCATTGTTCCTAGCCTTGAGTGAGCCCAGAGAGGTGACAGGAACTGGTTTGCAAAAGGGTAACAGCATCCATTGGTGTTTCTCCATGTGGGTGGCAGAAGAATACTTGAAGGCTCAGTTGAAGGATTTCCAATTTGAGGGTCAAGTGCTCTCAGTATTGCATTAGGGGATGGTATCCAGCATACTAAAGTCAGTCCTTTGCGCTTAGGCAATATCTGGGGTTACCAAGGCTCAACCAGTCAGTTGGAAAACCTCTGACCACTTTGATCAGCGTCTTTGGCAAGCCTTCCAGGAAGTCTTGAAGTTGTACATAGTGGAGGGTACTGCTCATCTGGTACCAATGGTGATTGCTGATAACCTTGTTCTTTGAGGGACCAATCACTGTGATACCAAGCTGGAGGAGAACATGGGAGTCTTCCTTGAGTAGGCCTTGTCTATATTCTACGGGGTGGGTGGTCAGGTCCCAGTAGAGTATGCGCTTTGTGAGAGTCTTCTGTGGAACTGTATCTTCTTGGGGGTTGCCTTTCCTGTGGACATTGGGGTCAATTGTGTGTCACGTTTGGTGGGGTTTTGTAATACCCTGAAATGGTGGGCACCACTTGGAGTATGTATGGTAGCAAATTGGTGAACTGGAAACCCGTCAAAGCGGTGATTATGGGATACACCGTCATCAGTCAACGGAATACCTTGGTGTGTATGTTGAAGCGTCCAAAGCTCCCGGCAAAGTAGGTGAGGATGTAGTAAGCAGACGTATACATGGCTATGGAGAGTGTTGAATGAGGAGATACCAGAGGGGGCCAGGGTCCAGTGTTTGAAGAGTTAAGTTGGCCAGATTCATGGTATGGGTCATAACCTAGTCCTTCTGTGGAGGGGCCAAAGAACTCTGAACTCTGTTGGTAGCCTCCAATCCCAAGGCAAGCTGTGAGTACAGCTGTGAAGATGAGGTGATTCATCTTCAATGGGTTGGAGGGTTGGCAGGGGCTAGATCTTTAAGTTTTAACTGTAGTTGAAGTTGAAAATTTCACTTTATTGAGGGTATTAGTCTCAATAATAGCACAAGCTATTACTGAGAGGAGATCCTTTATTTAAAGTGGGCCCCCACTTGCAAAGTTTTGCAAATGGGAGTGAAAACAGGGGACTGGAGTCCCCAAAAGTTTGGTCATGGGAATTGGTGTTTGAAGGGATGGCCAAACCCTTGTTCCTGGGCAATCTGTTGGGGCTTTAGACAGTTCTGCTTGGGACCAATAATTTTCTCTGGATGGGTGGTCAGGTAGTTATGACAACTCTTGGTTTTAAACACTTCTATTTTTGGTTTGTGGATGCTAGTTTGGCTGTAGGTCATGTTATTTTTATCTTCTGAAGTTAATTTTGGCTTTTACTCTATATTTTTAGAATTTGGTCTGGTTTTTGAAACATGAATTTTCCCTTCTTCTTGGGCCCAATAATTATTCCTAAAAATTTTCCTTGTTTCAAGGGACTTTTCTGATTGGCAGGGTGACATGGTGGGTTTTGGTTGGCTGGGGAGTGGGCCCTGGGACCCAGGTGGGCAACTGGCAGTTGGCTGGGGCCCGGGGAGCAGGCAGGTGGCCTGGGGGCAAGCAGAGGGTCTGCTGGGGGAGGAGTGGGCAAGCAGGTGGCCAGCAGGCCCCAGTTGGCGGCTGGGTGGCAGGCAGGAGCCAGGCAAGCAGGTGGGAGGCTGGCAGCGGGTCCACAGGCAGCAGGCTGGGTGCACGGGTGGCAGGCAGGAGGCTGGCAGAGGGCTGGCGGGCGGGCGGGGGACTGGCAACAGGCGGGGGGCTGACAGGGGGCTTGCAGGTGGCTGGCTGGGCAGCGGGAGCCCGCTGGGTAGGCAGGTTGCTGGCAGGAGACTTGCGGGTGGCTGGCTGGGTGCCAGGGAGCTGGCAGAGGGGGGTGGGCGTCTGCGCGGCGGCAGGCACCTGCCTGGATGTTAAATTATTCCAGTTTCCATAAAAACCTGTTTTTTTCCAAATTTTGATTTTTCTTTTCCCCTCATAGTCAGGGAAATTCCCTATCAAATTTTGCCCCACCTCTTATTCATTTCTCTACTTGTTTCCAACATTTTTCCTCAGTCAAAATCTGGTTTATGTCAGGAATATTCCTGACAGTTTTTTGCCCAATCCTTAGTCATTGGCTTTGCAGATCTGTAGGCAACCAGTTGTGTTTCCTGGCTGCCATTCAGGTGGTAGAACATTTGGTGAGGTACTGGAAGAGTCTTGTCAGTCTCTAATAAAAACTGTGTTCTTTCATTCTTATTCCTCATACTTTGGTGCAACACTATTGCAAACAGGACAACAACCCATGGAATTTTTTAATTAGGCTTTTGTTTTGTTGGGTTGTTGTCCTCATTGGGGCGTACTCTTGATCACTAGAAGCAGCACGCATATACTGGGAGTGTACTCTAGTGATCAATTGCCCAGAATGGGGCTCCTTAAGGGTGTAGGAGTTGTGGCCAGTCTTCTGGATAACTTGAACTGGACCTTGCCAAAGGGAGGCAAGTTTGGATTTGCAGCTGTACTCTCTATTGCTGAAGAAGTAGACTAAGCCTCCTACCAGGTAAGTGGGTGAGATGGGGCGTTTGGATGCAGCTTGTTCTAGGTCCTGCAACTTATGATTCAAGTTTACGGTGTAGGCATCTGATTGCAAGCAAATAAGAGTTTGAATCAGCTTGTTGAGGTACACCTCTGGGGACACAGCCAGGCTGGGCTTTACCAAGGAATATAGTAAAGGGGAATTCCTGGTTGCTGTATGTAGATCAGTTGAAAGGGCGGCTTGTCAGTGGCACAATAGTACCTGATGTTATATGCAAAAGTGGCTGCAGGCAGGAAGGTATCCTATTCAGTCTCATGTTGGTGACTAAGCTTCCAGAGTATCTGGACCAGGCTTCCATTAGTGCGCTCTACCATGCCATTTGTCTGTGGATGATAAGGGGTGAATAGTGTCCCACAAATTCCCATCAGTTAGTTGAGGCAGGGGATGATATGACTGTTGAAATTGGTACCGATGTCTGTCAGCAGAATCTGGGGGCAACCATGCTTGTATATTATGTTCTCCAGGATGAACGTAGCTGTCACTATTGAAGATTAGTTGGGAATTGCCTTGGCCTCTACCCATTTAGTCATATGATCAACAGCCACAATGATGAACTTGTTGCAACTTTTGGTAGCTGGCAGAGGGGCCACTAAGTCAATGGCTACAGTGTGGAAGGTAAACCCAGGGCGTACAAGTCTGTGTTGGAACTTGGCAACTTTAGGTCTCTCAATGTTGCAGGCATGACAGGTGGCTAGTTTATCTACTACATCAGTGTTTATTCCTTCTCAGAAGCAGTGCTGCTGTAGCAGGGCTAACGTCTTCTGTATGCCACCATGGCCAGTAGTCTTGTGAGCGGCCACCAATGAGGCCTTGCATAGGGATGGGTATATGTAGGGTAGCCAAGAGTCTCCACAAAGCTTCAGGAGTTGTCCTTTCAAGACCTTGGTATCAACAGCTAACTTCTTGAGAGTCCTCTGTATCTCTACCAGCTCCTCTCCCCACAAAGAAGGATCCTCTATAAGCTTGTCATAGAGAATGTTAGCCATGGGGGATACTAAGGCAACAGTGGGAAGGCAGGAGAGACAGTCGGCATTATGATGAGCTGCTCCGGCTTGATGAATGATTTTGTAGTCATAAGCCTGAAGTTTAATGGACCAATGCGCCAGAAGTCCTTCAGGGTCCTTGAGGGTCTTCAGCCATTGCAGAGAGACATGGTCTGTTACAACTGTGAAATGTACCACATGGAGATAGACTCTGAATTGTTGGTAGGAGTATATCACAGCCAGACAATCTTGTTTGGTGACAGTGTAGTTCCTCTTTTGTGGACATTAAGTGTATGCAAGCAGTATTCAACAGGGTGTTCAAGTCCTTCAGAGTCCAGTTGGGAGAGGACACCCCCAATTGCAGTTAGTCTAGCATCTTTATGGACCATAAACAGCTTGGCAAAGTCAGGTTAGGCAAGTACAGGGGCTGCAGTCAGTGTTTCCTTGAGAGCATTGAAGGCAGATTAGCACACTGGGCTGCAGAAGAATTACTTATCAGCCTGGAGAAGCTGAAAAAGGGGTTACCCAGGGATGCAAAGTTGGGGATGAAGCAATGGTGATACCCAATTATCCCCAGGAAGACCTGCACGTCCCACTTATTGACTGGGATCTGCATTTTCTCAATGGCTTCCACCTTCAGAGGTACAGGGTGGAGTCCATTTTGACTAATGATGAACCCCAAGAACTCAAGGTGCTCCTTGAAGAAGTTGCACTTGCGTGGCTTGAGCTTGATATTGGCTGCAAGTAACCTCTGGAAGACTTCCTCCAAGTGTTGTAGGTGATCATTAAAGGTTCAGGAGAACACATCAATGTCATCCGGGTAGACCAAGTTGCTGGTGAGTTTGAGGTTGCCCATCACTGCATCCATGGCCCGCTGGAAGGTAGCTGGGGCATTGAACAGACCTTGAGGCATCCTTGTGAGTTAGAATAGCCCTTGGTCAGTGATGATTGCACATTTTTCTTGATCAGCGGGAGTAGATCAATCTTCCATTACCCACTGATAAGGTCCATGGCGCTGAAGAACTTGGCGCCACCCAGTTGGTCCAAGGTATTGTAAATATGAGGTAGGGGATATGCTTCCTTCTTGATAACAGCATTCAGTTGGCGGTAGTCAATCACCACACGGTTGCTGCCATCCTTCTTTTTTAAAATCAGGAGAGGGGAAGCCCAAGGGCTTTTACTGGGGACCAGTAAGCCAGATCCCAATAGCTTCTGAAGCTCCTTGTTAGCCATGGCATGATTGGCTTGACTGTGCCGTATAGGTCTGGAACGGATAGATGGACTGCCTTGGGTGTCAATATGATGAGCAACATCTGCATCCTTTCCCAGGTCATAATATCCTTGGCAAACACATCCTTATACTGGGCAAAGAGATCCATAGCTTGATCCTTCTGCTCTTCAAAGAGGCCAGATAGGGAGTCGCAGCTTATGACCAATAGCACCAGAGGCTGCTCACAGGGTAGACCCAACTCAGAGAAGTCTGCAAAGGGGGCGGTCTCTTGCAGGTTGTCATGCTCTTTCAGCTATATATAAGCCAGAATTTGGTGTTTGGAGAAAACCATAGCTTCACAACTCATGTTGACCAAGAGTATGAGTACCTCCTTCTCACTTGGCATGAGGATGCCTGGTGCAACACATGGTTCTAGTCTGGAGGCATTAGGGATGCCAAAGATTTCTCCATGAGTGCCAGCCAGTAGGGCCAGCAAGAGACTTGTATCTTGGATCACCTGAGAGCCAGGTGGGATAGTCACATTACAGGAGGTGTAGACTGGAATACCCTTGGCTTCCCCAATCAAGAGAGGTAGCACCTTGACCTTCTTACTACGCAGTGTATAAGCAACTGGAAGCTCTCCATTGGCGTACTCCAGATTGATGTAGTGCAGAAGGCGTAAGGGCAGGTCAAACAGGAAATTTCCATGGTAGAACATGGGTATGGAGTGGCCCAATATTCCAAACTTATGGTCTCCATGGTTAGTCACAGTGCTATACTGAACCATGAAGCTAGTCCCAATAAGAATGTCATAGCTATTGTTTTACAGAACTATAGAAAGAGCAGTGACTATTAGCTTCCCAAAGCTAAGAGGGAGAGAAGAATATGTTCCTTTTTCTCTAGTGGTCTGTGGCCCAGCAGTACCAAACTCTTCATGGTAGGCCAACTCTGGTGCCAGCTTAAGCTTCTTAACCAGCTGTGAGGAGATAACGTTCCCAGGAGCACCAGTATCCAGTATGGCCCAGACATGAGTCTTGTTCACTACCAGGTTGATATATGTACAATCCTGGTGGTCCTCTCTGATCTCCACAATCTTAGAGACCTGGTGTACTCTTAGTCCTTTGAACTTCTCCAGGAAGATAGCCATGGCAGCTCCCACAGCTGGGCTTGCTCCTTGATGGATTCTAGCAGTGCTGAGACGTTTACTGTACAGAGCAGCTTGGCCAGTTGTTCAGCGCTGTACTTCTCATGGGTGACTTCAATACCTGGTTGAGCCAGTTGTTTGGCATAGGGTAAGGACACTGTTATTTGAGCTATTTGGGGGATAACCACCTCAGGGCAAAGTGTAGTCCGGTGAGTTTGAGTTTTAACAGTGAGGACCCAATGTATGAGGTCCTCTTGAACTCCTTTGGATTCAGCATCCTTGTGTATTGGCTGGGAGTCAAAGTCAATCAGAGAGGGTTCATCCTTAGGGTTGGCCTCAGAGGATGGCAAAGCAGCAGGCTTTTGGGCTGGCTTGTTGGGGGCAGCAGTATGGGGGAGATGAGGGTGTCAAAATTACAAAGGTAGCCAAGGATTTCTCCTTGTCCTGGCTGCTTAGTAGTTTTTGACTGGTCCTCATTGTCCTTCTCAACATCAGCATCCTTGGAGTAGTCCTCCTAAACGTCCTCCATGCCTACATGGTGGACCTTTTGGCAAGGATTCTTACACTCCCAAGAGAAGTGGCCAGCCATACCACATTTGAAGCAAGTATGGGGAGCGTTGTTGGCTGGAGCGGGCTCAACCTTGTCAGAAGGCTTGGGAATCTCCACAGCCACACAGGGTCTATACTCAGCTTGCTGGCGGGAGCGGCCTTCAGGAAGAGGGACTTCAAACTCCTCCTTGTAGGTGTGTAGGAGGTGAATCAGCTCTGGTACAGTGAGAGTGTTGTAAATGCCCAACTTAAGAGCCAGAGATAGCTCCTGGTTGACACATACCGCATTAAGGAGTGCTGACTGCACATCAATAAACTGCACAGCACTCATAGACAACAGGGTTTGAGCTTCAAGGTAGAACCTAGAAGTGAAGTCTTCTAGGATTTCCCCCACATTTAGCTTGGTGTCAGTGAAGTGCTTCTTGGCTACCAAATTCTTCCATCAAGGCCCTGGAGACGTCAGCAAAAGTCCAGGCATTCTCAGGGAGATGAGACAAGAGAATGATTTGAGTCTCAGCGTCCAGACAGTTGATGATTGTGAATTCCCTCATGGAATTTTCAGCGCCATACATGGAGTTCTGGTATAGACATAAGAACATGGCCACATTACTCTTGCAGTCAAACTTGGGTAGATTGACTGGCTTCAAGTTGTTGGAGCCATGTTAGAGGGGAGCAGGTGTGATCCTCACTGGGGAGAGGGTGAGACAGGAACAGCTAAGGGTAGAGGCAGCAAACCTAGCCTCAGAGGCACGTCAACAATTTTCCTCTTGCTGCACTTTGCGTTCATCTTCTCTGTCTTGAGCAGCCCCAAAAGCTTCAGGGGTGGCCAAGACAACATCCTCGGACTCCAGTACTGGCTCTAATACTTGTACAGCATTTGGACTAACCAAGTGTGGCCATCATTGCTTTTGTAGCTATGATAGAACTCGGAACTGGAGGACCTCAGTGAACTGTGGTGACTCTTGGAGTTGATGTACATAGCCTGTAAGTTGATAGCCTTAATCTTACTGTCCATCTTATCCAATTAGCTCTGGAAGGCTTCCAGGAGAAGTTGATGCTTGTCCAGCTCATATGATAGACTTTGTTCTCCTGACAGGTGATATCCAAGTCATCTTCCAGAGAGGTGATGCGCTTTTTGTGGGTGAAAAGCTCAGCTTGGAGCAAGGCTATCACTTCCTTGTTCTTCCTGGCTTAGGTCTGGCTGTTGGCTCTGTCATGTGATTGTCAAAGTTTGAGACAATCCTGAAGCTCTAACACAGTGTGGTAGCCATCAAACAGGAAGGCAAGATTGGTGCTCTGCTGGACCAATTCTGCCTGCATCTTCTTGTAGTGATTAAAGAGCTCAAGGATGTCACAACCAAGAAGGTGGTTGGAGGGGGAGTTGTCTGTGGCGGTAGAAGTGGAGGTGAACAAGGGGATGGTGGCAAGGCAGCGGACTAAGACTTCCACCTCATGAGTCAGGCTTTGAACCATGGTGCCAGTCTCAAGCATGTGGGTAGTAGCCACACTAATACAATTGGCATCTAAACCCTGGTGGGTGAGGTTCTGGACCACATGCACTGGAACTAGCTTGATTATTCATCTCTCAATGGCATTTACCCAGTGGAGCATGGTATTCTGGGTGTTGGTAATTTCAGCAAGATACTGATTAACGGCGGTGAAAGTATTGCCAAGCTCAGAGTACAGGACCTGGAGGAATGTCTGTTGGTTGGATACCAGTATTCTCCTGGTCATGCACTAGTCTTTGGATGAAACCCAGGTGAATTTGGTTGTGGTATATGGCAGGATGGGTGAATTGTTGTAGGTAGTCCTTGATATGTTTGATAGTACAGAGGTCACAACAGAGCTGGTCAGGGTTGACCTGGGAGAGATTCTGAAAGAAAACCAAGGAGTTTTTGGCAGAAGGCTGCTGAATTGCCAGGTGTTCAGAGCAAGCACCAATGCCAGCAGCAACAGCATCCATAGCGGGTATGGCACTCCAGATGGCGTCCTCAGAAGGTGAAGAGTTGGCGTCCATCTCCAAGGGGGCAGGGGCTTGTAGAAGCAGTGGTTGGCCAAAAACAATGGCTTGGGGACGTTGATTTCTGGCATGAAGTGGCTAAAGTCAGGCAGACCATAGGGAGTGCCTGCTCTTTCCCCAGCATGGACATTGGCAGCAGTAAAGGCTGTTACCTGATGATAGAGGGAAGCAGTGGCAGAGGGTTTGGCCAGGGGCATTCCTCCCTCCTCATTAAAATGACCGTGGGGGTGGGGGCTGTTGGTGTGGAAAGGCATGAGCGCCAATGCCGTAAAAGTTGCAGCAAGGGTTGCTAATTTCTACAAACAGTTAGTCTTGAACCTATTTATTAATACTATGCCTGTTTATGGTATAGTGGCAGCCTGTGGTAGGACAGAAGAATATAAAGGTATAAAGACAACACTAGTATTTATTGTGATAGTGTTGCAGTTATATAATGGGAGGTGGGGGAATTTCCACCAGGGGAAGGGAGGCACAGACAGAATGACTTTCCTAATGGAGGAGAGTGGAGAGGTACAGTAGAAAGTCCCGCACAAGAGAACAACCGGTTTCACACGGCTTTCCTTATGGAGGCATGTGGCAATAACTTTGTTGTTCTACTATTAATGTCAGGGATCCACTCTCAGGCAGCTGGCCTGCCGTTTTCAGGGGTAACTTGGGCCGGGTTTTTTGCGGGCAGGGCCCACCATAAGAGAGGAGCTAACTTTAGAAGATAAGAAGCAGACTTCCCCACCCAAGACCACGGGCCAGCAGCCGGAAAAATGGTGTCCACCACCCCCGTGAGGGTGATATACACTATTCCAAAAAGCTTACTGGTATGGTTGGTTGGGAGGTCAGGAGAGGAGGCTGGCATTGGTTTGGGTGTTACGGGCAGTTCCATATAGATGTTGTAGGCCGGGAGGTAGTTGAATTTTCCTCTAAATAGTTTGGGGGTAGAGAATATCCACAGGCCTTTGCAGTTGTATCTGATGGCGGATTGGATGCAGGCTTATGGGTCAAGTTTGATGATCTTCTCTGGTTTATAATCTTTATATTTGGGCTTTAATGGATATTTGGTAAAATGAATGGGCCCAAAGGGGACACCAGGTGGACAGAAAACTGCGGGCAGAGGGGCAGGAGGGCCGGGAGATCTCAAACTGAACTGATAGACGGCAAATACAAAATATGGCAGTAGCTGTATAAGCCAAAGTAACATAACCTTTATTCAAAAATGGCTATAAGTTTGGAGCGCGGGGTCCTTTGGTCTATATAGCACCCCACCTCCAAACTTAACATTTTCCATGAAGGGTTCATCAGGGCATTGGGGAAAGCTGGGCCAGGGAAACTGGGTACTCAGGTCTAAAGGCAGCAAAATGGCACTCGGCCCAGGAGTTCTTTCATTGGTCAAGAATCTCAATTTGGCTACCTGATTATCTTGATCTAGTGTTGTGGTCATGGGGTCAGGCCGCAGGCCCGTGCCTCTTTCCTGGGACAGCTCTTGATTGGTTACTTGAGAGGACTTCAAACTCATGAAATTCACATAGGCGTCATCTCTGCCTCTATTAGGCAATTTGAGAGGCTCCTCCTTGGGTGCCACCATGGTAGAGCTAGTGCTGGTATTCTGGGTTTGGGGCTTAGCGGGAGCCTCAGCTTGCAGGGGCTTGATCCCAAAAAAAACATGGGTGGGCGGCCCCGCAGTCCACAGGCCCGGCGGCCCAGGGGATCCAGGGTCGGGGTTTGAATCCTGCTCCTGGGCCTGGGTTTCCAGAGGGGAAGAATTGTCAATCTTGACAATTAACCTCAGAAATAAAGCCTGTGTCTTAAGTGCATTAAAAAGGCGCTTCAAACACCAGTTTTAAGGGCGTTTTAGACGACATTAACCTTATTAAAACCAGGGTACAATAAAGCAATCACGCAATTGTTATGTTACATGATCTTAAGATGGACGGATTAATGTCTAATCCATTCAGGATCTGTGATAATTGGGATAGGAAAGGATACATTGTCAAAAGAAGCGTTGATATAGGGAGTGATATCTTCACAATCACTATTGGAGTTGGTCAAAATCAAGTCAGGCACAGATTGGAACAGGTAGGGTCAGAAGGTTGGGTTGGTGATTGTTAGGATTTTGGGATATTGACTAATTAACATATTCAACCAATTATTGTGGGCCAGCTATCAATCACTCTTTGGATTAGTTTCAACAGAACAATGCAGGCCGTGAGCTGCAGGATCAATGAATCAATGACCAAATCATATCCTGGCATTAATAAATTCATGCATTACAATTAATGAATGGAACATGCAACTACTGCTCATTAATTAGCTCCCTTCATCAAGCACCTCAATATGCACTTCATAATAATTACTATTCTTAACTTAAATTGTATCCTAGAATAAGAGGGTCATAATAAGAACCATCATATGCATTATGTCTAGCAGAGTCCAACATGGACTGGGCCACTGGGCCAAACACTCTAAGTTAAAAGGCCCTGGGCCTATTGTATTAGAGTAGCTCTGATTAGTGTAACAATAACCTCGTGAACTAGTAACCAACTGCTGTCTAGCTATCCCTGGATAGTGGCCCAGGCAGGCAGCTGAAAAGAGATTCAGTTGTGTGGCGTGTCTAGAACAAACACAGTAAGCCGAAGAAGTTTTTTTGCAAGCTTCCACAAAATCCACCCAGAAAAGGCCGGGCCTCCTGCCGTGTTGACCTAATGCTACTTCAGTCTCTTCCTAGCGTTGTGAGCTAACTCAGATAAAATGTGGGCAGGTGGCCTTAAAGCCAGTCCATTAGAATAAAAGTCTGATGATTCTGTATTGACTTGATGATTGATCCAAGTCCTATTTCTTTAATGTGATGCTCTCTTATCCTTTATTAGTAGAGCAAAGGATGATACTGCTGTCATAAAGTATCATTATCTATAGTAAAATATAGAGGCAACCTATATGAACCATATCCAGAAGTAGGAAGAACTGCCCCAAATCCTTTGGGCTTTGGGCCCAGTCAGACTTGCTACTTCTGCAGACAACAACATATTCTGGGCCAGAGGTTACGCCAAAGTCACAGATTCTCTGTACTTTCCTAATATTAGAAGACTTAGGATATCATCTGGCAGATGATAGAATACCCTGGTCTGCAGATTTCTGACAGTGATACTAGAGTTAAGGGATTCTGTGAGAGCATTTATCTTCTCTAGCTGTTTGGCCTGTAGTGATTTTTTGCTGATAGGATTGGATAGTACAGCAAAGATACCAGCTAGGTTGTTGGGGGGAGTTTTAGGTAAAGGTGATGGGGACTCTCTGATTCAATCACCTAGTTTTTTTTACTCTTTATCAGAAGAGAAGTAGTCCTCTATGTGAACAGTGTCTTCAGTAGAGACTACATGCACACCAGGTCAACTCTGGTTTTTACTTCTGAACATATCATGTATCTTTTTGTATACAGCAAAGTCAGGGCAATCCTTTTGCATATGTGTCTTTTCCTTGCATATTCTGAAGCCTGTATAGTTGGGTGCATATGGTACGGAGTAGTTTGTGCAATGGTGTTGCCTTGGTAAGATGATGATGGTTGGTACACAGAGATTAGAGATGGCTCTGGGGCTGCGTAGACTTGTCAGTCAGTGTGTTTAAGTCAATTTAACTGAGTCTTGAGTTGTCCTAAAGTAAAGACTTGCTCTAATATAGAATTTATATTGTACAGGCCATTAATCTGACCAGAAAATTCTAGCCAGAGATCTTTGTAGGGTAACAAAGCATGTCAAAGGGCGCAATAACAGCTGTTTGGACTGATGAGGTTCTTTGTCTGTAGTTGACTCACCATGGATCAAAACTTGCGTGAGAAGTCCTCAGAGTTCTTTATCTTAAGAACAAGGAAGTTATCTCTGTAAGGTCTGAAGGCTTGGTGTAAATAATTGTAGACTAAAGCCTTTAACCCAAGAATATTAATTTTGGTAAAGTATAAAAAGGTAGATAAGGTTTGCAACAATAACTGTACTAAAGCTCCTAAAAGTTTATAGGAAGTAAAGTAGGGACTAAGACAACTGATCAAGCCTAAGAAAATGAAATGAAGACCAGTCTTGATTACTGAAGATTGGGTCAAAAAGTTGATTTCTAAGTCAGTGTAATGGTCAGCACTAGCTGGCAGATTAAAGCTATCAACAATTAAAGTTTATATTCCACTATAGTAAATTGCCTAACTGATGACAAATGTAATCAAAGGGAATCATAGAGCTAGAATTAGAAAAGGAAAGGAAATGTAAGAAACAAATAAGATCTCTAGGAAAACCACAAGCCACAAAACTTAACAAGTACCTGTTGGGGTGCAAGTCAAACAATCTCAACTTATTGTTGAGATTGGAAACCCCAGCCTTTTTATTGTTCTTGATTTGTGAGGTGCAAGAAATGAGGTAGAAAGTCTAACCAAAGTTGGTTAGAAAACATAGTGGGGAGACAGAGCTTAAAAAATCATTTGTGAAGCAGTTTAACTTAGAAAATTTAACTTTGCTTAAAGGGGACTGGGAGGTGTTGAAGGACAGTTTGCAGTGTTGCTTGGTCATTGTTGTGTAGAGAAAAAGTCAGGAAAAACTGGATCCAAGGCTTGAATGTGTAATCAAGCATAAAGCCAAAGTTAAGGGGTTTGGAAAGCAAAAATACTAACTCAAGCATATAGGTACAGGGTTCAAATTTTGTTACAAGGTAAGATGAGTTTGAACTTAATAATAATTACCCTTAAGTTGTTGTAAAGAGGCTAGGATAAATCTAGATTGAAGCCAAAATAAATAATAGGATGAATTGGGAATAAGAATAGTGATAGTTGTAGGAAATAAAAAACCCAGATAAATAGGCCATGATTTGGAGAACAATAAAATAAAATTGACTCAGAATAGCAGCTAAAATAAGGGGAATCCTGACAATGTCAGGACACCCTGGGCGTACAAAGACTCTCAAAGGAATCTAGATAACCTACATGTGGCACAGGATGAAGCCAGAGATTGAAGGATACCTCAGTGGCTGCAAGACATGTGGGTGCAACCAGCCCAAGCGAGAAAACACAGAAGAATTACTACAACCCCTTCAGATTGCAGAAGTTCCTTGGAAGTCAGTAACTGTGGGCTATATTGTGGAACTTCCAAATTCAAAGGGATTCAATGCCATCTTTGTAATTGTCAACTGTTTCACCAAAATGGCTCACTTCATACCAATAACAACCAAAGTAACTGCAAAGGAAATAGCCACCCTATTCAGGAACCGAGTATTCATGAACTGCAGGCTCCCACAAGAAGTGGTCTCAGACAGAGGCCCTCAATTCACCTCCAAGTTTTGCTCTCAAATTCTAAAGGACTTGGGAATAAAAATATTGTTGTCTACTGCATATCATCCTCAGAGCAACAGGCAGACCAAGAGAGTAAACCAGGTCCTTGAACAGTATTTACAATGCTACATAAACTCGGAACAGAACAACTGGGTAACACACCTGCCAATGCTTCAGTTTGCATACAACAACCAAGACCACCGCTCCACCGGTATGTCCCCCTTCAAAGCCAACTACAGATTCAACCTCACATGGGATGCCCCTCCCACAGAGGAAGCTGACAACCCAGATGGTCATGATTGGGTCAGCAACATCCACGGGTGCCAAGAAGAATGTGCCCAGAACCTGAGAAGAGCAGTACAAGTGTACAAGGACTTTGCCAACAAGAAAGGAAGCCCTGGTCCCCCAATTGAAGTAGGAGACCTTGTGTACCTCAGCGCAAAGAACATCAAAACCACTGCACCTTGTGCTAGCTTGAGCCCTCAATAAACAGGTTCTTACAAGGTCCTACAACACATTGGTTCTGTAGTGTACCAATTAGAACTACCCTGGGTGGAAGATCCCTGATGTATTCCACCGCTCCCTGCTATCAAAAAAGAGAGGACCTTCTCTCCTGCACCAGATAGTGGGAACAGCTCCCAGCCATCAAAGTAGGAAGATTCACAGAACACAAGGTTGAAGCCATCCTGGGACACAAACTCTGATACCAAAAACCCCATTTCCTGGTCAGATGGAAAGGGTACCCCAACAAAGAGGATACTTGGGGACCAGAATCCAACCTGGAGAATGCCGCTACCTTGCTGAAGGAATACAGGTCTCAGAATAAAGAGTTGCGCTCTGCAAGCTCAACTATGTTAAGGGATGATATCAGGACCAGAAAGCCCCAGACAACCAGCTGGCTTCCTTAGAGGTTAAGCTACCCACGGCCTGGAAACCCTCAAAAATTATCTCTCAGAGCAAGAAAACCCCCCTTCAATTAACAAATGGCCCAGGATTTGAGAGGCACACAAGCCTTAGATCCCTGGCTTTGATTCCAGTAACAATTTTGTCTATCTTAACTATCAGGAAATAAGACATCAGGAGCGCAATTGTTTGATCACACAATTGGGCGCTTGATTGCTGGCGGGTTCTATAAATAGCTCTGGCATCTCAGCGTGCTGCAGCTCTAGCAAGGTTCCTGTTATACCAACCAATGATCAACCACCTCCCAGCCCAAGCATGCCAGTTCCTGTGAAAATGGTAAGTTCAGCTGAAATGGATGCCATCAGCTCTCTGGTGGCACAAGAGGCCGCAGAATCACCCACAAGTATAAATAACAGGGAGGGAAGGCCCTCCTTGGGGTTGAGGTTGTGAAATAAATTATTGGCATGCTAGGACCCATTATCTTCTTGTGGGAATGATCCAGCTTTGCTATAATAGAATACTCTGTTTGCATCTAGGCGTGGATCCACCACACTGTATGGACACATCTATCCATCCCCACCCGGTTCAGTCCAGTCCCCTTGGCCAAACCATCTAGAGATCTTGAATCGGAGTTCTATCACCCCCACCGCCTGTATCTCTCTTCTGGCCACCCAAGAGTGACCGTACTGCCAAGCATGAAGGGGATTCCTACTACTTCCCCTCCACCCAACGCCCTTCCTGCTCAGGATCTCAGTAAGTTGGGGTTGGTCTGTATCACAGTATTGGGGCTGGTGGTGTAAGGGTTGAATGGCGGGCCGTAAGATGCAATGAGGAGTGATGTGGATAAAATAACCAAATGGTCAGTTGCTTCAGCAGCACAAAACCAGATTGATGGGAGGGGGGACTAACTTTGGGCCGTTTTGAGTATAGCAAATGGCCATTATTAGGGCCAAAATCAAGAGGGTTAACCAAAGAGGCCAATTGGGGGACAAGGCCAGAGGAACTGGAAGGTACAGCCTGGGCCAAGGCGGGGTCAAGGAGTCTGCAGCAAACTGGAAGAGGGCAGCCAACCTACTGCCAACCAAAGGGGGCCAAGAGGCTGAGATACTCTAACATGAGGGTTTTTGGAGACTTAATCTTTTTATTCTTCAGGAAAATATAGCTATCTAGAAACTGTTTCTAGAGGGGAATTGGGAAAGCTTTGAGGGAGTTTAGGATGAGGCAGGAGGGGAATCTGTGACATCTGATTGACTGACAAGAATATTTTCAGCAGGTGGAGGCCCTGCATTGGAATCTGAGTCAATGCTGTCATAATTCAAAAAATTGTTGCTCAGTGGGTTGAGCGCTGTTGTCCCCAAACAGTGTATAACGCATAATTTTCCTGGCATAATTGTTTGGGGGGAAATAAGGCAGATCCAGATTCTCCTGGGCTATTTGGGCAACCCCAGCTTTGACCCATTTTCTGTCTATGACTGCATTTAAGTTGTCTATTTCTTTCAAGGGTTTGGCTGCAGTTCTTTGCTGGTTTCGGGTTTTATGAGGGCGTACTATCCCTTTTATTTGGTTTTCTACTGTAACAGGCTGACCAGGTTGTGCCCCATACTGGGAGTTGGTGTTCCCTAGCTACTGTAGTCAACTATTGGGTTATGATTGGGCCTATTGTGTACATGGCCTTCCAGGCCTGGCCTGCCTCCCCTGTGGGAGTCCAGTTGGATTCTGGTATGGGCTGTGACAGTAATCTGAGCCGCTCCTGCCTTTACTCTTTCTTTGTCAAGGACAGTATTTAAATTGTCTAACCTACTCAAAGGGTTGGCAGCTTTGGGTTGCTGGTTCTGAGTGGGGCAAGGGTGTGCAATCCTCTCCATTTGCAGTTCTACCGTTAAGCCAATCTTGGAAAGTAGCCTATGCTCTATATATGGAATGGCTTGGCCATGATGTCCGTTCTGACCAGATCATCTCAGCACATACCAGATTCAGGTCTTTGGAAGGGTAAGTTGCAGGCCTTCTTTCCTGGCTAAGAGCCGGGCTAGGGGCTACCCTGAAGGTTTGACAATGCATGCTAAACTTGATCCACCGCCCAAGTGGAGGGGCTGGGATATCTGGGTTCAGTATCCTTGATGTATAAAAAAGGCTTGGATGATTCTCTGGAATGGTCGTAGGATCCCTGGTATGGGTAGGATGCAGGAGCAACCGTTATGGGGACGGACGTCCTGAACAAAACATGGGTTGAGATATTTTCATCTGGCTTGCTGAAAGTATCATGCGCAGGAAGGGGTTCTGACCAGCCAATCTTAACCTCGTGGTCTGGTTAATATGGTTTTGGTGGGGGCAGCCTTGATTAGGGATGCTTCAGACAAGCCCTGGGCAGTTGCAGCCAGCTTCTGGCGCCGGGACACCCATTCCAAGACTTGTTTAATAATATTTAAATATATAGTGAATCCGGTTTGGCTGTAGCGGCCCACAGCCAGAAGCTAGCTGGGGCTGAGCTGAAGCATCCCTAGCCTTGACCTGGCTACAGATAGCCTCTGGCTCTGTCCAAAACAATCAAAAAGAGTGATATTTAACTGCTATTGAATACCCTTTCAGCTGCGGTAGTCCAGAGCTGGAGAAGCTTTGTGCCAAACCGAGCTGGCCCTGGGGGCTCACCTATCGAACTCGTATGAGCTCGGTGTGTGCAGATGTTCCAGCCAATAATGGGTTGCATTAAGTAAACATTCCCTGATAATAGATGAAGCATTTTAACTAATTGTTCTTAATGGTTGTTTCAATATCATGATACCGAATTTCTTATGCTGGTTGGGACAGAACTTATCATTGCGATGGATTGGTCCATCACCTCAACTTGGTATGTAGCTGGTAAAAAAAGGGATGGGTTCTTTAGAAGCTCAAATTGGCCAGTATTCTGAGTTTGAGGGATGATACCAACCCTAGTTACAAACCATGGTTCAGAACCTAGAGAATGCTCGTGATGGGTTGAAGCAGCCATAGCTGGGGATTCGGGTGCCACTTGGATGTTCCTTAGCCGTGGCTGCAGCCAATTGGTTAGATTTGTGCCTGAACCCTTCCAAGTGTATGGCGGGGAGTATGTTGGCTTACGATAGCCATTCAAATATAGATGGCAAGGAGGCTTGGTATGATGGAGTGGGCACTTAGAGTGGGTTGAAAAGGTACATGAGGTTTATTCTAGTGGACAATGATTGGCTGGATGAATTTTGCAGCTAGAGTTGAATTTGCTGGTGGCTTTGGCAAGCTAAGCTAGGGGATCAGTTTGTAAAGTAGGATTGAAAATAAAGCCTCGTGAGTTGAGCATCTAGGAAAAGCTATTTGATGTGTTTAATATATATCTCTGGTTCCATGTAAAGCTTTATTGTTGAATAAGACACATCTCTTCGGCGAAGGCGTCACGAAGAAAATCAGTCTCTCTGGATACGACAATCTTCTGATTGGAGGGGATTTCTTGACGGAGTTGATTGCCTTGGTCTGTATTGGGGGCAATCCAAGTGATGCTGTCGCTGGAAGTTTCTGAGATTTTAGCTTTGATATCGTCAAATGTTTTGAAATTAATCCAGGTGTGGAGTATCTTTTCCTCAAGTACTGAGGCCCAATTATCCTTAAGCAGGTTCTTGAGGCTGAGGTAGTCTTCCAAGTACATGGTCAGAGCTAGTTTCTTTTCATGCGTCCAATCAGAAATCAAATCTTCAAGACCTTCAGTATTGCCCTCTTCTACGATCAAGTTGATGCCGCCATAGCCATAGCCCTTAGGATCGTCATTATGGTCTTTCAGGAGAAGACCAAAGAGGTCCTCCGAGTCGTCAGCGCAGTGGGCTTCGTCGATTTCACCATCATACTTTGAAGCCAGCAAGATGGTGGTACCAGCGTCCTTATTTTCCTCTTTAAGGTGACACCTTCCACGGTCGCATCTGAAGTTTTTATAATCACTGGGAACATTCAGATTGATGGTCTTGAATTCTTGAATCTTTTTAGCTTCAGAAGCTGAGGTCGTAGCAATTGTAGCCAAGAGAAGAGCAAGGATCGATTTCATATTTTGAAGCATTTTTAGAAGCATCCAAATATTTATACTCTTATTTAGTGCCACTGATTCAATCCACCTTTTGAATCTAGAGCCTTGTTCATTGGAGAAGTTGTTCTTTAAAGCCACCTGCGGTGAAATATCAGTAGCCAATTCCACACTTGCGACCTTCTTTCAATAAGTAACCCCAAGATACTGAAATCACCATTCTCAAATACCATCTACAAGGATATACTTTTGACCTATCAGTTTAAAATATCATTGATTGAATTAAAAGCCAATCGCATCTGATTGGCTGCTTATAAAGGGATGGGTGGCTTACACGTTTCAAGCGTCTGGGTGCCATACTGATTAAAAATTCCGACTGGAGACTCACCTGACTCCAGAAAAGCTTTGATCCCTGGCCTCATCAAACTTACCCTTGCTCGAAACATGAGCATTACAGTACCCTCCTTAAAGACCCTTCCACATCTATCAAACCATATGCCAATCCCAAATAGGTTCTGCTAACTAAAGCAAGATGCTGAGAAACTTGAAGCCCCAAGCGTTGTCTAAAAGATGGTGCCATTTCCTGGTGGGGCGTGTTTCAAACGCCAAAAGGGTTTGTGCCACCCCTTCCAGAACTGGGTGGTTCCCAAGAAGGAATCCAAACAGTTTGGATCTCTATTACTAAAATAGCCAGAATCCACCGCTATGACTACACAATGTCATAGTGATTCTGTTATCAGCTCTGATATCCGATAAAAGATAACGCTTATCAGTGAGCTTTAAATTGTGCCTGTCTCCTGATTAATAAACATCTCTTCTTTCTGTAACTTATTTTTGATTCTATTTTAGTTTCTTTAACTGTTGTTGCCTTGAGTTCCGCCTGACTGGCGTTAATGTTATTGATGGCTTGACTGTACCTGTTCTCTTGTAGGCTGAATATTCTCTGAATATCTAATATTTGTAAATCACCATTACAACAGCCAAGCATACAAGTGCTCCAAGCACCTGCCCAAGAACCAATTCTATAAACCTGAGTCTGTCAGCTCAAATACACTAAAGTCGTAGAGATGGTCCATATCATTGAAGTTTAACGCCAATGGCCAAGAGCTTTATTTGGCGCATCCTCCCATGCATCTTTAAAGGCCAAATTTGATGGGGTGTGGCCTAAATCATATAAAAGGGGGAATATGCCACTTGGACTTGAATCCCCTTTATTTCCAACCCCTCAGTTTGTTAATAGCGGGCCCCAACCCTTTCTGCCATGACAAAGAGGCGTATCTACAAAGATCACCAATACCAGAATGTATGGATTAAAGTAAAAAAGGAACACCAGGCTATTTAAATACTCTTATATGATTGGATGTCTAAACTCTGCTGAGGATAGGATCATCCAACAAGAGGAGAGCTTGGCCTATTTGAAGAGTACAGTTCAAACTGTACCTATAAATAGCAGCTTGAGTATAAGATAGCTGGCCTGTATACCCCATCTCATCTATTTTTGGGCAAGACGCTGGGGTATCCCAATTGGATGCAGCGGCTGATCCAAGTGGCAGCAGATTGTCTAAGAGTTCAAGAGTGCATCCCCCAATAAAGAACCCCATACTGTTCCACTGCCAACCTTACTCGCTATTGCATCCCCTAAAAAGGTTGCTGGTGGAGCAAACCAGCAGTGACAATACTAAGCCACCCCCACCAACTTCCATAAAGTTTTGAGCACTCAGATAAAGTTTTCTGATGATTCCAATCAGAACGGTACCAACCATTATAGCTCCAAGTGATCTAGATGCCAAGATTTAGAACTGGGGACTGGAATCAAGCTGGCATCATGGACAAGGCCTGGGCTCAATCCATATAACCCCACTCTGCCGTAGATCTATGCCATCTAAACTAGCTAGATCTACAAACCAAAGTCTATCTAAACCAATTCATAGACAAGGTATACCAATGATCCCAGGGCTATGCAAAGCTTACCAAACCCCAGCTTCAGCTGCTAGATAAAGGCAATATCAAAGTATACATGCTAAGCGTAAGGTTAAAGCTATGGTGATTAACCTCATACTGGGTGAAAATAAGCCAAAATAGTTCAGCCCACCTGGTGTCAGGATTGACAATTATTTCCCCCTGGAAACCTGGGCCTTAGAACGAGATTCAAACCCTGAGGGCCACCAGCCCTAAGGACCAAGGGGCCGCCCACCCGCATTTTCTTGAGACTGAGCCTCTGCAAGCTGAAACCCCTGCTAAGTCCCAAAGTCAGAATACTAGCGCAGGTTTAACTATGGTGATACCCAAGGAAGAGCTTCTCCAATTGCCTAATGAAGCCAGAGAAAGTTCCTCTGTGAACTTCATGAACTTGAAGTCCTCTTGGGTAACCAATCAAATTCAATTACCAAAGGAAAATCACCTGCTTTAGGCCCAACACCCTGACCACAGCCCAAAATCAAGAAAATCAAGTGACCAATCTGGACATTCTGACCAATGAGAGAATACCCAGCCAAGGTGCTATTTTGCTGCTCCTACACCCAGGCCTCCTGGAACCCGTCTGCCTTTCCCCCAATATTTTGATGAAGCCCTTATGAAAAATACTAAATTTGGAGGTGGGATGCTATATATGCCTATAGATTCTGTGCTCAAACCTTATCACCATTTTTGAATAAAGGTTATGTCATTTTGCCTTACACAGCTACTGCCTTATTTTGTGTTTGCCATCTACCAATTCAGTACAAGATCTCCTGGCCCTCCACCCACAGTTTCTGTCCTCCAGATGTACCCTTTGGCCCTGTCCACTTCACTGGTTATCCTTTGAACCCTGAATATAAGGATGACACCCTGGAAAAGATACTTGGACTTGATCCTTTGGCCCTCATACAATCTGCAGTTAGATACAATCATCAAGGCATGTGGATATTTGCAACACCCAAATTGTTTAGAGGAAAATTCAACTATCCTCCGGCTTACAAGCTCCACATGGGACCCCTGGTGACCCCCAAGCCTATGCCTGCCTCCTCACCTGACCTCCCAACTGACCACACTGACAAGCCGTTTGGGATTGTGTGCATCACCCTCACAGGGGTGATTGCCGCTATAATCCCGGCCGGTGGTCCTGGGTGAGGAAGTCTGCCCTCCTACCCTTTTAGGTTAGCGCCTCTCTGGCGGTGGGCTCTACCCGCAAAAAACCTGGCCTGAGTTACCATGGAAACCAGTGGGCTGGCTGCCCAAGGCGGGATCCCTGAAATTAAGGGGATCCTGGTTAAACCTGGTGTGGTGGCTCATACCAGAGTCTGGCTGGGCTCCTGCAGGGGAGGTGGGCCGGGCCTGGAAAGCCAAGTACACATTAGGCGCAGTTCTGACCAGATAGTTGACTGCAGTAGCTAGGGAGCGCCAACTCCCAGTATGGGGCACAACCTGGTCGGCCAGCCCCAATCCTGTGATATAGACAAACCCCAACTTACTGAAGTCCTGGGCAGGAGGCACAGTTGGTAAAGGGAGTAGTAGGAATCTATAGCATGGAGGGCAAAATGATCACTCTTGGTGGCCAGGAGGAGCAAATACAGGAGGTTGTAAAGTGTAGCGGAGTTACAAATAAATGCAAACAGAATAGCTATATTAGTGCAAAGGTAGATAGGCCTTGCAAGAAAATAAGGAACTCTGAGCAAAAAGATGTTTATTTTTAAGATGTCATCAGTGAGGAGGGCTTCTCCTCCTCACTACTTATACTTACTGGTAGCTTTGTGATCTTTTTTGCCACCAGAGAACTGATGGCATCAATTTCAGTCATACTTACAATTTTCACTGGAAATTGCCTACTTGGGCCAGGAGGTGGATGCTCATTGGTTGGTATAACGTGAACCTTTCTTGAACTGCAGCATGCCAAGGTGCCACAGTTATTTATAGATCCCTGAGTAATTGAGCGTCCAATAATGCTCCCAATGTACCATTTCCCAATCGTTGAGAGGCCCAAATTTGATAATAGAATTGAAGCCAGGGATTCAAGGCTCGTGTGCCTTTCAAATCCTGGGCCATTTGTTAGTCAAAAGTGGGAGTTTTTTGCTCTGGGAGATACTTGGTAGGGGTTCCCAAGCTGTGTGGGTTTTTGCCTCTAGGAAGGCCAGCTGATTGCCAGGGCTTTCTGGGCCCTGACACCTGGTACCCTGAGCCCCAAGATGATGTTATTTCTTGGGGCATCTTGTATGCTTTTTTTATTGATAATCACTTATTAGACCTATAAGATGAACATGAACCTGATCTCTTCCATGTGGAAGAATGCGAACCCAAATGACCCAAATAAAACCAATACCGCTGGCACCAACAAAGCTCACTCCTCCCAAGTGCAAAATGTTATTGTAAACCAATCCCTCACAAAGGTGGAGATGCCCCAGACGGGAAGCTTACACTAGAGGAAGCCTGACACGCCATGCCAGTCATCCACCTGCATTTCCAAGCCAACACCCCCTCCTATACCAGTGACACCAAGAAGGTACTTGGGGTTGCTTCCATGCTCTCAGGAGACGCCCTAGACTGGTTTGGCAAGGCCACAGAAGAAGATATAGAATTCTGCTTGGACTATGCCAAGTTTGAGGCAGAATTAATGGCCACCAGGGAGGATTGCAGCACTAGATACTGTGCCCTGAACTCCCTGCTAGAAATCTGACAAGGTTCTTTAGCCATCCAAGCGTATATTGACAAATTCCTCAAACTGAAAACCTGCACCCAACTTGAGGACAAATTGGCAGCCATTTTAAACCGGAAGGGGGTGCACCCAGCCATGAAGTACCTGCTGAAACACCACCCTCTCACCCTTGGCTTGGAAGATCTGGTTCCCCTGTGCAAGGGCCTCAGCATGAACCAAGAGAGCACCAGTATAACCCAACACTGTCAGACCCAAAACCCCACACACAACAGAGGGGGGATGGCCACTGAGGAACTTCAAAGAAACTATAGAGAAGGACTCTGCTTTCACTGCCACAAAGCAGGGCACTTGACCAGAGCCTGCCCTAAGAAGAACCCTGCCCCCATTTCTTTGGCCCAAATAAACGCTTCCTCCCAGTCTTACAAGTTTATCCTAGTATTGGTCAACGTCAAAGAACACTCTGAAGACTGAAGGCGTTCATTGACACTGGAGCAGACAAGAGCTTCATTGATGCTGACCTAGCTCAAGAACTGGGCCTGTCTGCATCTGAGAACTGCCTCCAGATCATTATGAGAAATAGAAAAAAGGATAAAGGGTACAAATGTGAACTTGAACTGCCTCTGGTTATAGGAAATAACACATACACATTGTCTCTCATCCTGCTAAAAGGCCTACCACACACCCTCATCCTGGGGGATTCCTGGTCTGACAGACATGGCCTCATCCTCAACTACCAATAGCTGAACGTCACCTTGGGAGATAAAGAAAACCTTGACACTGTACCCTTTTTCACCAACCCAGAGGAATTTACCCAATGACTTATGACCATACAAGTAGAACCTAGTGTGGGAGTACTACCTGCTTCTCTAGAAAGATGGAACCATGTTTTCAGCAAAGAAGCAGCAACCTGTCTCCCTGAACACACAAATTATGACTACGCCATCAACCTCCTGCCCGGCACCAAACCCAAACATGGCCCCATCTATAGCTGCAATAACAAAGAGCAGTTGGCACTAAAAGCGTACATTGAAGACATGTCCAAGAAAGGCTTAATCTGTGTGTCCAAGACCCTTGCTTGCCACCAATGCTGTTTGTGGGCAAGAAGGACAGCAGTATGCGCCTGTCTGTTAACTACCAGAAGTTGAACAATACAACCATAAAGAACCGCTACCCCATACCTAATGCCAATGACTTGTGTGAAGTGTTGACAGGCGCCCAGGTGTACTCCAAGATTGATCTTTGAGACGTGTTTAATCAAATACAAATCAAAGAAGGCAACAAGTATAAAACAGGATTCAAGACTAGGTATGGACTCTACAAATACCTTATGATGCTATTTGGACTATGCAACGCCCCCAGCACTTTACAGCACATGATAAACACAGTACTGGGCAAATACCTTGATTGGTTCTGTGTGGCCTACCTTGACAGCATCCTCACCTATAGCAAGACCCACAAAGAGCACCTACTCCACCTGGACCTAATCCTGAGCAAACTCTCCCAGGCCAACCTACACGCCAAACTTAAGAAATGTGAATTCTTTCAGACTGAGGTCAAATTCCTGGGCTACATGGTAAAACAGGAGGACTTGCAATGGCCCAGGATAAGGTGGACGCTGTAATCTCTTGGCCTACCCCCACATGTTGGAAAGATGTCAGAAGTTTCCTGGGGTTAGCAAACTATTGCAGGGACTTCATAAATTTTTTCCCTATATAAAACTGCCACTGACCAGACTCTGCTCAGACAAGATCCAATTTTTCTGGACTGATTAATGCACCTCTGCATTTGAGACCCTGAATAAGGCCTTTACCTCCGCCCCTGTCCTTGCCATGCCTGACTTGTCTAAACCTTTTGTGCTTGAAACAGATACGTCCAACTTTGCAGTAGGAGGGTTTTTTTTCAGGAGGGAGGGGATAGTATGCTACATCCTGTAGCATATTACTCCAAGAAGATGCTGTTTGCTGAAGTAAACTACCCAATATACAACAAAGAAATGCTAGCTATTATAAAGACCCTGAAACATTGGCGCTGGTACCTATATGGCACTGAACTCCCAGTAAAGGTCCTGACAGATCACAAGAACTTGGTCTACTTCTTCAAACCACGCCATCTTAACCAACAACAAGCAAGATGGGCCTTAGAACTGGCCAACTACACCCTGATCATAGACTACAAGCCAGGAAAGGTGAACATAGTACCCAACACCCTAAGTAAAAGAACTGATCTGGCGCCTACCCACATAGAAACTTGCGGCCACAACACCCAAGTCCTCTTGGACCCAGTGAGCCTGGGTATCCACCTGGGATTGATGAAAATTAGAGCCAGAAAACCAGAAGTACTAAAGGCCCAAACACTTGATGAATTCACCAAAATCATGATCTCTGACCTCTCCAAATCCTTGAATAGCGCCCACTACCAAAAAGACTACTCATTTGTTGTGAATACTGCTATTCACCATGTATCCATTTTGCCTTTGGTGGGCCATTTTGAAGACAAATCTCTTGATTTTGCTTTTGCCTCTCAAAATGAGTTGATGACTGAATCAGGGAATACAATTGTTTGGTTTCTTGATCCTGCGCAACTCACTTGCCCCACTCATGCTGATGGCAAGTGATCTTACCGTCCTGGTAGTGTTTTGTGGTATTTTAAACTAATATATATTCCAATTCATATTCACCAATAAAAATTAAGTTCTATTCACATTTTTGTCTTTGTGTCTTCAGTACTTCCGCGCCTCTCTCTAGCCACAACTAGTAGAGATTATTCTTCCAGGGCCACAAGGTAGTCACATAGCCTTCCCTGTCATCTAACCAAGACTTAGTATGAATCCAATACTAAGGTTAGGATTTCCCATTGTGTGTCTGTGCCATACCTCAGAACATGACAAAAATGGTTCTCACTACAGGGGCTGTAAGCCCCTCAGTTATCCCTTTTGCATCCATGTTTTCAGGTCCTTTGCCTCCGCCTATACAAGAGCTAACTTCACCTGAAATTACTAGCCCTCCTATTGAGGAAGATATTACCAACCCACCTATTACCCCTACTATACTGAACCTCAGGAATGGTCCCCGCCTAGTTGCTTACCCCATGGGTACCCCTGACTTAGAACAAGTCATGGCAGTAGCCCTTGAGATAGCCTGTGAAGAAGCCATCCCTTGCCTTCAGCTGCAGTTCAGTCAAGTGGAATACTATGAATTGATTGTGGCTCCTCAATTTCCACAGCATCTCCTCTCAGCGGCTGGCTCTGCTGAGCACTTACTATTGTCCTTTGTGTAGCCTGCCTTGGCCCACCATCAAATGGTGTTGGGGCTCCACGTCCAAGAAATCTCGTCTCTACAAGAAGCAGTTACTCATCACTGAGACTAGTTTGCTGCCTATCAACAGTGGATCCATTCCCTGTTTTCCTAGGTATCTGACAATCAGCGCAACTCTGTTACCTCCCAGACCCGTTTGGTTAATTCTATCAAAAAAATGTGCCAGTCCATCCCTAAATACGTGAGAGAGCTTCTATGTAAGGTCTTGCCAATAATAGCGCAAGGTTATAGACTAGGGTGTGCAAGGCATTAGGATTCAAATTTAAAAGATATAGAAACATAGGAACTGTCTGTAAGATAATCTTACAGAACCCTGCTAAAAACCTATATTGTGTCACAAAAGGAGTAATTGAGTGTAAAAACCCTAAGTAAATAAGATAAAACAAAGTATTTAATAGTGAACAATTTTTAACTAAGGGAATGTCAATATTAGGATATTCTCTATCCGCAAATTGGTACATATAGCTATTAAATGCTTCCTTAAGGGAAAACAACAGATACAAAAGGCCTAGGGCTTGTTGTTTTACAAGTTCTATCTGTTTAAGGAAAGGAAAAGCTAAACTTTAAAAGGAAACTAATAAAAATGTATAAATTTCTAAAAATTAAGATCTCAAGTTTAAAATTAGATAAAATTGAAGGGGAGGAAATCACTTAGAATTTTGGCTTAAAGCCTACTCTTCAAAAGCTCTTTATTTATAGAAGAAAAGCCTTTTCAGTTGGCACTGATAGTCAGGAGGAAGCAGCCAAGAAGAAGAGCTACTGGAGAAGTTGGAAAAACCAGAACCAGAAAGGGGGAAACAGAAGCCAGTACTATACACTGATCAGCATGTTGAAGCTGGGGAGAGATCAGCAAAGACATAAGCAGGAGTTCAAAAGGTAAGAATAGATGAAAACTTTCTAACTTTAAAGTAGAAATATATATATAAAATAGATAACAGCAGAGCAAGCAAACAACAACGGCAATTCAAACGCAAATAGCAAAAACACAAGGTAATGAAGTTAAAATACTTAAATATTAACTTTCAAATTCAAAAAAATCCAAATATTAAAATACTGGAAGTTTAAACTGGATCAAAAAAATAAAGATAATAAATCAAAGAGCCTGCCCTTTGGGGCAGGGCATGACATTACCCCCTCCAGATCCAAGCTCAGGATGTGCTTGGATATAAAAGTTGATGGTCTCAGGACAGTTTTCAAGGTTTGACAATGGCTCCCAAGAACTCTCCTCAACGGAATATCCCTTCCAAAGAACCAAGTATTGGAGTTTACCATAGTGGTAACAATGGTTGATAATAGAGTCAACCTCATATTCAGGGGTCCCTTGGACCATGTGAGTAGGAGGTGCTTTGTTGTTCTGATGAGAAGGAGGAGGAGAATTCTGGAGTTTGAGGAGAGACATGTGAAGACGTCATGAATGCGATACCCTGGAGGAAGCTGGATACAATATACAACCTTCCCAACCCTTTCTGTTACGGGAAAAGGCCCTATGAACCGTGGGCCAAGTTTACAGGAAGGCCATCTGATGAGAAGATTCTTTGTATTTAGATATACAAGGTTGTTGACCTGAATGCCCTTTTCCTCCTGACAATGCCGGTTGGCCTGGACCTTGTAAACCTCAATAGCCTTAGAGAGATTCTCTTTTAAGGAATTCTGGATGAGTTCTAGCTGGACAAGAAACTCTTTGGCTAACAGGGAACGGACAGAAGAGGTGACAGAAGGAACAAAGGCAGGAGTGTAGCCTAAATTTGCCATGAACAGAGTCATCTTGGTAGAGGAATGAGGAGTAGCATTGTAGGAATACTGGGCCAAAGGTAAATGAGAATCCCAATTGTCTTGTTGTTTGTTGGAAAAACAGCAAAGGAAACATTCTAGTGTCTGATTGGTACTTTGGTTTGCCCATCAGACTGGGGATGATAAGAGGTGCTAAGGGAAAGGTGAACACCTAGCTGAGTCATAAACTCCTTCCAAAAAAAGGAAAGTAATTGTTTTCCACAGTCATAGACAATATCTCTTGGAGTACTGTGGTGGATGAAGACGTTCTTGACAAAGAGGGAAGCAGTCTGCTTTGCAGTAATGTTAGAATTACAGGGAGCAAAAATAGCCTGCTTTGAGAATCTGTCTACAATGACCAGTATGGCGTCAAAACCTTCAGACTGAGGAAGCTGGACAATATAATCCAAAGAGACAGACTGCCAAGGACCTTCAGGGACTGAAAGGGGACATAGAAGACCCACAGGTTTCTGAATGAAGCGTTTGCTTCTCTGGCAAACTAGGCAACTGCTGACGTATGACTTGACAAAGGTGGACATCTTTGGCCACCAGAAGTGATTGTGGAGTTTAGAAAGCGTTTTCTTGTATCCAGAGTGGCCTGCAGCAAGGGAGTCATGAAACGTGATGGTTAGAGCCTGTTGAAGGTCCAGAGAAGGAACTACCAAAAGGTTGTTGAAGTATAACACACCATCCAGCAGGGAGAATGAAGGGTTTGTGACTGTCTTATTGTTTGTAAGAGAGTCATTGACCTGAGACAAGGTCTTATCGGAAAGCTGAGATTTGTGAATTTGCTTCAGTATATTGGGGGTTGTGGTACTGATAACATGAAGTTTCAGAAAGCTCTTGGGTGAAAGAATCATCTTGGTGTTAAGAAGTTTGTAGTCTTTGTCAACATCAGATAATGAAGGATGACAACTAAGAGAGTCAGGTAGGGCATTAAGTACACCCTTTTTATACACAAGCTTGAAGCAGAAATTTGACAGCTCCAGTACCCATCTAGCGTGTCTTTGGGAAATGCAGCATGACTCAGTGAAGTAAAGCAAGTTCTTATGGTTGGTGTAAATGAGGAAAGGCTTCTCAAGTCCCTCAAGGTAGCAACGCCAATGCTTGAGTGTTTTGATGATGGCAAGAAGTTCCTTGTTGTGTACAGGGTAGTTTTGTTCAGCTGGAAGATGTTTTTTAGAGAATTATGCAACAGGGTGTTGCATCCCATCCCCCCAAGTTGAAGGAGAACACTGCCAACAGCATAGTTGCTGGCATCAGTCTCAACCAAGAAGGGTTTGGAAGGATTAGGCATCAGAAGGACAGGCGTGGAGACAAAGACAGCCTTTGTAGCCTCAAACGCAAGCTGGGACTCAGGTGTCCAGACAAAAGGGACAGAAGGAGAAGTGAGGGTAGTGAGTGGCAAAACTAGAGAAGAAAAATTTCCCACAAACTTATGGCAATAGTTTGCCAATCCAAGGAAGCCACAAAGTTGTGAGCAAGTCTTGGGAACAGGCCAGTTCTGGATAGCATCCACCTTGCTAGGGGGGACAGCAAAACCGTTTTGAGTGACAACGTAGCCAAGGAAATCAACCTCGGTGCAGAAGAATGGCACTTAGAAGACTTAGCAAACAGGTTGTAGTCTCAAAGTCTCTGGAGTACTTGGCGGACGTGGGTGACATGGTTTTCAATGGAAGAGGAGTATACAAGGATATCATCAAGATAGACAACAAACTCGTTAAGGAAGGGCAGAAGTGCCTCATTCATTAAGGCCTGGAAAGTTGACGGAGCATTACATAATTCAAAAGGCATTACATTGTACTCATATAACCCAAATGGGGTACAGAATGTGGTCTTCTATTTGTGGCCAGGAGAGATTCTGATCTGGTTGAAAGCACTTCAGAGATCAATCTTGGTGTATACAGAACTACCAGCAAGGCAATCTGTCAGAGCCTCAGCAGAAGGAATAGGGCATCTATCCTTGATTGTGATCTCATTGAGGGCTCTATAGTCTACACAAGGGCGCTTGGAGCCATCAGATTTATTGACAAAGAAGATGGGGGAAGAACATGGGGAAGTTGATTGAGAGATGAAACCCTTGGAGAGTTCCTCATTGATGTAGTTCTTTAGTAGAGTGTTGTTGGAGTCAGAGAGAGGAATAAGCCTTCCCCAGGGAGGAGTGGTGCCTGGCTTAAGGTTTATCTGAATATTGTAGAGCTTATGAGGAGGTAGAAGGTTACATTCCTCCTCCCTAAAATGATTCTTGAAGTCAGAGTAACAATAAGGTAATCCATCTTTGTCCTTGGAGGAAAGAGTATCCAGGATGGTACTAGAGATAGCAGTCAGGTTTGGTTTGGAGGGAGTCAAGCCAAGGATACCAGGTACAAGGGATAAAAATTTGACAACGTCATTGCATGTAAATAATATCTTGTTGTTTGGGTAATCAAAGTTAAGCAAAGACTTTCTAAGCCAAGAGAATACAAGGATGAACAAAAGGATAAGTTGGGGAAGAGTTACACGTGACGCGGAATAGAGAGCCCTCCAAGTCAATGGTGACAGGTTGGAGGATAGGTGTGGCACCAATGAGAGTACTGTTTCCCACCTTAACGTCAAGACATCCAAAGGTGGGGAGTCCAAGTAGTTTGGCAAGCTTCTCCTCAATGAAGTTGGCATCAGAACCAGTGTCAAGAAGAGCAAGCACCTTGATCTTTCCCAAGGGTCCATGAATGGTCACTAGGACAGTAGGTGACTTGAAGGTGTTGTTGAGGGACAGCAAAGTGAGGGTGGAGGTCTTGTTGGTAAAGGGAGGACGTTTGGAGAGAGGACAGGCTGGTAGAAGATGATCCTTTGATCCACAGTAAGAGCAGAGGTTGTTGTTCCTTCTTCTAAGGACTTCCTCAGCAGTAAGGCAAAAACCTCCCCCAGACTTTGGCTTGGTGCCAGGTGGAGGATTTGAAGAGGACAAGGCCTTGTCTGGGATAAACAACCGGGCTGCAGGGGATAGGTTAGAAGAAGGGTGTGTTTTTGAAGAAAGGTATTTCCGGTTCCACTTAGCCACTTCTCTGATAAGAGGTTCTAGTTTATTGGGGAGGCTGTGGTGGACCAAAAATTTCTGGAGCAATCTGTTAGGGCCTATCTTGTAGAAGCTGCAAGCCTCAGAGTCAGAGTCTTGTAGTCTTGACTGGAGGGAGCAAAACTTCTGGTTGTATTTGCCAAGTGGAAGAGAACCTTGTATGAGACCTGCAAACGAGAAGCAGAGGGAGTGGACAACTCCTTGTCTTCTCCAGAGAAAGATAGGAGTGAAATGACAAAGAGATCATAGTTCTGGAGAATTCCTGGGTTGCGTATTGAATGAGAGCTAAACCAATCTATGTAATGACCAGTGAGCTTCTCCGTGAGGTAGAGGACCTTCTGAGAGTTGGTGGAGAACTCAGACCCATAAGCAGTAAAGTGGGCCTGTGCGTAAGCTAAAGTGTTAAAAATACTAGGGGGTGGTGAAATATGGGCTAAAGTATTGAGAACTACTGTTTGATTGGTGTAAGTAGTGGGGGTATGATCCTGCTTATTACAAAAGACCTTATCATATAACCAACCAAGTAAGAAAACTACTAGAGATAAAGTTACAGTAATAATAGAGAGAAACAAAGCTAAAAAGATAATAGAGGAGATTGAAAAAGTGTTTCCTGGGTCAATCCCATGAGAAGCCAAAATAATGTAAGGTCTTGCCCATAATGGCGCAAGGTTATAGACTAGGGCGTGCAAGGCATTAGGATTCAAATTTAAAAGATATATAAACATAGGAACTGTCTGTAAGATAATCTTACAGAACCCTGCTAAAAACCTATATTGTGCCACAAAAGGAGTAATTGAGTGTAAAAACCCTAAGTAAATAAGATAAAACAAAGCATTTAATGGTGAACAATTTTTAACTAAGGGAATGTCAATATTAGGATATTCTCTATCCGCAAATTGGTACATATAGCTATTAAATGCTTCCTTAAGGGAAAACAACAGATACAAAAGGCCTAGGGCTTGTTGTTTTACAAGTTCTATCTGTTTAAGGAAAAGAAAAGCTAAACTTTAAAAGGAAACTAATAAAAATGTATAAATTTCTAAAAATTAAGATCTCAAGTTTAAAATTAGATAAAATTGAAGGGGAGGAAATCACTTAGAATTTTGGCTTAAAGCCTACTCTTCAAAAGCTTTTTATTTATAGAAGAAAAGCCTTTTCAGTTGGCACTGATAGTCAGGAGGAAGCAGCCAAGAAGAAGAGCTACTGGAGAAGTTGGAAAAACCAGAACCAGAAAGGGGGAAACAGAAGCCAGTACTATACACTGATCAGCATGTTGAAGCTGGGGAGAGATCAGCAAAGACATAAGCAGGAGTTCAAAAGGTAAGGATAGATGAAAACTTTCTAACTTTAAAGTAGAAATATATATATAAAATAGATAACAGCAGAGCAAGCAAACAACAACGGCAATTCAAACGCAAATAGCAAAAACACAAGGTAATGAAGTTAAAATACTTAAATATTAACTTTCAAATTCAAAAAAATCCAAATATTAAAATACTGGAAGTTTAAACCAAATGAAAAATATAAAGATAATAAATCAAAGAGCCTGCCCTTTGGGGCAGGGCATGACAGTCTACACAAGTTTCACCAGCTAGAACAACCCTGGAAAACTCAAGTAGATTCCAATTTAAACACTTATCTCACTGACTTCAAACAACTTGTGCAGCAGCTCAATGCATTCACCATATATTCATTTGAGCAACTACAGCAGGTAGCAGAATTTGCTGCCAACGGCCTTAATGACCTCAGTACAGCGTTTGGTCAAGAGAGAGCTGCCACTGCTGCTGCTATAGCCAAACTCCAGAGTCAAGTGGATGAATTATCTACGCCCAAGCCAGATGTTCTGCCCTCTCCCCCTTCTGATGACCTAGTGGATCAAGAGCAGAGAATATGGGATGCTATTTGAGAACTACGTACAACTACTTGCAGTCAAGGACGTCCTACCAAAGCCCCTCAACCTGACCCCCAGGTGCTTGAGTTGACTGCACAAGTTGCTGAGCTACAGAAAGAGCTTGCTGCCCTACGTGAGATTATGGCAACTGCTGCTAGTCCAGTTGGGGCTATTGACAAGGATGATTGTTGCCCTGGCTTACCAGGAGCCCCTTGACTCCAATGCGCTAGGGAACTAATTGCCCTAGCTAACAAGGTGGATCATTTGAAGCAAGACCATACTGAGCTGGATAGAGATATACAAGAGATGAGTGAACTGATTCACTCTGTGAACAACAGGTTTGCTCCTTGCCTCTCAGTGGGACCATCCCTTACTTCTTGACTGGCTGAGCTCTCCACAGTAGTGACCACCCAAGGGCAACGCCTAGATGCTACTGCACAACAGACTACTCAAGCTGTCAACACAGCTGCCCGCGCTGTTGAGACCCTGACTACCCTCAAAGAGAGTGTTTGTCAGCTATGGGCTAGACAGCCCCCCTCTGAATCCAAAGCAGAGTTTTCCCCGTGTATAAATGTACTCAATAGCAGCAATGGTGGCCCAACTTCCAAAGCACACTTCAAGCCTACCTTTAAGTAAATCTTTGATCCCAAAACCTTGACTATTGCAGCTTTCCTAACTATCTATGAAACTGCCATGAGACAAGCATCAGATGAGGTTAAGAAGGAACATATTTTGACCTGTCTACACCCGACTTACCAGGAGGTGATGGTGCCTGAACTACCCACAATTGAGACATAGGAAGGGATGAAGCAGATTCTGATTGAAAAGTTTGGTGGTGACCTCAGCCTGAAAGTAAAAAAGGACGCTTTTATGCACATTGCTTTCAAGCCTAAAGAGACGCTAGCTGAGTTTGCAGACAGATTCTACATGGAAGGACAGCAACTGATAACAAACAGTCAATTGACAGCCCATGAATTTTACATGGCTTGCGCTCAAGCCCTTAAAGTTAACCAGCTTCTGTGCCTTCACTTCAAAGCCCATAAAGCCATGCTTTCCTCTATGAAGAGCATAAAGACACTGTTGAAGGACATGTACCTTACCCATTCTGGAGCAGTTGTTAGGGAAAGTTGAGCTACTTCTAACTCCGGTTTGTCTTCCTGTGGTCCTTGCATTCTTACCATGAACTTGCAAAATCCTCCTTGACGCCAAGGTTTCCACAACTGTGGTCAGATAGGTCACCATTCTCAATTCTGCACCAACCCCCAGGTTAAAGGAGCTAATCTCAAGTAACAGGTGGGAAAAGAAAAGTCAACCTAGAGGCAGAGACGCTCTTGGTTGACAATTCTTCTCAGTCTCTTTCAATACCTTCCTCTATATCTGACTCTGAGCCTGCTAATAATGAGGCTCCTCCTATACTCATCTTATTCCACAGCATCTCTGATGACTATGACCTAGATGACTCTGATATTGACAACACCAATGCAATTGGGTACTCTGTTCTGGCTGTTCCTGAAACCATTACAGTCCCCTATAAATTGCGCTCAGGAAAGACTACAACTACCACTAAGCCTTTGCCTGAAGCCAAAGAAGTTGTCTCTTTCCCTTACCTCACTCAAGCTAAGAGGTCCCCTGTGCTAGTGGAGTTGTCAGAAGAAGCTTCTGAGGTTGCTGACGCTGTCTTCAAGAATGTATCTGTTTTTCTCCCTCTCCAAACTGTTTATAAGGAGTTCCCAGGATTAAGATGCATGATTGAGAAGTGGGATAAGGAACTAGCAGAGGCTCAAGATATCTTGGCTGTCCTTTCACCCTTTGGTTGCACTACCACTTGAGTAGAGATATCCATTCAAAAAGTGAGGATCAAGGCCATTTTAGACACTGTCTTGCCAGTCAACGTTGTCTCCTCCAAGCTTGTGAAGAAACTCAAACTTGCCCCTGACCTTAATTATCACCAGTTGTATGGCACGGCTGGACTGTCTATGACCCGCACCATAGGGGTGTACTCCACTCTACCCATGAGGTTTGGAAAGCTTCTCCTAGCTGCGCCAGCAGTTGTCTTGGAAAACGAGAGTTCCAATCTCTTAGTTGGCACCCAGTTCCTTAGGGAATATAATGGGATAATCAACTTGAAAGATGATTACCTCTCTATTCTGGTATATGAAGTCCCTCTGATCTTTGAAGAGTCAGTTAAAGTTCCTGGGAAACGTCTCAAGACATGTGCCTTGAAATATCCCACTGGGGTTTTCAACCTCAAATATTGCACCCACTCTTCAAACATGAAATGTCCACCCATGGCTTGTCCTGCGTCTGAAGGGATCCCTCTCCTAGCCACGTCCACTGTAACCATCCCCCCTGGCTCCCAGGCCATCCTAGACTCCCAGATACATATGAACTACCTTAACAAACCTTCTAGGAGTTGTACTCTCCCCCTTGCTAGGGCGCAAAGAACCTTATCTCTGTCCTGGAATCCTAGATATCTCCCATAAGGACCCTGTTCAATTGTTGGTAGCCAACCTGACTGCACTCCCCATGACCGTGTCTAGGGGGCAGGTTGTTGGATATGGCAAGTTGTTGAGCGCTCCTGATTTCCTGTCTCTTCATCCCTTTGGCACATTCCAAGATTTTAACCTACTTGAGGATGAACCCCAAGTCCTATCCTTGTTCACTGCGCAAGACTTTCCACAGCTGTCCCCGGTTCAACAGAAAGAGGTGCTAGACTTGCTAGACCAATTTTCTGACATCTTTTCTAAGGACAATACCAACTATGGGTTAGCCAAAGGCGTTATTCATCAGATTGACACTGGCAACACTTTTCCCTTCTGTGCTAAACCATATTGCCACAGTTGTGTGGAGGACACCCAGGTAACTAAGGGGCTTAAAAAACTGTTGGATGCTGGGCTGCTGGCACCTTCCCAAAGTCCTTGGCCATCCCTGCTACTCATCTTAAAAAAGAAAGATGGAGATCATTGTATTGTTATGGACTACTGCCAATTAAACTCCTTGACCAAGAAGGACTCATACCCCTTGCCGCGTATCAATGATGCTCTCTGACGTCTTGGAGGCTCTAAGTTTTTCTCCGCAATGGATCTGGCATCTGGATACTGGCAAGTTGATCTGTTACCCAAGGATTGCCAAAAAGTCGTGCTCATTACATCTGAAAGGCTTTTTGAGCCTACTTGCATGCCGCAGGGACTCTGCAACTCCCCAGCCACCTTCTAAAGGGCCATGGACTCCATCCTCCGCAACTTGAAGTTGCCATGCGTCTTGGTATACTTGGATAATATAACAGTTTTCAGCGCTACCTTCACCAATCACCTGGCTCACCTCAAAGAGGTGTTCATAAAGATTTGAGAAGCTGGTCTCAAACTAAAACCTTACAAGTGCGCCTTCTTCAAAGAGTGTCTTGAATTCTTGGGCCATGAAGTAACCCAGACAGGGATTTTCTCAATGACTAAGAAGGTTGAGGCCATTGACAAAATGCTTCTGCCCACCAACCTGCAAGAGGTACAAGTCTTTCTAGGGATGCTGGGCTACTACAGACAGTTTATCCCTGACTTTGCTAATACTATTGAACCTCTAGTCCAGCTGTTACATAATGTCCCTTTTGAATGGACTGCCAGTCAGCAGCAAGCCTTTGAAACCCTTAAGCAAAAACTCAAAGAGGCGCCAATCCTAGTGTATCCTGACTATGATAAGGAGTTCATCCTATACACTGACACTAGCAATCTTGCTATTGGGGATATTCTGGCCCAACTAGACAACAAGGATGTAAACCATCCTGTGGCTTACACTTCCCGTGTGCTAACCAAGCATGAGAAGAATTATAGTGTCACAGAGAAGACTGTCTTGCCGTGTTACATGCAGTCACACAGTTCCACCACTACATGTATGGTACCCACTTCACAGTTTTCACTGACCACGCTTTGCTTAAATGGTTACAACAACTTAAGGAGCCAGAAGGGTGCCTAGCTAAATGGGCCCTAAATCTGCAAGGTTACAACTTCACTATGCCCCATTGCCCTGGGATTCAACATCAGAACGCTGATGGGCTCTCCAGAATGCCCATTCTTGATTTACATCCTGAAGAGGCTGACTGGTTGTAAAAACTAAATAGATACCCTTCTTCTTGAGAGAGTGAAACAGAAGAGGTCTGACTGGCTTTGTCCAAGCTATCCAAAGATACCCTCATATGCGACAATCAACTCTTTAAAAAGGTACAAGATCAGTATCTGCCCCATGTACGGCCCAGTCTTTGCCTCTTGTTGGTGTTGCAAGCTCATAAAGAGACTGGGCATGGAGGCATTGCTAAGACTTTTGACTGGCTTCAGAAGAATTACTCCTGGGAAAATCTTTGCCTTCTAATCCCAGACATCATAGCTAGTTGCCACAACTGCTAGCTGCAGAGGCCTTGAGCTGTGGCCCACGAGTTCAAATTAGTCCCCCTCAACATGCTTTTCATACTGTCAGCATTGACACGGTAGGTCCTCTCCCCTGCTCAAGTTCTGGGTGTTGCTTTATCCTGATTGCTGTTGATCACTTCAGCAAGATGGTAGAGGATTGCCCTACAAAGGACATCACTGCTAAGACAACTGCTGCCTTCCTGTTACAGGATATTTTCTACCGCCATGGCTTCCCTCAAGTGTTGCTCTCAGATAATTGGACTAACTTCAATGCCAAGCTGGTAGCCTCTGTTGTCAAATATTTGGGGTCCCACCAGTCTTTCTCTGTCTCCTACAACCCTTCTATCAATGGGGCTGTTGAGCGTGCAAATTCAACACTGGTCTCTATAATGAGGAAGCTCACCTAATTTGACGCTGCTAATTGGGACCTATACTTATCTGCTGCTCTCTTTGCATATTGCCTTAGCAAACATTGTGTTAATGGGTACTTCCCCTTTGCTATGCTGTATGGGCAAGAGGCTACTACCCCATTGCTCTTGGGCCCCCCTGCTTTCCTCTAATAAGGCCATAAATCCTGACAACCACATCAAGGATCTAGTCAACCGCATCATTGACATACAAGCCACTGCCTACACTTCTGCATACAAGACTAAGATGCTTGAACTTTCTCTCAATAATGCTGGACGCTCCCCCTTACCTGAATTTGATGTTGACAACCATGTTCTTTACTACCAACATAGAGCGGGTGGGTGCGCGCATAAGCTGGACACTTTGTGGATTGGCCCTTTGGAAGTGACCTTCAAACGAGGGTCCAAGTACACTGTGAAGCTCCTCTCCAGTGGTTGTCCTTTTGCTTGAGTGCATGCCAAGTTCCTCCGCAAGTACCACCCCCCTAAGGCCAATCTAGGGGAGGACAATGTTGTGAATACCGCTATTCCCCATGTATCAATTTCGCCTTTGGTGGGCCATTTCAAAGACAAACCTCTTGCTTTTGTCTCTCAAAATGAGTTAATGACTGAATCAGGGAATACAATTGTTTGGTTTCTTGATTCTGCGCAACTCACTTGCCCCACTCATGCTGTTGGCAAGTGATCCTATTGTCCTGGTAGTGTTTTGTGGTATTCCTAACCACTATATATTCCATTTCATCTTCACTAATAAAAATCAAGTTCTATTCACATTTTTGTCTTTGTGTCTTCAGTACTTCCGCGCCTCTCTCTAGCCACAACTAGTAGAGATGATTTTTCCAGGGCCGCAAGGTAATTGCATAGCCTTCCCTGTCATTTAACTGAGACTTAGTACAAATCCAATCCTAAGGGTAGGATTTCCTGTTGTGTGTCTGTGCCGCGGCTCAGAACACAACATCATTGAAAGGAACAACATTAATGCTCCACAACAGGATCTTTGTACCGGAAGGGGATATCAGGACCAACACCTTGAGAGACTAACACAATTCCAAGATGGCTGGATACCCAAGGAGACTCAAGACCCTCTGGAGCATCAGAAGGAACTTTGCTTAGAAAAAAATGGATCAAGAAGTAAGCATGTACCTGAAAGGATGTGAGACCTGTGGGCAGACCAAAACTCACAGAAACAAACCTGAAGAACTGCTAAGACCCTTGGATATACCCCATGAACCTTGGAGATCTGTTTCCATGGACTACATTGTGGAACTGCCCCCATCTCTCTCCTTTAACGCAATCCTGGTCATGGTAGACTGCTTCACCAAGATGGCATACTTTATACCAACCACCACCCATTGCACATCAGCAGAGACAGCCCAATACTTCCATGTTTGCATCTTCACTCAACATGGAACACCTAAGGAAATAATCACAGACAGATGACCCCAATTCATGTCAAACTAATGGAAACAGGTGATGAAACACCTGGGAATCAAACAATGTTTATTTATCTCTTACCACCCGCAGACAGACGGCCAAACTAAAAGAGTGAACCAGATTCTTGAACAATACCTTTGATGCTATGCCAACTCTGATCAGGACAATTAGTCCAAAATGCTCCTCATGGCCCAGTCTACCTACAACAGCAAAGACCACGCCTCCACTGGTATGTCACTGTTCAAAGCCAACTATGGGTTTGATCCCACCTGGGACCCCAAGATTGGCAAAAAGGAATCAAACACCACTAGGCGCTCCTGGATTGAACAAATTCACAGCACACAAAAAACATGCTTAACCAACCTGAATCATGCATTGCAAACCTACAAAGCTTGTGTTGACTGCAAAAAATCCCAGGCCAACCCTTACAAGTTAGAGATGAAGTATACCTGGACTCTTGGGATGTACTACTACATGTGCCCTGTAGGAAGCTAGCTCACAGAAGAAGTGGCCCCCACAAGATCCTCAAACTAGTCAAGGAGGTTGCCTTCAAACTGGACTTACCCCCTCCTGGAAGATTCATGACATATTCCACCATTCCTTGTTGTTTAAAAAAGATGGGAACTTTCTCCCCCACTAACAGCTCAAGACAAACCCCCCACTCATCCAAACAGGCCGCTCTGAGGAATATGAAGTCAAATACATACACAGCAACTAGACCCACTACCAGAAACCCCAGTAGTACATCAAATGGAAAGGATACCTGCTAGAGGAAAGTACTTGGGAACCTCTGAGCAACCTGGTTAATGCTCAAGAAGCCGTTCAACTCTACCTGAACAAGAAGAAACAGAAGGGAGGGCCCTTGGGGGAAGAAAGGGATGGTGTCAGGATTTTCAATTTTTCCTCTCTGGAAACCCAGGCCCAGGAGCGGGATTTGAACCCTGACCCTAGATTCCCTCAGGCCACCGGGCCTGTGGACCGCGGGACCGCCCACCCACATTTTTCTGGGATTGAGCCCCCACAAGCTGATATCAAGTGTATTGACCCATGCGGTTAAAAGAGACAAACCAAAGAAATCATTGCACCAAATGGAGGATTAATCACCACACCTAATGGAGGTATCAATCTGGCAACTATTAGCTTCATGAACTTGAAGTCTACGCCAGCAACCAATCAAGAGCAAACCCAGGAAAGAGGCACTGGCCTGTGGCCTGACCCCATGACCACAACCCTAGAGCAAGATAACCAAGTTGCAAATTTAAGAATTTTGACCAATGAAAGAACTCCTGGCCTGAGTTCCATTTTGCTGCCTTTGAACCCAAGCACCCATATCCCCCAAGCCCGCCCTTCCCAATGCCCTGATGAACCCCCCATGGAAAATATTAAGTTTGGAAGTGGGGTGCTATATAGACTAAAAGACCCCACACTCCAAACTTATCACCATTTTTGAATAAAGGTTATCTTATTTTGGCTTACACAGCTACTGCCTTATTTTGTATTTGGCATATACCAATTCAGTACAAGATCTCCTGGCCCGCCTGCACCACTGCCTGCAGTTTCCTGTCCTCCTGGTGTACCCTTTGGACCGTCCACTTTACCAACTACCCTCTGAAGTCTGAATACAAAGAATACACCTGGGAAAAGATACTCAAACTTAATCTCCTGGCCCGCATAAAATCCACAGTTAGATACAACTGTCAAGGCCCGTGGATATTCTCTACACCCAAATTGTTTAGAGGAAAATCCAACTACTTTCCTGCTTACAACATCCATATGGAGCCGCCTGTGACACCCAAGCCTATGCCTGCTTCCTCACCCAACCTCCCAACCAACCATACTTGCAAGCTATTTGGAATTGTGTACATCACTCTCACAGGGGTGATCAACACTATAATCCTGGCTGCCAGCCCAAGTTACCCCTGAAAACAATGGGCTGGTTGCCCAAGACTGGATCCCTGACACAGGTGGTATAGAAAACAATAGGGGTTTGCCAATACTTGGAGTCCTCCAATAATCTCTTGGACTCCTTGTACTTAGTATTGGGCTCCTGCTTTTTTATCCTTGTCCTCAGCTCCTTGTTCTGTCTTTGTGGCCTTTGTAATCCACTGTTTCCAATCCCTGTCTTGATTTAAACTGTTCTCCTTTTTATAGCTCCTTGTTTCAGTTGGGGTTTTCTCAGATCCTTGGTTTTTCCAGGCTTAAACTATATAGTTTTCTTTGCTCTATAATCTATTAAACCTCTTTACTTACTTCAGCCAATTAAAATCCAGCTTCCCCTTGTTCACTCCCTCATTTTTTAGGCTCTTTACCTTCTATTTGACCAATGAAAGCACTGATCAAAATAGATTTGTCATGCAGCCAATCAAACGTCTGGATTGAGAAGTTTTATCAAAACATTTCTCCAGATGACTTGCTCTTTACCCTGGTTTAAACCCGGTGTTTTCTTACACCGGGTAAACACTGGCTCTGTGTTTCAAACAGTTTTACTGTAATTCCCGTCACATTTCTCCAGGCACACTCAATTGCTTCTGAACATTTTTTACTTAAGGGTTTTTTGCACCTTAATTTCTTCAATGTTTCTCCATGTTTCCCCCGTTTTCTCCCTTTGTAGAAGTTTAAAACTGCCTGTTGCTTGCTTCTTACTCCCTTTTGTGATTTTGGCAAAACTCCAGCCTTTGTCCTCAGAGTTTCTCTGTACTGTTTCTGTCTGCTTCTGCTATTCCTCATTTAATTGACTATTAAGAAGTTCAAAGTCTATTTTTCCTAAATTTTTATTTTTTTACTTTATATCTTTTAATTTTTTTCTGAATTATTTTATCATTCCCTTATTTTTAATTCTCTTTCTTATTTTTTTCTTAATTATCTCTTTCTTTTTATTTCTTTTTTTCCTATCCTCAACTTTCCAAGTCTTTTCTTCTCAACTCCTAGTATTCTTCTGATAACCTTCTCTGATTTCTTCTGCTTCTTTTTATAGTCCTTCTCTATCATATTCTGCTTTTTTATTAGTACTTTTCCTTTGGAAAGCTTTTTATTCCTCTTCTGCTAGTCCTTCTCTGTCATCTTCTGTTCCTTCTATAAGTCCTTCTCTGAGTGAACCATCTAGGTTATGCCCTTCTCTTTATGAACCATCAAGGTTCTTTCCTTCTCTGTAGTCTCTATACTAACACCTCAAACTCCAGCAATAAGTCTCCATAAGTGAGTTAGCTTCTGACTAGGCCCCCATAAGTGACCACCACTTTAGGCCATCAACCCCAGACAATCCTCATGTCTGTGTGGTTGATTTTACTTACTCAAGTGGTTAGTTTGAGCTTTCAGTTGCAAATTAAACAACTTTAATTCCAAGAAACCTATCAATTACCAGATTATGCAGCTGCTTTCCCTGTTCTACTACTTTGATAAAGTTCCTGGGCATATCCATGCCTCTCTGGTGACTGCAAGACCTCATCAAAGCTACCAGGAAGACATAGACAGGGAAACCTTACCCCCAAACTAGGTAAAGTTTGTCACCTTCAAACCTCTTGCAAGTGGCTAAAGGATCTAAGGGCTAAATCAGCCCATCTTTTTCTAGCAGCCATAAGTTCCCTACTAGTTTGGAGCACCATCCTTTCCTAGTAGCTGTAAGCTCCTTACTAGGTTAGAGCACCACTCTTTCCTAGTATCCATAATTTCCCTACTAGTATGAAGCACCATCCTTTCCTAGTAGCCATAAGTTCCCTGCTAGTCTGGAGCACCATCCAGTGACCTCTCCTGGATTATGACTCTCCTTACCAAACATATAACTGTCTTAGGCTACTATCCTTCTCTAACTTCAATAATATAGTCTTTATTTCAGCCAAAACAGCTCTTGCCTGCAAACTGACTCCATGTGAATCATCACATAGGTGGCTCAATTTTGATTTGGTAGGCTTGGAGGTGGTTGTATCTTTAACATAATATTGCTGTGTGATACTTGTACCAGGATCCTCTGTGATAGGCTTTCTGTGGGGCTCTCAGTTGGGCCAGGAAGCCAAAACAAATTATATTATCCAAGGTAAACTCCTTGTATTTTGGCTTAAGTGGATACTCAGAGAAATGCACTGGGTCATAAGGTGCACTTGGAGGACAATAAAACATAAGCTGGGGTTTGAGAACTTTGGCAGAAAGTTGGGACAACAGCCCAAGTTTTTCTGTTAAAGCTTTTACAGTAGAAAGACAAATTAAATGGATAACACACCCTCATAAAATAAGAAAACAACAAAGAGATTCAGAAAAATCCCTGAAAACATTAGAAAATTCAAATGTTGTTATTGACAAAGAATGAGTTAAAGATAAAGTTTTTCAAATACCCCTAGAAAATCTGGACTTACCCTGCTTCTCACCAATAAACTATGACAATAAGATCATGTGTTATATATTATTTGGAGATGGTATTGCTCAACCTGCTGGCTACCAATTTTTTTGGATTATGACATCATCAAATCAAATTCTGCAGTAGGCTCCAAACTGCTGAAAATATTTTTTCAGCCAATCAGATTCTTTAAATTATCCTTCCCCCATCTTAAACTACCTTAAAACTTCCCACATTTCCCTCTAGAAACTTGCTTCTAGATACTTTACTTTTTTGAGGGTCTGGATGTATCAGCATTCCAGCTGTTGCCAACATACATAACATCCAACCATTTACTGGTGTGGCGCCAACCCACTGAAATATTTGAACTCCCAAATTGGTAGCCAGCCAATACCTCATGACCCATCCAGATATACAGATATGCTAATCCAATTTACACATGACCTCCAATACTTGATCCAACTTGAATCTCTACCACATCAAGCACAATATATAAGTCTATGATATTATCCAATAAAAATCATTCTCTTCTTCTCTAAATCTATCTTTTAAGCTTCCCCAAAAGTTGCTCTTCCTCACTATGCCTTGGAAATAAAGGAAGTGTTGCAGATTCTGAATGAATTAGACAAAGGAACATTAATTTAGGGTTTAGACCAATGAAAAACTTGTACAATCACACAATTGTCCTATTGAAACATGGTTTTACAAGGGTAAAATACATTTTAAACACTTAAAATGGGTGTTTAAAGTGTTAATTAATTGCACATTGAATGAGGGCTTCATCTCCAAGGTTAATAATAGAACAATACAATTAGTGCCACTTGCCTCCATTAGGCAAGGTACATAAAGCTGGTTGTTTTCACGCACGGACATTTTTAGTGTGCCTCTTCTCTCTCCTCCTTTTGGCAAGTTCATTGGCCAGTGCCTCCTTCCCTCTGGTGACAATTCCACTGCCCTATACTATATAAATATATCACTATGAAATAAAGTACCAGTTTTTGTCTTTATACCTTTTATTCTTCTTTCTGTACAAGACTGTCACTATACCAGCCAAAGGTATAGTTACAAAAGTTAGGATTGCTGACTGACTAATTGTAGAATTATTATAACCTATAGCCATATTTTACAATATTGGCACTGATTCTTTCAACACCAACAGACCCCACCCCCATGGTTCTTTCTATGATGAGGGAGGACAGCCTCAGGCTGAATCTCCTGCTCCAGAGCTTCCCCTCTATCAGTAGCCAGCTTTTACTGCTGCTAACACCCACACTGGAGAGATAGCAGGTGCTCCTTATGGTTTGGTCAACCTCATCAAGTTCATGCCTGAACATAACAGCCCCAGGCTATGGCGTTCCAACAATCCTTGATGTTACAAGCCCTGGAACCCATAGAGATGGACGCTAACTCTTCTCCTTCTGAGAATGCCATCTGTAATGCCATTCACACCATGAAATCTGGCGCTGCTGGAAATGATGCTTGCTCTGAGCACCTGAACATCCAGTAACTTTCTGCCAAAACCTCCTTGGTCTGCTTTCAGAATCTCTTTCAAGTCAACCCTGACCAACTCTGCCGGGATCCCTGCACTGTTTAGCATATCAAAGACTACTTGCAACAGTTTACCCACCCTGCTTTATGTCATAACCAAATGCATTTGGGTTTTATCCAAAGCCTGTTAAACAACCAGGGGATACTGGTGTTTGACCAGCCAAAGTTTATCCAGGCTCTCTACTCTGAGTTGGGCAACACCTTTACCACTGTAAATAAGTACCTTGCTGAAGTTACCAGCGCCCAAAATAACCTGCTTCACTGGGTAAATGTCATTGAGAGAGGAATAGCCAAGCTGTTTCAGTGCATGTAGTCCAGACCCTCACCCATCAGGGTGTTGATGCCAATTGTATCAGTGTGGCAACAAATCACATGCTTGAGACTGGCACAATGGTTTGAAGCCTGGTTCATGAGGTGAAAGTCATGGGCTGTTGTCTTACTGTCAGGATTGACAATTCTTCCTCCCTAGAAACCCGGGCCCAGGAGCAGGAATCAAACCCTGAACCTGGGTTCCTTTGGGCCGCTGGGCCTGTAGACTGCGGGACTGCCAACCTGTATTTTTCTGGGATTGAGCCCCCACAAGCTGATACCAAGCGTATTGAACCATGCGGTTAAAAGAGACAAACCAAAGAAATCATTGCACCAAATGGAGGATTAATAACCACGCCTAATGGAGGTACCAATCTGGCAACTATTAGCTTCATGAACTTGTAGTCTACGCCAGCAACCAATCAAGAGCAAACCCAGGAAAGAGGCACGGGCCCGCAGCCCGGTCCCATGACCTTGACACCAGAGCAAGACAATCAAGCAGCCAAATTGAGATTCTTTACCAATGGAAGAACTCCCGGGCTGGGTGCCATTTTGCCGCCTTTGGACCCAAGCACCCAGTTCCCCCGGCCCTGGCCTTCCCAATGCCTTGATGGACCCCCATGGAAAATGTTAAGTTTGGAGGGGGTACTATATAGACCCAAGGACCCTGCGCTCCAAACTTATCACCATTTTTGAATAAAGGTTATGTTAATTTGGCTCATACAGCTATTGCCTTATTTTGTATTTGCTGTCTACCATTTCAGTTCAAGATCTCCTGGCCTGCCTCTCTGCCCGCTGTTTTCTATCCTCCTGGTGTACCCTTTGGACCCGTCCACTTTACCAACTACCCTCTGAAGTCTGAATACAAAGAATACACCTGGGAAAAGATACTCAAACTTAATCTCCTGGCCCGCATAAAATCCACAGTTAGATACAACTGTCAAGGCCCGTGGATATTCTCTACACCCAAATTGTTTAGAGGAAAATCCAACTACTTTCCTGCTTACAACATCCATATGGAGCCACCTGTGACACCAAAACCCATGCCTGCTTCCGCACCCTACCTTCTAACCAACTATACTGACAAGCTGTTTGGGATTGTGTACATCACCCTAACAGGGGCAATTGACACTATAATCCCGGCTGCCAGCCTGTGGTTTTGGGTGGGGAAGTCTGCCCTCCTACTCTTTTAGGTTAGCGCCTCTCTGGCAGTGGGCATTACCCGCAAAAAGCCCGGCCTGAGTTACCCCTGGAAACAACGGGCTGACTGCCCAAGACTGGATACCTGGCACTTGCTACCATTCCCTCATTCAACCCCCAACTACCACTATGAACAAATCCCCTTCCAGTCACCTTCTTGACTGTGACATCCTTGAGCTCTTTGATCACTACAAGAAAAGGCAGGTGGAACTGGTCCAATAAAACGCTGATCTTGCCATTATGTTAGATGGCTACCACACTGTGTCAGAACTTCAGGATTGTCTCAAACTTCAGCAATCTCATGATAGAGCTGATAGCCAGACCCAAGCCAGGAAGGAAAAGAAAGTGGTAGCCTTACTTCAAGATGAGCTTGCCATACAGGAGAATTGCATTAACTCCCTGTAAGATGACTTGGATATCACCCACCAAGAGAATAAGATTTACCAGGATGAACTGAATGAGCAACAACTTCTCTTGGACGCCTTCCAGAGCCAATTGGATAAGATGGACAATAAGATTATGGCTATTAACTTACAGGCTATGTACATCAACTCCAAGAGTCACCACAGTCCACTGAGGTCCTCCAGCCCTGTGCTTTACCACAGCTACACAAGTGATAATGGTCATACTCTGTTGGCCCCCAACGCTGTACACATATTGGAACTAGTGCTGGAATCTGAGGATGATGTATTGGCCACTCCTGAAGATTCTGGGACTGCCCAGAACAGGGAGAGTGAACTTGAATCACAACAGGAAGAAAATTGCCAACACACCTTTGAGGCTAGGCTTGCTACCTCCACTCTCAGTTGTTCCTGCCTCACCTGCTCTCCAGTAAGAATCACGCTTGCCCCTTGCAGCAAGGCTCTGAAAACTTCAAGCCGGTTAACTCACCCAAGTTTGACTATAAGAGAAATGTTGTCATGTTCCTATGCCTCTACAAGAGCTCCATGTATGGCACCTACAATGCTATGAGAGACTTCATCATCAACTGCCTAGATGCCAACACTCAGACTATCATCTTGCTGCGCCTGTTAGAGAATGGCTGGACCTTTACCAACGTCTCCAGAGCTCTGAATTAAGAATTTGGTAGTTAAGAAGCCCTACTCAGCTTTAATATATACTTTTATGATACCAAGTTGAAGGTTGGGGAAACATTAGAAGACTTCAATTCTAGGTTCTACCTTAGGGCCCCAACCCTTTTTCTATGAATGCCATGCAGTTCATTGACATCCAGTCTGCCCTTCTGAATACTGTAAGAGTTAATTGCAAGCTATCTCTGGATCTCAAGTCTGGTATCTATAACGCTCACACATTACCAGATCTGATACTCCTCCTTTGCAACTATAAGGAGGAGTTTGAGGTCCCTCTCCATGAGAGCCACCCCTGTGGTGATCCACATGTGTGTTGTTTTGAAGGAGAGGGTTGATTTGGCTTCAAATAAAGACAATATGCTGAAGAGTGACACTGTGTGGTTAGCTGGTGACTTTGTAAGCTATTATGTAACATAGGACTACTAGGGGTAAGTAGGGTGAGCCTAATAGGGAATGATGGCTACTAGTGACAGTCAGGCCTAGCTAGTAGGTGTAAAGACTACTAGAGGCAGATGTTGCCTCCACCTAGCAGAAGATATTGGCTGCTGTGGGCTAGATTTCTTCACCTTGCAGAAAACTGTGGCTGAAGAAGGGTGAAAACTGAAATAGCAAGAAGGGAACTTTGTCTATCTGGGGGAGTAGGTTTTGGACCCCTGGCGAGTAACGCGGGCTGCCAGGGAGGGGAAGAGCTTTGAGGGCTCTATGTACCATAATACGCTTACAGGAGGTCTGTGAGCAAGCACCCTACCTAACAGACTGGTAAGGTGCCCTTGTTTATGCCCCTATGGGAGCTTTGGGGGAACCCAAAGTGAGCATTGGAGGGCATAAATTTGCTCAGAGGTGTCACCAAGGCGGTTTGCTTGGGAAAGTAGGCTGCAGAACTTGGTGTGATCAGGCCTCTGGGAAGTAAAGCCAATTACTTTGCAACTGAAAGCTCAGACTTAATCACCTGGGTGAGTAAAAACAACACATAGATATTGATCTATGGTTGGATGGCCTAAGTGGATTGCCACTTGCAAGGGCCCAGTCAAATGCCAGTTCAATGTAAACTCATGCCTGGGTTTACAAGTTCTGGTAATGGGGACTGAGATAAAGAACTAAGGTGGTTCACGGAATTAACAGAGAAGACTATCAAGAGGGACTGTTTGATCACAGTGAAGGCTAGTCAACGGACTGTTAATTCATATTGAATTGTGGGAACCAATATGGTTCAGTGTGTAGAAAGAACAAAGGAGGTTCCTAGCAAGGATTGGTTGAGGAACTGTGGAGGATAAGCTGAAGGACAAGAAGATTATGACACAGGACTAGCTGATCATAACGCAGGATGGCCAAAGGACCAGAAGTTTGTGTTGAAGGACTAAAGAGCTGAGAGGATGTGAGTGCAGGACCAAAAGATAACCTGAAGTAACTAGCCAGACTAGATACAGAGGCTGGAAGAACTGTTTTAGTGTCTTTTGAGAGGAAAATAGATAAAAGAAGCAGTTAAATAATAATTAAATACTGCCTGATTATGATTAAAAAAGTATTAATATCATATAATGAAAGAGAAAGAGAAAAAAAATATATAGTTTGTTAGAACTATAAATTTATTTAAAAAGAAGAATTGAGTCAGAAAGAAGCCAGAAAGAGGCCAGAAATGGAACAGAGAAACTATGAGGGCAAAAGAGCAAATTTCACCAAGACAAATAGGAGAGGTGAAAGGACAAGCAGCAAGCGGGTTCAAAGTTGCAAAACATTGAGAGAAACACGGAGAAACACAAAGAAACGTTGTAAAATTGAGGGGTTGAAATTTGCCTAAGTAAAACATATGTGGAAGCGCTTGAGATTTGCCAGGGAAATGTGACGGGAATCACGGCAAAACCGTTCAAAATGCAGAGCAGTTGTTTACCCAGAGCAAGACAGCCTCGGGTTTGAACCAGGGTCAAGAGCAAGTCATCCAGGGAAACCTTTTCAGCAAAACCATTGAATCAAGACGTGTTATTGGCTGCAAGCCAAAGTCTATTTGATCAGTGTTTTAAGGGCTTTAACTTAAGAGTTAAAGCCTAAAAAATGAGGATCAGAAGCAGAAAATCCAGGGCTTTTATTGGCTGAAGTAAGTTTTAAAGTTCAATATATTATAGAAGGAGAAAAACTGGATAGTTTAAGCTTTGAAAAACCAGATTTCTAAGAGAGGTTTTTGGTCTGAAACAAGGGGCTATAAAAGGGAGAGCTATCTGAGACTCTTCAGGGACTGGATCAAGTGGGTTACAAAGGCCACAAGAGCTATAGAAGAAGCAAAAGACCAAGAGTAGGAAGCCAGAGCTGGAACAGACCACAGGAGCCCAAGATCAGAACACAGGAGCCCAAGACCAAGGTGCAGGAGCCAAAGACCAAGTACAAGGGTCCAAGAGATTGTTAAAGGACTCCAAGTACTAGCACAGACCCTCATTATTCCCTATCCCAAGGCCATATATAGAAGGTTTCTAAGGGGATCTTATTTCTGATTGTGAATAAAATGCCTATTACAACCCCTACCTCAATTTTACGCAATAACAGAATATAAGTTCTATGAGTCAATTACCCCAAATTTTCTATCCTAGCCCAGGGGACAAGGAATCCTATTGCCTAGGGTATAGAAAGTTTGCCTCTAGCAAGTCTGCCCAGGAGGAGTGGGAAAAGGTGACTAGGCACCTCAAAATGACAGATAGAGGAAGGGAGTTTAAAGGGAGAGAGTTTGCTAGACTATTACAGGATTGGTATCGTCCTACAGAAGGGCTGGAGCCTGCTGAAGTACACGTGTATGGTGGAGACACTTGTCTAGTGGTTGGGAAGGTACTAGAAGAGTTTGCTCTTATGCAGGCCAAGTATATATCTAACCACTATTCACCACTTTTGGAGAATGATAACTCCTCCAAGCTGGTCCCTGGCTATGATCCAGGACACACTTTGGGGACTGGCGACCAGGAACCCCACAGCCCCTGTTGTCAAAACAGCAGGCTTGACCTGCCAGCAAGGTTCTGAGTAAGCAGGGTTGTGAACTGCGGCCTGATTATCCATTCACCCAAAGCCAAGTTAGGAAGACAACTCAAATTACCAAATACAATAACATGAACAAATGATGATCCCTTATGGTGGATACCTTGTTTTGGCGTTTGACTCATTACCAGGATCAAGCCACCCCCTTCACCATCTAACCGTGTGATCAACACAATCATGTTCTTGTTATCCATGACTTACATTAACTGTATAATCATTATCTCTCAATAAAGAATATTATCTAGTCTCTACATGTTTTCCCCTTGTAACTTTGCTAAACCAGCACAGTTATGATATTTTGAAAATTAAAAAAGGTATCATTGGCCACTTTTAGATTCTCACTTTTTCATTAATACAGTCAATTTTAACACTGTTGCCAAACACCAGTCTAAGGAATAGCCAGGGAATATGCAGCAATTTTCACAACTGATGAAGCTAAATAATCAAATACTGGGGCCATTAGGCCCAGATAAGTAAGCATTTTTTGAAAACTTTTGTCTACAAGTATGGCTATTGGTTGCAATAACTCTAAAATTATTTATTAATTAATGCTAACTCTTAATAAAATACCTTTGGCTGGTATAGTGACAGTCTTGTGCAGAAAGAAGAATAAAGGGTATAAAGATAGAAACTGGTATTAAGTTGATAGTGATATACTTATATAGTATTGGCAGTGGAATTGCCACCAGAGGGAAGGAGGCACTAGCCAAAGGACTTGCCAAAATGAGAAGAGGGAAGAATCACACTAAAAATGCCCGCGCGTGAAAACAACTGGTTTAACATGCCTTGTCTAATGGAGGCAAATGACACTAATTGTGTTGTTCTTGTCAGGGATCTAACCCGTGGGGGGTTCTCAAGAACTTTTGGGCAGACAGCCTGCGGGCCCAGCAGGGAGAGCCCACCACAGGATTGGGGCTAACTTTAAAATATAAGATAATAATTTCCCAAGGACTGCCCAAGGTCTGCTTGTAGGCACCATGGAATCAATCAATCTAGTGAGGGTGACATACATCACCCCAAATACTTGGGTGGAAGTGGATTCATCAGTGGCAACAAATTCTTGTGGGCAGTTGGGCCGCGGGGTGTGGGGCGGCGTCATTGGAACCAAATATGCAGGCAGGAAATTATACTTGTCTTGGAATAGCAGGGGGGCCGGATAATTTTGGTGCCTTCTCTGTAAAGGACTTCTGTCTCTCTAGTTCTAGCTTCAGGGTCGTGGATTAGGATCTCCTCCAGAGTAAACTCTAAATACGCCAGGTTGGGTGGGTACTTGGTAAAATGTACTGGGCCAAAGGGAGCTCCTGGTGGATGGTAAAGTTCAGGCAGCTAGTCTGCAGTTTCTTGGGGTAGGTGAGCACAGAGAGCAGAGTCGCAAGGAGTAGACTGTAGATGAAGTAAAACTAATAACAAGTATGGTATGATCTGGTTGAACCAAAGGTTCATGTCACTTTATTGCAAGGATGGCAATGGGCATTTTCCTGGCGGCCCAGGGTATAAGTATGCCCATCTGTCATGGTAAAACTTTCACAAATTCTGTCGGCCCGGGTTTTCTTAATTACCAGGTCTTCCCAGTCTTTGATGGCATCAATTGTTGGGGTTATTTCATTGGCTGGTTTGAACTGAGGAAGCTCAAATTCCCTAGTCAGGTTGTGGGATTGGTCGCCTCAGGGTGGCCCGTGTTCTATGGGAAAATTCTCTGTTTCCCCTTCTGTGCGGGACCAAGTTATTTTGGAATTGGTGGCTGGGCCTGCCCGTTGATTGGCTGTCTTATCAGGAACCCCCAGTGTGGAGAGTATTGGCGTAGGTACATTTGGTTCATCAAGCTTAAAAAGATTTTCTGAAGTCAAATCCTGTTCTGATTTGAGCCCAAAAAACTGCGGGCGGCCGGGTGGCTGGCCCTGCAGGCTGGCGGCCTGCGAGATGCCAGGGTTCAAGTTTCATAGTTGGGGCTTTTTGATAAGCATAGTTGATAAGAGTTTGTCACTTGTGACAGTTCTATTATTAACCTCAGAAGTGAATCTGGCACTCAATGCACAATTGGTTGACACTTTGAACACCCTTTTTATGTTTAAAACATATTTACTCTTGTAAAAACATGTTGCAATAGGACAATTGTGTGATTGTACAAGTGCTCCATTGTTCTAAACCCTAAATGGATGTTCCTTTGTCTAATTTATTCAGGATCTGCAACATTCTCTCCACTGGACTAGACAATAGGGTTTAAAGATTTGACGTCTCAAGAGGGTGTTCATGGTGAACAGTCACTACATAAGAGTTCAGAATGGCCTTGAAGAAGATGTAAGTAGTTATTTCCAAGAGGCATAAGCATACAAGGCCAGTGAAAATGGATAAGGCCACTGAGAAGCGGGTAGTCCTTCATGATGTGGATGACAGCTACCTTGACTTGGGGTTTCAGCTAAATCAGCTGCAGGTGCCTCATTTGGTCTCAGTGAGAACAGACCCATTATTTGTTGTGCTGTTCCTAGCCTTGAGTAAGCCCAGAGAAGTGACAGGGACTAGGCTGTAAGGGACAATAGCATCCATAGGCAATTCTTCATGAGAGCTTCAGAGGACTACTTGGGAACTCAGTTGAAGGAATTCTACTTCAATGACCAGGTGCTCTCAGCCTTGCAGCAGGAAACCGTCTCCAGCATTGTGAAGTCAGTCCTTTGCACTTGGGCAACACCTGGGGTCACAGAGGCCCAAATAGTCAGTTGGAAATCCTCTGTTAATCTTGAGAAGTGTCTTTGGAAGGCCTTCCAGGAAGTGTTGAAGTTGTACACAGTGGAGGGAACCACTCATCTGGTGCCTATGATGATGGCTGGTAACCTTGTTCTTTGGGGGACCAACCATTGCAACTCCAAACAGGAGGAGAACATGGGAGTCTTCCTTGAGTGAGCCTTGTTGGTGTTCTACAGGGTAGGTGGTCAGGTTCCAGTAGAATACGCTTTTTGTGAGAGTCTCCTGTAGAACTTTATCTTATTGGGGGTCGCCTTTCCTGTGGACATTGGGGTCAATTGTGTCTCTTGTTTGTTGGGGGTTTGTTGCCCAATCCTTGATCATCAGATTTGCAGATTTGTAGACAACCAGTTATGTTTCCTTGCTGCCATTCAGGTGGTAGAACAGTTGGTGCAGTATTAGAAGAGTCTTGTTAGTCTGCAATAAATACCTTGTTCTTTTATTCTTATTCCTAATATATGTGTACATTGCTATTGCAAACAGGACAACAACCCATGGAAGTTTTTTAATTAGGGTTTTGTTTTTTGGGTTTCTGTCCTCTTTGTGGCTTACTCTTGGTCACTAGGAGCAGCACACATATACTGAGCATGTACTCTAGTAATCAATTGCCCAGAATGGGGCTCCTTAAGGGTGTAGGAGTCAGGGCAAGTCTTCTGGATAACTTGAACTGGGCCTTGTCAAAGGGAGGCAAGTTTGGATTTGCGGCCGTACCCTCTATTGCTGAAGAAGTAGACTGAGTCTCCTACCAGGCAAGTGGGTGAGGCGGGGCGTTTGGATGCAGCTTGTTCTAGGTCCTGCAACTTATGATTCAAGTTTATGGTGTAGGCCTCTGATTGTAAGCAAATAAGAGTTTGAATCAGCTTGTTGAGGTACGCCTCTGGGGACACAGCCAGGCTGGGCTTTACCAAGGAATATAGTAAAGGGGGAAGTCCTGGTTGCCAGCTGTAGAGCAGTTGGGAGGGCGGCTTGCCAGTGGCACAATAGTACCTGATGTTATATGCAAAAGTGGCCTCAGGTAGGAAGGTATCCTATTCAGTCTCATGTTGGTGACTGAGCTTCCAGAGTATCTGAACCAGGCTTCCATTAGTGTGCTCTACCATGCCGTTTGTCTGTGGATGATAAGGGGTGAACAGTGTCCCACAAATTCCCATCAGTTGGTTGAAGCGGGGATGATATAACTAGTGAAGTTGGTACCATTGTCTGTCAGCAGAATCTGGGGGAAACCATGCTTGTATATGATGTTTTCCCGGATGAACGTAGCTGTCACCAGTGCAGATTAGTTGGGAATTGCCTTGGCCTCTACCCATTTAGTCAGATGATTAAAAACCACAATGATAAAATTTTGATGGCTGTTGGTAACTAGAAAGGGGCCCACTACGCCAATGATCACTGTGTGGAAGGCAAAACCAGGGTGTACAAGTCTGTGTTGTAACTTGGCAACCTTAGGTCTCTCAATGTTGCAGTCATGACAGGTGGCTAGCGTCTCTACTACATCAGTGTAAATTCATTCCCAGAAGCAGTGCTATTGTAGCAAGGCTAAGGACTTCTTCATACTATCATGACCAGTAGTCTTGTGAGCAGCCACCACTGGGTCCATGCGTAGGGATGGGCATATGTAAGTTAGCCAAGAGTCTCCACCAAGCTTCAGGAGTTGTCCCTTAGAGACCTTGGTGTCACTGGCTAACTTTTTGATAGCCCTCTGTATCTCTAAAGACTCCTTCTCCCACAAAGAAAGATCCTCCATAAGCTTGTCATAGAGAATGTCAGCCATGGGAATACTAAGGCAACAGTGGGAAGGCAGGAGAGATAGTTGGCATTATGATGAGCTGCTCCGGCTTGATGAATAAATTTGTAGTCATAAGCCTGAAGTTTAATGGCCCAACGTGCCAGAAGTCCTTCAGGGTCCTTGAGGGTATTCAGCCATTGCAGAGAGGCATGTTCTGTTACAACTGTTAAATGTACCCCCATAAAGATACACTCTGAAATATTGATAGGATTATATTACAGCCAGACACTTGTGTTTGGTGACAGTGTAGTTTCTCTTGTGAACATTGAGCATGCACAAGCAGTATTCTACAGGGTGCTTGAGTCCCTCAAAGTCCAGTTGGGAGAGGACACCCCTTATAGAAGTCAGGCTAGCATCTGTAAAAACCACAAGCAGCTTGGCAAAGTCAGGATACACCAGTACTGGGGCTGCAGTCAGTGTTTCTTTGAAAGCATTGAAGGCAGATAGGCAGGCTAGACTCCAGAAGAATTTCTTATCAGCACAGAGGAGTTGAAAGATAAGATCACTAATAGAGGCAAAACTAGGGATTAATTGGTGGTAGTAACCAATCATCCCCAAGAAGACCTTCATGTCCCGCTTATTATCTGGGCTCTGCATCTTCTCAATGGCTTCCACCTTCAGTGGTACAGGCCAGAGTCCATCTTGACTAATGATGAACCCCAAGAACTCCAGATGTTTCTTGAAGAAGTTACATTTGTGTGTCTTGAGCTTAAGATTAGCTGTAATTAACCTGTGAAAGACTTCCTCTAAGTGTTGCAAGCTATCAATAAAGGTTTGGGAGAACACATTTTATGTCATCCAGATAGACCAGGACACTGGTGAGCTTGAGGTTGCCCATCACTGCATCCATAGCCCGTTGGAAGATAGCTGGGGCATTGGACAGACCTTGAGGCCTCCTTGTGGGTTGGAATAGCCCTTGGTCAGTGATGATTGCACATTTTTCTTGATCAGCAGGGGGTAGGTCAATCTGCCAGTACCCACTGATAAGGTCCATGGTGCTGAAGAACTTGGCGCCACCCAGTTGGTCCAAGGTATTGTCAATACAAGGGAGGGGATATGAATCCTTCTTGGTAACAGCATTCAGTTGACGGTATTCAATCACTACATGGTTGCTATCATCCTTTTTTTTTGACAATCAGGAGAGGGGAAGCCCAAGGGCTTTTATTGGGGACCAGTAATCCAGACCCTAATAGTTTCTGAAGCTCCTTGTTGGCTATGACATGATTGGCTTGACTATGTGGTATAGGTCTGGAGCGGATGGGTGGACTGCCTTGAGTGTCAATATTGTCACGGTAACTTCCATAATGCTGGGTATTGTCTGTCCAAGTAAGAAGGCACGGAAGGCCAGAAAACCTATATCAAAGTTGATCAAATTAAAGGATTTAACTCAAACAGTCAATTAAAAATGGGTCACGGCTGCTCCTGTTTACCAGCTGAAACCAGCTCCCCCTTGTAAACTGACATTGATAAATTGACGTAATATGAGGGTCACCCGATATAAGCTCATTAATTGGCATGGTTGTCAGAAACTGGTCACACAAGGGTTCTTTGCAACCTGGTCTAGATACTTGCTTGAAGATGCCAAAGGAATAGGAGATCAAGACTCAGGTGGTATTGCTTAGTCAGTTTTTCTGATATATATTGAATAATTTTCCCTGTTTCAACTCTAAGAGTTGAGACCTTCTAAATTTACTCAATAAAAATCAATTATCCCAAGTTCTAATTTTAAATTTTAAAAATGCATCCTGTGCTCAGGTTGTTGTGGTATATCCTGTACAATCTGATTCTGAACAGAATTATTTCAGGAAGATGGGGCCCAGCATCTGGAACTTTGTTGTCGGCGCCGCAAAATGTTAATTTCATGCCAGCCAATTTTGTAGCACCTCCCCCATTCTGGAAAATGAAAATTGTGTCACTTCTCAATGCCCAGAATTCTACGCTGAAGATGCATTGATGCTTTACCAGGTCCTTCATTTTGGTTTACTCTGGTTAGGATTGATTGTTCTACTTAATCCTGGAGTTTCAATTGAAAATTTCACAAAAAGATATTTAAGCCGCATTGGTGGTTAATCATCAATTCTATGTGGATTTGGGTGGTAATTCCCCATCATTTAGAAACATCTTCATATTATCCAGCGATTTCTGTCACAAATATGATGGGCAACATTTACAGCCTTGCCCAGATCATAATAATCATTGGAAAACACATCCTTATACTTAGAAAAGAGATCCATAGCTTGATTTTTTTGTTCTTCAGAAAGACCAGACAGAGAGTATTGACTTTTGACCAATAGCACCAGTGATTGTTTGCAAGGTAGGCCCAACTCAGAGAATTCCAAAAAGGGGGTTGTCTCCTTTATATTGTCATGCTCTTCTAGCTGTATATAATCCAGAAGTTGGTGTTTGGAGAAAACTATTGCTTGTTGACTCATGTTGGCCAAATGTATGAGAGCTTCCTTTTTACTTGGCATGAGGATTCCAGGCGCAACCCAGGGTTCCAGCCTGGAGGCATTAGGAATGCCAAAGATTTATCCATGAGTGCCGGCCAGTAGATCCAACAAGAGTCCTGTATTATGAATCACCTGTGAAACAGGTGGGATAGTCATGTTACCAGAGGCGTAGACTGGGATTCCCTTGGCTTTCCCAACTAAGAAAAGTAACCCCTTAGCCTTCTTACTTTGCAGAGTGTAAGCTACAGGCATCTCTTCACCTGTGTACTCCAAATTTATGTAATGCAGGCAGTGTAGGGGTAAGTCAGAAGACCAAGCACCATGATAGAACATAGGGATAGAGAAACCCAAGATCCCAAATGTGTGGTTGCCATGATATATCTCTGTGCTGTATTAGACCATAAAGCTAGTTTCTATAAGGATTTTGTAGCTATTATTTTCCAGGACAATGGCTGGGGCGGTCACCATCAGCTTACCAAAGCAAAAGGGAAGGGAAGAGTATGTACACTTGGCTCTAGTAGTCTGTGGCCCAGATGTACCAAACTTTTCATGGTAGGCTAAGTCAAGGGCTAACTTCAGCTTTTTTATCAGTAAAGAAGATATGATGTTACCAGGGGCCCCAGAGTCAAGAATGGCTTGTATATGGGTTTTATTTACCATCAGGTTGATGTAGGTACAATCCTGGTGGTTCTCCCTGGCTTCCAGAATCTTAGAAATTTGGTGTAAACTTAACCCTTTGAATTTCTCTAGGAAGGTAGCCATGGCAGCTCCTACAGCTAAGCTAGCCTCCTGAAGTGATTCTAAGGAGGCAGAGACATTCACAGTACACAACAGTTTGATAAAGAATTTAGTGGTTTTGTCCTCATGCAAGACTTCAATCCCAGGATGTGCTTGTTGTTCAGAATAAGGTAGGATTACAGTCTGGCAGGCAATGTGGGGTATGACTACTTCAGGGTAAAGTTTCATACAGAAAGTACGGGTATTGATGGTGAGTACCTGGTGGAGGAGATCCTCTTGTAATTGCCCATTATCAAAGTCTTGCAATTCTGGATGAAAGAGTTAGTAACCCAAGGGGAGATTAACAGTGGGCTCTGGCGTAGGGGCAAGGCAAGTGCAAGGATCAGGGAAGGGCCTATTAGGAGGTAGAGGAATGGGGGAGATGATTTTGTTGAAACCAACAGAGCAGCCAAGGATTTCTCCTTGTCCTGGCTGCTTAGCAGTTTTTGCCCCTTTTTTCTGTGATTCCTTAGACTCTACTCCAGCAGGGTAACTTTCCTTGTCATCTTTCATGCCTACATAGTGGACCTTATGATGGGGATTCTTACATTCTCAAGAGAAATAGACAGCCATGTAACATTTAAAGCAAGTACAAGGGGAAGTGTTGGCAGGAGGAGTCTCAACCTTGTCATAAGGCTTATACATCTTCATAGCCACTCTTGGCTTGTACTCTGCTTGTTGACAGTGTTGTAACTGTGCTGTTTTAGCAGATTTACAAGGGGAAAAATATTTAGAAACTAGATAATAATCTTTATTGAGAGATAGTGGTTATATAGTTATTGTGAATCAAGGATAACAGGAACAAGATTATGTTAATCACACAGTTAGATGGTGAAGGGGGGTGGCTTGATCCTTGTAATGAGTCAAGCACCAAAACAAGTTACCCACCAGGAAGGATCAGCTTCTGTTCATGTTATTGTATTTGGTAATTTAAGTTGTCTTCTTAACTTGGCTTCAGTTGAATAGATAATTGGGTCACAGGTCACAAACCCGCTTACTTGGAACCTTGCTGGCGGGTTGAGCCCGCTGTTTGACACCCCCCAACTGAGAGTCAGCCTCCTCTGGGGGCAGGTTGTCAGGGAGGTTGTGGGGATCCCGGGATCCATATTAGACTAACTGTTGTTTGGTGGCGGGTAACACAGTCTCTTGTTGCTTTTGTCTTGCCTTGCAGGGTCTGAGGCAATCATGGTGGAGGACTTTGTCCTGTTTTTGTTTCCTGAGCCCTTGCACAAGGTAAGTGTTGTTTTTTTACCTTTAGGATTATTTCAGGGCCAACTTTTTCTGGTTGCAGTTTACTCTTGTTGGTATTCATGACCCAGACCTTGTACCCAACTTTATGTCTAGCTTGTATAGGAATAAATGTGTTTTTAATTGTTTTTCTTTCTTCTTCACTTGGTCACTGTTAGCTTGTAGTACTTGGGGTGATGAACAAGGAGGGACTTTGTTGGGTATTCCCACTTTGGTCCCATAAGGGCTTGGATTATGCTTGGTTGTGTATCATATGCGAGCTCAAAGGGGTTCTTCCCAGTGGATCTGTTCACCCAAGTGCAAAATACAAGGAGTGCAGTTGCTAGTTGTTTGTGCCAGTCCTCAGGTATCCCAGCAGTGAGTTTGACAAGGGCTTGCACTAAGCTGCCGTTTAGTTGCTCAACCCTGCCATTGGCCTGGGGGTGGTATGGCATGGTTAATTTGTGTTTGACCCTGTTTCTTGTGAGGTATACATTGGTGCTTTCTGAGGTAAAATCCTTGCCTCCATCTGTGATCAATAGTTATGGATTTAAAAACTTAAGGGTGATTTCTTTGCCAATAAACTGCTGCATATTATTGCCAGTATATGTCTTTACTACTTGTGCTACTGGCCAGCAAGTTACAAAGTCAATGGCAGTAATTATACTTCTTGTTGTTACGCTTTCCTGGCATTGGGCTGGCAATGCCAAGGGCCATACCTTGAAGGGTAATCAAGAACAGATAGGCAACACAGACTTTGGGGGAGTATTGATTTTTGAAAACTTTTTGCATACTTCAAATTGCCCAAGGACCTCTTGTACATCCCTGTACAGGGTTAGCCACCAGGCCTTGTGTTTTAGAAACTCATAGAGGTTGCAAATTTTTGTGTGGCCCAAATATTGGTGGCAACGCAAGATGGTGTCAACCCTCTGGTGTGTGGAAAATTATGGGATGGTGACATAATTGATTGTTTTTTGATGCAATGTTCCATATACATGTGTAAAGAGGTGTTCATTCTTGATGACAGTATCTCTTGTGATGTCACTGGTCCCTGGAGGAAACTCCTTGTTTTTGGTCTGAAGTACCAGGAGGGGCCAGTCCAGGTCCAGCCCATTTTGTCCTCTGGTGGCTCTGATTTATAAGTAAGAAAGGGCATCATCCATAACCAGTTCAGGTCTGGGCTTATACTGAATATTCATGTTGAATCTCTCAAGGAACTTCATTCAGTGTGCTTGGCGTCTGGATAGGTTGGCCTGGGTTTTAAAGTAGATAAGGAACTTATGATCATTCAGGGCAATAAACTCTTCCTGGCAATCTAGGTAGCAGTGCCACTTAACTAGGCAATGGACAATGGTCAACAGTTTCTTATTATTGATAGGATAGCAGCATTCACTATCTGTCATCTTGTGTTATTCATAAGCTACCAGTAAGAAGTTGCCAGTGTCTGTTTTGATTTGTAACACTTCTCTAATAGAGGCGTCCAAAGCATCTGTCTCCATTTGGTAGTCCCTGTCTCTCTTTGAGTACTGAAGAATAGGATCAACCACCCAGGATCTGGAACTAGCACCAAATTCTGCAATTATGGGAAATGGGCTCCAGTTGTCACAGAGAAATGGTATACCACATCCTTGTTCTCCTCAAACCCTTCTATTAAACAGAAATCTCAGTATGCAACCAACAATCCTGTTCCTACCAGTATTTTCTGTTCTTTTGCTTCTGCTTTCTTGCTTTTGTATCTAGGAGTATATGCCTTATTAGGTTGTTTTAATTCATTACTAAGAAGATATTGAATCTTTAGGGAATTAGTAAATCTGGGCATGGTGTCTGTACCAATTGGTTCCATGATTACAGGTTTAAATCCTTCTGCATTAATTCATCATATTGGGAAGTTATTTTCAGCAGGGTGGGTTCCTGACAAATTAACTTAGATTTATCCAATAAAATTAAGTTAATATTCACATTTTCTCTTTGTGATTATTTTTTACTTAGGCACCATCTCCCTAGTTTTAGTTGGAGAAGCTTTCTGATAATTACCATTCCCAGGGCCTTAAGGTAAATCCCCTATTCATCCCTGAAGACTAACTTCCAGTTTATTACAACCCCAATCCTACAGTTAGAATTTTCTGTTGTATCCCTTGGCTGCGCTCAAGAACACACCATTGTGGAGAAGGAACTGATAATTGTATTGAGTTATCTGAAACTCAGGAGTAAGGACCAGGTCTTTTAGTTGGGACAAACTTTTTCAATTGGGGTTAGCTCTTACCACCTGTGGTGCTCTACTATAATAAGGCATATTTGATTGGCACTACTTAATTAGGATAGGAGGGTAATAAGCAAACTTATTGGTTGATTGCAGGTGAAAGGCTTTAAGACTAGTTAGAAACCTGATAGGCGGTAAATCAAGGCCTAAAGCAACAACAGGAAGCAACCAGGGCAAGGTAGAGAGGCTTGTTGGCAACTCTAGCGCAAATCTTCAATAAGTGACTTAAAAGGTCAATCTTATCAGCAAGAATAGACTTAAATTAAATCTACTTGGGTTAATAATGATAATACACCCAAAGAGTTATTATCAATGGTGTAGCTAGAATAAAATTATGTGTAATTTTATATTTATTTATAAGAGTGAGAGACTTTATACTACAATCTAAGTGCTGTTTTGCCCTAGATTAGTATAATATGAAGAAGAGGATAGGGAAATAAGGGATCAACAACTGGTCAATTGACACAGTGTTCAGTAGGAGATAAATGATAACCCTAACAGCATGGGAATGTGGCTGGGGGTTAGAACCTGGAGTAGGTCAATCATACTCCATTAACTGGGGCAGTTAATTAATTAAACACCAACAATTGGTAAAGGGCAGCTTGGTAATCTGGAATTAATCTGTTAGACTTGGCTATCCGGAATGTTTTTTCTGCTGAGTAGCATCAGAGAAGCCTTACTGATTCTGGAAGCAACCAACAACCAATCAGGATTGATCAACTGACTGGTGATGAGTTTCATCACACCGCCTATTACAGATATTGTCATGTTCTGAGGTGCAACACAGATACACAACAGGGAATCCTAACCTTAGGATTGGATTTGTACTAAGTCTTGGTTAGATGGCAGGGAAGGCTATATGATTACCTTGTGGCCCTGGATGAATAATCTCTACTATTTGTGGCTAGAGAGAGGCGCCAAAGTACTGGAAGACAAAAAGACAAAAATGTGAATAGAACTTAATTTTTATTGGTGAATAAGAAATGTAATATATAGTGGTTTAAAATACCACAAAACAATACCAGGATGTTAGGATCACTTGCCACAAGCATGAGTGGGGCAAGTGAATTGCGCAGAGTCAAGAAACCAAACCATTGTATTTACCAATTCAGCTATAGACTCATTTTGAGAGGCAAAAACAAAAGCAAGAGATTTGTCCTCAAAATGACCCACCAAAGGCAAAATCAAAACATGGTGAATAGCAGCATTCACGACATTGCCACCCTCTAGATTGGCCTTAGGGGGTGATACTTGCAGAGGAACTTTGCATGTACTCAGGCAAATGAACAACCACTAGAGAGGAGCTTTACAGTGTACTTGGACCCTTGTTTGAAGGTTACTTCCAGAGGGCCAACCCACAGCATGTCCAGCTTATGTGCGCGCCCTCCAACTGTATGCTGGTAGTAAAGGACTTTGTCACCAACATCAAACTCAGGCAAGGTGGAGTGTCCATCATTATCAGGGGATATCTCAAGCATCTTAGTCTTATATACAGAGGTGTAGGCAGTGGCCTGTATATCAATTATGTGGTTGACTAGATCTTTGATATGGTTGTCAGGATTCATGGCCTTATCAGAGGAGAGTAGGGGGCCCCAAGAGCAACAAAGTGGTAGCATCACGTCCATACAGCATAGCAAAAGGGGAATACCTGGTGACACAGTGTTTGCTAAGGTAATACACAAAGAGAGCAGCAGGTAAGTATAGATCCCAATTTGCAGCGTCAGAGTTTGGTGAGCTTACTCATGATAGAAACCAGTGTTGCATTTGCACGCTCAACTGCCCCATTTGTAGAGGGGCTTTAGGGGGCAGAGAAGGACTGGTGAGACCCCAAGGCCTTAATAACAGAGGTTACCAACTTAGTGTTGAAATTAGTCCCATTGTCAGATAGCAACACTTGAGGACAGCCATGGCAGTAGAAAGCATCTTGTAACAGGAAGGCAGCAGTTTTCTTAGCAGTGATGTCCTTAGTAGGGCAAGCCTCTACCCACTTGCTGAAGTGATCAACAGCAATCAGGATAAGCAACACTCAGAATGTGAGCGGGGGAGAGGACCTACTGCGTCAATGCTGACAGTGTGAAAGGCATGTTGAGGGGGAACTAATTTGAACTTGTGGGAGGCAGCTTGCAGTCTCTGAAGCTGTCATTTGTGACAACTATCTGTGACGTCTGGAATCAGCAGGCAAAGATTTCCCCAGAAGTAATTCTTCTGGAGCCAGTCAAAAGTCTTAGCAATGCCTCCATTCCCAGTCTCTTTATGAGCTTGCAACACCAAAAAAAGGCAAATACTAGGTCATACATAAGGCAGGTATTGATCTTGTACTTTCTTGAAGAGCTGATTGTCACAAATGAGTGTATCTTCAGATAGTTTGGACAATGCTAATAATACCTCCTCTGTCTTGCTTTCCCAAGAGGAAAGATATCCAATTAGCTCATACAGGTGATCAGCCTCTGCAGGATGTAAATTAAGAATAGTCATTCTGGAGAGCCCATCAGTGTTCTGATGTTGAATCCCAGGGCAATGGAGCATAGTGAAGTTGTAACCTTGCAGATGTAGGGCCCATCTAGCTACTTGCCTTTCAGGCTCCTTAAGCTGTTGTAACCACTTAAGCAAAGCATGGTCAGTGACAACAGTGAAATGGGTACTGTACATGTAGTGGCAAAACTGTTTGACTGCATGTAACACAGCAAGACATTATTTTTCCGTAACACTGTAATTCTTCTCATACTTGTTTAGTACACAAGAAGTGTAAGCTACAGGATGGTCCACACCTTTGTCGTCTAGTTGGGCCAAGATGGCCCCAATAGCAAGGTTGCTAGCATCAGTGTATAGGATGAATTCCTTATCATAGTCAGGATATACTAAGATGGGAGCCCCTTTGAGTTTCTGTTTAAGGGTCTCAAAGGCTTGCTGCTGGCTAGCAATCCATTCAAAAGGGATGTTACATAACAGCTGGACTAGAGGTTCACTAGTATTAGCAAAGTTGGGGATGAACTGCCTGTAGTAGCCCATCATACCCAGAAAGACTTGTACCTCTTGCAGGTTGGTGAGAAGAAGCATTTTGTTGATGGCTTCAACCTTCTTGGTCATTGGGCAAATCCGTGTCTGGGTTACTTCATGGCCTGAGAATTCAAGACGCCCCTTGAAGAAAGTGCACTTAGATGGTTTTATCTTGAGGCCAGCTTCTTGAATCTTTATGAACACCTCTTTGAGATAGCCAGGTGATTGGTGAAGGTAGCGCTGAAAACTGTTATATCATCTAAGTATACTAGGACACATGGCAGTTTCAAGTCGCAGAGGATGGAGTCCATGGCCCTTTGGAAGGTAGCTGGGGCATTGCAGAGTCCCTGCAGCATATGAGTAGGCTCAAACAGCCCTTCATATGTAATAAGCGCAGCCTTTTGGCGGTCCTTGGGCAAAAGGTCAACTTGCCAGTATCCCAAAGCCAGATCCATAGCCAAGAAGAACTTAGAGCCTCCCAGACGGCAGAGAGCATCATCAATACGCGGCAAGGGGTAAGAGTCCTTCTTGGTTAAAGAGTTCAATTGGCAATAGTCCATCACAATACAATGGCCCTCATTTTTCCTCTTTAGAATGAGCAAGGGTGAATCCCAAGGACTTTGGGAAGGGGCCAGTAACCCAGCATCTAACAGTTGTTTGAGCTCTTTAGACACCTGAGCGTCCTCCACGCAACTGCAGTAATATGATTTAGCGTGGAAGGGGGGGAGCGTCTCCAGTATCAATCTGATGGATAACACCTTTGGCTAGAACATATTTGGTACTGTCTTTGACAAGGATTTCTGAAAATTGATCTAGAAAATTGAGCACCTCCTTTTGCTGAACCAGGGATAGTTGCAGGAAGTCTTGTGCAGTAAGCAAAGATAGGACTTGGGGCTTGTCTTCCGGCAGATTAAAGTCCTGAAACATACCAAAGGGATTAAGGGACAAGACATCAGGAGCATTTGGTGATTTGCTATAACCAACAACCTGCCCTCTAGATACGTTTATGGGGAGAGTGGTTAGGTTTGCTACCAGCAATTGAACAGGGTCCTTATGGAAAACATCTAGGATTCCAAGACAGAGATAAGGTTCATTGCAACCTAGTGAGGAAGGAGAGTACAACTCCAGGAAAGTTTGCTCAGGTAGCTCATACAATATTTGGGAGTCCAAGATGGCCTGAGAGACAGGGGGGATGGTTACAGCGGACGTGGTTAGGAGAGGGATCCCCTCAGATGCAGAACAAGCCATGGGTGGACACTTCATGTTGGAGGAATGGGTACAGTTTTTAGAGTGAAAACACCTGTGGGGTATTCCAAAGCACACATTTTGAGGCGCTTCCTGGGGACTTTAACTGACTCTTCAAAGATCAGAGGGAATTCATAACCCAAAATAGAGAGGTAACCATCTTTTAAGTTGATTATCCCATTATATTCCCTAAGGAACTGGGTACCAACTAAGAGATTGTAGCTCTCATTCTCTAAGATAACTGCAGGCGCAGCTAAGAGGAGCTTGCCAAACTGCATAGGAAGAGCAGAATATTCTCCTATGGCACGAGTCATGGATAGCTCAGCTGTGTCATACAACTGATGATAATTAAGGTCAGGGGAACACTTGAGCTTCTTGACAAGCTTTGAGGAGACAACATTAACAGGAGAGCCAGTATCCAAGACGGCCTTGATCTTCACCTTCTGGATGGATATTTCTACGCAAGTGGTAGTATGGCCAAAGGGTGGGAGAACAGCCAGGATGTCTTTAGCCTCTGCTAGTTCTTTATCCCACTTCTCAATCATACATTGTAATTCCGGGAACTCATTATATACAGTTTGAAGAGAAAGCAAAACTGACACATTCTTGAATACAGCGTCAGCAACTTCAGCGGCTTCTTCTGAAGACTCTACTAGCACGGGGACCTCTTTGCTTGAGTGAGGTATGGGCAAGAGACAACTTCTTTGGCCTCAGACAAAGGCTTAGTAGTTGTTGTAGTCTTCCCTGATTGTAACCTATAAGGGACTGCAATGGTTTTGGGGACAGCAAGAACTGATTATCCATACGCGTCAGGGTCATTGACATCAGAATCATCCAAATCAGAGTTGTCAGAGATGTTGTGAAACAATAGGAGGATAGGAGGAGCCTCAGAATTAGCAGGCTCATAGTCAGTTATAGAGGGAGGGATTGAAAGAGACTGGGAAGAATTGTCAATCAAGAGCGTCTCTGCCTCTAGGTTGACTGTTCTTTTCCCACCTGTTACTTGGGATCAGCTCCTTAAACCTGGGGGTTGGTGCAGACTCAAGAATGGTGACCTATCTGGCCACAGTTGTGGCAACCTTGACATCAAGGAGGACCTTGAAAGTCCATGGTAAGGGTGCGTGGGCCACAGGAAGACAAACCAGAGTTAGAAGTAGCTCAACTTTCCCTAAAAACTGCTCCAGAATGGATAAGGTGCATGTCCTTCAACAGTGTCTTTATGCTCTTCATAGAGGAAAGCATGGCTTTATGGGCTTTGAAGTGAAGGTACAGAAGCTGGTTAACTTTGAGGGCTTGAGCGCAAGCCAAGTAAGATTCATGGGCTGTCAATTGACTGTTTGTTATCAGTTGCTGTCCTTCCATGTAGAATCTGTCTGCAAACTCAGCTAGCGTCTCTTTAGGCTTGAAAATATTGTGGATAAAAGCGTCATTTTTACTTCCAGGCTAAGGTCACCACCAAACTTGTCAATCAGAAGCTGCTTCATCTCTTCCCATGTCTCAATGGTGGGTAGTTCAGGCACCATCACCTCCTGGCAAGTCGGGTGTAGACAGGTCAAAATATGTTCCTTCTTAACCTCATCTGATGCTTGTCTCATGGCAGTTTCATAGATAGTTAGGAAAGCTGCAATGGTCAAGGTTTTGGGATAAAAAATTTACTTAAAGATAGGCTTGAAGTGTTCTTTGGAAGCTGGGCCACCATTGCTGCTATTGAGTACGTTGATACGTGGGGGAAACTCTGCCTCAGATTCAGAGGGGGGTTGTCTAGCCCACAGCTGACAAACACTCTCTTTGAGGGTAGTCAGGGTCTCAACAGCGTGGGCTCCTGTATCATTAGCCAGAGTAGTCTGTTGCTCAGTAACATATAGGCGCTGGCCTTGGGACGTTACCACTGTGGAGAGCTCAGCTAGTTGAGAAGTGAGGGATGGCCCCACTGAGAGGCAAGGGGCAAACCTGTTGTTTACTGAGTCAATCAATTCACTCATCTCTTGTATGTCTCTATCAAGTTCAGCATGATCCCGTTTAGACTGATCCACCTCATTAGCTAGGGCAATCAACTCCCTAGTGCATTGGATTCAAGGGGCTCCTGGAAAGCCAGGGCAGCAGCCATCTTCATCAATAACCCCAACTAGACCTGCAGCAGTTGCCACCATTTTGCGTAGGGCAACAAGTTCTTGCAGTAGCTCAGCAACTTGAGTGGTCAAAGCAAGCACCTGGGGGTCAGGCTGAGGAGCCTCAGTTAGACGTCCCTGACTGCGGGTAGACACATGTAGTTCTCAAATGGCATCCCACAGTCTCTGCTCTCTATCCACCAAATTTTCAGATGGGGGAGAAGGCAGAGCATCTGGCTTGGGCATAGACAATTCATTCACTTGATTCTGGAGCTTGGCAATATTAGCAGCAGTGACAGCTCTTTCTTGATCAAATTCTTCACTGAGCTCATTAAGGCCTTTAGCAGCAAGGTCTGCTACCTGCTGCAGTTGCTTGAAGGAATAAGTGCTGAATGCATTGAGCTGTTGTAAAAGTTGTTCAAAGTTGGTGAGATAGGCATCCAGGGTGAAATCAACTTGGGTGTGCCAGGGCTGTTCTAACTGGTGGAACTTGTGTAAACGCTATCTGACATATTCAGGGATAGATTGGCGCATTTGTTCAATGGAGTTAACTAAACATGTCTGAGAGGTGACAGAGTTGCGCTGGTTGTCTGACACCAAGGAAAACAGGGAGTGAATCCACTCTTGATAGGCAGCAAACTGATCCCAGTGGTTTGTGACAGCTGCGTGTAGGGGCAAAATCTCCTGAACGTGGAGCCCTAACACCATTTGATGGTGGGCTAAGGCAGGCTGCACAAAGAATGACAGTAGATGCTCAGCGGAGCTGTTGTGTTCTGAGGCGCGGCACAGATACACAACGGGGAATCCTAACCTTAGGATTGGATTTGTACTAAGACTTGGTTAGATGACAGGGAAGGCAAATGTGTTTACCTTGCGGCCCTGGATGAATATTCTCTACTAGGCGTGGCTAGAGAGAAGCGCGGAAGTACGGAAGACACAAAGACAAAAATGTGAATAGAGCTTAATTTTATTGGTATAATAGGAAATGTATTATATAGTGGTTAGGAATACCACAAAACAACAACCATCAGAATTAACTCATTCCGCAAGTTGACTTACTGAATGTCAACAAATTGTTGACATTCAGTAAGTCAACATTATTTTGGTATTTATCCGCCAGAATTGGGCATTTCCAAAACTAAGCTAATTTTTCATAGTGCATTATTAAGTCAGAATTGCAAAATTAAAAAGGAACAGACATAATGTAGACACCATTTAAACAAAGGCTTAATTTTAAGCCAAAAAACTAATATAATTTACTATTAAAATGTAAGTTTCTTTGTACTTTTACATTAAGGTCAACTACAGTAAGTAATATCTGGATGTTGACCCCAAATAAGAATCCATAAATTTCTTAATAAAATACACAATATTAAAAAATAACTACTTTTATATTTTATACTACTGTTTTTATTAAATCTATATTAAGATAAGCATTGAACAAAGACATATGCCAACTTTCAGAGCATTCTTTGTATTATTTAGATATTTACTGTTATTTTAAACTCACTGGATAAACTATAGCTTATTTCCAGAAGTCCACTTAAGCCAACACACATATGTTAAAACTAGAATTTATATATGTAATTATAATGTCAACTTTGTGTCAAATTGACATGTTGCCTAAATTGCAACAAAGGGGTTCCGCTAAGCAAACAAAGTGACATAATTTAAGCAAGATTTAATAGGAGAGTTACTATAAAAGAACGCTGACTGCCTGAATGTTGACACCTTCACTTATTTATTAATAAAACACTGCCGCTTAACAAAAAGCACATATACAATGGTACAATAATTCAGTTCAAAGTACCCAGGGCTGTACTTTAGACTTCCCTCTACAATCCATATTATTTAGTTTTCATAAGTTACATATGCAACTCTTTAATTTTATTAAATTTAAAAATAATCAATTTTAGCCTTAAAAAACTAACTCCAGAAAATATTAACCAAGCTTTATAATTGATTTACATAGTGTTTTTCCACTTTAATGCTGACTGTCAATATGTCAACGTCAAAATTAAAGCGTTTTTTATGCTGAAAAACTAAATTAAATATTTTTGACTATTGTGACTACCAGAATGTTGACTTTTTATTTAAACATGGGTTTTTTCTATTCTTTAATAATAAACTAGCTCTAAAATTACTTTCTATACTTCTATAAACTATTTACTTAATAATAAAATTTAAAACAAGTGATTATTATTTAATTTTATTCATGTCTCACATGATTATTCTTACTTTATGAACTCTGCTCTAATTATTGTAGGAAAAATCTTCCAAGAAGCCACAAAATAACCCCAAGTCAACCAAGAGAGTACCCAAAGCCTCTGGAAAGGCCCAAAGTCTCTACCCCAACAAAAAACCAGCCAAAGAGCCCTCAACAAAACAGAAGACAAAAGAGAAGACCCCAGACCCTGAAAGCAAAGAGCCTTCCCCTGCCCCCTCCTCTTCTCCAAGCTGGTACCAATCAGAAGGAGATGAGGTTCCACTAAACAAGCAAGGAAGAAAGAAGATACCCAAGAGTCCAGAACCCTATCCAAGCCCAGATGAATCAAGCTCAAAGGAATCAAGTCCCAAGGAATCAAGCTCATCCCAGTCCAGAAAGCGCAAGAATCCAACCCCAGATAATTCCCCTCCACCGCCCAACAAATCTGCACCTCCATCCTCCTCATCAAGTATCAATAAAGAAGATCCTGATGATTACCTGTCTGACTATCATCAAGCACCAATTGGCTCATGGGATCCCCTAAAGGCTCACAATATATGTAACGTCAAAGGAGAGTTTAAGCTCCCAAAGAAGTTCCCCTGGTTTTTCCCTCTAATGTCTGTCAAAGGAGGTGCAAGTTTAGTCTGTGATGGCTATGTTTTAAATTGCAACAATCAGAAGAGAGCAGGAAGAAGCAAACATTATGTATGTGAAGATAGAAGCTGTGCTGCCAGGATCAACACAGAAGGATTGGATAAAGTCACTAGTGAAAAAGGAGAGCACATGTGCAATGCTCCAATCAATCTTATTGAAAAGCTTCTAAAGTGGTACCTCTACCAAATGGTCCCAGTCTCCAAAGATGCAAGTCTTCTGATCTGGCAGTTAAGGCCACCACACACCTAAGTAATGAGAACCTGAAGCTCATCCCTGACTGCAACCAGTTAGTGAAGTACATATGTGACAAACGCTGTGACCTAGTCCCCCATAAGAAATCAGCCATGGTTCAAGGAGAGTTAGCCTTGACAGAGGAGTTAAAGATGTTCAATGGTGATGAGGTATTCCTTTTACATGATGATGGTCCTACAGCAAAGGCAAGAATTATATGCTATGCTACACAACAGAACCTGGAGCAGTTGAGGGATTCAGAGACCTGGTTATGTGATGGTACCTTTGCAGTATGCCCCCGCCTTTTTTACCAACTATGGGTTGTACATTCTCTTATTGAAGGCAAGGTGCTCCCATTTGCCTACTTTCTGCTTCCTGGGGCAACAGAAGAGATCTACACAAGGACCTTTAAAATTCTTCAGGAGGGCATCAAAGCCCTACCCAGTAATAGAAAAAGTCCCCCTGGCCATAATACTAGAGCCAATCCAGATGATGATGAAAAGGATGAAGCCACCCTTGCTGCAGAAAAAGAAGCTCAAGATAAAGCACTTGGCCCCTCAACTATAATCATGGACTATGAAACTGCCCAGTATAACGCTTTTAAAAAATAACTTTGATGAAGAGGTACAGGGGTGTTTTTTCCATTATCAACAGGCTGTCAACAGGCAACTAAAGGGTCTACCTTAGCTCAGCAAGCTCCACCGTCTAGATACATCAGGAAAGTGCAAGTTCTTAATTTGGCAGTTTGTAGCACTAGCCTTTGTTAAGCCAGAGCATGCTGGACAAGCCTTTGAGCTCCTATGCCAGGATCCATATGCCAAGAAACATGATGGTGCCTTCTGCCCTTTCATTGAATATTATGAACCACAGTGGACTGGACGTAAGGTCACTAAGCGCTGGAGCAAGCCCAGAGCCAAAGCCAACTGGAACTGCTATCAGGCAGTTCTTAAGGATGAGATGAAAACTACTTCATCTTTGGAGGGCTGGCATAAGCATATCAAGTCCTCCTTTGGAATCAAGCCCAGATACAACACCTTCTACAAGCACCTCAAAGTCCAACAGGGGAAGACTGCTGCATCCATCAGAGATATTGAGAACCGCCCATCTAAGAAGAGGAGAACCACCAAAGAGAAACAATATCAAGATAAGATCAAGGACGTTGTCAAAGCCAAATAAAAGCTTTCAGAGATTGGAGAACACATCAAGAAGATTTTCACAGTTCTTAATGGCAACCAGGTTATTACAGTCTAGCTTTTCATTAAATTTATTGAGTATTGCCTAATTTTTTATATAGTTCTTATATATTAAGTATAATATTTTTAAATAAATAATTATTCTAAATAACTCATATATAATTTATGATACTATTTTTATAAAATCATTGATTTTCTATTGATAGTTTGATGCTTTAGACTGTATTACATGGCCTATATTGATATTTTACTAGTAAATTATATTTTTTTGTAGTTTTCAATATAGAAAAAACTTTATATTCCTGTTTCTGATTGCTATATTTTTCTATAATACGTGAAATTTTATGTAGCACCTTTTTGTATATTAGATTTATTTTGTTTTTATAAGTGGAAAAAAATTTATTATAGTAAAGATAGCTAATTTCATAGTAAAATAAAATAAAAGTGTATTTTTATGAATTTTTTAATATTCATGTATAGTTTTTTATGGACTTTTTAAAATTTATGTTGTCACATTACCCTAAAAAGTATATTGAAGCTTAATTTTTATTAAGTAAGATGTTCAAGAAACAGGTTTCTGCTTATTAAAAAAGTGTCAACATTTAGTAGTCTGCATAAGTTAAAACTTAATTCTGACTTTCCAATGCTGTTAACATTAAAGTATTTTTAATTCTGATTATTGACATATAGTAAGTCAACTTGTGGAATGAGTTAATTCTGGCAGTTGCCCACAAAATACTACCAGGACGGTAAGATCACTTGCCACAAGCATGAGTGGGGCGAGTGAGTTGCGTAGAGTCAGAAAACTGAACAATCATATTTCCTAATGCAGAAACCAGTTCATTTTGAGGGTCAAAAGCAAAAGCAAGAGATTTGTCTTCAAAATGGCCCACCAAAGGCAAAATCAAAACATGGTGAATGCTGTTATTCACAACATTGCCCCCCTCTAGATTGGCCTTAGGGGGGTGATACTTGCGGAGGAACTTGGCATGTACGTGAGCAAAAGGACGACCACTGGAGAGGAGCTTTATAGTGTACTCAGATCCTCGTTTGAAAGTCACCTCTAAAGGACCAATTCACAGGGAGTCCAGCTTATGCGTGCGCCCACCCACACGGTGTTGGTAGTACAGGACATGGTCATCAACATCAAACTCAGGCAAGGGGGAGCGCCCAGCGTTGTCAGGAGAGAGCTCGAGCACCTTAGTCTTATATGCGGAAGTGTAGGCAGTGGCCTGTATATCAATGATGCGGTTGACTAAGTCTTTGATGTGGTTGTCAGGGTTCATGGCCTTATCAGAGGAGAGTAGGGGAACCCCCAAGAGCGACGTAGTGGTGGCTTCACGCCCATACAACATGGCAAAGGGGGAGTACCCTGTGATCAAATGCCTGCTCAGACAATAGGCAAAGAGTGCAGCAGGTAAGTATAGATCCCAATTGGCAGCGTCAGAGTAGGTGAGTTTTCTCATGATAGAAACTAGTTTCAAGTTGGCACGCTCAACTGCCCCATTAGTGGAAGGATTATAGGGGGCAGAGAAATACTGGTGAGTTCCTAGAGCTTCAACAACAGAGGTTACAAGTTTGGCATTGAAATTGGTTCCGTTGTCTGATAACAGCACTTGAGGGCAGCCATGGCGGTAGAAAATATCCTGCAGCAGGAAGGCAGCAGTAGTCTTAGCGGTGATGTTTTTAGTAGGGCGAGCTTCTACCCACTTGCTGAAATGGTTGACAGCAATCAGGATAAAGCGGCATCCGGAGCGTGAACAAGGGAGAGGGCCTACAGCATCAATGCTAACTGTATGAAAAGCGTGTTGAGGGGGAACCAATTTGAATTTGTGAGAAGCAGCTCAGGGCCTCTGGAGTTGGCAGTCATGGCAACTAGCTATGACATATGGGATCAACAGGTAAAGATTCTCCCAGAAGTAATTCTTCTGAAGCCAGTCAAAGGTCTTGGCAATGCCTCCGTGGCCAGATTCTTTATGAGCTTGCAACACTAAGGAGAGGCAAAGACTGGGGCGCATGTATGGCAGGTATTGACCCTGAACCTTTTTGAAGAGTTGGTTATCATGTATGAGGGTGTCTTAAGACAATTTGGCCAGGGCAAGTTGAACCTCTTCTGTTTCACTTTCCCAGGAAGAAGGGTAGCCAATTAGCTTGTACAGGCAGTCTTCCTCAGCAGGATGTAGGGCAAGGATGGGCATTTGGGACAACCCATCAGCATTCTGATGTTGAATCCCGGGGCAATGGATCACAGTGAAGTTGTAACCTTGCAGGCAGAGAGCCCATCTGGCTAAGCGTCCTTCAGGCTCCTTAAGTTGTTGTAACCATTTGAGCAAAGCATGGTCAGTGACGACAGTGAAATGGGTACCATACACATAGTGGCGGAATTGTTTGACTGCATGCAGCACAGCAAGGCACTCCTTCTCTGTAACACTATAATTCTTTTCATGCTTATTTAGCACACAGGAAGTATAGGCTACAGGGTGGTCCACACCTTCATTGTTGAGCTGAGCCAAGATAGCCCCAATAGCAAGGTCACTAGCATCAGTGTACAAGATGAATTCCTTATTGTAATTGGGGTACACTAAAATGGGCGCTTCTTTGAGTTTCTGCTTTAGAGTCTCAAAGGCCTGCTGTTGGCTGGCGGTCCATTCAAAAGGAACATTACGCAACAGTTGGACCAGAGGTTTGCTAGTATCAGCAAAATCAGGAATGAATTGTCTATAGTAACCCATCATGCCCAGAAAGACTTGTACTTCTTGTAGGTTGGTGGGCGGAAGCATTTTTTCAATGGCTTCAACCTTCTTGATCATTGGACAAATCCCTGTCTGGGTTACTTCATGGCCCAGGAATTCAAGGTGTTCTTTGAAGAAAGCACACTTAGAGGGCTTTAACTTGAGGCCAGCTTCTCGGATCTTTATGAACACCTCTTTAAGATGGGCTAGGTGATCATTGAAAGTTGCGCTGAAGACTGTTATATCATCTAGATAGACTAAGACACACAACAACTTCAAGTCACGCAGGATGGAATCCATGGCCCTCTGGAAAGTTGCTGGGGCATTACAGAGCTCTTGCGGCATGCAGGCAGGTTCAAAAAGTCCTTTTGATGTGATGAGCGCAGCCTTCTGACAGTCTTCAGGAGAGAGGTCAACTTGCCAGTAACCAGATGCCAAATCTATGGCAGAGAATAACTTAGAACCCCCAAGGCGTTAGAGAGCGTCATCAATGCGGGGTAAGGGATAGGAATCTTTCTTGGTTAGAGAATTCAACCTTCAATAGTCCATCACAATCCGGTGGCCCTCATCCTTTTTCTTTAAGATGAGCAGAGGAGAAGCCCAGGGACTTTGAGAGGGAGCTAGCAGTCCAGCATCCAGCAGTTGTTTGAGCTCCTTAGAAACCTGCACATCTTCCACTCAGCTGCGGCAATATGGCTTGGCACAAAAGGGGGGAGCATCTCCTGTGTCAATCTGATGAATCAAACCTTTGGCCAGCCCATAATCTGTACTATCTTTAGCAAAGATGTCTGAGAATTGGTCTAGTAAATCAAGCACCTCTTTCTGTTGAACCGGGGACAACTGAAGGAAGTCTTGGGCAGTGAACAGAGATAGAACTTGAGGCTTGTCTTTGGGTAGGTTAAAGTCTTGAAAAGTTCCAAAAGGGTGAAGGGACAAGACGTCAGGGGCATTTAAAAACTTTCTGTAACCAACAACCTGTCCTATGGATATAGTCATAGGAAGCACAGTAAGGTTGGCAACTAGTAATTGAACGGGATCCTTGTGGGAGACGTCCAGAATTCCAGGAAAAAGGTAAAGCTTTCTTACGCCCCAGCAAAGGAGGGGAGTACAGCTCTAAGAAAGTCCGTTCAGGTAGGTTATATGATATCTGGGATTTTATGATGGCCTGAGAACCTGGAGGGATGATAACAGCAGACGTGGCCATGAGAGGAATTCCCTCAGTTGCAGGACAAGCCATGGGAAGACACTTCATGTTGGTGGAATGGGTTCAGTATTTTAGGGTGAAAACCCCAGTGGGGTACTCCAGAGTACATGTCTTCAAATGTTTACCAGGAACTTTGATTGGCTCCTCAAGATGAGAGGGACTCTGTACCCTAGGATAGAAAGATACCCATCCTTCAGGTTGATGATCCCATTATATTCCCAAAGGAACTGGGTACCAACCAAAAGGTCACAGCTCTCATTTTCTAGAACAACAGCCGGTGCAGCCAACAGGAGTTTACCAAATTGCATTGGTAAGGCAGAGTACGCACCAAGGGCGCAAGTCATGGAGAGACCAGCGGTGCCATAGGATTGATGGTAGTTGAGGTCGGGGGCCAGCTTAAGTTTCTTCACCAGTTTAGAAGAAACAACGTTGACAGGATATTTGGTGTCCAGAACAGCTTTGATTTTTACTTTCTGAATAGATATCTCTACCCGCTTGGTGGTGCGTCCAAAGGGTGGTAGAACAGCCAAGATATCCTGCGCCTTGGCTAATTCCTTGTCCCATTTCTCAATCATGCATCTTAGTCCTGGGAACTCCTTATATACGGTTTGGAGAGGGAGTGAGACAGATACATTCTTGAAAACGGCGTCTGCAACTTCAGCAGCTTCCTCTGATGATTCCACTAACACAGGGGACTGTTTTGCCTGAGTAAGATAGGGGCAGGAGACAGCTGCTTTGGCCTCAGACAAGGACTTGGTGGTAGTGGTAGTCTTCCCAGATTGTAGCTTGTAGGGAACTGCAATAGTCTCTGGGACAGCAAGAACAGAATACCTGTATGCATCAGGGTCTTCAACATCAGATTCATTCACATCAGAATCGTCAGAAATGTCATGGAACAGGAGGAGGATAGGAGGAGCTTCATCATCAGCAGGCTCAGAGTCAGTAGCAGGCGGAGGTGTAGGAGGAGACTGGGAAGAATTGTCAACCAAGACTGTCTCTGCCTCTAGGTTGACTGTTCTTTTCCCGACTGATCCTTGGGATCAGCTCCCTCAACCTGCAGATTGGTGCAAACGCAAGAGTGGTGACCTATCTGACCGCAGTTGTGGCAGCCCTGACGTTGAGGAGGATTTTATGAGTTCATAGTGAGGATACAAGGGCCGCAAGAAGAAGAGCCAGAGTTGGAAGCAGCACAACTCTCCCAAACGACTGCCCCAGAATGGGTAAGATGCATATCTTGTAGCAGTGTCTTTATACTTTTCATGGAGGACAGCATAGCCTTGTGGGCCTTGAAATGAAGACACAGGAGTTGATTCACCTTGAGGGCCTGGGCGCAGGACATATACGCTTCATGCGCCGTCAATTGTCTGCTTGTTATTAATTGTTGTCCCTCCATGTAAAATCTGTCTGCAAATTTGGCTAACGTCTCTTTGGGTTTAAAAGATATGTGCATGAAGGCATCCTTTTTCACCTCCAGGCTAAGCACACCACCAAATTTATCAATCAGGAGCTGTTTCATGTCTTCCCAGGTCTCAATGGTGGGTAGCTCTGGCACAACTACTTCTTGACAGGTCAGGTGTAGAAAGGTTAGAATGTGTTCCTTCTTAACCTCATCTGATGATTGCCTCATGGCAGCTTCATAAATAGTTAAGAAAGCAGCAATAGTTGGGTTTTTGGGATCAAAGACTTGCTTAAAGATAGGCTTGAAGTGTTCTTTGGAAGCTGGGCCACCATTGCTGCTATTGAGTACGTTGATACGTGGGGGAAACCCTGCCTCAGATTCAGAGGGGGGTTGTCTAGCCCACAGCTGACAAACACTTTCTTCAAGGGTCATCAGAGTCTCAATAGTTCTGGCACCCATAGTGTTGGCTAGAGTAGTCTGTTGTTCAGTAACATCTAGGTGTTGTCCTTGGGTAGTGACAACAGTGGAGAGCTCAGCCAGCCGTGAAGTAAGGGATGGCCCTACTGACAGGCAGGGGGCAAATCTGTTGTTTACCAAATTGATCAGCTCACTCATCTCCTGTACGTCTCTGTCCAACTCAGTCTGATCTTGTTTCAAATGGTCCACCTAATTAGCTAGGGCAATCAACTCCCTAGCACAGTGGATCCAAGGAACCCCTGCCAACCCAGGACAACAGCCATCTTCCTCGTTAACCCCAAGTGGGCTAGCAGCGTCCGTCACTACCTCGTGTAAAGCAGCAACTTCTTGCTGTAGTTCTGCAACCTGAGCAGTCAGCGCAAGAACCTGGGGGTCAGGTTGAGGCATTTCAGTAGGACGTTCTTGGCTACAAGTGGAAGCGCGTAATTCTTGGATGGCCTCCCAGATCCTCTGCTCTCTGGCCACCAGATCATCAGCAGGAGGAGAAGGTGGAACATCAGGTTTGGGAGTAGACAGCTCATTCACCTGACTCTGAAGTTTGGCTATAGCAGCAGTGGTAGCTCTCTCTTGATTGAATTCTGCACTGAGCTCATTTAGACCTTGGGCAGCAAGGTCAGCTACCTGTTGCTTTTGCTCAAAGGAATAGACACTGAATGCATTGAGCTGTTGCACTAGGAGTTCAAAGTCAGAGAGATAAGTGTTTAGGGTGGAGTCTACTTGAGTGCGCCAGGGTTTTTCTAACTGGTGAAACTCATGTAGCCGCTCCCTAACGTATTCAGGGATGGACTGGCGCATTTGCTCAATAGAATTTACTAAATGTGTTTGAGAGATGACCAAATCACGCTGATTGTCAGATACCAGGGAGAACAGGGAATGGATCCATTGTTGGTAGGCGGCAAACTGGTCCCAATGATGGGTAACAGCTGCTTGTAGAGACAAGATCTCTTGAACGTGGAGTCCCAACACCATCTGGTGGTGGGCCAAGGCGGGCTGTACAAAGGATGACAGCAGGTGTTCAGCGGAGCCAGCCACTGAGAGAAGATGTTGTGGAAACTGAGGGGCCACAATTAACTCATAGTATTTGGCACAGCTAAACTGTAGCTGAAGGCGAGGGATGGCCCTGTCCTGAGCTATCCCAAGGGCTACCGCCATGACTTGTTCCAAGTCAGGGATACCCATGGGGTAAGCGGCTAGGCGGGGACCATTCCCAAGGTTCAGTACAGTAGGGACAATAGGCGGGTCAGTGATGTCTTCCTCAATAGGAGGGCTGGTAATTTCAGGTGAGGTCAACTCCCAAATAGGTGGAGGTGAGGGACCTGAAATGTAGATGCATAAGGGGTAACCAAGGGGCTTACAGCCCATGTAGTGAGCACCATTTTTGTTGTGTTCTGAGGCGCGGCACAGATACACAACAGGGAATCCTAACCTTAGGATTGGATTTGTACTAAGTCTTGGTTAGATGACAGGGAAGGCAAATGTATTTACCTTGCAGCCCTGGATGAATATTCTCTACTAGGTGTGGCTAGAGAGAAGCGTGGAAGTACGGAAGACACAAAGACAAAAATTTGAATAGAACTTAATTTTATTGGTAGAATAGGAAATGGATTATATAGTGGTTAGGAATACCACAAAACACTACCAGGACGGTAGGATCACTTGCCACAAGCATGAGTGGGGCGAGTGAGTTGCGTAGAGTCAGGAAACCAAACAATCATATTTCCTGATGCAGAAACCAGTTCATTTCAAGGGTCAAAAGCAAAAGCAAGATATTTGTCTTTGAAATGGCCCACCAAAGGCAAAGTTGAAACATGGTGAATGCCGTTATCCACGACAGGAGCCAGCCGCTGAGAGGAGGTGCTGTGGGAATTGAGGAGCTACAATCAATTTGTAGTATTCAGACCAACTGAACTGCAACTGGAGGTGAGGGATGGCTCCTTCAAAGGCTATCCCAAGGCTACTGCCATGACTTGCTCTAAGTCAGGGGTACCCATGGGGTAAGCAACTAGACAGGACCATTTCCAAGGTTCAGTACAGTAGGGACAATAGGCGGGTCTGCAATGTCTTCCTCAATAGGAGGGCTGGTAATTTCAGATGAAGTTGGCTCTTTTATAGACAGAGGCAAAGGACCTGAAAACGTGTATGCAAAAGGGATAACCAAGGGTCTTACAGCCCCTGTAGTGAGCACCATTTTTGTTGTGTTCTGAGGCGCAACAAAGATACACAACAGGGAATCCTAACCTTAGGATTGGATTTGTACTAAGTCTTGGTTAGATGGCAGGGAAGGCTATGTGATTACCTTGTGGCCCTGGATGAATAATCTCTACTAGTTGTGGCTAGAGAGAGGCGCCAAAGTACTGGAAGACACAAAGACAAAAATTTGAATAGAACTTAATTTTTATTGGTGAATAAGAAATGTAATATATAGTGGTTTAAAATACCACAAAACAATACCAGGATGTTAGGATCACTTGCCACAAGCATGAGTGGGGCAAGTAAATTGTGCAGAGTCAAGAAACCAAACAATTGTATTCCCTGATTCAGTCATTAACTCATTTTGAGAGACAAAAGCAAAAGAGAGAGATTTGTCTTTGAAATGGCCCACCAAAGGCAAAATCAAAACATGGTGAATAGCAGCATTAATAACAGATATACTTAATAAGTTGTTCACAATCAGGGAAAATTTTAAGGTTCACTTTGCTCAGATGCTTAATGGAATTTACTGTCAGGTGAGTGGCCTTTGTGTCTTTTGATACTGGGACCATTTGGAGTAGGTACCAAGTGAGCAGCTTCTCAATCAAAGTGGTGAGAGGAACAAAGGTATTTTCCCCCTTTTCCAAGGTTCTTTATTCCAGACTTAAGTATTATGGCGTGCAGGGCAGCTTCTTTCTTCATATGTGAAATGTTTGATCTTTCTTTCTTGCTTCTGATTATTGCATTTAAACGTATAGTCATCACTGACCATGCTTGGGCCACCTTTGACTGACATCACTGGAAAATAATTTGAGAATCTCTTTGGGATCTTGAAGGAACCCATAACATTGTAAAAATTGTGGGCTTTTATTGCATCCCATGGCCCAAGAGGGGCATGTTGAAAACAAGGAAAGAACTCATATGCCTCATCATCTTCATGTTCACCAGAAGAGGGTTGAGGGAGGGTTTGGGTGAGGGTTCAGAAAAGGACTTAAAGTTTGCCTTTTCTTCTTCTTGTTGATGGAATCTAATTCTCCCTCATACTCATAACAGCTATGAGAGGTCAAACCATCATCATAGTTCTTCTCAGTAGCTGAAGGTGTGGAAGTTTTCTTTTTTAGGCTGTCTCTTAAGAAATTTCTTTGTATAAGAAAAAGCCTTAGGCTTAACAGTGTCCTTGGCAGTTTTTTATTGGGTTGTTTTTTATTGGTCTGGGGCTTCTTTGATTTATTATATAAAGAAAAAGGGGTTGGAGAAATAACTGTGAGTAAAGTATAGAAAAATGAAATTTTAAGCTGAAAAAATATTAAGTTGTGGAAAATTATTATATAGACTATGCAAAAAACTTCAATATTATTGAGATATGCAGTAATAAGGGTTTTTATTAAAAAACTGGACAAAATTACCTTTAAATATTTAGCATCAATATTCTAAGTGATGATATAAAACAAAATTATGAATTTAGACAGTTGAACTAAAATATTGTCTTAATTATGACTGTTGATTTGTAGACATTCGGAATTATTGAGGTAAATCACTATGTAAAAAACATATAATCTTAATTAAATTAAGATTGGGTTTGAAATTTAGTCTGAAAATAGGCTATTTGGGATTTGGGCTATAATAAAGTTATATTCATATTACTTTTAAATACTAAGTAGTACATATATGTAATAAGTAGTTTTATTATTATGTGAAGTTTTGGGGTTCTAAGAATACCATTAAGTAAGCTTAAAATATTAAGCCATGTTATTCTCTTATTAAATCAGTGAAGGTGTCAACTTTGCTGTTGTTGGCCTTCTTTTATAGCAAAGCAACTATTAAATCTCTCTTAAATTATGTTGTTGTGTTTGTTCAACTTATTCTCCTTGTCTCACTTTTGCTTTTGTATTGATTTTTCTTTGTGTTGACATTAAATGACACTATATAAATCATAGTTTCAACATATATAATCTAGCTTAATTTGATATTTAGGAGTTAACCTGAACACATCCAACAGTTTCAAAGCTATAATAAACCACTAATATAATATACAACAAAGCTTGGAATTTTTACTCACTATATTTCAAAGAACTATGAAACAAAGGGCCAAATATAAATATAAATGACTTATTTTAAGTGAAGATATTCCAGATTACATGGGTTTTTATCAAGAAATATAATAAACTGTTAATTTATGTTGACATTGTGTAGATTCATTATTGAAGTTGGGCTTAAATTATTATTATTATAATTTGGCATTTTAATAGTAATTTGCTTCTTCTTTTGTAATAAAAATTAAGCCCATATTAATTGATGTCAACATTGGCTTTGTTTACTCATTAAATACCCTTCTGACTATATGATACAGTATAAAAATTAGTTTATTTAGCAATCAGCTGGTAGGCTTCAGCCTAAGTGTCAAATTAAAGTTGTCATGCAGATAGTTTTAATGCTGACAGTTGCCTATATTTTACACTAATACTTGCATTTTACTTAAATCTGAGTCCATTTTGTTTAAACCTGAGTATTTTTGCTTAGCGCCATAGCTTTAAAAACTACTGAAATACATGATTTTCAAATTTTCTGTAAATTTTGATTGCTTATAAGTTAATGATGTTTTTCTTATAAGTTATAAAAAGTATTCAGGAAACAAATAAAATATGAAACTTGAAATAGGAATAGGAGGCGCATCTTTGAAAAGTAAAGTAGTTTTCAAATTTGTTGAGATGAAAGAAACCAAGTCTCTCCAGAAAAACCAACTCTGCCCAAAAGAAACGTTAAAAAAAGGCCATGCATATATATTAATAATGGTTTTGAATACGTTTTCATTTTTTTCTGGGCTGGGCTGATTTCATTACAGGATTAGTGTATTTCATTTTAGATACATTTGATTACTTTTATCTTACCAGGTTTAAAAACTGCTGTTTGAAGCCAGTAAATTTTCTTGGGAATGCCTTCTAGAACCATTCATTTTAGTGCATTTCTCTTATTTTGCCAAACTAGACAGAAGCATTATTTTGGATACAGGATAGTAAGCATTTTACCCTCTTTACTATTGCGTTAACAAGAAGTTAAATTCCATAGCAAAGGAATGTGAAGTATATGTAATCGTATCACAACAAAAAAAATTCACCAGATTTGAGAAAGTATGGAGAATTTGATAAAATTGTATGAAAATTTGAAGTTGGTAGTGAAACAAATTTACTTATCTAAATAGCAACTATGGTTGAAATTATGAAGTAAGATTTATCAAATGTTACTGTAAGTTACAAACTACGTTGTGATTAACTCATATTAAGAAAGGACGACCAGTGTGCCGCTAAGAGCAGACAAGAAAAACCACTTTCTGTACTACGTGAGAAGAGATATATCGGTAGAGATGCTCTATAGACCCTCAAACAACCAACAAGATTCTATTACAGATGAAATCTTGAGAGTTGAGCAGCACTATAATTTATTGGGCATCGGTGGTAGACTTGGAAGCATCCTTTCCTCTTGGGAGGGCTGGGCGGATTCGCCATCCTTTCATTTTACGCTTGATAGCATCAAGTGCTCTATCACTTTGGGCCTTCCCAAAATCTTCGAGCTTAGGAGGTTGTGGATAGTTGAATTCTTCAGCAAGGGTAACAATAGCTTTTTTGTGAGAGGGTAAGCGATATCTTCTATTGGAATGATGCTCTCTAGCTATTCTACCCTGGTAGTTCATAGTACGCACATCCTTAACTTCCACTTTGTATAGGTTGGTGAGAAAATCACGGATATCAATCTTTCCCAAGTTAATAGGGACCCGGAAAGCCACCTGGTTAGGTGGTAAGGTTGTTCGAATCATTGTGAACACAAAGTTCGGGAAGTAAACTAGCTTTTTGCCGAAACTCATGGCTAAAAAACAGATGAGAATGAAAAAAAGTAAAATGTTGTGTCAAAACATATTTGAAAAAGAGTTTAAGCTGAAGCAACCTATCGTTAGAAAAGGGACATTTAAAGCTGCTTACATTAACTTTCACTTTAAAAACAAAGAATATTTTTTAGATAAAAGGAAGCTACGAATTCACTTGAAATCAAGTTACAATTACATCGAGACAGGGAAATAAAAAACGAGATCAATTAAAATTAAAATGTGAAGAGAGAATGATTTTTTAAATTCAAAAGTTTAAATAGCCAATCATATGTAAGTGTAGCAAATCAATCTAATTTTGATTTTATTCCTAGACAATGTGATAGCGTTAACCTCGAATTCGAATAAATCGGTTAACGCTATCCGATAGCTAGAAAAGTGAATTCAGTTCACTCCAAAGAAACTGACCTTTATCTAGGGAAGGGACGGAAACAGCAATTGTGCAAACACAGTGTCACAAAAACCATTTTTTTGGATGTTTTGGATTGGTTCACAAAACAATCCATGTGATTTTGTGTCACAACTTTTGGAGTAGGTCATAATTTGTGCCTCACTCCATTGTGTAGATCACAAAAAATAAAAGGAAGGTGGTTTTCATGGATGAAACATATGATTTCATTTTGTGAAGGGGCACAGGATGTAAAATTAGAGGAAGTTCAGTTGTGGGACTTTATTTTTTAAATTGAATTTATTAAAGCTTTACCTTCTATTACCTCACAATGATAGATTTGATCGTACCACAGTTTGCTTTAGATAATTATATTAAAACACCAATCAAAATATTTATAACTATCTACTTCAATTGAAAGGAATAGCTTGTATACTTATGATTGGACACAACACAAAACCACATGAAATTGTGCTTGGTCACATCACAATTCATGCAGATTTGTTTTGTGACTTTTGGAGCAGGGCACAAAATGTGGCAATTGAAATTGTGTACTGCTCCTTAAAAACACAAAACTAATCCACATGAATTGTGATGTGATATGAAGGTCACAAAATGAATTGTGCTCAACTGACAAAGTCACAAAACCAATTGTGCCAATCAAAGCTTGGTCACAAAACCAATTGTGTAGATTTTGGTGCCAGTCCCAACCCTGCCTTTATCCTCTTTTGTTTTTGGTATTTTTGAAGTTCACTGCTACAAAATTTTGAGGGTCACACCTACCTCATTCCTCAGATTTCTCTGCTGTTGTTGTGTGCCTGTTGTGATGACCCTCATCCTGTTACTAAGACTCCTGAGGCTTCTCTTTCCTCTTCCAGTGTGGTTCCACTCCCTAAAAATCTCCCCTTAGCTGTTCAATCTGAACCCCTTCCTCTGTCAAGTTTTGGGATGCTCAAAATGGTGGACATTTTAGGAGTCAAAGTATTAAGTATGGATCTGCTCCTATGAGAATTATTGCAACAATTAAGTGCCAATAGATGCTGATTGATTGAAAGAAGTAGGATATTTCTTATGGGATAAAGCCCGCCTCTGGCACCAGGACCTTGTTTTCTCTAGCTGAAATGACTAGAAAACTAAGGCCCTCATTTGCTTTGTGATCCATGAGCCTGATTCCTGTCATTGTCTGAACCAGATTAAAATCTCCCAATTCATCAATATTCAGGACTTCATTATTACCTTCCAAGATAGAAATATTGCTATGCTTACATAGCATGTCAAGTCTACTGCTAGTACTGAGCACACTATGGCTGCTGATACCTTTCAAAAGCTTATTGAAATCCCACCTTTGAAGCTGCCTTGACTCATTTATAAAAAAACTCTCATTTGTAAGGAGAAACCTTGTTATGGGCTACCTTAGGTGCAACCAAGGGACCCAGTGGATAAATCCTAACTTTAGGACTGGGTTTGTACAAAGCCATAAGGTTAGTTTTCAGGGATGAATATGTTAAGTTCATGCCCCCTCTGGCGCTTGATAGGAAATCCCACCCTAGAAAAACCAAAAAAAAACGCCCCAGGAAGTCTGCCTTACCCCTCTCCAAGATAAAAGACTTGGTACATGAAGTGGAAGAGAAATATATCCTAGCTTATCCCCATAATTCTATGACACTCTCCCCTGAAGTGACAGTCCCTTCCTGGGATAAACCCCTGTCAAAATTAGGGGTCCTTAATCCTTGAGATTAATCCCCTTTTGAAGTATTTTCTTTTCAACCAATCAAAAGGCCAATTTCTAATATCCTCATCTTCCTCTTCCTGCTAATGATGTTGTCATGGGTTTTATAATAGAGCTCTAGGGCGTGGTTAAGGTTAGATGGCAATCAGCACTATTTAAGAAGAAATAATATGGGTATAGCAAAAAAATTTTAAGTTACTTGAGCAACAGAAGGCCAAATTGGGAGGAGGGCTTCATCATTTGAGAACCTCTAGAAGTGGAGAAAACAATTGAGGTTAAATTGAAGAGATGAATATGATTTGTAAAGGAAAATTGGAGTAGTAGCTAGATGTCAAGGCCTGATAGAGAGCAGTCCAAGGGATGGCCAGTGAATCAGCGGTGGCCTACACTGCCAAGGAGGCCATATTCTTAAAAACAGGAGCCATCAGGCCCAAGAATTCAAGCATTTTGAAGAACTGTTTTATTTTCCAAGGTGAATAAGATATCTAGAAACAAGTTTCTGGAGGGGAATGGGAAAGTTTTAAGGGCTTGTAGTATGGGGAAGGCAGGGATTCTTCAACATCTGGTTGGTTGGCACAAATATTTTCAGCAATCATAGGGCCCACATTGGAATTCAGTTTGATGGTGTACATATTTGAAATTCCTGCAACCAGCAGGCTGAGCTTATAACGCTAAATGGCAAATATTGTGTGATTAATTTATCAAAATTAATTGTCATGCCTTGCATCAAAGGGCAGGCTGTTTAATGTTAAGTTAAAGAAAGGATTTAACGGTTGAGTCTTTCTTTTTAAGAAAGATTCAAAAATTTTAAATAATTTATATTCTTAATTATATTTACCTTTGGCTTTTACCCACTTTTGCTCAATTTTTGATTGTTTGGATCTTCATTTTACTCTCAACTTCATTTTTCCTTTAAATTCTACTCTAAAAATCATTAGAGTATAGTATTTTTGCTTACCTGCTGACGTAAACTCAATTGCTCAATTTACTTTACAGTTGCAGATCTTTGGGTTTGATTTCACCAAGCCTTCTGTTCCCCTCTTTCTTTCAGGATTGTCAATTTTCTTCCCCTTGAAACCCAGACCCAAGGGCAGGATTCAAACCCTGACCCCAAGCTCCTGCAGGCTGCCTGCCTGCATTTTCCTGGAGTCAAGCCCCTGCAAGCTGAAGCCAAAGATTATTGTCCAAAAGGTGAAGCTAGCCAAACCAAAGGAATCATCACACCAAATGGAGGATAATCAAGGCGCCTAATGGAGGCAACAAAATTCCTACCATATGCTTCATGGGCTTGAAGACTGCCTTGGTGGCCAATCAGGATGTGTCACCTGAGGAAAGCATGGGCCCAGGGCCCAACCCCATGACTGCAACCCAAGAACAAGAGAATCAAGTTGCCAATTCAAGATTTCTGACCAATGAAAGAACTCCCAGCCCAGGTGCCCTTTCACCGCCTTTGAACCAGAGTGTCTAGACCTCCCAGCCCCACATTTCCTGATGCCCTGATGAACCCCCCATGGAAAATATTAAGTTTGGAGGTGGGGTGCTATATAGACTAAAGGACCCCACGCTCCAAACTTATTGCCATTTTTGAATAAAGGTTATGTTATTTTGGCTTCCACAGCTGCTGTCTTATTTTATCTTTGCCATCTATCAATTCAGTACAAGATCACTCTGCCTTTTTCCTGCAGATTCCTGTCATCTAGGTGTCCCCTTTGATCCTGTTCACTTCACAGAGTACCCTTTGAAACCCAAGTATAAGAAATACACCCCGTAAAAGATCCTTGAGCTAGATCCCTTGGCCCGCATAAAATCAGCAGCTAGATACAACTGTCAAGGCCCCTGGATCCTATTGCCACCAAAATTGTTTAGAGACAATTTCAACTACCTGCCTGCCTATAAACTTGATAGGGAACTTCCTATGACTCCTAAGCCAATGCCTGCCTCCTTGTCTGGCCTCCCAACTGACCACACTAGCAAGCTGTTAGGGATTGTGTATATCACCCTCACAGGGATGATTGACACTATAATCCTGGCTGCTGGTCTGTGGTCCTGGGTGGAAAAGTCCTTCTCCTACCTATTTAAGTTAGCTCCTCTCTTGTGGTGGGCTCTTCCTGCAAAAAACTCTGCCTGCATAATCCCTGAAAATGATAGGCTGGCCGCCCAAGACTGGATCCCTGACATTATGGCAATCTACCTTAAATCTGCTACCCTGAGTTCCAAGATGTTTATAGTTATTGGGGCATCTTGTATGATTTTGTTATTGATAATCACTTATTACACCTTTAATATGACCAAGAATCTGATCTCTTCCATTTTATCATGAATGACATTTCAATACTTGTATTAAAAACCTGGCAATCAAACCCTGGTCCTCAGGAGACACCTTTCACTAACCAGGATGGACAGGAGACAGCAAGACTGCCAGTTAGGCCAAACCCTGGACCACCAACCATGCCTTTCCCCAACCAGGAAAAACAGAAATCTGTCAGCCTGTCAAATATCAAGACTGAAAGTTTGAAATCAACATTGGAAACCCCAGAATCAAACCCTGACCCTCCAAAGGCAAATTGAGTCACTCAGGAGAGACAGGGACCCACCAACTCATTGAGTTGCAAACCCAAGTTGTTGAATTACTCCAAGACCCGCCAGACTCTTAAGGATGTTTCCCCAAATGGTCACTAGATTGCTGTTAACCATGTGCCACCAGAGACCCAGTACTATTCATAAGTTGTAGCTTGCCTAAAGGAGGTTAAAAAAAGGCCCACTGCTAGCCCTGCCAATGATCACCAGCTACTTCCAGTCTCCAGTCCAGAATGGGTAAAGCAATCGGTCTGCTCAGGTGATATGGTGAACAACAGCGGCAGAACAAAGCATCACCACTTTTATTCACTAGAGCAAGCATAACCAGGACCCACCGCCCTTGAAACCAAAAGACAAGATCTATGTCCTGTCGGTGAATTGTCCCCAGAACTGAAGCCCGCAAAAAGTGAAGTAGCAACATCATCTGGTATAGGAACTCTGATGTTATGGGGATGAACCCCATTGTCATTTTCAATAAAAAAGTTTTATGAACCTTTGGTTCAAACAAATCCTACCTTATCTAGTCTTAGTGATCTTCCATCTTAACTCCATCCAAGTAGACAATCAGGCAACCACCCCCTCCAGAGACCAACCTACCAACCTGCCAACCTGCCTCAGGCACTATACCATCCCCCTGGAGCACCCTTTGGACCTGTGCATTTTACCAAATATCTGCCCAACCCTGCCTACTTGGAGTACGACTTGGAGACCATCCTCATTGCTGATCCCTTAGCAAGGAATAGAGAGACTGAATACATAAGACACAAAGGAAAGTGATATGGGGTGCCGCCCCTATTTTTCAAAGACAAGTACAATTATCTGCCTGCATACTTTGTCCCCATGACTCCGCCCTTAACCCTGCAACCCAACTGCCCAATGGAACCATCACCCGCCGCCAAGACCACGTCCACCCAAATGTTTGGAGTACTCTACATTACTTTGACAGGATTGGTAGATTCTATGGTGCCCAACTCAGGGCCTTGGTCCTTGATTGGGCAATCTGTATCATATATCATCAAGTTAGTATCCATCCTATGGTGGGAATTACCCACTGGCCTGGTGGTACCCCGTCCTGAGTCACCTTATGCCTCTACCTATGCCTGGCTTCCTGACATTATGACAATCTTTTATAAACATAATAACCTGGGCCCCAAGATGTTGTTAACACTTGGGGCTACTTGTTTGCTTTTTTTTATGATAATCAATTATTACACCCATAAAGCAATTGTGGTGAAATAGCCATGAGCTATGATGCTATTTACCAGCTTCTGTTGGCCAGACTAGGATATAGGACTTATCTGTTGTCCATATAAAGCTATAGTGTAAGGTCTTGCCCATAGTGGTGCAAGGTTATAAACTAAAGCGTGTAGAGCATTAGGATTAAGATTCAGAGGTATAAAAATGTAGGAACTGTCTGTAACATGACTTTACAGAATCATGCCAAGAATCTATACTGGGTTACAAAAGGAGTAATAGAGTTTAAGAACCCTAAATAAAAAAGATGAAACAAGGTATTTAATAGTGAACAATTATTAACTAAGGGAATGTCAATATTGGGATACTCTTCATCAGCAAACTGGTACATATAACTATTAAAAGATTCATTAAGGGAAAATAATGGATACAACAAGTCTAAAGCTTGTTGTTTTACAACTTCCATTTATTCAAGAAAAGAAGAAAAGAAGAGATGAAAATTTAAAATGAATTAATAAAAAATGTATAAATTTCTAGAAATTAAAATTTCAAGTTAAAAATTGATAAAGATTTGAAGGGTAGAAATCACTTAGAATTTTGGCTTAAAGCCTACTCTTCATAAGCTCTTTATTTATAGAAAAGTCTTTGCCAGTTGTGTGAATGATAGTCATGGGGAAAGCAGCCAAGAAAAGGATAAAATGGAGAAAGTTGGGTAAAACCTGGAGGAAAAAGAACAACAGAAACCCAGTAAAAACTGCAGATCAGCACATAAGCTGGAGAAGAGCGGCATTGACATAAGCAGGAGGCTCAAAAAGTAAGTAAATTGTGAAAATTATTCTAAATTTGAAGTAGAATATATAAAGCTAATAGAATAGCTGGGAAGAAGATTGGGACAACAACAACATCAATTCAAACGCAAATAGGCGTGAAACAAGGTAACTAACTTAAAATACTTAATTATTAACTCTTTAAATTAAAATTTCAAATATTTAAAAATAAGCAAAAGATTAACCAAAGCAAAAACAAATAAAATACTCTAAAAAGTCTGCCCTTTGGGGCATGATATATAGCTTTTATCTGTCAGTCATAGGAGGCCATGGGTCACACCTGTTGTCCATCAAAGCTATAGGCTTTATCTGTTGGCCAGAAAAGTCTATAGGTCAAAGATGTCGGCCAGATCATTCAACATGTCATATCTGTCACTCAGATAAAGTATAAGTGATCTGTTAAACTGTCTGTTTCATAATCTGTCCAGATTATGACCAATTTGCCACATTTGCCTTTGGAACAACTAGTTACTGACTGAAACTGCTGATCTAACTTACAACCAATCTTGTCAGTTGTAATCTACACATAAAACTGTAGCAACTAACTTGATTGATTGTCAATATTCCATATTGTTGATCAACATTTTAGCTGGCTATCATCTCACAAATGCCTAAATAATCTTCACTTGACTTATGTAATAAATTAGAGACCTTTTATTGTAAACTGAATACTGTTGTTTCTCCTTTAACTTGGATAAGTTACTTGTCAACTGCATTTGCAGAGGTGCAGACCTTGGGTCTGTACAACCTATGATAGCTCATGTAAGCTAAAAACAGATGTTGAGCTTGTGTTTTCAGCACTGTTAATATAGATACACCTAGAAATCATAAGTCTGATGTATGACAGTTATCAATTCTTAATCATCTCTTCCCCTTCCCCAGTATCCATTATCTGGCCGGATTCTGACTGATTAACATACACCCATTCCTCCGCCAACCCTGTTCTGACTCTGTTGTCTTGTTGCCAACCGGCAACTGAATCATTCCCAAAGTATATATTGTCTATCTGGTATCTGACTGACTACTATACACCAACTCTGTATCCTGTCCTATTGCCAACCAACATCTGAACCTTTTCTGCTGTTGTTAATACTATGATCTTAATATATTGACAATAGTTGACAACTGCTCAGTTTTATGCTGGCAAGGTGTCATAAATGTAGCAGTAAAGGATGATAATTTCTATGAACAGTTAGTCAGGACCCTATTTCTTAATACTACACCTTCAGATAGTATAGTGGCAGCCTTTAGTAGGACAGAAGAATATAAAGGTATAATGGCAAAACTGGTTCTTTATTTGATATGTTAGAAGGTTATATAGTGGGGGCGGGGGAATTATTGCCAAAGGAAAGAGGCACCAAAAGAAGGACTTGCCATATGGAGGCAGTGGAGAATTGGCATTGGAAAGTGCCTTGGCAAGAAAACAACCGGTTTCACGCGCCTTGCCAAATGGAGGAAAGTGGCTCTTAAATGCTTCAATTCTATTATTACCTGCAGAAGTTAAGACCAAGCTCTATGCGCAATAAGCATTTGCTTCAAATGGCGCTTTTTAGGCACAATTAAACAATTTAACAAGTACAAAATAGTAAACGTGGCAAAAAAAGTGGGTGATTGGGCAATTGTTCTATTACCCTTAACATAAACAGACTATGTTTTGGCTGATCCATTCAATAATGCGACACAAGGCATATTCTTTTGTACTCCACCTTTCCTGGTGCTCACATATCTAAGTACTGCTTAAGAATGACAACCTGTTAGAGCAGTCACCACAGTAATTACCTCCCTGATACTCTCATGGATGAAGAACCAACCCACCAAAGAACATAAAAACCCTGAACTTGGTGCAGAACCCCAGAACCCAGCCACATCACAAGTATAAAATATGATAGTGAACCAGACCACAACCAAGGTGGACATGCCCCAGATGGACAAACTTACCTTAGAAGAAGCTCGCCAAGCCATGACAGTCCTCCACCTTCACTTCCAAGCCAACACCAATTCCTACCCCAGTGACACTGAGAAGGTCTTGGGGGTGGCTGTCATGCTGTCAGGAGACACACTAGATTGGTTCAGAAAGGCCACCACTGAAGATATCAAATTTTGTCTTGACTACTCAAGATTTGAGGCCAAACTCATGAGCACTGGCAACAACCAAGACATCAGATACTATGCGCTGAACTCCCTGTTAAAGATCTGACAAGGGAACCACCCCATCCAAGCCTATATCAATGAGTTCCTTAAACTGAAGACTCACACCCAACTGGAGGATGAATTAGCCACCATTATCTTCAGAAAGGGAGTTAATATAGCTATGAAGGACCTGTTGAAACACCACCTGCACTCCCTCAGTATGGATGAACTAGCCCCCCTGTGCAAAGGGCTCAGCACAAACCAAAAAATGCAGGCTCCACTCAGTTCTTTTCTAGCCAAACTCCAACCTCAAACAGAGCTGGAATAACACCCAAGGAGCTTCAAAGACACTACTGCAAAGGACTCTGCTTCAATTGCCATGAGAAAGGCCAACTGACTAAATCCTTCCCTAAGAAGAACACTGCCCCAATATCACTGGCTCAAATAAATGCTTCTTCCCAGTATTATAAACTTATCCTGGTGCTAGTCACAAATTAATGGGCCCTTTAAAAATTGAAGGCCTTCATAGACACTGGGGCCAACAAAAGTTTCATTGACACAGACCTAGCTCAAGAGTTAGGCTTGACAGCCTCTGATAACAACCTTCAAATTATTTTGGAAAACAGCACTAATGATGAGGGTTTTTAAGGAAAACATGAGTTTCTCCTGGTGATAGAGAACAACACTTACCCCTTGCACATTATCCTACTAAAAGGATTGCTGCATTCACTTATACTTAGGTACTCTTGATCAGACAATCATGGCCTCATCCTCAACTAATGAGACCAGACAGTCACCTTGGGAGACCTACAGAACAACAACACAGTATCTTTCTTCATCAACCCCAAGGCCTCAGTAACTAAAAAACTCCTAACTATCAAAATATAGCCCAGTGTGGGAGCTCTCCTGGTTCCCTTAAAGAAATTAAACCATGTATTCAGCAAGGACGCTGCTGCTCACCTTTGACAACACTCCATATATAACCATGCTATCAACCTCTTATCTGGCACCCAGCCTAGTCATGGGCCAATATATAGCTACAATCATTGAGAGCAAGTAGCCCTCAAGATTTATCTTGGGGATAACCCCTAAAGTGTTTATCAGAGTTTAAAAGGCACCCTGATCATCCACAATGCTTTTTGTAGGCAAGAAAGATGGTGTAATGCTCCCCTGTGTGATCTACCAAAATTTGAACAATATTAATGTTAAGGATAGGTCCCCCATCCCAAACACCAAAAGCCTGTGTGGCGTCCTCACATGAGCCCAAGTATATTAAAAGATTGACCTCTGCAACACCTTAAATAAGATACACATTGTCAAAACAGCAGGCTTGACACACCAGCAAGGTTCCTAGTAATCAGGTTTGTGACCTGCAATCCAATTATCCAGCCACTTGAAGCCAAGTTAGGAAGTTAACTCAAATTTACAAATACAACAACATGAACAGAAGCTGATCCCCTACAGTGGATACCCCATTTTGGCACTTGACTCATTACCAGGATCAGACCACCCCCTTCACCATCCCAAAGTGTGATCAATTTATCATGTTCCTGTTATCCACAATTCAAAATGACTATATAATACTTATCTCTCAATAAATAATATTATCTAGCTTCTAAAAATTTCCCCTTGTAACTCTGCTAAAACAGCGTAGTTACAACAAGATCAGGGAAAGTGATGTGCGCAAAACTTCTTTCAAGACTTGCTAGGCCTTTACAAGTACCTATTAATGCTGTTTGGATATTGCAAAATAATTAGTACCTTTCAAAAAAGATCAACACAGTTCTGGGTGAGTACCCCAACCAGTTTTGCCTAGCCTACCTTGAGAACATCCTGATCTATATCAAGAACCATGAGGAACACCTGTGTCACTTGGAATTTATCCTGGAGAAACTATGCCAAGCCAGCCTACATACCAAATGTAAGGTCTGAAGGCTTGGGGTAAATTATTGTAAACTGAGGCCTTTAAACCAAGAATATATATATTTTTCAAGTATAAAAAGGTAGGGAAGGTTTGCAACAATAACTGCACTAAGGCTCCTAAAAGCTTATATGAAGTGAAGTAGGGACTAAGGAAATTTATTAAACCTAAGAAAACAAAATAAAGACTAGTCTTAATGACCAAAGATTTGGTTACAAAATCAATCTCTAAGTCTGGGAAGTGATCAGCACTAGCTGGGGGATTGAAACTGTCAACAATTAAAGTTTGAGTACCACTATAAAAATTGGCTAACTGATGAAAGAAATAGTCAAATGAAATCATGAAACTAAGATGGAAAGATACAAGAATAAAAATTAAAGAGAAAATACAAGCCACAAAACCTAACAAGTACCTTTTTGGGGTGCAAGTCAAACAATCTAAACTTAAGTTGAGATTAGATAGAACTCAGGCCTTTTATTGAAGCCTGATTATTTAGGTGATGTTTGGGGAAAAACAACTAATCAAAGGTAGTTAGATGGTTTGGTAGGTGAAAGGGACAAAAAAGCACATGTTTCTGGTGACTTAACCTTTAAAAGTTAAGCAGAACGGTAAAAAAACACAGGGAACAGCGGCTTTGCTTTGGGAGTTGAAGATAGAGCAAAAGAGAGAGCGGGAGGATGGAAAAATTGGATCTGAACTGCTGCCGTAAGCCAAGTAGGAAAGCAAAAGGTAACAAGTTTGGACTAGTTGATACTAGCCCTAGCGTAAAGGTAGCAGGTTTGAGAATTGTCCTGAGGATAAAGGTAACTTCAAAGTAAATCTAACCATTAATATAGATTAAATTGAACAGTAGGAGCCAGGGAATGGAAGGAAAAGCTGCTTGGAAATAAATAGTTGATTTAAAACCAAGGATAAAGATAAAGTAAAATGAATATTCCTTGAAAGGATACTAGAAGCAGTAATAAAGAAAAGGAGAATCCTGACACCAAACTCAAGAAGTGTGAGTTCTTCTAACCAGAGGTAGTATTCCTTGGCTATGCAGTCAAAACAGGTGGATTTGAAATGTCACAGGACAAAATAGATGTATTAACCATCTGGCCCATTCCCACATGCCAAAAAAGCCAGAAGTTTCCTGGGGTTGGAAAACTATTGCAGAGATTTCATTCAAATTATTTCTCTTATTACTCTGCCTCTCACTGCCTATGCTCCAAGAAGGTCCTATTTTTTGATCTCCAGAATGCACATCTGCAGTTGAAGTCCTGAAGCTTGCTTTCACCTTGGCCCCTGTCCTTGTTATGCCCAATCCTATAAACCTTTTTTCCTTGAGACTGACACATCAGAATTTGCGGTGGTGGGAGTCCTTTTTCAGGAAGGAGGAGATGGTATGCTACATCCTGTGGCATGTTATTTTAAAAAGATAATTTCTGCTGAAGGGAACTACCCCATTTAAAACAAAGAAATTATTTCAATCATGAAGACCTTGAAACAGTGGAGAAGGCACTTATGCAGTGCAGAGCTCCCTGCAAAGGTCTTGAAAGATCACAAAAATCTAGTTTATTTCTTCAAACCATGCCAAATGAACCAACAAAAAGCCATACAGGCTCTCAAACTGACTGAATACATCTTTTTATTAACTATAAACCATGAAATATTAACATAGTTTCCAGCACACTAAGCATAAGAGCTGATATAGTACCAACACACACTGAGACCTGCGACCACAACACATACCTCTTTCTAGACCCTGTCAGCTTAGGGATCCCCCTGAACTACCTAAAAATCAGAGTCAGCAAACCAGATGTGCAGAAGTCTCAGACCATTAATAAGGTCTCTAAGTAAATGAGCTGATATCTCTAAATCTCTGGACTACACATACTATAAAAAAGACTACTCCCTGAAGGCACAATGTTGATGCTCCACAACTGGATCTACATACCTAAAGGAACAACCAGAACAGATATGCTCAGAGACTACCACAGCTCTGAGATGATGAGGCACCCAGGAAGACTTAAAACCCTCAGGAGTATAAAGATGAACTATGAATGGCCTAAAATTTGATTGAGATGTAGCTGCTTGTCTGAAGGGATGTAAAACCTGTTTAAGGACTAAAACTTGCAGAAACAAACCTGAAGACCTGTTGAGATCCTTGGACATACCATTCAGCCCGCAGAGATCAGTCTCCATAGACTAAGTTGTAGAAATTATCAATCTGAATCCTTTAAAGCAAAAATAATCAAGTTAGACAGATTCATAAAGGTGTCCTACTTCATACTAACCAGGATTCACTGCAAAGCTGCAGAAACAGTATAAAACTTCCACAACAAAATCCCAACCCAACAAGGCACCCCTGAATAAATAATCACTGATCAAGGCCCTCAGTTCATGTCCCCTACTGGGTACAGGCAATGAAATATTTATGCATCAAACAATATGTATCCACTTTTTATCATCTTCAGATAGATGGAAAAATCAAACAAGTCAATCAAACACTGGAAAAAAACCTCAGGTGCTATGCTAACAATTACCAGGACAAATGTGAAAAGATCCTCCTCATGGCATAATTTTCTTATAATAAAAAATACCACAGATCAACCAGGATGTCCTCATTCACAGCCAGCTCCTCTGGAGGCACCTATATTGAGCAGATCCACAATACCCCAAAAAAACTCTGCCTAGAGAACCTGAACTGAGCAGTACAGACATAAAAATCCTTTTCAGACTGGAAGCAACCCCTTGGTCAACCTCTGCAAGTTGGAGACAAGGCCTACCTGGATTCCTGAAACATACCCCTACACTTGACTTGCAGAAAAATAGCCCACGGGAAAAGCGGCCCACACAAGATTGCCAAGATGATTGGAGAAGTTGCCTTCAAGTTAGAGCTACCTCCCATCTGGAAAATACAAGACATGCTTCCCTGCTCCCTATTGTTCAAAAAATGGAGCCTTTATTCCCCACCAAAGGCGTGAGTGTCAGGGACCTACTCTCAGGCAGCCAGCCCACCGGGTTTGGAGGTAACTTGGGCCGGGTTTTTTGCAGGCAGGACCCACCACAAGAGAGGGGCTAACTTTAAGAGGTAAGAAGCAGACTTCCCCAACCAAGACCACAGACCAGCAGCCGGTACAATGGTTTCTACCACCCCAGTAGGGGTGATGTACACTATACCAAAAAGCTTGCTGGTATGGTTGGTTGGCAGGTTGGGGGAAGAGGCTGGCATCGGGTTTGGTGTTACAGGTGGTTCCATATAAATGTTGTAGGCTGAGAGGTAGTTGAATTTTCCTCTAAATAACTTGAGGGTAGAGAATATCCACGGGCCTTGGCGGTTGTATCTGACAATGGATTGGATGTGGGCTAATGGGTCAAGTTCAATGATTTTCTCTGGTTTTTAATTCTTATATTTGGGCTTTAATGGGTAATCAGTAAAATGAACGGGCCCAAAAGGAGCACCAGGTGGACAGAAAACTACAGGCAGAGGGGCAGGAGGGCCAGGGGATCTCAAACTTAAATTATAGACGGCAAATACAAAATATGGTAATAGCTGTATGAGCCAAAGTAACATAACCTTTATTCAAAAATGGCAATAAGTTTGGAGCACAGGGTCCTTTGGTCTATATAGCACCCAACCTCCAAACTTAACATTTTCCATGGGGGGTTTGTCAGGGCATTGGGGAAAGCTGGATCAGGGGAATTGGGTACTTGGGTCTGAAGGCAGCAAAATGGCGCTTGGTCCAGGAGTTCTTTCATTGGTCAAAATTCTTGATTTGGCTACCTGATTATCTTGCTTTAGTGTCATGGTCATGGGGCCGGGCTGCGGGCCCATGCCTCTTTCCTGGGTAGGCTCCTGATTGGTTGCTTGAGAGGACTTCAAACTCATGAAGCTTACATAGGTGCTATCTCTGCCTTCATTAGGCAATTTGAGAGGCTCCTCTTCAGGCACCACTATGATTGGGCTGGTGTCAGTATTCTGGCTTTGGGAATTCACAGGAGCCTCAGCTTGCAGGGGTTCAATCCCCAAAAAACACAGGCAGTTCAACGGTCCATAGGCCCGGCGGCCCGTAGGGATCCAGGGCTGGGGTTCAAATCCCGCTCCTGGGCTTGGGTTTCCAGAGGGGAAGAATTGTCAATCTTGACATCATCCCCTTCTTCCCCCGGGTCCCCCTCCTTCTGATTCTTCTTGTTCAGGTAGAGTTGGACGGCTTCTTGAGCATTAGTCAGGTTGCTCAGCGGTTCCCAGGTACTTTCTTCCAGTGGGTATCCTCTCCACTTGACATAGTACTGGGGTTTTTGGTAGTGAGTTTGGTTGCTGTGTATGTATTTGACTTCATATTCCTCACCGCGGTTTGTTTGGATGGGTGGAGGGGGGCTGTCTTAATCTGTTGGTGGGGAAGCAAGTTCCCATCCTTTTTAAACAACAGGGATTGGTGGAACACGTTGTGAATCTTCCAAGAGGGGGGTAGGTTGAGCTTGTAAGCAACTTCCCCAAACAGTTTGGTGATCTTGTGGGGGCCACTTCTTTGGTGAGCTAGCTTCCTACAGAGGACATGTAGGGGCACATTGCAGGAGTCCAGGTATATTTCAGCCCCAACTTGCAAGGATTGGCCTGGTATGCGTGTTTGATTGGCAAAGGCCTTGTAGGTTTGCACTGCACAATTCAGGTTGGTCAAGCATGTTTTTTGTGTGTTGTGGATCCACTCAACCCAGGAAGGTCCAGTGGTGTTAGTTTTTTTCTTGCCAATCTTGGGATCCCAGGTGGGGTCAAACCCATAGTTGGCTTTGAATGGAGAAATTCCTGTGGAGTTGTGGTCTTTACTGTTGTATGCAAACTGGGCCATGGGAAGCATGTTGGACCAGTTGTCCTGGTTGGTGTTGGCATAGCATCAAAGGTATTGTTCAAGGATCTGGTTCACCATTTTGGTTTGGCTGTCAGTCTGCGGGTGGTAGGAGGCAGATACACACCTCTTGATTCCCAAGTCTTTCATTACTTGTGTTCAATAGTTTGACATGAATTGGGGTCCTCTGTGTCGTGTTCTGAGCCGCGGCACAGACACACAACAGGGAATCCTAACCTTAGGATTGGATTTGTACTAAGTCTCAGTTAGATGACAGGGAAGGCAAATGTGTTTACCTTGCGGCCCTGGATGAATAATCTCTACTAGGCGTGGCTAGAGAGAGGTGCGGAAGTACAGAAGACACAAAGACAAAAATGTGAATAGAGCTTAATTTTATTGGTGAATATGGAAATGTAATATATAGTGGTTGAGAATACCACAAAACACTACCAGGACAGTAGGATCACTTGCCACAAGCATGAGTGGGGCAAGTGAGTTGTGCAGAGTCAGGAAATCAAAAAATTGTATTTCCTGAAGTGGAAGCCAGTTCATTTTGAGAGTCAAAAGCAAAAGCAAGAGATTTGTCTTCAAAATGGCCCAACAAAGGCAAAATTGAAACATGGTGAATGCTGTTATTCACAACATTGCCCCTCTCTAGATTGACCTTTGGGGGGTGATACTTGTGGAGGAACTTGGCGTGTACCCAAGCAAAAGGGCGACCACTGGAGAGGAGCTTTACAGTGTATTCAGATCCTGGTTTGAAAGTCACCTCTAAAGGACCAATCCACAGGGAGTCCAGTTTGTGCGCACGCTTACCCACACAGTGTTGATAGTATAGGAAATGGTCACCAACATCAAACTCAGGTAGGGGGAGCACCCCGTGTTGTCAGGAGAGAGCTCAAGTGCCTTAGTCTTATATGTGGAAGTGTAGGCAGTGGCATGTATATCAATGATGCAGTTGACTAAGTCTTTGATGTGGTTGTCAGGGTTCATGGCCTTATCATAGGAGAGTAGAGGAACCCCCAAGAGCGACGGAGTGGTGGCTTCACACCCATAAAATATGGCAAAGGGGGAGTACCCTGTGACCCAATGCTTGCTCAGACAATAGGCAAAGAGTGCAGCAGGTAAGTATAGATCCCAATTGACAGCGTCAGAGTAGGTGAGCTTCCTCATGATAGAAACCAGTGTCAAGTTGGCATGCTCAACTGCCCCATTAGTGAAAGGATTATAGGGGGCAGAGAAAGACTGGTGAGTTCCTTAGCTTCAACAACAGAGGTTACAAGTTTGGCATTGAAGTTGGTTCTGTTGTCTGATAACAGCACTTGAGGACAGCCATGGCGGTAGAAAACATCCTGCAGCAGGAAGGCAGCGATAGTCTTAGCAGTGATGTCTTTAGTAGGGCGAGCTTCTACCCACTTGCTGAAGTGGTCAACGGCAATCAGGATAAAGCGGCATCCGGAGCGTGAGGGGAAGGAGGACCTACAGCATCAATGCTAACTGTATGAAAAGCGTGTTAAGGGGGAACCAATTTGAATTTGTGAGAAGCAGCTCGGGGCCTCTGGAGTTGGCAGTCATGGCAACTAGCTATGACATATGGGATCAACAGACATAGATTCTCCCAGAGGTAATTCTTCTGAAGCCAGTAAAAGGTCTTGGCAATGCCTCCATGGCCAGATTCTTTATGAGCTTGCAACACTAAAGAGAGGTAAAGACTGGGGCGCATGTATGGCAGGTATTGACCCTGCACCTTCTTGAAGAGTTGGTTATCGCGTATGAGGGTGTCTTCAGACAATTTGGACAGGGCAAGTTGAATCTCTTCTGTCTCACTTTCCCAGGAAGAAGGGTAGCCAATTAGCTTGTACAGGCAGTTTTCCTCAGCAGGATGTAGGGCAAGGATGGGCATTTGGGACAACCCATCAGCATTCTGATGTTGAATCCCGGGGCAATGGATCACAGTGAAGTTGTAACCTTGCAGGCAGAGAGCCCATCTGGCTAAGCGTCCTTCAGGCTCCTTAAGTTGTTGTAACCATTTGAGCAAAGCATGGTCAGTGACGACAGTGAAATGGGTACCATACACATAGTGGCGGAATTGTTTGACTGCATGCAGCACAGCAAGGCACTCCTTCTCTATAACACTATAATTATTTTCATGCTTATTTAGCACACAGGAAGTATAGGCTACAGGATGGTCCACACCTTTGTTGTCAAGCTGAGCCAAGATAGCCCCAATAGCAAGGTCACCAGCATCAGTGTACAAGATGAATTCCTTATCATAATCAGGGTAAACTAAAATGGGGGCTTCTTTGAGTTTCTGCTTTAGAGTCTCAAAGGCTTGCTGTTGGCAGGCAGTCCATTCAAAAGGGATATTACACAATAGTTGGACCAGGGGTTTGCTAGTATCAGCAAAATCAGGAATGAATTGGCTATAGTAACCCATCATGCCCAGAAAGACTTGTACTTCTTGGAGGTTGGTGGGTGGAAGCATTTTATCAATGGCTTCAACCTTCTTGGTCATTGGGTAAATTCCCGTTTGGGTTACTTCATGGCCCAGGAATTCAAGGCGCTCTTTGAAGAAAGCACACTTAGAGGGCTTTAACTTGAGGCCAGCTTCTTGGATCTTTATGAACACCTCTTTAAGATGGGCTAGATGATCTGTGAAAGTTGCGCTGAAGACTGTTATATCATCTAGGTAGACTAAGACACATGACAACTTTAAGTTACGCAGGATGGAGTCCATGGCCCTCTGGAAAGTTGCCGGGAATTACAGAGCCCTTGCAGCATGCGGGTAGGCTCAAACAATCCTTCTGATGTGATGAGCGCAGCCTTCTGACGGTCTTCAGGAGAGAGGTCAACTTGCCAGTAGCCAGATGCCAAGTCCATGGCAGAGAAAAACTTAGAACCTCCAAGGCATTGAAGAGCGTCATCAATGTGTGGTAAGGGATAGGAATCTTTCTTGGTTAGAGAATTCAACCTTCAATAGTCCATCACAATCCGGTGTCCTTCATCTATTTCTTTAAGATAAGCAGAGGGGAGGCCCAGGGACTCTGAGAGGGAGCTAGCAGTCCAGCATCCAGCAGTTGTTTGAGCTCCTTAGAAACCTGCGCATCTTTCACTTGGCTACGGCGGTATGGCTTGGCACAAAAGGGGGGAGCATCTCCTGTGTCAATCTGATGAATCACACCTTTGGCTAGCCCATAATCAGTACTATCTTTAGCAAAGATGTCTGAGAATCGGTCTAGTAAATCAAGAACCTCTTTCTGTTGGACCGGGGACAACTGAGGGAAGACTTGGGCAGTGAACAGAGATAGGACATGAAGCTCGTCTTTGGGTAGGTTAAAGTCTTGAAACGTTCCAAAAGGGTGAAAAGACAAGACATCAGGAGCATTTAACAACTTTTTGTAACCAACAACCTGTCCTCTGGATACAGTCATAGGAAGCGCAGTAAGGTTGGCAACTAGTAATTGAACAGGATCCTTGTGGGAAATATCCAGAATTCCAGGACAAAGGTAAGGCTTGTTATGCCCCAGCAAAGGAGGGGAGTAAAGCTCTAAGAAAGTCCGTTCAGGTAGTTTATATGATATCTGGGAGTTTATGATGGCCTGAGAACCTGGAGGGATGGTAACAGCAGACGTGGCCATGAGAGGAATTCCCTTAGTTGCAGGACAAGCCATGGGAAGACACTTCATGTTGGTGGAATGGGTTCAGTATTTTAGGGTGAAAACCCCAGTGGGGTACTCCAGAGTACATATCTTCAAACATTTACTAGGAACTTTGATTGGCTCTTCAAAGATCAGGGGGACTTTGTACCCTAGGATAGAAAGATAGCCATCCTTTAGGTTGATGATCCCATTATATTCCCAAAGGAACTGGGTACCAACCAAAAGGTCACAGCTCTCATTTTCTAGAACAACAGCTGTCGCAGCCAAAGGAGTTTACCAAATTGCATTGGTAAGGCAGAGTACGCACCAATGGCGCAAGTCATGGAGAGACCAGCGGTGCCATAGGATTGATGGTAGTTGAGATCAGGGGCCAGATTAAGCTTCTTTGTCAGTTTAGAAGAAACAACGTTGACCAGAGAACCGGTGTCCAGGACGGCTTTGACCTTGACCTTTTGGATATATATCTCTACTTGGGTGGTGGTGCGTCCAAAGGGTGGCAGAACAGCCAAGATATCTGTGCCTCAGCTAGTTCCTTGTCTCATTTCTCAATCATGCATTGTAGTCCTGGAAACTCCTTATATACGGTTTGGAGAGGGAGTGAGACAGATACATTCTTGAAAACAGCGTCTGCAACTTCAGCAGCTTCCTCTGATGATTCCACTAATACAGGGGACCGTTTTGCCTGAGTAAGATAAGGGCGGGAGACAACTGCTTTGGCCTCAGACAAGGGCTTGGTGGTAGTTGTAGTCTTCCCAGATTGTAGCTTGTAGGGAACTGCAATAGTCTCTGGGACAGAAAGAACAGAATACCCGTATGCATCAGGGTCTTCAACATCAGATTCATTCACATCAGAATCGTCAGAAATGTCATGGAACAGGAGGAGGATAGGAGGAGCTTCATCATCAGCAGGCTCAGAGTCAGTAGCAGGCGGAGGTGTAGGAGGAGACTGGGAAGAATTGTCAACCAAGAGCGTCTCCGCCTCTAGGTTGACTGATCTGTTCCCGACTGATCATTAGAATCAGCTCCTTTAAAACGCAGATTGGTGCAGACACAAGAGTGGTGACCTATCTGACCGCAGTTGTGGCAACCCTGACGTCAAGGAGGATTTTGGGAGTTCATAGTGAGGATACAAGGGCCACAAGAAGAGGAGCCAGAGTTGAAAGGGCACAACTTTCCCAAATGGCTGCCCCAGAATGAGTAAGATGCATATCTTGGAGCAGTGTCTTTATACTTTTCATGGAGGACAGCATAGCCTTGTGGGCCTTGAAATGAAGGCATAGGAGTTGATTCACCTTGAGGGCCTGGGCGCAGGCCATATATACTTCATGCACCATCAATTGTCTGCTTGTTATTAACTGTTGTCCCTCCATGTAAAATCTGTCGGCAAATTCAGCTAATGTCTCTTTGGGCTTGAAGGATATGTGCATGAAAGCATATTTTTTTACCTCCAGGCTAAGATCACCACCAAAATTGTCAATCAGGAGCTGTTTCATGTCCTCCCAGGTCTTGATGGTGGGCAGCTCTGGTACAACTACCTCTTGACAGGTTGGGTGTAGGCAAGTCAAATATGTTCTTTCTTAACTTCATCTGATGCTTGTCTCATAGCAGTCTTGTAAATAGTTAAGAAAGCTGCAATAGTTGAGGTTTTGGGATCAAAGACTTGCTTAAAAGTAGGCTTGAAGTGTGCCTTGGGAGCTGGACCACCATTACTGCTATCAAGTACATTTATGCACCAGGGAGAACTCAGTTTCAGATTCGGAGGGGGGTTGTCTAGCCCATAGTTGTCAAACACTTTCTTCAAGCTTCGTCAGAGTCTCTGTGGTTCTGGCACCCATAGTGTTAGCTAGAGTGGTCTGTTGTTCAGTAACATCTAGGTGTTGTCCTTGGGTAGTGACAACAGTGGAGAGCTCAGCCAGTCACAAAGTAAGGGATGGCCCCGCTGATAAGCAAGGGGTGAATCTGTTGTTTACCAAATCAATCAACTCACTCATCTCTTGTACGTCCCTGTCCAACTCAGTCTGGTCTTGTTTCAAATGATCCACCTCATTAGCTAGGGCAATCAACTCTCTGGCACAGTGGATTTGAGGAGCCCCCGTCAAACCAGGACAACAGCCATCCTCCTTGTTAACCCCAAGTGGGCTAGCAGCAGCCGTTACTACCTCATGTAAAGCAGCAACTTCTTGCTGTAGTTCAGCGACCTGAGAAGTCAGCGCAAGAACCTGGGGATCAGGTTGAGGTATTTCAGTAGGACGTCCTTGGCTACAAGTGGAAGCAGGTAATTCCCGGATGGCTTCCCAGATTTTCTGCTCTCTGTCCACCAGATCATCAGCAGGAGGAGAAGGCAGAACATCAGGTTTGGGAGTGGACAGATCATTCACCTGACTCTGAAGTTTGGCAATAGCTGCGGCAGTGGTAGCTCTCTCTTGATTGAATTCTTCACTGAGCTCATTTAGACCTTGGGCTGCAAGGTCAGCTACCTGTTGCAATTGCTCAAAGGAATAGACACTGAATGTATTGAGCTGTTGCACTAGGCAGTCAAAGTTGGAGAGATAAGCGTTTAGGGTGGAGTCTACTTGAGTTTGCCAGGGTTGTTCTAAATGGTGAAACTCATGTAGTTGCTCCCTAACGTACTCAGGGATGGACTGGCACATTTGCTTGGTGCAATTGACTAGACGTGTTTGAGAGGTGACCAAATCACGCTGATTATCAGATATCAGGGAGAACAGGGAATGGATCCACTGTTGATAGGCAGCAAACTGGTCCCAATGATGGGTAACAGCTGCTTGTAGAGACAAGATTTCTTGGACGTGGAGTCCCAACACCATCTGGTGGTGGGCAAGGCAGGCTGTAAAAAGGATGACAGCAGTTGATCGGCGGAGCCAGCTGCTGAGAGGAGATGTTGTAGAAACTGAGGGGCCACAATTAACTCATAGTATTTGGCACTGATAAACTGTAGTTGAAGGCAAGGGATAGCCTTATCCCGAGCTATCCCAAGGGCTACTGCCATGACTTGTTCTAAGTCAGGGGTACCCATCGGGTAAGCAAATAAGCAGGGACCATTCCCAAGGTTCAGTACAGTAGGGACAATAGGCAGGTTGGCAATGTCTTCCTCAATAGGAGGGCTGGTAATTTCAGGCAAGGTTGACTCCCAAATAGGCGGAGGCAAGGGACCTGCAAATGTAGATGCAAAAGGGATAACTAAGGGGCTTACAGCCCCTGTAGTGAGCACCATTTTTGTCATGTTCTGAGGCGCGGCACAGACACACAACAGGGAATCCTAACCTTAGGATTGGATTTGTACTAAGTCTCGGTTATATGGCAGGGAAGGCAATAGCGTTTACCTTGCAGCTCTGGATGAATAATCTCTACTAGGCGTGGCTAGAGAGAGGCGCGGAAGTACAGGAGACACAAAGACAAAAATGTGAATAGAACTTAATTTTATTGGTGAATATGGAAATGGAATATATAGTGGTTGAGAATACCACAAAACACTACCAGGACAGTAGGATCACTTGCCACAAGCATGAGTGGGGCAAGTTAGTTGCGCAGAGTCAGGAAACTGAACAATCATATTTCCTGAAGCAGAAGCCAGTTCATTTTGAGAGTTGAAAGCAAAAGCAAGAGATTTGTCTTCAAAATGGCCCAACAAAGGTGAAATTGAAACATGGTGAATGCCGTTATTCACGACACTCTGTCTGTGATGATCTCCTCTGGCGTCCTGTGTTGGGTGAGTATGCGGTCATGGAAGTGTTGGGCAGTCTCCACAGCTGTGCAATGGGTGGTGGTTGGTACAAAGTATGCCATCTGTGTGAAGCGGTCTACCATGACTAGGTTTGCATTGAAGGAGAGGGATGGGGGCAGTTCAACAATGTAGTCCATGGAGACAGATCTCCACAGTCCATGGGATATGCCCAAGGGTCTTAGAAGTCCTTCAGGTTTGTTTCTGCGGGGTTTGGTTTGTCCACAGGTCTCACATCCTTTCAGGTACACGCTTACTTCTTGGTCCATCTTTGGCCAGACAAAGTTCCTTCTAATGCTCTGGAGGGTCTTGAGTCTCCCTGGGTGCCTGGCCATCTCAGAATTGTGATAATCTCTCAGGATGTTGGTCCTGATGCTTCCTTCTGGCACAAAGATTCTGTTGTGCAGCATTAGTGTTGTTCCCTTCAATGAGTAGCCTTTCTGGTAGTGGGGGATATCCAAGGATTTTGAAAGGGCAGCAATCATGATTTTGGTGAATTTATCAAGTGATTGGGCCTTCAGCACTTCTGGTTTACTGGCTCTAATTTTCATCAATCCCAGGTGGATACCTAGGCTAGCTGGGTCCAGGAGTACTTGCATGTTGTGGTTGCAAGTTTCCATGTGAGTGGGTGCCAGGTCAGATCTTCTACTTAGGGCGTCTGGTACTACGTTCACTTTCCCTGGTTTGTAGTCTATGGTCAGGGTGTAGTTGGCCAGTTCTAAAGCTCATCTTGCCTGTCGTTGGTAAAGCTGTTGTGGTTTGAAGAAGTAGACCAAGTTCTTGTGGTCTGTCAGGACCTTTACTGGGAATTCAGCACCACAGAGGTATTGGTGCCAATGGTTCAGGGTCTTCATAATAGCTAGCATCTCTTTGTTGTAAATAAGATAGTTTCCTTCCGCAGGCAGCATCTTCTTGGAGTAATATGCTACAGGATGTAGCATACTATCCCCCTCCTTCCTGAAGAAGGACCCCACCCACCGCAAAGTCAGACGCATTGGTTTCCAGCACAAATGGCTTGGATGGGTTGGGCATGGCCAGGACGGGGGCAGAGGTGAAGGCAAGTTTCAGGGTCTCAAAGGCGGTGGCACATTCTGGAGTCCAGGCAAAGGTGACTTTGTCAGAGCACAGGCAGGTCAGGGGAAGAGTGATGTGAGAAATTTTTTAGATGAAATCCTGGCAGTAGTTTGCTAGCCCCAGGAAACTTCTGACGTCCTTCCGGCACGTGGGGGTTGGCCAGGAAGTCACAGTGTCCACTTTATCCTGAGCCATTGCAAACCCTCCAGTTTTCACTACTTATCCCAGGAACTCTACTTCTGGTTGGAGGAACTTGCACTTCTTGAGCTTCACGTGTAAGTTGGCTTGAGAGAGTTTGCTCAGGATCAGGTCTAGATGGAGCAAGTGCTCCTCATGGGTCTTGCTATAGATGAGGATGTTGTCAAGATAAGCCACACAGAACTGGTCAAGGTATTTGCCCAGTACTGTGTTTATCATGTGCTGGAAGGTGCTAGGGGCATTGAATAGTCCAAATGGCATCACCAGGTATTTGTAGAGTCCATACCTGGTCTTGAACGCCGTTTTGTATTTGTCACCCTCTTTGATTTGGATTTGGTTGAATGCATCTCTAAGGTCAATCTTGGAGTATAACTAGGCGCCCGTCAGTACATTGCACAAGCCGTCAGCGTTAGGTATGGGGTAGTGGTTCTTTACGGTGATCTTGTTCAATTCCTGATCATTAACACACGGGCGCATGTCTCCGTCCTTCTTGCCCACAAACAGCATTGGTGACAAACAAGGGCTCTTGGACACGCGGATAAAACCTTTCTTGGTCATGTCTTCAATGTACGCCTTGAGAGCCAGCTGCTCCTTGTGGTTGCAGATATAAATGGGCCTGTGTTTGGGTTTGGTGCCTGGCAGAAGGTCAATAGCATGATTGTACTTGGTGTGTTTGGGGAGGCAAGTGGCCGCCTCTTTGCTGAATACATGGGTCCATTTCCCTAGGGAAGTAGGTAGGACTCCCACGCTTGGTTTAATCTGTATGGTCATGAGCCTTTAGGTAGGTTCTTCAGTATTGGTGCAGAAGGGAACAATGTCGCGGGTACCTTTATCACCCAAGGTGACGTTCTGTTCTTGGTATTTAAGGATGAGGCCATGCCTGTCTGACCAGGAATCCCCAAGGACAAGGGGGTGCGGTAGGCCTTTCAACAAGATAAGGGATGAGGGGTAGGTGTTGTTTCCTATTATCAAGGGTAGTTCTTGCTCACATTTGTATCTGGTGTCTTTGGTACTGTTTCCCAAGATGATCTGTAGACAGTTTTCAGAGGCAGACATGCCTAGTTCTTGGGCTAAGTCTGCGTCAATGAAGCTCTCATATGCTCCAGTGTCAATGAACGCCTTTAGTTTTTGGGTAGTTCCCCCTAAGTTAACAGATACTAGGATGAACTTGTAAGACTGGGAAGAAGCGTTTATTTGGGCCAATGAGATGGGAGCAGGGATTTTCTTTGGGCAGGCTCTGATCAAGTGCCCTGCTTCATGGCAGTGAAAACAGAGACCTTCTCTGTAGTGTCTTTGGAGTTCCTCAGGGGTCATTCCCCCTCTGTTGGGTGTGGCAGTTTGGGATGGGCGGGTCTGATAAAGCCTGGCATTCTCTTGGTTTATGCTGAGGCCTTTGCACAAAGGAATCAGGTCTTCTAAGCCAAGTGTGGGTGGTGCTTTAGTAAGTCCTTCATGGCTGGGTTCACTCCTTTTTGGAAGATGATGGCTGAAAATTTGTCCTCAAGTTGAGTGTGGGTCTTTAGTTTAAGGAAATTGTCAATGTAAGCCTGAATGGGTTGAGAGCCTTGGCAGATTTCTAGCAAGTAGTTCATGGCGTAGTATCTGGTGTTGCAATCCTCCCCAGTTGCCATTAGTTCTGCCTCAAACTTGGTATAGTCCAAACAGAACTCTACATCATATACTGTGGCTTTGCCAAACCATTCCAGAGTGTCCCCAGAGAGCATGGAGGCGACCCCCAGTATTTTCTTGGTGTTGCTGGTGTAGGAGGGTGCGTTGGTCTGGAAGTGCAAGCAGAGGAATGGCATGGCACGTTAGGCTTCCTTGAGTGTGAGCTTCCCCATATGGGGCATCTCTACCTTGGTGAGGGACTGGTTTACAATCAAATTTTGCACTTGAGAGGAGGGCTTGTTAGTATTGGTGGCGGCAGTGTCAATTCTTTTTGGTTCATTTGGGTTTGTGCTCTTCCACATTGAAGAGATCAGGTTCAAGGTCATCTTATAGGTGTAATAAGTGATTATCAATAACAAAAGCATACAAGACGCCCCAAGAAATAACAACATCTTGGGGCTCAGGATACCAGGTTTTAAAAAGATTGCCATAATGTCAGGGACCCACTCTTGGGCAGCCGGCCCACCGTTTTCAGAGGTAACTTGGGCCAGGTTTCTTGCGGGCAGGGCCCACCACAAGAGAGGGGCTAACTTTAAGAGGTAAGAAGCAGACTTCCCCAACCAAGATCACGGGCCGGCGGCCGGTACAATGGTGTCCACCACCCCAATAAGGGTGATATACACTATACCAAAAAGCAAGCTGGTATGGTTGGTTGGCAGGTTGGGGGAAGAGGCTGGCATCAGGTTTGGTGTTACGGGTGGTTCCATATAAATGTTGTAGGCCGGGAGGTAGTTGAATTTTTCTCTAAATAACTTGGGGGTAGAGAACATCCACAGGCCTTGGCGGTTGTATCTGACGGCGGATTGGATGCAAGCTAATGGGTCAAGTTTGATGATTTTCTCTGGTGTGTAATCCTTATATTTGGGCTTTAATGGGTAATCAGTAAAATGAACAGGCCCAAAAGGAGCACCAGGTGGACAGAAAACTACGGGCGGAGGGCCAGGGGATCTTGAACTTAACTTATAGACGACAAATACAAAATATGGTAATAGCTGTATGAGCCAAAGTAACATAACCTTTATTCAAAAATGGCAATAAGTTTGGAGCGTGGGGTCCTTTGGTCTATATAGCACCCTACCTCCAAACTTAACATTTTCCATGGGTTCATCAGGGCATTGGGGAAATCTGGGCCAGGGGAATTGGGTACTTGGGTCTGAAAGCAGCAAAATGGCGCTTGGTCCAGGAGTTCTTTCATTGGTCAAAAATCTTGATTTAGCTACCTGATTGTCTTGCTTTAGCGTCGTGGTCATGGGGCTGGGCTGCAGGCCCATGCCTCTTTCCTGGGTAGGCTCCTGATTGATTGCTTGAGAGGACTTCAAACTCATGAAGCTTACATAGGCGCTATCTCTGCCTTCATTAGGCAATTTGAGAGGCTCCTCTTTGGGCACCACTATGGTTGGGCTGGTGTCAGTATTCTGGCTTTGGGAATTCACAGGAGCCTCAGCTTGCAGGGGCTCAATCCCCAAAAAATACGGGCGCGCGGCTCAACAGTCCATAGGCCCGGCGGCCCGTAGGGATCCAGGGCCAGGGTTTGAATCCCGCTCCCGGGCCTGGGTTTCCAGAGGGGAAGAATTGTCAATCTTGAAAGTGAGACAGCACTGCCCCCATCTAAACAGGGTGTTCCAAAAATAAAAAGTAGAGTACAGGCATGGCAACCAAACCCACTACTGAGCCCCCCAGTACTACTTTAAGTGGAAAGTGTGACAATCCACATGAAAGCAGTTTTGCAGGCAAGGGTTGATTTGGCTTCAAATAAAGACACAATGCTGAGAATTGACAATGTGCTGTGGTTTTGAGACAGGTACAGGCCAAGTAGGGAGCATTGGCTACTAGGGAAGGTAAGGCCTGCCTAGTAGGTAATAAAGGATTACTAGAGGCAAGTGATGGATCAGCCCAGCAGGGAACTCTGACTGCTAGGGGCTGGTTAGTTTTTCTCACCCAGCAGAAAATGATGGCTGCTAGGAGTGAGAAAGTTGATGACCCAGCAGGGAAATTTAGCTGATGTGAGCTAGTTAAGTGTCTCCAACTAGCAGGGAATAATGGCTGCTAGGGGTGGGGAGTAAATTCTGGTGGGTAACACAGGCTACCAGGGCTGGTTGATGATGTGACCCTGGCAGGTTGTTGTGTTTGGCTCCTGGGGACAACATCCAGGAGGACACGGCAGGAAATCAATATAACAAAAGATTTGAGGTTTGAAGCTAGCCTAGGGTTAGCCTTCAGGGCAATATTAAGGGCATGTATCTTAATTTCCTGGAATACAAGATGTGAAAGTCTTTTTAGCAGAAAGGACAGGAAAAAGCTTGAAGATTATTAAAGCCAACACAAATGTGGATAAACTTGTCTTTATTAGGAGAAATGATTCTACTTAAATAGTTGACAAGGGATGGTGATCACTCATATGAAAGACAGAGTGGCTGAGGGGGTCACGTTGGGATGAGGTCATACCAGGATCATTCACAGACAGGTATGATAATCCAGAATGGGTGGATATTAGACCAGACCCATTTGCAGAAGGCAAAGAATTTCCAAACTTGAAAGCAAAACCAGCCAAATCTTCACAGCTATCAATATTCAAAGGCCATATTAAAATAGCATTAATGGCGCTTTCTCAACTCCCCCCTCAAGATTGGACAAAAGGAGGGGGCTCTAGAAGAATTGGACAGGGGAGAGCCCCAGAGCCTTAACCTTGTAAGCAGTGTAATAAGCTGTCACTTGGATGTCAATGATACAATTAGTTAAGTCTTTAAAATGGGCCTCATGATTTGCAGATGCATCAACTTTGATCAGGGGAGTCCCAAGATTGAGGGGGTGGTGACTTCACGCCAATACAGAATGGCAAAAGGGGACTGACCAGTTACTTGGTGTCTACTGAGTTGATAAGCAAAGAGGGCAGCAGGGAGGAACATATCCCAATTAGCAGCATCAGAGAGCGTGAGTTTCCTCATTATGGACACCAAGGAGGAATTGGCTTGTTCAACAGTTCCATTAGTTAAAGGGTTATATGGCGTGGAGAAAGATTGGTGGGTACCCATAGTCTCAACAATAGACGTGATGAGGCAAGCATTAAAGTTGTTACCATTGTCAGAAAGCAGGTCTTGAGGACAGCCATGTCAATAGAAGATGTCTTTCAGCAAGAAAGTAGCCATGGTCTTGGCAGTTATATCTTTTGTTGCTCTGGCTTCAACTCATTTGCTAAAATGGTCTATGGCAACTAAGATAAATTGATACCCTGACCTAGACCAAGGAAAAGGCCCAACAGCATCAATACTCACAGTGTGGAAAGCATGTTTAGGGGGGATGAGTTTGAATTGGTGTTGGGACAGGCGAGGGCATTGGAGTTGGCACAAATGACAGGAGGCAAGAACATCAGGGATCATAAGGTGCATGTTCTCCCAGTAGAAGTTCTTGCATAACCAGTCATGAGTTTTGGCTATACCCCCATGGCCAGTGTCAATGTGAGCTTGGAGGATGATGGCTATCCTTATGCTAGGGCAAACGTAGGGTAGGTAGCCATTGTTAACCTTTTTGAAGAGTTGTCTATCACAAATTACAGTGTCCTTGGATAGGGTTTGTAGCTCTGAGAAAATGTCTTCTGGCTCAGTGGTCCAAGAGTCAGGGTACCCTATTAATTTGTATATGCAATCAGCATCAGCGGGGTGGATAGCTAGTATTGGCATCCTTGACAATCCATCAGCATTCTGATGTTGCACACCATGACAGTATACCACAGTGAAATTGTATCCTTGCAAGTGCAGTGCCCAACATGCTAATCAACCTTCAGTCTCTTTTAATTGCTGCAGCTACTTAAAGGAGGAATAGTCTGTGACTACAGTAAAGTGGGTCCCATAAATGTAGTTCCAGAACTGTTTCACCACATGTAAAACGGCTAGGTATTCCTTTTTGGTGATGCTATAGTTCTTCTTGTGCTTGTTGAGGAACTACAAAAAATAGACCACAGGTCAATTCACGCCTTTTTTATCAAGCTGGGCTAGGATGGCATACACAGCTACTCCACTAGCGTCAGTATACAAGATGAACTCTTTATCATAATCCAGATAGACCAAGATAGGAGCCTCTTTGAGCTTGACCTTCAACACTTTGAATTCTTGTTGTTGGCTATCAGTCCACTCAAAGGGGACGGTGCAAATTCAGTTGGACAAGGGGTTCACTCAGTTCAGCAAATTCAGGTATGAACTGTTGATAGTAGCCCATCATACCAAGGAATACTTGAACCTCTCAAAGATTTGTGGGAGTGTTATAAGATATGCAGCCTGGGTGCTGATTTCTACAAATAGTTAGTCTACTACTTTTTTATCTTAATAATATACCTGTTGTGGTATAGTGACAGCCTGGGTAAGGACAGAAGAATATAAGAAGATAATAAGACAAAACTGGTGTTTATTTAGATATTAGTGCACTTATATAGAGTGAGGCAGAGGAATTGCCACCAGAGGCAGAGAGGCACAGACAGAAGGACTTCTCTAATGGAGGAGAGTGGATTGGCACAGCTAAAAGTCCCGCGCAAGAGAACAACTGCTTCCTTGCAGCTTTCCTTAAGGAGGTTGATATAAATAACTTTGTTGTTTTATTTATAATCCTGGAAGTGAAGCCCATTCATGATGACCCATTTGAAAGGAAAATTGAAAACCCGTTTTAGAGGCGTTTTAAACGTCTTTATCATTAGTAGAATCAGGATGCAATAGCGCAATTTTTCCGTTGCTTAATCCCTAAGTGGATAACTTTACGTCTAATCCATTAAGGATCTGCAAAATTTCCCACCACTGGATTAGACAAAAGGTTTAAAAATGGCTGGCGTCTCAAGGTGACGGCTATGGTAAGCTGCCCCTCTAGAAGAGTCACAAGAAGAGTCTTGAAGAAGGTGCATGTGGTAATTCCAAAGAGGTGCAAGCATACCAGGCCAGTGGAGGTGGTGAAGGCAGCAGAGAAGGAGGTAGTCCTGCATGATGTGGACAGCAGATATCTGGACTTGGGGGTTCACCTAGATCAGCTACTGGTGCCTCAGCTGGCCTTAGGGGGGACAGACCCATTGTTTGCCGAGCTGTTCCTAGCTTTTAATGAGCCCTGGGAGGTGACTGGAACTGGGTTGCAAAAGGGTAACAGTATCCATTGGCGGTTCTCCATGCGGGTGGCAGAAGAATACTTGAAGGCTCATCTGAAGGAATTCCAATTTGAGGGTCAAGGGCTCTTAGTCTTGCAACAGGGGACAGTAACCAACATAGTGAAGCCAGTCCTTTGCGCTTGGACAACGCCTGGGGTTACTGAGGCTCAACCAGTCAGTTGGAAAACCTCTGACAACTTTGAGCAACATCTTTGGCAAGCCTTCCAGGAAGTGTTGAAGTCATATACAGTAGAGGGGACTGCCCATCTGGTGCCAACGGTGATGGCTGGCAACCTTGTTCTTTGAGGAACCAACCACTATGATACCAAGCAGGAGGAGAACCTGGGGGTCTTTCTTGAGTGGGCCTTATCTGTTTTCTACGGGGTGGGTGGCCAGGCCTCAGTAGAGTATGCCCTTTGTGAGAGTCTTCTGTGGGACTGTATCTTCTTGGGGGTCGCCTTTCCTGTGGACATTGGGGTCAATTGTGTGTCTCACTTGGTGGGGGTTTGTTGCCCAATCCTTGGTCATTGGCTTTGTGGATCTGTAGGCAACCAGTTGTGTTTCTTGGCTGTCATTCAGGTGATAGAACAGTTGGTGCAGTACTGGAAGAGTCTTGTCAGTCTCCAATAAACACCTTGTTCTTTTATTCTTATTCCTCATACTTTGGTGCAACACTATCACAAACAGGACAACAACCCATGGAATTTTTTAATTAGGCTTTTGTTTTTTTGGGTTATTGTCCTCATTGGGGCTTACTCTTGGTCACTAGGAGCAGCACACATATACTGAGTGTGTACTCTAGTGATCAATTGCCCAGAATGGGGCTCCTTAAGGGTGTAGGAGTCAGGGCCAGTCTTCTGGATAACTTGAAATGGGCCTTGCCAAAGGAAGGTAAGTTTGGATTTGTGGCCGTACCCTCTATTGCTGAAGAAGTAGACTGAGTCTCCTATCAGGTAAGTGGGTAAGGCGGGACGTTTGGATGCAGCTTGTTCTAGGTCCTGCAACTTATGGTTTAAGTTTACGGTGTAGGCCTCTGATTGCAAGCAAGTAAGAGTTTGGACCAGCTTGTTGAGGTACACCTCTGGGGACACAGCCAGGCTGGGCTTTACCAAGGAATATAGTAAAGGGGGAAGTCCTGGTTGCCAGCCGTAGAGCAGTTGAAAGGGCGGCTTGCCAGTGGCACAATGGTACCAATGTTATTATTGCAACCAAGTTTCCAGACTTGTCTGCTAACGTATCTTACAATACACAGGGGGCGCTCAATGAGCCACCCCTTGATGTATCTAACGTTATGGATTAATCTGATGGCAATATCAAATGGCAGGTACTTCATCCTAATTAGGAGCGCTGCCAATTTGACTTGCTGATTCCCGCACAAGTCATTCCTCAGCTTTGAACCTTACATGGAACTTCTCACTATGCCACCCCCTTGTGGCCTTGTGGCTTTCCCCATATAGTATATTAATCACAATATTCTACAATAAACAATACCTTATTCTTATTATTCTGTCCTTTCTATTGGACTGTTGTCTTCCCCAATTCCAAATACTGAACTCTCATTGGTTCAGTTGCAACAGTGATAGCAGCAGTAGGTTCTTTGATCTACCTAAAACAAAATTACCCCCAAGAAAGGACAGAGTACGAGCCGTATGGCTACTCCCCAACAAGAGACCTTCCTGCCAATTCCCAAGGGGGACATCCCCAATGGGTACGTCATATATCAAGACCAGATAGTTCTCACCAGTGTGTACAATTGGCTCCCCCTCAGGCAGTGTGACACCAGCGTCACCCCGCCCCAGTCAGACCTGTCCCAGCGCATGCTCAACCTTCAACTAGAATCCTTTGCTGGTGGCATTGAGGGGGCTGACATTATCAGTTGGCTCCAGTCTACTGAAACCCGCCTTCACATCTTCCAGGTTCCTGAGCCCATGTGAGTTGCCACCGCATCTGGGCGCCTCACAGGGCTTGCTGCTGTGTGGTTCACCAACTGGGCCAGCCAGGAACTTGACGTTACCTGGGCGGCGTTTTGAGACGCCGCCAAGTCCCATTACAGTGAAACCTTCTCTCCCATTGTTGTGGGAACTCCTCTTCTAGCAATCAAGCAAACTGGTTCCGTCCCTGAGTACCTTGCTGCCTGGAAACAAGCCCTTGCTGCCACCCCAGAAGCTGTGATCAACAGTAATGCAATGCTACTCACTCTGATTATCAATGGGTTAAAGCCCCATATCTGCAAGTGCGACCCTGTAGGTTGCTGTACCTCCATTGATGACTGCTATAAAGCCATCATGGAGGCTAACAACCAGGCCTCAATGGGCTTCTGCCGTACCAGTGATGCTCCACCCCAACCACATACAACATCAGGCAATGGCCATAGTCAAGTAGGCCGCTGTCAACCACATCAACAGGATAATGAGACCAAACGCCCCCGCAAGGGGGAGCTCCAGATAGTGCAGATCAAAGATCAGGGAAAAGCCTGGGGGCTGTAGCAACAAGAGGCCCTACAGCTCCACTTGACCCTTCCTCTCAATTCCTGCTTGTGAAGAACCCCTGCAACTACAACATTCATGAAGTTGAAACCCTAGACGTTGTTCAAGTCCACAGTGACAACCCTGCATTACAAGCAAGCCACTCCTCAAATAAAGTAACACACTTGTCCTAGCCCTTCTGTTTCCGTGGAAACTCCCACAAATTACTGGTAGATGCCAGGGCCAACCACACTATGGTGAACCAGGCGTTTGCTGACTCTCAACAATTAGACCAAGTGCCCAGCAGATTCAAAGCCGTACAAGTAGCTGACTCCCGCATAGTGGCCATCGCCCACAAGACGGTACCCTTCTCTGTGAGAATGGGAAACGTCCAGGTTAAGCTCTCTGGGCCAATCATGATAGGGCTCAGCCACAACATGATTGCTGGTCTCAACTGGCTTCAATACAACCGCCCCTACATTGATTGGGATACCTCTGTCATCACCCTCAACAGAAATGGGGTGGGGTGCCAGATTTACCCTGTGGAAATGAGCAAGTTACTCCATAATACTGTTTTTTTCAGAATAACAGAGACAGGCTCATATAATTTCAAGGGGGGAAAACTAGACTTCAGCCAATGCTCAGTCAAAGTTATCTGTGCTGAATCACCAGCGGTCCATCCCTTGACATCTTCACCATCACCAGCGCTTGCGGCACTCCTTGAGGAGTACAAGGATGTATTCAGTGACTAACTTGAACAACTACCTCCTCCCCAGGAGATCCAGCACACTTTACAACTTCAAGGATCCTTACCCAAAGCATGACCATTATACCAACTCACACCAAAGGAAGATGAAACCCTCTGCCAGCACCTTGTGGACGCGCTCAATAAGGGCTTCATTTGCCCCTCGCTCTCTCCATACAGGGCGGCAGTCTTCTTTGTAGCCAAGAAGGACAGGTTCCTTTGCCTAGTCACAGACTAACGCGCCCTAAATGAGGTGACAGTTAAGAACAAGTACCCCCTGCTGCTAATTGACAACCTGTTTGATACACTTGCAGGTGCAAAGGTCTTTAGCAAGATTAATCTTACTGCAGGGTACAACCAGGTCCGCATTGCATCAGGGGATGAGGCAAAAACTGCCTTCCACACACACTATGGGTTGTTTGAGTGTCGTGCCATGAACTTGGGAATGACCAACACTTCCTCCACCTTTGCCATGTTGATGAACAAAGCATTTGAGGAACTGATTGGAAAATGTGTGGTTGTGTACCTTGACAACATTATTGTCTTCAGCCAAGATCAAACCACACACCTCCAACACCTCTGTGCTGTCCTCAACACCCTTTGGAAAAACCAGCTAAAAGCTAAACCCTCCAAATGTGAGTTCCTCAAGTCAGAGCTACTATTCCTTGGCACACCATCTCTGCTCAAGGGATAAAGCCCAACCCTGCCAAAATCAAGGCAATCACCAGCATGCCACCTCCCTCTGATGTGGGCCAGGTGCATACCTTCTTGGGCATGGTTGCCTATGTGCGCAAGTTCATCCCCAATTGCGGGGAGCTAATTGCACCTCTCACTGAGCTCCTCAATACCAAGCAGCGCTTCCATTGGACCCCCATCAGAGATCAAGCCTTTGAGACGTTGATACAAAGGCTCACAACCGCACCAGTCCTGCAGTTCCCCAATCAAAACTGACAGTACAAACTAGAGACCAATGCCTCTGACAGGGCCATAGGGGGTGTGCTAAGGGTAGAAACTGACAATGGCGTCTTTCTCCCCGTGGCCTATGAGTCCAGGAAACTAACTGACTCAGAACAACGCTACCCCATCTATGATAAAGAATTGGCAGCCATTGTACACTGCGTTGAGAAGTGGCGCTGTTACTTGGAAGGTGCTACCTTCCCACCCTGTGTTCTAACAGACCACAAGTTGCTCCAGTACTTTAACACACAGTCCCACTTGATACGCTACCAAGCAGGATGGGTGGAGCGCCTATCCCCTTATCAGTTACGCATTGAGTACAAACCTGGGAAGGAACTTATCACAGCTCACACTCTTTTGTGACTCTATGTAGCGTCCATCACTGGGGACAATGGTTTAGATCCAGATTGGCCCATGCTCTACCTCTGCCCTGAGGCGACCTGCTACAAGGGCTTTAACTTGGTCACCAGCTCCAAGTTGAAGGACAACAAAATTCAGTTCACCACTGATGCTGGTAATGTCTGCCGCCGGGCAGAGACAGGTGAGAAGACGCCTTACATTCCCACCACACAACAAGGGGACACCATCTTGCACTAACACCAAACCCTGGGTCACATCAGAGGGCGTAACCTCTTCAAAATCATGAAACATAAGGTTTGGTGGCAGCACATGCTTCAAGACATCTTGGAACTCCTTGAAATGTGCGTGTTGGGCAAAAAGAACACGTCCAAACCTGCACCTCCAAGTCTGTCCTGCCCATCAAGGCCATGGAATCCTTTGACAGTGGGCCCTCAATATTTTGTGGCCACTCCCCAAAGACAGACTGGGGAAGAAGTACATTATCACTGCCATTGACTACTTCACTTGTTGGCCAGTGGCCTGGGCAACAACCAACCACACCGCTACCACCATTACCTGCTTTATTGGCAAAGAAATTGTGGCCCGCTTTGGGCAACCAAAACGTCTCATCACAGATGGCGGTCCCAAACTAGTTGGGCATGTCATGAAAGCATACTGGGCTAAGAACACACTCCAACATATAGTTACAACCCCCTACCATCCCCTAGCCAATGGACACGTGGAACGGTTAAATGGCTCACTGGTTCAACTGATTGCCAAGCTCTCACAAGAGCACCCCAACACCACGTGGACTGAACACCTGCCCACTGCTCTACTCATCCTTCAAGCAAGGATCAACAGGGGCACAGGGTTCAGCCCCAATACCCTGGCCTTTGGGACACCTGACAGTCTGACAGGGGTTGAACAGGGAAAGCTACGGTCCAAGGTCCCTGACAAGCCTTCCCTAACAAGAACCCCATCCCTGGATCAATGGCGTGCCAAAGCCCGGGAAATCAAACACAAGTGGATTGCAGGAGGGACAAAGCACCTCAAAGCTAGGTACGCCGTAGGTGACCCCATCTACACCCTCAACCCCAATTCCGCCAAGTTGGAACCCAATCACCTAGGCCTCTTCAAGATAGCTGAAGTCTATGACAATCACACCTACCAACTTGAGGATGCCCAAGGGAACACCAAGAAGCTCCACCATGATTGCTTGTGCCCCTGCCGCGCCATCCCCACACAAAGGTTGTTTGTGCAGACCTTCCCAGACCTTCTGCAGACTCCAGTACTGGTGTCTGACAACAAGCAGGGGGCAAGGGGGGTGTTGCAACCAAGTTTCCAGACTTACCTGATAATGTATCTTACAATACACAGGGGGCGCTTGATGAGCCACCCCTTGACGTATCTAATGATATGGATTAATCTGATGGCAATATCAAATGGCAGGTACTTCATCCTAATTAGGAGCGCTGCCAATTTCACTTGCTGATTCCCGCACAAGTTATTCCTTGGCTTTGAACCTTACATGGAACTTCCCACTATGCCACCCCCTTGTGGCCTTATGGCTTTCCCCATATAGTATATTAATCACAATATTCTACAATAAACAATACCTTATACTTATTATTCTGTCCTTTCTATTGGACTGTTGTCTTCCCCAATTCCAAATACTGAACTCTCATTGGTTCAGTTGCAACATTATATGCAAGGGTGGCTGCAGGCAGGAAGGTATCCCATTCAGTCTCATGTTAGTGACTGAGCTTCTGGAGTATCTGGACCAGGCTCCCATTAGTACGCTCTCCCATGCCATTTTTCTGTGGGTGATAAGGAGTGTATAGTGTCCCATGAATTCCCATCAGTTGTTGATTTGGGGAATGATATAACTGGTGAAGTTGGTACCATTGTCTGTCAGCAGAATCTGGGGGCAATCATGTTTGTATATGATATTCTCCAAGATGAACGTGGCTGTCACCAGTGCTGATTGGTTAGGAATTGCCTTGGCCTCTGCCCATTTATTCAGATGGTCAAAAGCCACAATAATGAACTTGTTGCAACTGTTGGTAGCTGGCAGGGGGCCCACTACATCAATGGCTACAGTGTGAAAGGCAAACCCAGGACGTACAAGTCTGTGTTGGAACTTAACAACCTTAGGTCTCTCAATGTTGCAGTCATGACAGTTGGCTAGCGTATCTACTATGTCAGTGTGCATTCCTTTCCAGAAGCAGTGCTGCTGTAGCAGAGCTAACGTTTTCTGTATGCCATCATGGCCAGTAGTCTTATGAGCGGCCACCGCTGAGTCCATGCGTAGGGATGGGCGTATGTGGGGTAGCTAATAGTCTCCACAAAGCTTTAGGAGTTGTCCCTTAGAGACCTTGGTATCAACAGTTAGCTTCTTGAGAGCTCTCTGTATCTCTACTGGCTCCCCCCACAAAGAAGGATCCTCCATAGGCTTGTCATAGAGAATGTCAGCCATGGGGGATACTAAAGCAACAGTGGGAAGGCAGGAGAGCTACTCAGCATTCTGGTGGGCTGCTCTGGCTTGATGAATGATTTTGTTGTCATAAGCCTGAAGTTTAATGACCCAACACGCCAGACGTCTTTTGGGGTCCTTGAGGGTCTTTAGCCATTGCAAGGAGGCATGGTCTATTACAACTGTGAAATGTACCCCATGGAGATAGACTCTGAATTGTTGGTAGGAGTATATCACAGCCAGACACTCTTGTTTGGTGACAGTGTAGTTCCTCTTGTGAAAATTTGCGTACACAAGAAGTATCCAACAGGGTGTTCAAGTCTGTCAGAGTCTAGTTGGGAGAAAAAACCCCAATTGCAGTCAGACTAGCATCTGTATGAACCATAAACGGCTTGGAAAATTCAGGGTAGGCCAGTACAGGAGCCGCAGTCAGTGTTTCCTTGAGAGTAGCACTTGCTGTCTTGCAAGCCAGGCCCCAGAAGAAGCCCACATCAGCTTTAAGGAGTTAGAACAGTGTATTGCCCAGGGAAGCAAGGTTGGGATAAAGTGGCAACAATAGCCAACCAACCCCAGTAAGACCTGGATGTCCCTCTTGCTTACGGACACCTGCATCTTCTTAATGGCCTCTACCTTGAGAGTTACAGGACAGGGGCCATCACAACTGATGATGAACCCAAAGAATTCCAAGTGCTCATTAAAGAAGTTGCATTTATTTGGATTCAGCTTAATTGTAGCAGCCAACAGACGTTTGAACACTTCTTCCAGGGGATCCAAGTGTTTTTTATAGTTGCAAGAGAAGACGTTAATGTCATCCAGATAGACCAGGGCACATGAGGTCTTGAGGTTCCTCATCACAGCGTCCATAGCTCGTTGGAAGGTGGCTGGAGCATTAGAGAGACCCTGAGGCATCCTGGTAGGTTGGAACAGCCTTTGGTTGGTAAGGATGGAACAATTCTCTGGGTCATCTGGAGGGGAGATCAATCTGCCAGTAGCCAGGTATCAGGTCCATGGCCAAGAAGAACTTGGATGTGGGGACCCAGTAGGAAAGATCTTCTGGCATTCTCACAGTGCAAGAATCCAACGTTTCTGATTGAGAGGCAAAGTCAATCAGCGGAGGGGCATCAGAAGGCTCTGTTGTAAAGGGACAACAAGTGCCAGGGTCAGGCACAGGCTTGTCAGGGGGGAGAGAGGAGGGAGGTGAAACCACAAATGCAGCCAAGGATTTCTCCTTTTCCTGGCTGCTTAGTAGTTTTTGAGTGATCCTCATTGAACTCCTCAATGCCAGAATCATAAGTGAATTCTTCCTTGCTCTGAATAGCCTGAGGTTTAGTTGCTTCAGAACCATCAGGAGTGATGGAGGAATTTCTATCAGGTTCCCAGGGAGACTCCAGGGTACCTAATGAAGGTGCAATGACACAGACATCCTCTTCATTGCTTCTGTGAAAGTGGTGAGAGTCAGAAAGGGGCAATGTAATAAGGATCTTATGAGAGGGGGAACTATCAGCTTTAGCATTCCCATGCAATCCCATTAGAGTATCAGGGGTACTAATTGCTGAGGCATCTTCAAGGTGCTTGCTTAGTTGGTCCTGAAGGGAGTCAAGGAGAGCACGTTGAGCATCCAACTTATCTAGCCACTCTTTCTTTTCCTGAAAGGCCAGAACTAATTCCTCTTCCAGAAACCCCATCCGTCTCTCTTGAGCCTTTATAGTATCCTGAAGAGCAGAGAATCTCATGGTACAGCTGTTATGGCTGTCTTCTGGCTTAGGAGTTTTCTGTTGATGATCATAGAACTCCAGGTCAACATGATGATTCATCTGGGTGGGTACCAAGGAAGAAAGTACATGTTCTATCTTGCTCATCCATAGAGCCATTCCAGAGTGGGAGTGAACAGCTTCTGATAATTTTGAGCAAGGTTTGGGGGGCCAGAGCAGGGGCCAGAGCAGATATCAGTTTGGAGGGTTCCAGAATTAAGGGAGATTCCATCAGGAGAACAACCAGAAGAAAAAGTAGGAGAATATTGACAGCATACTTCCTTCACCAAGGCAGGCTCCAAGGAGCAGGAGACGTGGTTCATCCAGTTACTTCAGCCATGGGGTCAGACTGGATTGGTATCAAGGAGGTAAGGGCTTTTTTAATGGAGTTCATCCAGGAGATCATACTTGACTGGGAGCTGGAAATTTCCAAAAGTTGTTTGCAGTTAGGTAACCACTGGCTTAGTCCTGAATGACTATAGGAAGAGCCATGGAGTCTACCAGATAGAGAGCCAGAAGCAGTGAAGGTTGATCCTGGAGTGGGTTGGGCAGAAGGGGCCGCAGGTATATGCAAGGACATCTCTCCCTCCACAAAAACAAGGCTGTGGGGGTAGGAAGAGAGGAAGCTGTGGTTTGTAGAAGCCATGAGTGCCAATGTTGTAAAATATGCAGCCTGGGTGCTGATTTCTACAAATAGTTAGTCTACTACTTCTTTATCTTAATACTATACCTGTTGTGGTATAGTGACAGCCTGGATAAGGACAGAAGAATATAAGAAGATAATAATACAAAACTGGTGTTTGTTTAGATAGTAGTGCACTTATATAGAGTGAGGCAGGGGAATTGCCCCCAGAGGCAGAGAGGCACAGACAGAAGGACTTCTCTAATGGAGGAGAGTGGATTGGCACAGCTAAAAGTCCTGCGCAAGAGAACAACCGCTTCCTTGCAGCTTTCCTTAAGGAGGTAGATATAAATAACTTTGTTGTTTTATTTATAATCCCGGAAGTGAAGCCCATTCATGATGACCCATTTGAAAGGAAAATTGAAAACCTGTTTTAGAGGTGTTTTAAACGACTTTATCACTAGTAGAATCAGGATTTAATAGCGCAATTGCGCAATTGTTCCGTCGCTTAATCCCTAAGTGGATACCTTTACGTCTAATCCATTCAGGATTTGCAACAGGGAGGTAGCATATTGTCAATGGTTTCAACCTTATTATTCATGGGGCGGATTCCCATTTGAGTGACCTCATGACCTAAGAACTTGAGTTGCTCTTTAAAGAAGGAGCACTTGGAGGGTTTGAGCTTCAAGCCAGCTTTGCAGATCTTGATGAAGACAGCCTTGAGGTGTTCCAAATGGTTAGTAAAGGTAGCACTGAGTACTGTGATGTCATCAAGGTACACAAGGACACAAGAGAGCTTTAGCTCTCGTAGGATGGAGTCCATAACCCGTTGAAAAGTAGCAGGGGCATTCCAGAGTCCTTGGGGCATACAAGTGGGTTCAAAAAGGCCTTCTGAGGTGATAAGCTTAGCCTTTTCTCTATCTTCAGGAGATAAGTCAACTTGTCAGTATCCAGAGGCTAGATCTATGGCTGAGAAAAACTTGGAACTACCCAGCTGTCTGAGAGCATCATCAATTCTGGGCAAGGGGTACAAGTCTTTCTTAGTGAGAGAGTTCAGGCGGCGGTAGTCCATTACAATGTGATGTCCTCCATTTTTCTTCTTGAGGATCAGTAACAGGGAGGCCCAAGGGCTCTGAGAGGGAGATAGTAGCCCTGCGTCTAAGAGCTGCTTAAGCTCCTTAGATACCTGAGCATCCTCTACCCTACTTCAGCAGTATGATTTGGCACAAAACGGGGGAGCATCACCAGTATTAATCTGATGGATGACCCTTTTAGCTAGGCCATAATCTGTAGGTCCAGAGGAAAAGATGTTGCTAAACTGATTGAGCAGGTCCAAAATGTCTTTTTTTAAATGGGAGACAATTGGGGAAGTTGGCAGCAGTGAATAAGGAGAGAACTTGGGGATTGTCTTCAGGTAGATTGAAATAACTAAAAGTTCTGGAAGGGTAGAGGGATGCCACTTGTTCTGCTCCCAGTATACAACAATGCCCTATAACCTAGCCTCAGGTTACCTGCATGGGCAGGGCTGTCAGGTTGGAAAGCAGTAATTGTACGGGATCTTTGTGGGTTTGATCTAGAATCCCTGGACACAGGCAGGTTTTTTACAGCTTAGGGATTCAGGTGAGTAGAGTTCCAAGAACAACTTTTCAGGTAGTTTGTAAGAAATATGATAATCAATTACCACCTGGGAGCCCAGAGGAATGGTGACAGCTGCTGGGGCAAGAAGAGGTACCCCTTCTTCTGCAGGGCAGGAAGGAGGAGGGGTGCGCATGTTGGAGGAGTGAGTCCTATACTTGAGAGAGAAGATACCTGTGGGGTACTCAAGCACACAAGTTTTAAGCAATTTTCCTGGGAGGTGCAGAGGTTCCTCAAAAATCAAAGGGACCTCATACCCTAAGTGCAAAAGATATCCATCTTATAAGTTTACAATCCCGCTATGCTCTTGAAGGAATTGTTTACTAACCAAGAGGTCATAGCTTTTGTTCTCAAGGACTACAGCTGGGGAAGCAATGAGGAGTTTCCCAAACCTCATGGGTAGAGCGGAGTAGGCACCAATGACCTGAGTTTGTGCCATGCCAGCTTTGCCATACAACTGAGTGTAGTTGAGGTCAGGGGGCAGCTTAAGTTTCTTCATTAGTTTTAAAGATACTACATTGACTGGAGAACCCGTGTCCAGGATGGCTTTGATTTTAACCTTTTGGATTGATACTTTCACACAGGTTGTATCTTTCCCAAAGGGGGGCAAGACTGCCAGTACATCTTGCACAGCCTCTAGCTCCCTTTCCAATTTAGCCAACATGCACCTTAAGACAGGAATTTCCTTATATACAGTCTTTAGTGGGAGAGATACCATCACTTTTTGGAAAAGAGCTTTGGCTAGCTTTGCTGCTTCCTCAGAAGAATCAACCAAGACGGGAGGTCAATGAGCCTGGTGTGATGGTCCACATGTTTGGTGGTTTGCAGGCGGGGCTAATGTTGGCCAAGCAAAATTTTGGTTGTTTGTTGCAGGTGGAGGTCTAATAGGGAATGATGGCTACTAGGGACAGTCAGGCCTAGCTAGTAGGTGTAAAGTCTACTAGAGGCAGATGTTGCCTCCACCTAGCAGAAGATATTGGCTGCTGTAGGCTAGATTTCTTCACCTAGCAGGGAACTGTGGCTGCAAAAGGGTGAAAAATGAGATAGCTAGCAGGGAACTTTGTCTGTTTGAGGTGGAGAAGGTTTTGGACCCCTGGCGGGTAGCGCAGGCTGCCAGGGGAGGGGAAGAGCTCTGAGGGCTCTACATACCCTGATACGCCTACATGAGGTCTGTGAGCAAGCATCCTACCTAACAGACTGGTAGGGTGTCCTCAATTATGTCCCCATGGGAGCTTTGGGGGAACCCAAAGTGAGCATTGGAGGGCATGAATTTGCTCAGAGGTTTCATCAAAGCAGTTTGCTTGGGGAAGCAAGCTGCAGAACTTGGTGTGATCAGGCCTCTGGGAAGTAGAGCTGATTACTCTGCGACTAAAAGCCCAGACTTAATCACCTGGGTGAGTAAAAACAACACATAGATATTGATCTATGGTTGGATGGCCTAAGTGGATTGCCACTTGCAAGGGCCCAGTCAAACGCCAGTTCAATGTAGACTCATGCCTGGGTCTACAGGTTCTGATAACAGGGACTGAGATAAAGAACCAAGGTGGTTCACAGAATCAGCAGAGAAGACTAGTGAGAGGAACTGTTTGATCACAGAGAAGGCTAGTTGAAGGACTGTTGGTTCATGTTGAAGTTTGGAACCAAAATGGTTCATTGTGCAGGTGAAACCAAGATGGTTCCTAGTGAGGATAAGTTGAAGGGCTCAGAGATCATGATGCAGGATTAGCTGATAATGATACAGGAGCTGGCTGAAGGATCAGAAGATGATGATGAAGAGCTGGTGGTCTGGAGAAATGAGCCAAGATTTTGCCAAATTGATTTGCCAAAGTGGGAAGATGTGGAATGTTTTCCCTTGGTTTGGTATTAAAATCAAGAATGAATGTGGATAGAAGTGTGGGTAAGATATTTATTATTTAAGTTCCTAGGATAGATGAAGGTATTTTGGCTATGAGATCTGGATACAAAGTTGTTTTGGTGGGACTTTTCCTTGGATTTTCTATATTTGTAAATATATGGGGAAACATTGAAGAGTTTTAAAAAGAAAAATTTAAATAGTATTATACTATTTAAATTGGTTCAGGTTAAATGCAGGGAAGACAGGTGCCAGAATAATGGACTGGTTAACGCTTTGGTGCGCAAAGAGTTGTCAATTTGAGCAATTTGAGCTGTGGAAATTATTTTCCTAGTTAGATCCCGGTGGAACTTCAGAAATGGTCTATTTATGCGCTCTGCATTCATTGGTTGAGTTCTGGCAGGTTTCCTGATGAAAATGATTGGTTGGAAGCAAAAACTTAAAAGATAAGCAAGGAAATAGTGAATTAATACTTTAAGCTTTTGAGAAAGTAAGTATGTACGCTTAAGTTATTATAGGGGAAAGTGAGCTTAATGGTTTAAGCTTCTAAAGAAAGCCATTTTGAAGGCGGAACCGTTGGGAAAAGGACACTATAAGAAGGTGGCTGGCTGGAAAGTTACAGGGTCTTTTTGGAGGTCTTTCCAGGTCTTTGACAGGATCTTTCTGAGGCCTTTTAAGTTTCTGCCCAGAGGTTTTTGGAAGCCTTTGATCACCAGCAGGAGCTTGATTGGACTGAGACAAGTGGAATACCAAGGTCACTAAAGATATACAGAGAGCTGAAGCCCAAGATAACAGAGCAGGAGCCCAAGAATAAGGAGCTGGATCCTAAGCGCGGCGCAGAGGTCTGATTTTTTGGTGCCAGAGTCCAAGTTTAAGGTGCAGGAGTCCAAGTTTAAGGAGCAGAAGTCCAAGTTTAAGGAGCAGAAGTCCAAGTCTAAGGAGCAGACGTCCAAGACTAAGGTGCAGGAGTCCAAGATCAAGTACAAGGAGTCCAAGATATTGTTGGAGGACTCCAGGTATTGGCAAATCCATATTGTTTCTTGACCCCTGGGCCATATACCAGAAGGTTTCTAAGGGGATCTTCCTTCTGAGAGTAAATAAAAGCCCATTTTAGCCCCTATACATATTTCTGAGATACATTTCCCTTACTAGAGAATGACAATCCCTTCCAGCCTGTCCCTGGCTACAATCCAGGACACACTTTGGGGACTGGTAGACAGGAACCCCACACCTGGGCTAGGTAAGGGCAAGCCATCATGGCTTTGGCTTCACTTGAAGGTGTTCAAGAAGTGGTGGTGGTCTTCCCAGAGCAAAGCTTGTACGGAACAGAGACAGTTTCTGGAACAGTCAGAACGGAATAGCCATAACTATCAGATTCTTCACTATCAGAATCTTTGGGGTCTGAATCACTGGAGAGATTTTGGAATAGGTGAAGAATAGTTGGGCCAAAGGAAGATGGAGCTTCCTCATCAGAAGGAGGATCAGGGGGAGATGGGGGAGATTGGTCAACAGAGAGAGTCTCTGTCTCTAAGCTGACATCTCCTTTCCTGCCTGTTCCTTGGGGTCACAACCTTCTACTTGGGGATTGGTGCAAGTACACAAGTGGTGCCCTATTTGGCCGCAGTTATGACAACCTTGCCTCTTATCCTGTCCACCAGCACCCAGTGTCATAATGAGCGGCGTAAGAGAGGTTGTCCAAGCATTATTGGCTTTATTTTCACGTACCACCATACCTCCATGTGTTAAATGCATGTCTTGTAGGAGTGTCTTAATACTCTTCATTGAAGTGAGCAAAGCCTTGTGTTCTAAAGTGTAGGCATAGAAGCTGATTGACCTTCAAAGCATTTGAACAAGCCATGTAGGCTTCCCAGGGAGTTAACTGTTGACTGGTGATTAACTGCTGGCCTTCAATGTAGAAACAATCCACAAACTCAGCCAGGGTTTCCTTGGGCTTAAAGGCAATGTGTGCATAAATGCATCCTTCTTGATCTCTAAGCTGAGATCTCCTCCAAACTCCTCAATAAGGAGGCGCTTCATGTCCTCCCAAGTGACAATGGAGGGGAGTTTAGGGACCACCACTTCTTGGCATGTGGGATGGAGACAGATGAGGATATGTTCCTTTTTGAGCTCATCAATAGCCCTATGCATTGCAGTCTTTTAAATTGTTAGAAAGGCAGCAATGGTAGAGGTTTTAGGATTGAATATATGTTTGAAGGTTGGTTTGTAATTTGGGTCAATGGACGAGGAAGAGGACTGACTGTTGTCACCTGGGTTTAGGACGTTAATGGGGGGATTGCCCTCAAACTCAAATTCAGCAGCAGGTTGTATAGCCTAGAGGAGTCAAAGGCTTTCCTCTAGGGTATCCAAGGTAGATCTGTTCTGTCCACTAATATCTCTAGCAGTGGAAGCAGCAACTCCAAATTTGTCAATCTTAATTTGTTGCACCAATAAGGTGCCAGCAATACTGTTGAGACAAGTGATCAGGGAAGTGGTCTGAGCAACCAAGGGGATGACCTGTCCATTCATTGTCTTGTTAAAACAAGAGAGGTTTTGTACCTCTCTTTCCAATGTGTCCTGCCAATCAGCAACATAATTTGTTACTTCTGCAAGCTGATCCAGTGCACGTGCACAGTTGACCTGGGGTTGGCCTTACAAACCAGGGCAGCAACCATGATTGTCCTGAGCAGGAGTATTAACAACCTCAGTTTCCTCTTCACCTTCAGACTCAGAGGACAAGTCCTCTGAATTAGAGAGGTGTTGTCTTAAATACTCAATTTCTTCTCCCAAAGTAGCTACTTGATCAGTGAGCAAAGTAATGCAAGGGTCAGGCATAGATTCAACTGGAGGGGGGTTCTAAATAGAAGATTGGCGCCAAGTGGTAGCCTTGAGCTTGGCTATAGCTTCCCATAACTTGGCTTCAAAGTCAGATTGGACCTCAACAGGAGGAGCGGGAGGAGTCACCTCAATAGATGCCACTCTATCATCCAAATAACTTTGCACTTGATATAGAGTGTCACCTAGTGCATCCTTAACCAGACCATATTGATGCTGCAGATGGCGGCCCTAAGTATCAACATGAGCTCTAACCAATTTGAGCTGAGAATTAATTTGTTCTTAGAATTGGTTAAGTTTGCTAACCAGAGTCTCAAAATCCTGACAATGCTTTAGCAGAGAGGCCTCAATTTGCTCATGCCACGCTTCTTGATGCTTATCCAATTCACATAGTTGATCCTTGATGTATCCATGGAGCAAGGAACAAAGGGAATTTAGTGAGGAGGTCAAGTACTTCTGGGAGGCCAGCAAGTCACACTGGTTATTGGAAATACACGCAAAGAGACTGTGGGACTATTCGTGATATGCCATATTCTGAGCATGGTTGTTTGAGACAGCGGTGGCTACAGCATTTACAAGTTGGTTCTGGGATCCCAATGAAAGTTGATGGTGAACCAGGTGTTAGAGCAAAGTGATATGTGCATGATTCAAGGATATACAATGAGGATATAATAAACAGATTGTAAGTTGCTTGACAAGCAGGAGACCAAATAGGAGGACGGCTTCAGCATCTTGGATCAAATGGTGATGTAACAGAAGATTGAGAGAGAAATTGTCAGTAGGCAACTGATTTGTAGGGGTAAATTTGAGAGAGAATTGGAGGGCATTGATAGGTACAGTGCAGGCCAGGTTGCGGCCATGGAATTGATGGCAACCTTGACAGCCACAGAGGCTAATCTTTTGAGGATAGGGGCAAACAGCCCCAAATGAGCCATCATTTTAGGATAAACTTTCTTTTATTTGAGGTAAATTAAGCTATATAGAAACAAGTTTCTAGAGGGGAAATGGTGAAGTCTTAAGGGAGTTCAGGATGGGGGGGATTCTGTGGCTTCTGATTAGCTGGCAAGAATATTTTCAGCAGTTGGTGGTCCTGCATTGGAATTTGAGTTGATGACATCATAATTTGAAAAATTACGGTGATCTGCAGGTCAAGCGCTGCCATCCCCAAATAGTGTATAACGCGTAATTTTCTTGTCATAATTATTTGGGGAAAAATAGGGAAGGTCCAGATTTTCAAGGGCTATTTGGGCAACCCCAGCTTTGAACCATTTTTTGTCTATGACGGCATTTAAGTTGTCAATTTCTTTCAGGGGTTTGGCTGTGGTTCTTTGCTGATTTTGGGTTTTACACGGGCGTACTATCCCTTCCATTTGATTTTCTACCGTAACACCAGGGCGGGTTGTATAAACTTGTTGACTAACACGCCAATTGTATCCATGGACTCCATCAGCACAGGGGGAGACCAAAGTCCAAGAGGAAGGAATACAGATCTTTGGAAGCATACCTGGGACAGAGACCAGGTATGGTATGCATTGCCACAGTATCAGAGTGGAGCAGGGAGCAGGCAGTAGCATAAGCTTGCTTGTAGTCAAGAGAGAAAGCTGGAAGGGGGCCCACATGGGCCTGGGAGACAGCACCAGTACCATGGGAGTTGAGGGGGCATTGGTGATGTCTTCTTCTAGAGGAGGACTAGAAACTTTTGGTTGCTTGAGTACTTCAGAAACAAAGGGAGAAGAACTGGAGAATGCGCGTGGGAACAGGGTAACCAAGGGGCTTGTAGGAATGTGTAGTGAGCACCATTTTGTCATGTTTGGCTCCTGGGGACTACATCCAGGAGGACACTGCGGGAAATCTTTATAACAAAAGATTTGAGGTTCAAGACTAGCCTAGGGTTAGCCTTCAGGGCAATATTAAGGGCATGTACCTTAATTTCCTGGAATACAAGATGTGAAATTCCTTTTGGCAAAAAGGAGGGAAAAAGCTTGAAGAATATTAAAGCCAACGCAAATGTGGATAAACTTTTTTATTAGGAGAGTTGATTCTACTTAAATAGTAGATAAGGGCTAATGATCACTCATTAGATAGACAGAGTGGCAAAGGGGGTCAGGTTGGGGTGAGGTCATACCAGGATCAGACAAGGGCAGGTATGGTATTCTGGAATGGGTGGATATTGGACAAGACCCATTTGCAGAAGGCAAAGAATTTCCAAACTTGAAAGCAAAACCAGCCAAATCTTCACAGCTATCAATATTCAAAGGCCATATTAAAATAGAATTAATGGTGTAATTTCTGACAACAGATAACCCCCATGAGTGAATTGCTTCATATCTTTTACCCTAGCCAAGGGGAAGAGGATACCTATTGTCAGAATTTCAGAAGGGTTTTCACTAGTAAGACTCCCAGGAAGAGTGGGAGAGGTTGACTAGACAACTTGAAATGACAGATAGAGTAAGGGAGTTCATTGGGAATGAGTTTACTAGGTTACTGAAAGACTGATACAGGCCTACAGAAGGTCTAGCACCAGCTGAAGTACAAGTGCATGGTGGGATGCTTGCCTAGTGATAGAAAAAGTATTGGAAGATTTTGCATTAATTCAGGCTCAGTATAAACTTCTAGCTAGACAACACCCTCTACTAGTAAATGAAAACTCCTTCAAGACAGTCTCTGGCTATTGTCAGAATTCACCTTTTTTATAGCTGCTATTCTGTTCATATACTTATTTGATTTCTTTGGCTTGTAAGTCTTCTCAGGATTGTCCCTATTCACTTTATTCATGATCTCCTTTTTCCCCCTTCATTTTCCATCTTTGGGTTTTAAATTAGGCTTTGTTAAAGCCTAGTTATGACCTAAATACTGATTAGTATTATTTTTTCAAACATCCCTTACTTCTTCTACCGGTTTCAAACCCTGGACCTATATGCTGAAGTTAGAAAGTTGGCTCTGAAACACTTACCTTTCACTATATGCTTGATTACGTCCTCTCAAAGTTTTAGATTTAGTTTTTCCTTTCCTTTTTGCTTGCTTTACATCCCAGGCATTACCATAAATGCTTCTTCTCCTCCTGGTCACCCTTTAACTGAGGCTAGCTTATTTAAGTTAGACTGGCAACACCTGATATTTTTACCTTTACTTTTCATGCAAATCTTCTAACCATTTTTAGTTAAAACTCTTTACACCATTCCTTGCACTTCACTAAACAAAGCACAATAAAAAGGCTTGGTTTCCAGTCTCAACAATAAGTTGAGATTGCTTGACTTGCACCCCAAAAAGGTACTTGTTAGGCTTTGTGGCTTGTGTTCTTCTTCAAATTTTTAGTCTTAGTTTAAATCCTTGGTCCCATGATTCCTTTCAACTTTATTCTTCACCAGTTAGGTAGTTTTTATAGTAGCACACACAATTTAATTGTTGATAGCTTTAATCCTCCCTCTAGTGCAGACCATTTCCCAGACTTAGAGATTGACTTTTTAACCAAACCATCTGTTATTAAGACTGGTCTCTATTTTATCTTCTTAGGGTTAATAAATTGTCTTAGTCCTTATTTTACCTTGTATAAGCTCTTAGGAGCCTTAGTTCAGTTGCTATTACAAACTTTACCCATCTTTTTGTATTCAACTAATATAAACATCACTGGGTTAAAAGCTTTAGTTTATAATCATCTTCCCCAGACCATGAGACCTTACAGCTATGATCCAGGACAAACTTTGGGGACTGGCAACCAGGAACCCCACAGAAAGGCTACCCAGTAAAGAAATCACTCATGAATTCCTAAACAGCCTGACCAACACCAAACAAACTATCCAACAGTACCTAGACAGGAAGAAATTGAAGGAGGGAGGGCCTATGGGGGAAGAGGGGGATGGTTTCAGGAATGCCATCTTTTGCCCTTAAAGAACTCAAGGGTTGGAACAGGGGTTGAACCCTGCCCAGATTGGGCTGCAGACTGCCAGCCCTGAGGATTAGGGGGCTGCCTGCCTGCTGGCATATTTTGGGGTTGGATCCTCCCTGATTCAAGCTGCAGATGCCATTTAAGCTAAAGATCTTAGTGTGGATGCACCAATAGTGGATCTTGTCAACAACTAAAACTCACTGCCTAATGAGGGAAAAGGTGGTCTCAACATTGGCCTGATGAGCCTTGTTGAGTTGTGCTTTACTATTTGACATAATAAAGAGCTTGGGCAAAAGTCAGAAAAGCGGAAGGCTTGTGGTTTGGGGTTAAGCCCGTTTGATCTGGGTATGGTTAATAGATATCTTCCTAGCAAATGGAAGATGAGCGCTAAAGATTTAGTGTCAAATTAATGAGCAAAAATGAAATTATTTTATTGGAGGAAAGTACATTTAAATTTATACCCAAAAGTTTGATCCTAATAGCCTAAGTGGAGGTACCCCAAGTGGCAATGGGCAGGTAGGGATCTGGAAGGCTCAGTTATTGACATCAACCTATATTTGGGTAAAGAGAACTCAGCAATTCAGAAGCAGAAGCTAAGGCTTTTGCATGAGTCATTATGCAAACCATCATTCACTAGGTCAATTGTAACTACTAGTGAATTTGAATTCATAACAAGCCTTATGTTTGCTAAGGTAGCCAATAAGTACCATATCCCTGAAAAAGGTGCTGACCAGAAAGCCCCCCAAGAATACCGCTCTAGATTAGGAGGGATTTGCAACCCTTATGAAAAATCTATTCAATGAACACCTACCCTGTACCTGTGCTATTTTACCTCCCTCAAAACCAGGCGCCTCACCGGTCCAATTCCTATTTCCTGACCTGTTGAAGCATGATCTTTAGAATCAAAGCCAGGTAGTGGGGTACTATATGAACCCCTAGACCCTGCACAGACTTAATTGTCATTTTGAAATAAAGATTAAAAGATATTGGGGCTCCCAATTATTAACATATCTGATCTTTGTACCCTGTCAGTACAGCACTAATCTTTACAGCCCTCTGCCCCACCACTGTCAGTTTTCTGTCCTCCAGGTTCTCCTTATGGTCTAGTCTTCTTCACTGAGTATCAATTAGAGCCAGAATATCAGGGATATACCATCAAGAGAATATTAGCAAGTGATCACCTGCCTGCACTAAAGAATTGACTAGATTTAACAGAAAGGGCTATTGGATTGTTGCTGATCCTGCCTGTTCAAAGACAAGTATAGCTTCCTCCCAGTCTATTAACTAAGCATGGGCCCCCTTCTCATCCCAAAACCTATGCCTGTGTTCATTGCTAACTTTCCCATGAAAAACACCAACAGTATATTCATAAAAGTCTTCATCAACCTCTTGGGGATGATAGACACTATAATTCCTGCTGCTGGGCCCTGGTTTAGAAGATTGATACCATGCCTCTTGTCATGGCTCATACCAGAGTCTAGCTGGACTCCCACAGGGGAGGCAGGCAGGTCCTGGAAGGCCATGTATACAATAGGCACAATTCTGACCAGATAGTTGACTGCAGTAGCTAGAAGACACCAGCTCCCAGTATGGGGCACAACCTGGTTGGCCAGCCCCAATACTGTGATATAGAAAAACCCCAGCTTACTGAAATCCTGAGCAGGAGGCGTGTTGGGTGGAGGGGGAGTAGTAGGAATCTCCTTTATAGCAGGCGGAATGATAACTCTTGGGTGGCCAGAAGGGAGATCCAGGTGACAGGGATGATAGAACTCCAAATCAAGAACTCTAGACGGTTTGGCCAAAGTGATGGGAGCTGAACCAGGCGGGAATGGATAGGCAAATTTATAGTATGTAGTAGATTCACAAATAGATGCAAACAGAATAATTATATTAGAGCAAAAATAGATCATTCCTGCAAGAAAATAATGGGTCCTGGGCATATAAGCCATTTAGTTTAAGATGTCAACAGTGAGAAGGGATTTTTCTCCTCACTACTTATACTTACTGGCAAGGATGCAGCCTTTTGTGCCACCAGGGATCTGGTAGCAACATTTTCAGTCAAAATGACAATTTTGCCCAGGAATTGCATACTAGAGCTTAGGGATGAATTATTATTGGTTAGCATAACAGGAACCTTGCTTGAGCTGCAGCATGTCAAGGTGCCACTGCTATTTATAGAACCCATGATCAATCAAGTGCCTGATCATGTGATCAAACAATCACGCTTCTGATGTATTGTTTCTCAATAATTAAGAGGGCCAATTTGTTAATATAATCAAAGCCAGAGATTTGAGGCTTGTGTGCTCTCAACTCCCAGGCCATTCATTAATCAAAAGGGGGTTTTCTTGCTCCAGGAGACAATTGGATAAGATTTCCAGGCTGTGAGTTGTTTGACCTCTAAGAAGGTCAGCTGTTTGTCCAGGGCATTCTGGGCCCTGTCACCTCTTAAGTTAGCACCAATCCTATGATGGGATCTGTTTGCCTGGCCTGCAACCCATCTTATCTCCTATTCTGACAGGAAGACTGCCCAGGGCTAGTTCCTAGACAAGGGGTCTGTAAGAGCCTGGCAAGAGAATCATGGCATGTTGCTTAAATAGATAATAATAAATATCCTTCTTAAATAAGATAGAACAAAGATAAAGTTGCTTCAATCCTGATAACAAGAAATAAACCACAAGGCAGGTGTAAATGGAGCATCCAAAGAGATGCAGCTGATTTATTCAGCGCCAATTTTTGTTTTGTTTGGATCAGGGGGTTGGAGTACAAGCAAACACAGCAGGGAATATTCATTAGTAAAGCTCCAAGGTCTGTGCTAGTTCTTGGTTAACATTCCTAGAGGAATAGGGTGAGTTGATTTCAGGCCTGGGAAGCTCAAGTAGCAATCTTCTTCTTTTTAGCTAAGGAAGGATATGAAAGTAATTAGGCTATTGAAAGTAGGATGGATAAGAGCTTCTATAATTTTATTGATAATTATTAAATTTATGAAGTTTATAAAATAAATATTAAACTCTATAGAGGAAGGATCACTTAAGTGTCACTAATATTGGGATAAGGATGGCCAGGTAAGCAATCCATAATTTTTGGAAATTGACCTTGATCTATTTTTGGTAATTGAGCAATTAAATAGAGAGAACTTGAAATTGATTCTATTGCATTTTCACCAATCAGTTGACTCTATGAAACCAAACTATTAGCACCTGAGAATTAATATCAACAAGTATTATATATAGTTGAGCTATTTTCAGTAAATATTTAAGCCCTTTTAAACTTTATCCTTAATCTTTAGGGAAAGCTTAAGCATCTTTTTTAAACAGTTTATTCTCACTAAGTTTTTAAGTTAACTGTTCCTTGCTGCAATTGTTTTAGCAGATATAACAGGTTTATGTAGTTTTTCACATTTATGGTGTTATGATAGTTCCTCTGCTGCAGGAAATCCCAGAACTACCTAACAGATTATATGCTTGGATTGAAGGACCCAAGCTTCTGGTCAGTGAGGTATGATTCAAATGTACGGCTTCTTTAAATGGGTCAGTGCTCTGCAGGGGGTTGACAATGAAGGTTTAATAATTTTTAAAATTAAAGGCTGATGGATTAATCTGAGAAATAAATGTTTGATTTTGATTTATTTTTTATGATATGATTCTGATTTTGACTTGATATTAGACCAACTTTAAACATGGTATTGCACTTTTTGCATGACAGTGCAACAATTATTAGAGATTATAGGGCACAGGACATTTGCCAGAATACAGTCATATGTGAGGATATGAGTAGTATTGTAGCAGAAGAGCCAGGATTGAGCAGGACCATGATTATTGCCCAGAAATGGCTTCTGATTGTGTCAAAGCACTTAAGGATTAGGATCAAGGTCAACCAGATTAAGGATAAAATAAATATGATTCCAAAGATTCAAGATTGATTTTATTGTAAATGATTAATTATTTTTATACCTACTACAAGGGTAATCCCTGGGCTGCTAGCAATATCTTCTAGGACATTCTAACACGCCCCTAATTTGGGTAATTATTAATCTAGGTTTAGCGCTTCTTGCACATCAACCAATAGAATATCTTCATCTTCACCCAGCACAGGTGATCCTTGCTGGTGTGGAATAATTTAGTTACTTCAGGATCACTCCCTGCTTTCTTAGTGTACTGCAGCTTAATGCTTATTAATGTGAAAATTAAGGGAATTCAATATTATGGGGAATAAAACCCTGCGCCTCGGCGCTCAATGTAAAGGTAAGGTGGCGCCGCGGCGCTTGCAATAATTTTCAGTTGGCGCGGCGGCGCTTGACGTAAAAGCAGTTTGGCGCCTTGGCACTTAATCCAATTGCTAGGCGGCGCCACGGCGCTTTGTGTATTTATTAAGTGCTGCGGCAGCGCTTGTCATTGGCTAGTATTAGGCTTAGGTCAGCAGACTACTGCTAATCCAATTTTCATGTAGCTTATACTACCAATTTATGTTATTTGGTAGCTGCAATTCATATCCACAAGCTCTGTTATAATTAGTGTCATTGTATTTTGTACTACTAATTTATGGATTTGGTTGTAGCAATCCCAATCCGTGAGCTCTGTCATAATTGGCATCATTGCTTGGTCAAAATTCCCAACATATCCCCCCCACTTGATCAAGCACTACTTCCTTTCTCTCCAAGATGAATCCCACTTTTAACAGCAACAGCAACAAACGCCAAAAAATGTGCCAAGCATATGATGCCATGATGGCAACCATGGGTGAGGTGGAGCGCAATGCCTTCTGTAAGATGCCCTGCTCTGTGAGGATCACCTTCCTCAATTGTCTTTGCTCTAGCTGGGACCAATTCTGCAAGCAGGACTGCGTCACTACTGTGGCTGGCTCCACCCTCAGTTCCGCTCCCAGTTCCAATGCTGGCAACCTCTTCAACAAGGACTCCCTGTTCAACGAGCCCCTTCTCATCACCTGTACGCCTCCTGTCCTGGGTCCTTCTGGTACTTAATGCCCCTTCTTGCAGCGCTTGCCTTCCTCTAGTGAGCCTCCTGCCACCCCTTTGTTGATGCTTTGCGCTTGGCGCAATTAAGATGAGGTCCCCATGGACTACCCCAATCTGTTAAGCAAGTTTGGTATTTGTCACCACGAGGAGACCCTGTTCAGTTTTGTGCAAGCCATGCACACCAATGAAGATGCAATGACTCCTATCTGCGCCGGTGAGCTTTATCACAGTTGCTATGATGCCTCCCGCTTGGCTGCTGAGGTACGCCTTGGTCTGCAGTTTGCTTCCTTGGCGCCTGGTCAGATCTCTTCCCAGCACGCCCATACTATTGCTATTTGTAATGAGTACATAGATGAGGTGACTTGCATTTGGTCCCTTGATCTTGCTGCTGATCCAGCCTTTCACCAGACCCTAGACCTTCCTAATCAGGCCAACACCAGTCAGCGCTTCTTGGCTATCTTTAAGGCGTTCCTCTTGGCGGTAAACACTGGCAATGCTAGCCTTTATCTTCCCTTGGCTGCTGCTGCGTGCCACTTCATGTGGTACACCCCCAATAGCTGCCAGCCTGGGTACGCTGGTTGTTGCCTGGAGCACTATTGTGCTCTGGCTTATCAGCTTCAGGTTCTGTTGCCATTGGCCTACTCTGATATGAAGGATGCCCTGATGGACTGCTTGGCAATTTGGGCTGCATTTTCTGCTTGTGGTGGTTGGGGTTGCCTTGTGCCTGTGAGCCAGCTCTGCCTCCCTCTCTGTCACTGGACCTCAATGTCACAGAACTCCCAGTTGGCCTGGGCCCAGATGCTTGTGATCTTGGCGCATGTGCGCCAGCGCCTTGACAATGATTGGTACCTCCTCCCCGCCCACAAGCGCCCTGTGGTTACCATCCAACGCCCCACAAAGCACCCCCAACACGCCAACCGCCAAGCCACTCCCCCCGCGGCATCCTCCTCCCAGCCGCGCAGAGGCACCCCCGCTCCCAGATGCCATCCCCAGTAAACTTCCTTTGCAATAAAATTGCTTTGCTCCATATTATTTTTTAACTTTTTTAATTTTTATCTTTTTGTTCATTCTTTGTTTTTATTATCTTCTTGAATATTTTTAATTTCTTATTTATATATTTTCTTTCTTTTGAATCTTTCTTGGAGATATGGCGCTCAATCTGTTGATTGAGTGCCCAGTCCTTTTGTTTATAATTGTGTGCCTGCTTGGGTCTTGCCGGCAGCTTTGCAGATCTGGCCCCCACAAATTTGACTTAGAGTTATTCTTCTGAAGTAACATATTGCTCTCCTTCCAAGAGGAGGCTTACATAAAGTAGCAGTACTATCAGTTGCGCCTGGAAAACTCCTGTATGACTTGTTGTCTTGGTGGGATTTTGGTTGGAGCCAGAGTAAGCAACTGGTAGTTTGTTGTCAATGTAGAGGTGGTCAGCGCTGCTCAAGTCCTTGCAAGTGTGGGGTGTCCTTTGAATCCTTTGACTTCTTAGGCCCCTTAATCCAGCAAAGGTGGCTGGTATAGTTTGAACCTATGAACGCTTTTTTTTTGCTTCCATAATACCAAGTGTGCTTTGAGCGCAACCAAGCAGCAAGGTAGGTGTAACAACTTGCTGCTTGGTAGCGCTATCAAGCATTTTTGCAAGGGCTTCAAACGTATCCTCATAATCTAGTTGTGTAACCTTTTTGACTTGTACCACAGTGTGAACTGTGGACCTGAACTGACGCTTTCCCATTGGCGTTATGCTTTTCTTCCTATAATTCTGGTCTCTATTGCGCTTGGATGTGCTACCTGCAGTTACCAGCAATTTTTCAATTGACTCCTTCTTCTACAGACAAATGTGTGTCCCCTGTAGTGAGCACCATTGTTGCGCTTTTTGAATGACAGCGCAACAATTATTAGAGATTATAGGGCACAGGACATTTGCCAGAATACAGTCATATGTGATTATATGAGTAGTATCATAGCAGAAGAGCCAGGATTGAGCAGGACCATGATTATTGCCCAGCAATGGCTTCTGATTGTGCAGAAGCACTTAAGGATTAGGATAACATGTTGTAACTGTGCTTTTTTTAGCAGAGTTACACGGGGAAAAATATTTAGAAGCTAGATAATAATCTTTATTGGAGAGATAGTGATTATATAGTTCATGTGAATCAAGGATAGTAGGAACAAGATTGATGATCACACGGATGGATGGAAGAAGGGGGTGGCTTGATCCTGATAATGAGTCAAGCGCCAAATTGAGGTATCTACCGTGAAGGATCATCATCTGTTCATGTTGTTGGTTTTGGTAATTTGAATTGACTTCCTAGTCTGGCTTTGGGTGACCGGATAATTGGATTGCAGGTCACAAACCTGCTTGGTTGGAACCTTGCTGGCGGGTTGAGCCTGCGGTTTTGACACCCTGCCCCCAGCTGAAGGTCGGTCTCCTCTGGGGGCAGGTCGTCAGGGAGGTTGTCAGGAGCCCAGGCGCTGTATTGAATTAGTTGTTGTTTGTTGGCAGGAAGGGTGTTTTATCGTTGTTTCTGTCTTGCTTTTCAGGGTTGTAGGCAATTGAGGTGTAAGGTCTTGCTTGCATTTCCCAAGCCCTTGCACGAGGTAAGTGTTATTGTTGTTTACCTTTAGAATAATTGCTGGCCCTACTTCCTTGGGTTGTAGTTTGCTTTTGTCAACATTCATGACCCAGACTTTTTCCCTGACTTCATGTCTATTGCAGATGGGAGCAAATGTCTTTTGTAAGTGTTCCTTTTCTTTGACTGCTTTTTTGCTGTTGGCCTCTACTACTTGAGGATCCGAGCGAGGGGGACTTGACTTGGAATTTCCAGTTTGGGTCCTGTCAATGCTTGAATGATATTAGGCTGTGTGCTGTATACCAGTTCAAAAGGGCTTTTTCCGGTGGATCTGTTCACTTGGGTTTGGCACACAACTAATGCAGTCAGTAGCTGCTTATACCAGTCTTCAGGTCTCCCGGCAGTGAGTTTGGCTAGGGCTTGCACAAGGCTACCATTAAGCCGCTCTACGCGTCCATTGGCCTGTGAATGGTATGGTGTTGTGACGGTGTGTTTGCCCCCATTTTTGGTGAGGTACACATTGGTGTCTTTGGAGGCCAATTCTTTGCCTCCATTGGTTATCAGGAGTTCTGGCTTTCCAAACCTGCTGATTATTTCCTTGCCAATGAACTGTCAGACGTTGTTACCGGTGTGTGCCTTCACTGCTTGGGCTACTGGCCACCTTGTTGCAAAGTCAATAGCTGTGATAGTGTATTTTTTGTCGTTGTGCTTTCCTGGCATGGGGCCCACAATGTCAAGAGCCCATAATTTGAACAGTAGTTGGGTTTGAATGGAGAGTACAGACTTAGGCGGGGTTTTGCTTTTGGCAAACTTTTTGCAAACCTTGCACTGTTCTAACACTTCCTGGACATCACAGTATAAGTTTGGCCACCAGGCTTTATGCTTTATGAATTCATATAGATTTCTGCTCTTAGTATGTCCCAGATCTCTATGGTAGCAAATAATGGTATTGACTCATTGATGTGTGGGGTGTAGGGAATGGTTGTGCCATCTAACATCTTTCTGTGAAGAGTCCCGTATACGTCAGCAAAGAGATGTTCATTCTTGATGAACATTTCTCTGGTGATGTTGGTTGTGCCTTCAGGGAATCCTTTGTCTTTTGTACGTAGCACTAGGAGAGGCCATTCTGGGTCAAGCCCATTCTCTCCCCTTGAAGCACAGACATACAGACGGGACAGGGCGTCTGCCATGGCAAGCTCAGCCCTGGGCTTATATTGGATGAGCATGTTAAACCTTTCTAATATTTCCATCCACTGCGCTTGGTAGCGTGACAGGTTTGCTTGTGTCTTTAAATAGATGAGTGACTTGTGATTGGTTAGTGCTATGAATTCTTCCCGAAGTTCCAGGTAACAGCGCCATTTGACTAGGCAGTGTATGATGACCAGTAGTTCATTGTTATGGATCGGGTATCAACACTTGCCATCTGTCAGTTTGCGCGACTCGTAGGCTACGGGCAGGAAGTCACTGTCACTATTCTTAATTTGTAGTACTCCCCCAATGGATGCATCTGAGGCGTTGGTTTCCATCTGGTACACTCCGTCTTGGTTGAGATATTGTAAGATAGGAGCTGTTGTGAGCTTTTCTTTGAGGCGTCTAAAACAGAGGTCACATTGGGGGGTCCATACAAACTTAGACTTGGCGCCTGTTATGGCAAACAAGGGGGCGGTTAAGATGCCACAGTTGGGTATGAAGCGTTGTACATAGGCCACCATTCCCAAGAAAGTGCGGAGTTCTGACTTTTCTTTGGGAGGTGGCATCCTGCAGATGGCTTGTATCTTTTGACTGTTGGGTTTGATGCCGTCTTTTGAGACTATGTGTTCCAAGAAGGGTAGTTGCTCTCAGAAGAACTGGCATTTGGAGGGCTTGGCCAACAGTTTGTGCCGTGCCAAGGTTGCAAAGACTTCCTTGAGGTCTTTGTGGTGCTGTTCCACCAAGGGGCTGTAGACAATAATATTGTCCAGGTACACTAGGGCATGTTTGTCTATGTGTGGCGCAAACACTTTGTTCATGAAGGTTACAAAGGTGGACAGGGCATTGGTCATGCCAAAGTTGATTACCACGCATTTGTAGGAACCGTAATTAGTGTGGAAGGCTGTCTTGGAGATGTCTTCCTCCTTGATATGAATCTGATTATAGCCTGCAGTTAGATCAATCTTGGAGAAGACGGTGGCTCCTCCCAAGGCGTCAAAGAGATTGTCAATTAGTGGCAGTGGGTAAAAATTCTTAATGGTGACTTTGTTTAGGGCGCAGTAGTCCGTGACCAGGCATAAGGTACTGTCCTTTTTAGCCACAAAGAATACAGTGGCCCCAAAGGGAGACTGTGAGGGGCGGATAAGTCCTTTTTCCAGTGCCTCCTTGAGATAGGCGCGCAGGGTGTTGTCCTTGTTTGGGGTCAGTTGATAGATGGGGTGTGCCTTGGGTACAGCCCCCTTGAGTTGGATAGAGTGTTGGATGTGCTTGTCAGGGGGTAGCCCAGGTAACGCTTCTTTAAAGACTTCTGGGTGACGGGCCACAATGTTGCAATCTTGAGGCGTGGAGGTGTCCTGGTGGTCCTTGAAGTGTATTATTTCATACTGGCAGGAGTCCCAGTCAATTGCTTTCAGGCTTTCCTTTTTGTCCAAAGTCTCTGTGATGCGTACAAAGACGTGGTCACGTAGGAGTTGGTCCACAGAGTCAGGATAGATCTGATAATTGATGCTTTCACGCTTGATGGTCAACACAGAGGTCGCCCAGTCCACATGGGGGTTGTTTTTCTGTAACCAGTCTAGTCCCAGTACAATGTCAAACTTAGGGAAAGTCGATGACAGGACCTTGGATGGTGGAGTGGAGGTTCTCAAGCATGATGGAGAAGGGGGCAGTTTCCTTTGTCACAGCAATGTGATGTTCATCAGCCAGGACCATGTTTTTAATCCGCGAAGGATTAGTGGCCAGCTTGGATTTATCCACAAAGCTGCTGTTGACTAAAGTTTGATCTGCGCCTGAGTCCAGGAGTGCTGAACCTGTGTAACTGCAAAAGCAGAGAGGGTAAGACATCAATTTATTGGGATGTCTGGCAATGATGTATAGTACCAGGTCTTCCAAGGGCACTTGGATCATTGGGCATTGGTCCACGTCCTTGGGTTGGTATTCATTGTTGGGCGAGTCAGGAGTTGTGTGGGGAGAGCTTGGCTTGCTTAGTGTTCTCCCCATGCTTTTCCCTCATCTTGGTTGCTTTGGGTGGCGGTGACACAGAAATGGGTGTTATTTGACTGGCCGTTATTTCCATTTCTATTCCCATTTAAACCTGTGGGTTTGTGGTTGCTGTTGTTGCTGTTGCCTCCAGGAGGTGGTCAAGAGGAGCGCCTGCTTGGATGGGAGTCCTTGGGTCTTTCTTGTTTCCCAGTCTGTGCCTTGTGTAGAGTGTTGGATGTTTGTTCTGCTTTCTCCGCTTCACAGTACAGGCTTTGCAGGTTAGTTACCTGGTCCAGGTTCACATGTCTTATTACGTGCAACTTGAGGGAGTTGTAGTACATGAGGTGTGCAGCTGGGGTGTCAAAGGCCATGTCAGATGGGGCAAGGAGACAGAGTTCCTCGTAGGCGTAGGTAAGTTCTTTAACATTGCCTGTCTGAGTCAGGTTCTTTTTTTGGTGTATGATCATGAGTGCTGTATCCTTGAGCACAAACATCGCCAAGAAGTCCTGTTTAAAGGTGACCCAGTTCTTGTCAGTGTGCTCTTTGTGCCACTTGTCACACCAGGTGCCAGTGTCATGGGTCAGGCAAATGGAAATCTCCACAATCCAGAATTGCTGTGGGCATTTCATTTGAGCCAGCTTGCTTTGGGCGGACTGGATCCATGCGGCAGCATTGTTGTCATTGGCCCTGGCAAAGGGCTCCAAGGCAGCGCTGCAAAAACTTTGTGTAACATAGGCAGGCATGGTGGTTTTGTCAGCTGGTTGCGGCATTGAGGAAGGTGCCTGAAAGAACCCTTGGGCGGACAGGGCATTGAAGGCAGATAGCAGGGTCACTGTGTTTTGGTAGAGGACAAAACCATCAGGTATCTCGGTACCATGAGTATACAGAGTCCAGTTGGGCAGGAGGCCAGACATAATTCTGTCAAGGATTTGTTGGCCACGGCGTGTGTGGGCAACAGGCGGAATTTTTCAAGATAAGGTAGGATGGAGAACCTACCTGTGCTACCAATGTTGTAACTGTGCTGTTTTAGCAGAGTTACATGGGAAAAATATTTAGAAGCTAGATAATAATCTTTATTGGAGAGATAGTGATTATATAGTTCATGTGAATCAAGGATAGTAGGAACAAGATTGGTGATCACACGGCTGGATGGAAGAAGGGGGTAGCTTGATCCTGATAATGAGTCAAGCGCCAAATTGTAGTATCTACCGTGAAGGATCATCATCTGTTCATGTTGTTGGATTTGGTAATTTGAGTTGACTTCCTAGTCTGGCTTTGGGTGACCAGATAATCGGATTGCAGGTCATAAACCCGCTTGGTTGGAACCTTGCTGGCGGGTTGAGCCTGAGGTTTCAACAGGATCAAGGTCAACCATATTAAGGATAAAATTAATATGATTCCAAAGACTCAAGATTGATTTTATTGTAAATGATTAATTCTTCTTATACCTACTACAAGGGTAATCCCTGGGCTGCTAGCAATATCTTCTAGGACATTCTAACACGCCCCTAATTTGGGTAATTATTAATCTAGGTTTGGCCTCTTGTACGTCAACCAATAGAATATCTTCATCTTCACCCAGCACAGGTGATCCTTGCTGGTGTGGAATAATTTAGTTACTTCAGGATCACTTCCTGCTTTTTTAGCGTACTGCAGCGTACTGCAGCTTAATGCTTATTAATGTGACAATTAAGGGAATTCAAGATTATGGGGAATCAAACCCTGCGCCTTGGCGCTCAATGTAAAGGTAAAGCGGCACGGTGGCGCCTATAATATTTGCCAGGCAGCGCCACGGCACTTGCAATAATTTTCAGTTGGTGCAGCGGCGCTTGATGTAAAAGTAGTTTGGTGCCTTGGCGCTTAATCCAATCGCTAGGCGGCGCCACGGTGCTTTGTGTATTTATTAAGTGACACAGCGGCGCTTGTCATTGGCTAGTATTTGGCTTAGGTCAGCAGACTACTGCTAATCCAATTTGCATGTAGCTTATACTACCAATTTATGTTATTTGGTAGCTGCAATTTATATCCACGAGCTCCGTCATAATTAATGTCATTGTATTTTGTACTACTAATTTATGGATTTGGTTGTAGCAATCCTAATCCGTGAGCTCCGTCATAATTGGCATCATTGCTTAATCAAAATTCCCAACACATGGGATAGAGTCGAGAAGCAAGGATGTGAAGCACTTTGCATAATTTCTGAAACTATTATGGTATTTACAAAAATGAAATCATGCTATAGAGATTTTTTTGCAAAAAAACCAACATTTATGAGATAAGGTATAATAATTTCAAATACTTATAAAACTTAAAAGTGATTTTATATTACTACAAGCGTAAAAGTATCATCACAAGTCTGGATTGTCAGAATCCTTGGCGTCTACCTAGAGTTCAGCGGCAACTCTGGAATTACACTGAGGATTTTCAGCAAAGGAGGTGTCGAGGAGGATTTCGTTATTCTCACGGGTGACAAGCTTATGGTCTTTGGTTTTGACATTCTCTAAATTTGCTTTCAGGTCATCATTGACAATCCAAGTAGTATTATCGATGGCTGGAGCATCAAAGAAAGCGTCATTGATTTCATTGGCAGTGAGAATCACCCAGACTTGTACAATATTTTCTTCGAGCGTACCTTCCCATTCCACGTCTTTGTTTAGCTTTGTGTAGTCTGCATAGTGGATGGTCAAAGCAATTTTCCCTTTGAGATTAGCTTCAGTGACAATTCCCATTATATTGCCAATTTCGCCTTCTTTAACAATTAGGTTGACACCGCTGTAACCATAGGCTGCGGGGGTTTCGCTAGTCTTGAGATAAGGAGACAAGTGGGCAGCTGTGATATCTTCAGAATCGACTGCAGCCAAGATTTGGTTGGTGCCTGGCTGAACACTAAGGCGACACATTCCGCCGGTGCAACTGGCATCATTGGGATCAATGGTGAAGTATTGCTGGAACGAAGAAGCAGGGAATTCCAAGTGATAATCTGAGGGAGCTGTTTGGATTAAACTGGATCCAGAGACGAAAGCAAGGAGGAAAGCAACAGTTGATTTCATTTTTTACTTTCTCAACTCCACCCAGCCTGCTTTTATACCATAAATCCTTAATGAAATCTTTAAATATATTTATTTAAATTAAATTATCCAATAATATCGCACCAATTCGTATCACATACAATTGTTATCAACCATCTCCAGCATTGGAATAATCGCTTGTGAATATTCCAAGCATAAAATCTGATAAGAAACTGTGGCATTCGAATAACTTTAATCAATATAGGCGCTTATTTAAATTTCTAAAGTCAAATCCATCTTTTAAATTATTATTTTAGTCTTCAAGGTATGTGCTTCGTTTGGACCAATTATACAATATCCTGAAACAGCACGCGCCTCCCCACCTCTCGTGCATCATCATCTTAGGCAATAAGCTTGAGAGGATTGTCTCACAACCTATTATGCATGGAATAAAAATATTTTTTGTATTTTTAAAAACAGTAACAGACAATTACATAATTTGTAACACCTTGGCCTTGTTAACCTTCCATTATATTCATTTAAAGGAAATATCATGAAAAACGGAATACAACCTCACAGTTCAAGCGCTTAGCCAGATTCAAAAGGATCAAGAGTGCAAGTGTCCTCATCCGAATGACGCCATTAACAGGAAGCATCCCTTGAAATAATCGAGCCAAAATCCTGCTCTATATTTGGAACCTTAGAAAAAAATCTGGGATTTCAAATCCAGCAACCAGATTTCAAACTGTAAATGCGGCCAGCTCTGCCGAGTTGAAAATCAAATATCTAACAAAGCCAATCATCTTATTTACCGCTTCACAATTTATTAAAGCTGGCAAGTTCTAAATCCTATGCACAAATGATTCAACCCATGCCACATATCCCATCAAATAGATCAGGGGTACACGGGTCAGAAATGTGGATTCTAATGCACAGTGGCCCAAAAAATTACTCAGCCAGCAGCATTGCAGAAAAAAAAGTAAATTTCAATACATGAAATTTGCTATAAAAAGTATGAGCAGATGTACCACAGATCTTTACACAAGCATGGTATATAAAAATGGGGAAATAAAAAATAGGAAAAAATAAAGACATTTCAAAGATATTTAATAATAAGAGTTGTACCTTTAAGAGTGCTAAAGCACATAAAATGAATATGAGGCAGCACCTTTTATTCAAACTTACCTAGATTATGAAATCAGGGTTGGAGAATCTTTTGAACAGAAAACATGGTTAAAACAAGAGAAATACCTGATTATATTCATGGCTGAGTTGTTCAAGCTAAGGAAATGGGACTATCCTAAAGGAAGATAGCCAATGTGACTGTACAATAGTCACTGTTAAGTATTTAGCCGAATAAATACTCTGAGATATCAAGTTGCTCTGTTTTTGCTGTTTGTTTTATGTAGATAGGTTTGGATGAAATTCTTCAGATAAAGATTCCTGAGAACTTAATATCTATATTCAATAAAAGAACATAAGGCAAGATTGGCCGAATCAATCTTGGAGACTAGGCGTCTCAAAAATGATTTAATTAATTGAGAAGATTAATTAATAAATACATGGGAATATAATTAATGAGGATTTAATTATATTGGTTAATTGCCTTGACTGTGTCAAGAAGTTTGGTTAAGGTTAATCAAAGGTAAACCCCTAAATTTTGGGTTAAAAACGCCGTTTTGGCAAATTCATTAGGTTAGAAGCGCCACCGCGCCTAATGAATTTGAGAAGCGCCGAGGCGCCGCCCAGTGAATTTTTCAAGCTCTAGGGCACCGCCTAGTTTGAGTTTCAGAGCATTCTAATGGGCTTTAAGGCAAAAACTCATTAAATGCAAAGATAACTAAACAAAGGCAAGGATGCCTAGGAATTCAGGTTTGATCAGCTGGTTCCCAGTTGGAACATTGATAGCTGAGTTTTGAGATGTGTAATCCACAGGGTTTTGGCGCCAGGAGCTGGGGAAGCTCCATGCTGAATTGATACATTGGGATTAATGGAGTCAGGTGACTTCTTCTCATTGTAGGTTGGTTCTCATAGGTTGAAAAATATCAGTGATCTTTTAGGTAAAGATCTAGGTTTGGATGACTCAAATGTCATAGACCATGTGATATGAATCATAGGTTCATTCAGGAACCGGAGGGGTTTTCAGCTGAATATGCCCAAATGGTATATAAGCAAAAACAGCTAATTTTAAATAAAGATATATTGTCAATTTCAACGCTTTCCCCTCAACTTCTTTTTAATTATCATGTCTTCTTTATTACTATTTGAAAGAGCAAAATCCAGGGTGCTTCATGTCAAGGCCACTGCTGCAAGAAAGGAAGTTCCTACCAGCTTGCTTGAGGAGGCTTGGGCGAGTCTGGAGGTCTCTAAGATTGCACCTGAGGAACCTTTGGTAGAAGTAAAAGCGGCTTTAAAAGAACTGTACTCCAACTATTTTGCCAGAGAGGGAACCCCAGCACAAGGAAATTGGGATTATGCATGGGACCCCTGGAACTTGCTGTTAGGGCTGGATGAAATTTTGCAACAAGTAAAGGACAGAGCCAATTATGAAGTTGAGGCGCTAAGAAATAGAGAGGAAAAGAGTGTCAAAATTATGGCTGGTTGGAGAGATGACAATAAAGTGTTGTCCCACAGAATTGCCTCTATGGAGGCAAAGCTCCTCAAAGCTTTGTCACAGGAAGGTACCGGTAACAAGAGTCAAGGGCAAGATAACAGTAAGTTTGACTGGTTAGACCTGGATCTGTCACAGCCAAGCAACTCAATATTGGCAAAGAAACTTCTTGAGAAAATTACCTCAAGCTCTAGGAAAGTAACTGGGTAAAAAATTACCCAAGATTCCCTTCTTGCCTGCTACAGTAGTTTTAAAAGCTATGGCAACAACCAAAATGAACTCAGATTTAAACAAAATCATTTCAGATTTAAACAAAATCATTTCAGATTTAAACAAAATCCAAGTCGCGCGAGATTCAGGATTCAAATAATTGAAATAGTGTCAGTTAATAAATGAAATGTCAAACCAAAAACAAAATTTCCCTTGCCCATTATACAAAATTATATCAAACATCAAGCGTTGTAGTTCAAACCACAAACAAAATGAACTGACACAACAAGTGAAATGGATGGATGCTATTCCAGAGTATATTATAATCCAATCAGGATTCATATGAGGCACCAACAGAAGGACCAAAATGAAACACAATCTGAGTACTCTAGAAGCAAGATTACACAAACACAAAACAAAATGAACTCACACAAGATGTGTAGTATCAGCAGCCTAAAATAGAAAAATAACAGTTTAACAGCCAATCAACAGCTATCCAATTTAGAAACAGAGGCATTTTATTCATTTTCATGGCTCCAGATTTGTATGGAATGGTTTTGAGAACCTTCCAAATATGGACTCAAGATTACAATAAAAATAAATCATTAATTTTTAAAATTTCTACTTTTAGTGATTTTATCCTATGTTTTAGTTCAAGATGGTTTTCAACAGCAACATTTTCAACTGCGCCAGCAGCCAAGCCAGCAGCAGTCAAGCCAGCTTCAATGGAGGCAAGGCTCAGAACGTGGAGGCACCCGTTTACACCCAAGCCTTTGAGGCAGGTAACAAGGAGGCTGACCTGTTACTGTTCCCCAACCCATATGGCTTTGACTTGTTTGAGAGTCACTTTGCGTCTAGTGCTGCCCCCGCTCCCACACCCACCCCTGCACAAGCTGCTCACCAACCAACCAATCAGGATGGCAACCTTGATTTGGAACAACTTCCTGCCATTGCCCAACCTGCCCCTCCCTCAGCCAATCAGGCTTCAGCTCCCCCCGTCCAGTGCCCCAAGCGACGAATCATCACCACCCAAATTCTTCAGGAAATTGCGGCTCTCAATCTGCAGGGTCTGTCCTGGGATCAGATCGCTGACCAATTGCAATTTACCCGAGCTACTGTCATGCGGGAATTCAACAGCATGATGAACAGAGGGAATTGGATTGGGGCGGCCAAGAAGCCCAAGAAGGCCCAAGAATCCCAGATAACTGAGGCATACCCGATCATGCTCGACCTCCTCCAGCGGGACCCCAAGCTTCCCTTGACCCAGGTCCAGAAGCAACTTGCTCACCATGGCATTTGGGTGTCTGAGCACATGGTGCAGCTCTGGATGCACAGAAAGGTGGCTTCAATTAGGGTTCTTACAAATTTTCCAGCAACCAATGGGATGGCGCTGAGGATTCCTCATATGATAACGCAATCAAATCAACCCTGGTCCGTTGCTTGACTAGTCTGTCAGATGATGTCATTTTCATCTCCTACTACAAGCTATTGTTAGCTTTTGATGACTTTGGTGAGCAAGGAAGAGCCGCCACTCAAAAAGGAAGGAAGAAGGTCAAGAAGGGGACGTTTATTGGTGCATTTCTGGCTGTGTCAGCCAAGGGTTTTGTCTATTATTGGACAAACCCTGATTTCATCAATGGGTACTTGTACGGCCACATCCTCAGTGTATTGCTCGACTCCTGGGATGGCTTAAATTCCAAATACTGGGTTTTCTTGAGCCACCAGATGGAGGGAAGCTCCACTGCCCTTGAGGCCATCCAGGGACGCGGGCATCAGGCCTCAGTCTACCCTGCCTGCCATGCTGACGTCTATCTGGGAGATGTCGTCTTCTTTAACATGGGATCCACATTATGGGAGCACCGCCCTCAGGCTTTCAAAGACCTCTATCTTGGGGTCCTTGATCACAATTTTCTCTTTAGTTGCCAAATGGTGGCAGACTTGTTCGCGCAAATGGTTTTCCATGTGAACATGGGCAGCCAATCACATAAGGATAAGCGCCTTCCACCTCGGGCCACTGCCACTTACCAGCCCATCCAGCCAATGACCAATGAGGAGTACAACGAGTAGTATATGGCGGCCATCACGTGAAATCCTCCTGCCTCCACCCCCACCACCAACACCCCTAACCCGCAAGCCCAACCCACCCAATCCCAGACCCCCCAGGCCAGCACTGCCTCTACGTCTTCCTTCCTGTGTTATTCTGCCTCCTAGACATCACTCCCCCTGCTTCAATAAACCCCTGGTCCCAGAAAATTTCTATTTATATTATCTTTATTTTGAATTTCAATTGTTTGTGTTCTCTTTGTTTATAGTTGGTTTTATTCTTTATGTTCAGCTTATTTCTATAAAATCATATATTTATTATGTTGTGTATCTAGATCCTGAACAAAGTTATTTTTAGCACCCAACCATAGCCCCTTGTGAAAAAATTAACAAAAATTTGGTGATCAGCTAAATTTGAATTAGAAAATTATAGTGCTAACTGTTTTTAGATAAAGTTGTTACTGATCCAAATTTAAAACCTCAATGATAAACTTTAAGCCAGTCAGGAGCCAAGTGATAAAGTGATTGTTGTGACATAAAGGGTCATTCAATAATTCTTTGATGTATGTGCGCTAATTAATATGATTGGCTGGATGTTTTGCCATTGTACGCCATTGCCGCTGTTGCAAATTTTTGGTTTACTAGTGCCCAATCAGCTACTGGGTTAGCACTAGTCCACCAACAACTTGCCACAGCAACAATGGCGCACAATAGCAAAAGATCCAGCAATCATATTAATTAGTGCACATGCATCAAAGAATTATCAAATGTCCCTTTATGTCACAACAATCACTTTATCACTCAGCTCCTGATTGGCTTAAAGTTTATCATTGAGGTTTTAAATTTGGATCAGTAACAACTTTATCTAAAAACAGTTAGCACTATAATTTTCTAATTCAAATTTAGCTGATCACCAAATTGTTGTTAATATTTTTACAAGGGGTGTGTTTAAGTGCTAAAAATAATATGGTAATCAAGGAAACAATGCCAACACAAATCAAACAACACACATATTGAGATGGGCGTAAAACATACACAATGGTAAAAAAGATGGGATAATGTAGTAGATGGGAAAACAAAAAAGGAATAAACAAAGAGGCAACAGTATCAAAATAATACAGAATTTATTGGGGCAAAAGCTATAAAAACATATGGAAAGGTTAGTAAAAAATAAAATGAGAGGCTCAGAAAGCTTCTAAAGGACCTCAACTTGGTGATTGCCAAAATCAAAGACATTGGTCGTAAGGTCAAAGCAAAGGTGAAGTCCGCTGTCCTTGAAGGCAAGAAACTTGACAGGGTGACATCCAAGGCATTAATGACCAAAATGCCTGACACATTAGAAACAACAATTGAGCGCTTACTTAATATCCAGAAGCATGTCATGGAAGGACTTTAATTCAAGGCCTACAATCTTTCTGCACCGTCTGTCTGGGTTGATGACCCAGAGATGTATGCACATCTCAAGCCAGCAAAGCGCGCCAGGGCAGAGGACACCAAATTGCCAGCGCAATTGATTGCACTAAGAATGGCCAAGCCGGCTGAAGCCGCCGGCAAAGAAGAAACACAAGAAGGTAACCTAAAAAATAAAGTTAATAAATTTTCAAAAAACTTACCTTTTTTCTTAGAAAACGTAGACAGTGAACTCCGCCGGGTCCTGGTTCCTTTTGTCCTGGCCACCTTTTATGCTAATTATGCCACTCACATGGCTAAGCAGCTCTATCTGTCCCCCCTATTGTGCAGAAGCTTGAAGAAAGAATTCATGGGTCTTTTTCAATGACAAGGGACACGCTAGCCAGGCTGACGCATGCTGAGGGGGCATCCGAGTGGGCAGTTACTGCCTACAAGGATGCCCAACTGGTCCGCCTGGACCTGGTATCCCTCAGTGGAGTTTACTGTGTAAACTCCATTGAGCTTGTTTGGGACATCCTGGTGACGCTCCCATTCAAGAATGTACCAGAGATGGGCCAGGCTCACACGGCTGCTCGCTTCTGCTTCCCGGTGGAGCACACCCTGTCTTACCTGCTTGAGAACTTTGGGCGCGCAGTGAGCAAATTGGCTGTTGCAGACGCAACAGCTGTAAAGAAGACCAAGATTCTCCTGGCAGACTTTGGGCTGGCCTGGAGTGCCAACAAGATGGGGGTCCCAGAAGCTATGGAGCTCATGTTTGCCAAGACAAAGCACAACAAGAAGATAAGAGTGGTCTATAATAAACTGTGTGAGTTCACAGAAGCCTTTGCAGGGCAAAGGCTTCATCTGGTTGTTTACCTGGGGTTCTTATTCTTCTTTGGGATGGGCGCGTCTGTTGAGGACCTGGACAGGGTCCTTCTGAGGATTGACAAGGCCCGGCTCACACTCGACGGGAAGAAGGTCCCCCTGGATACAACTCGGTTGATCATGTGATCCAGGACGCCCTGGTCCTGGCTGGTATCTACAGGTTTGCAGCCCCGCTTGAAAAGCTGCTGCTTCACTCCCACCTGACCCTACTCCCCTTCATCAGCAGGAGGGAGTATTTCAATACGGGTGTATCCACTGTCCACAGTGTGGTGGTGGAGGTTGTGCGCCACCTCCATTGCTGGGTGGGTACATACTGAGAACCCATTATAGGCGCCCTTAAAACTCTCTTTTCTAATTAATATATTTACATTTTAGATTATTTTTATTTATAATAATTTTTATAATTTTTTATTTTAGCAAACAAGATTTGCAAAATATATTGCAGTAATGGGTTTCATAAAAGTATAAAATTATATGTTAATAAAATAAATTTTAACATGTACATTTTACGTTTAATTTTTTTAAATTAATTTTTACATTTATTTGACCAAAGTGATTTAAATATTTTTGTGTAATCCAATACTGAGCGTTTGGGATTACCTCAGATGACATAATAAAATAATATACAATAAAATAAATAAATTACTTACATCTATTGATAGATCTTCTGAATGTGATTGTGGGCGTGGAAACATCTAAACATAAAATGATAATTAATAAATGTTGAATAATAAATTAGAGAATATAAAAAAAGTTGGACAAACTAAGCCTTTAATTGATTGGCTTTTTGGCTAGGCACACGGGAATGAACAAATCAGCGTGGCCATAGAGTTTGGCCACGGTCTCAGCTGGGAGGGTATGGATCCTGGCCTGCAGCAAATCAAACAGGTCCTCAGTCCCAGTTGGGGTTCCTTGCTTGACGACTTGCTTGAGCCACCCAAAGACTTCCTCAATGGGATTTAGGAAGGGAAAATAGGCAGGGAGGAAGAGAAGGCGCATATTTGCCGTGGCCAATTGCTGGGGGCCCACTGCAATGCTTGTGTCAATCATTGGGAATTCCTCAAGAATGTCAGCCACCTTGTGGAGACCAACGTTGTCCAACACAATTACGTTGGTGAAGCCCAGGCTCATGCGCCTCAGGTGCTCCTGGACCAATCAGAGAAATGATAGGAAGGTCTGGCTATTGTGGGAGCCTAGTATCATTTGGTAGAGCTCGACCCCCTTTGGACCGAGGAGAGCCATCATTGAATAGGCTGTGGCGCGGACTGCAGCACGCCGAGCCACCCCATCATTGGAGCCTCTGGGGACATACCCATACTCATTGCGCATCAACGAGGCAAATGCTGATTTGTTGATATAATAGAATTTCACCGTCCCCTTGGCTTTGAGGGCAGTGTACGCCTCAGCGTAATTTTTCCAGGTCTCAATATTGGCTGGGCTGTTCCGTTTGTATGGGGATATCCTGAGTTTTTTCCAGGAAAATTGCATTCCCTTGACCAAATGATAATAGAAGGAAATTGAGGCCTCAATCCCAAAAGCAGACTTGACCATGGCCTGTATATTTGCCAGTTTAAGATGGCAATCTTGGGTTATCCACTGGCAGATTGCCCATTTGTGCTCCTTGGTGAGCATGGTTGACACACACAAGGATTTCTCTGCGCCAAGGACACAACCAGTATTAATGAATTTATGGAAGGTCTTGCTGGCGTACTTGGGATCCACTCCAACAATGGCCGCGGCCGCCTTGTAGTCACCTGATTCCCGCATTAGCTTAAGCAGGATGATGTGTTTGATGTTGGGGATGCGCTTCTGGGCAGGCTTTGTGGGTTCAGACAAGCTTGCAAGGCATGGGCACCTTGTTGTAGAAGGCTGCAACCTTTTTGAGCACTAGCTGTCCCTCATCAGTTTGGTAGAACTGGGGCTCCTTGTCATCCTCCTGATTGCCATCACTGACATAAGGCTCATAGCTAGTATCAAGTACAGGCTTTTCTTTCTCCAGCATGGCTGACGGGACTGACTCTTGCTGGTACACAATGTCAAACACATATGAAGTAAGTTCTACCTCCTTGTTTCTAACCATTTTGGTAGTGGTGACCTTGGTTGGCTTTAGTTTCAGCTTTGGGACCCGCGGGTTTATGCTCCGCACCCTGAAGGTTGTGCTCCTTGAAACAGCTGTGTCAATGCAGCGTTACTATGGAACTCTCCTCTTCCGCCTCCCTCCTGAGTAGGCACTTGTGTTGTACTGAGTCTATTCTTTGACCCGCAGGGGCAACCACAACTGCGGCGCACAACGGGTGCAATGGTACTCTGGTGTTGTGTTCCTTCCATTTTAAAATTTAATAAAATACTAAATAAATTTTAATTAAGTTACTCCCTAATTTTAATTTTTGCCTTTATCTGAATATGGATATTTAATTAGAGGTTTTCCCACCCAATATCCCAATTATAGATTTTTTATTTCTTAATTAGTTGTTTCTGGTTTACAGCGCCCATTTTTGAATACCCAAAATAATTCCCACCCTTTTTCCCGGATTTTATGCCAAATATAAGCACCCAACACAATATTTTTAAAATTTATGTTTCAGATCTTGTCTTATTTTAGATGTCTTGGTATCATTCTTGATTACAATCTATTGCACAAACTGCGTGAGTGATTTTGTTCGTGGTTTGAGTTCCTATTGTGTTTTGTTTTTGGATTTAGTTTTGATGCACCATGTGTGGGTGTATTTTGTCACCAATTCACATAGTAAACATATGTACACTGAAAGCCAACTCACACCATTTTGTTTGTGAATCCATGTATTTCAGATTTCATTTTGAATGGTTTTGCTTTGCGCGTGAGTACTTTGTTGCTGTGTTGACCCATTTTGCCTATTAGCGCCAAAAATCCCTGTTAACAGAGTGTATATTTTAACCTGCTAGTTGGATTTTGTTTAAATCTGAGTTCATTTTGGTTGTCACCATAGCTTTTAAAACTACTGTAACATATCTCACAATATACAGGGGGTGCTCAATGAGTTGCCCCATGACGTATCTAACGGCAGGGATCAATCTGATAGTGATGTCAGGTTACAGGCACTATCTCCTAATTAGGAGTGCTGTCAATTTGACATTGTTGATCCTGTTGCAACATCTTTAATTACTCCCTCTTGGGTAATTAACACCCCAAGTAGTTCACCAAATGGCCCACCATACAACTCACCAACTAATTATTACCTCAGTGGCACTCCTATAATCTACTCATCTATTACAGGGATCAAACAATCCAGATCCTAAAAGGAACACACTTGAATAAGCCTCATGACTTAAGAGGAACATTTCTCAGATAAGCACCATGATCTCCATGACGTACATGGACAGTATGTGACTTTCCATGATACTATATATTATTCTATATGCATATCTAATAAAGTATCATTCTCTTCTTAATTTCCCCATTATCTTGTTTATTATACTTTACAAGAAGTATATACTCAACAATCCTCACACAAGTTATTCCTCAGTCCAGAAATTCATATAGAACCTGCCATTGTGCCACCCCCTGATGGCCTTGTAGCTCTCCCCATATAGTATATTAGTCACAATAACAATTAATAAACATGGTCTTACTATTATTATTTTTGTCCTTTCTATTGGACTTTTGTCTTTTCTCACCCAATCAAATACTGAACTATCATTGGTTTAGTTGCAACACCCCTCTCTCGCATCCCTTTTTAAATATTCTAGGGAGCTAAAAAGACATACAAACTCACTAAATAGATATTGGGAAATGGGGTAAATGGCAACCAATAACTAGGATTCCAGCTCATTGAAACTTCTGGGATTGGCAGGTTTGACGGATATATTGAAATGCTGTAACACTTTGATTTATCCTGCGGGGGAATTAGTTCAGTGAGAAGTGAACGGCTAGCCAGGTATAAGGTGGTCCAGAGACTTAGCATAGATATTGCATAAGGATCAACTATAAAATTTTCTGGGGGATCTCCTCTTCTAAACCTGATCATCTACCTAGACACTATATGTCATATTTTAAGCTCTATAAAGGCATTCTGCTATTTCAATAAAGATGGTGATTTATTTGTAAATTGCCCTTTTGCGTATTATTTATTTTTTAGAAGTATGTACATGAGGGTTTGATCTTTTATTATTTAAAAGGGATCGATTTAGTTGCGGTGGCTTTAATAAAACCCATTTTTAAAGGTACTGCTAGTGAATCAATTCCACTGTAGTTGCGGGTTGTAAGTCCACCATCAGATCTTGATTAATTAAAGTTGTCCTTATTGTAGTAGTTGTCATGGGATCTGATGGCCACTTCCCAGCTGGATAGTTGATGGATAATATTTCACAATCGCCTCGCCTGCCAAAGTGGAGCCTAGCTCACTTACCTTTGGCTGGATCCGATATAAATGCTTAATTAACCTCATCTTTTTGGTTCAATATAACTGCATCTTAAGCCAAAGCTCTACTCCCAGCCGAGGCTAGCACAGCCACAGTTATTTAGATTTTAAAAACATTTCCGCCATAGAAATAAATTAAAACATTCCAGCTCTTGGCGCTACCATTGACCTTCTTATACTCTAACAGGATATAAAATTATCCCGAATATCAGAAGCAACAGATTGAAGGTATTCCACGTGCTTATAGATCACAATAGACATTTTGATTGAAGCATGGAGTGGTTTTGATTAACGAGATCAAAACAATAGATGCGATTTAGCATTGTGTGGCGCATGAGTGGTTTTTGTGAGGAGACAGTATCAGTGAGCAGCAGGGCGGGATTAAAGTCGATGCACAATGACAATGAGAGCATGCGTATTTTATTTGTTCTTCTAGCATCTGCTACAGCCCAGTACGTCAGGCCCCTTCAAAACCTCATCGATGAGTTGCCGCTTAGTCCCCCCAGCACGGATCCTGTGACGACGAAAATGCGTCTTCCGTCCAAGAAGAACATCCTCCGCTTCCTGTGGTACGCATCCGCAACGTACTGCGACAACGGACAAACAGAGAAGTGGAACTGTACGTCGTGTAAACTTGGCAACAAGAATCTCAAGTACTATATGAAGCTTAAGAATCAACAATTCAACACTCTGGGATATGTCGCTTTGGACCACGAGGAGCGCATGATCCTCATTGTCTTCCGAGGCACTCGTGGCATTGAAAACGTTTTGCTAGATAGTGACTTTATACCTTCGCGCTTCAAATATGTCCCCGATCCCAAAAACCGTGTCCATTCCGGATTCATTAACGCAATGGAGTCCTTGGCACCCCAATTTATGGCCGCCCTAGAGAGGCTGCATACCAGCCCACACTACCGCCAATACAAGATTGGCATTGTTGGGCACTCTCTGGGAGGATCTATGGCCTGCTTGGCTGCCATCAAAATCCACACCGTCTTCCAAATCCCATGGAGTCAGATCGAGCTGATCACCTATGGCCAGCCACGCACCGGCAACCGGGCGTTTGCGGAATGGTTTGACGCCCAGCCCCTAGCCTCAGCACGCGTTGTCAACTACAATGACTTTGTCCCCCACATCTACGGAGCCTTTATCAATGACTTTGTCCACCACCAGAACGAAGTATTTTTCGATATAGTCAATGGGAAGAAGAAGCTACGCTACTGCAACAACAAAGTATTGGAAGATCCCAAATGCTCTAACCGAGTGCCAAATAGCGAGTACAGTATCCTTTCACACCTGAGCTACATGAAGCCAGGTTTTGAGGCTCCATGCTAGAGTCTGTCAAGTCAAAGCTTGAATATTGAATTTAAATAAAACTTGTTGGGTTTAATAAGCATTTAAACGTTTGGATCAAATCAGTGATTTAACACGATTGATTCTAAGAGCTTAGGGCTGCGTCAGATTTCGGACGGGTGGCTTCTTTTCTAAAAAGGAGCCACCTGTCCGAAATCGTTTCATTTAAGAGCAAAACCCGGAAGTTGAACTTCCAGATTTTTTTGAAATAAAAAATTATATTTTTTTAAATTTCTTCTTTTAAAATTATAAATTTGAAATTTTATTTGATTTTAAAAAACTATTTTATTTTTGTTTTTTATTTTTTAGCCCGTCCAGAAAAAAGAAGGCCTCAGATAGCCTTCTTTTTTATGAATTTTTGGATTCCCTCAACATAGGGGAATCCAAAAGACGTAGACGGGGAAGAGCGAACGGGGTGATTACGGCATTTGCTGTAATTGTCCCTTTTTGGGGCCGACACAGCCCTATAAGAGCTGTAGTCACTGTCGCGACGAGCCAAACCCTTAACGGATCAGATAATCTTGACTCAAACTGAAGCCTAATCTAGGCATCTACTTATCCATGCCTCTCTACCAAAACCCCCATTGATTACCACAGCTAGTGATCCACCTATACTGTCCAAATAGAACCAGACACATGTCACAGTTACATATCATCAAGATACAGTAGTTTTCACAGCTATGGCGCTAAGCAAAAATACCTCAGATCTAAACAAATGAATCCAGATGTAAACAAAATCCAAGTAGGGCAACTCCCAGCCTGCAAATAATTTGAATGCTTTCAGTGAACCGGCAAAAGGCCAAACAAGGCATGTAACAATACCCACACAATATGAAAGCATATTAAATATCAAACATAGTATGATAAACTACAAGAAAATGACTTGGTACAACAAGAGAAATAGATTGGGGTTGTTCCATAATATATTATTGTCCATCAGGGTTCCGATCAGACACTAACAGAAGAGCTACCAGAAACAAAATCAGAGCAACCAAGAAGCAAAGTTTTACAACCACAAAGCAAAACAAAGTCATGTAAAATGCTTAATATTTTCATCCCAAAAAAAAGGATCATTTTAACAGCCAATCAACAGCCATCCAATATGAGAACACCAGTATCTTATTAAGTTTCAAGGCTCTGTCAAAACAACTGGGTCAACCCCCAGCAAGGTTCCGCACAAGAGATTTTGTGATCTCCAAACCAACTTTACCATTACCTGTAGACAAATGTGGAATTCAACTAAAATCATCAAACCAGGAAGCAAGAACCAATGCCAATCACAACTTGGTGGCAGCTCAATTTGGTACTTCATTCATTACAAGCATCAAGTCACCCCCTTGCCCAATCCAATCAATTGATCATCAAAATCTTTGTCAAAACCACAGGCTTGACCTGCCAGCAAGGTTCCAACCAAGCGGGTTTGTGACCCGCAATCCAATTACCCGGACACTCAAAGCCAGACTAGGAAGTCAACTCAAATTACCAAATCTATCAACATGAACAGATGATGATCCTTCACAGTGGATACCTCAATTTGGCACTTGACTCATTAGCAGGATCAAGCCACCCCCTCTTCCATCCAGCCGTGTGATCACCAATCATGTTCCTGCTATCCATTGATTCACAATAGCTATATAATCACTATCTCACAATAAAGATTATTATCTATCTTCTAAATATTTTTCCCCGTGTAACTCTGCTAAAACAGCACAGTTATGACATTGGTAGCACGGGTAGGTTCTCCATCCTACCTTATCTTGAAAAATTCCGCCTGTTGCCCGCACACACTGCGGCCAACAAATCCTCGACAGAATTATGTCTGGCCTCCTGCCTGACTGGACTCCGTATACTCCTGGTACTGAGATACCTGATGGTTTTGTTCTCTACCAAAACACAGTGACCCCGCTACCCGCCTTCAACGCCCTGGCCGCCCAAGGGTTCTTTCAGGCACCTTCCTCAATGCCACAACCAGCTGACAAAACCACCATGCCCGCCTATGTTACACAAAGACTTCACAGCACCGCCTTGGAGCCCTTTGCAGGGTCCAACAACAACAATGCTGCCGCATGGATCCAGTCCGCCCAAAGCAAGCTGGCTCAGATGGAATGCCCACAGCAATTTTGGATTGCAGAGATTTCCATTTGCCTGACCCATGGCGCTGGCACCTGGTGTGACAAGTGGCACAAAGAGCACACTGGCAAGAACTGGGACACCTTCAAACAGGACTTCTTGGAGAGGTTTGTGCTCAAGGATACGGCGCTCATGATAATACACCAAGTAAAGAGCCTGGCCCAGACAGGCACCGTTAAGGAACTCACCTGCGCCTACGAGGAACTCCGTCTCTGTGCCCCATCCAACATGGCCTTTGACACCCCAGCAACACACCTCATGTACTACAATGCTCTCAAGTTGCACGTGATGAGATATGTGAACCTGGACCAGGTTACCAACCTGCAAAGCCTGTACCGTGAAGCGGAAAAAGCGGAACAAACATCCAATGCTCTACACAAGGCACAGACTGGGAAACAAGAAAGACCCAAGGACTCCCATCCAAGCAGGCGCTCCTCTTGACCACCTCCTGGAGGCAACAACAACCACAAGCCCACAGGTTCAAATGGGAATGGGAATGGAAATAACGGCCAGTCAAATCACACCCATTTCCATGTTGCTGTCACCCAAGGCAACCAAGATGAGGGAAAAGCCCAGGAAGAGCACTAAGCGAGCCAAGCTCTCCCCACACAACTCCTGACTCACCCAACAATGAATACCAACCCAAGGACGCGGACCAATGCCCAATGATCCAAGTACCCTCAGAAGACCTGGTACTATACATCATTGCCAGACATCCCAATAAATTGATGTCTTACCCTTTCCGCTTTTGCAGTTACACAGGTTCAGCACTCCTGGACTCAGGCGCAGATCAAACTTTAGTCAACAGCAGCTTTGTGGATAAATTCAAGCTGGCCACTAATCCTTTGCGGATTAAAAATGTGGTCCTGGCTGATGAACATCACATTGCCGTGATAAAGGAAACTGCTCCCTTCTCCGTCATGCTTGAGAACCTCCAATCCACCATCCAAGGTCCCATCATTGACTTCCCTAAGTTTGACATTGTACTGGGACGGCAACTGTGGTAAGTTCAACTCCCTTAGACTTGACTCCCTGATACTTGACACTTTGTCGAGTACCAGGGAGTCGAGTGCCGCATATGTGAGTCTATTAGTATTTTTGGCTTAACCAATTTTAAGCTAATTTTACTAGTAATTTAGGGGCTTGAAACCAAAAACTGAGGTTGGATTTACTCAAACTTGACTCTGTTTAATAAATCAGTTAGCTAAAATACCAATTTAAGGGGCAATTCATAAGTAAATTCACTAATAGAAATGAAAAAGCCTGTGTTTGACACTCTAAACCCAAAAGTGACCAGTTTGACACTTTTTAAGCCAAATTTTAATTTTATTAATAAAATACTTATGCGCTTATATAAAAATTGTTATTTACTATTATATTTTTATTATTAGTTTCCATAGTTGTTGATTAGGCTCCCAAGCACCACTATACTGGATTTAGTGGTACAGATATTAATCAAATATCCCACTTGTTTTAGACTATGTCATTCCCGGTTTTTGGATTAAGTGGTGCCACATAAATTAAGCCCAATTTATTAAGAGATTTCATATGTAATTTATAAAAAACTGAAACTTGACACTTTCTTTGTTTGACTCTATCCACTTGACACCTGATCGGTTTTGGATTTAACTAATCAAAGGCTCGGAATTAAGGCTAAATTAATATGTGACGCACTATGAGCGCCACTTGACACTCACCCACTTGACACTTTAACTTGGGGATTAGTACAGAGAGCTTCTTAACGTTTTAACCAACACTATGGTAAATAATTCACTCCCAGCTCCTCCCAGCATAACTTAAACACTAATAAGCACATTCCCATTCATTTACTTTTTTTAAATTATGTTGTATTTTTTATTTTTGAGCATACAAAACTGCTTTACTATTGGGTTAACTTTTGAACACGGTTTAAATTTAAGCAAGTTTTATATGTAAAAAACATAGTAAATTTGATGTTTCTGCTCAACTCCGGCATACTTGACAGTAAGAATTCAACTTTTTCCGGCTGTTTGACAGTGCCAAACTCAACACTTTACTATGCTTTGATTTTTCAACTCCCAATAAAAAAATTCCACATAATAATTTTTTTGCTATTGTAATCTACTACTTTTTCTGCTGCTCTCCATATAATTTTCATATTTTTTTGATTTTCAATTAAACTTTTACATTGATTTAACTTTAAGATATCATGCTGAACCTAAAATCTTTGATGCTTCATAATAAATTCACTTATTTTCTATGTTTTAACTTTTATATCTATACTTTGAGTTTCTATTTTGCTTCTATTTACTTTTTTATGTTTTTTTATAAATAAAACTTTATTTGCACACTTTTCATTCAACTTTTGCTTTGCTTTACCTCTTTGTGTTTGCAATATCTTCTCAATCATTTTATTTACAATGCTAAACTTTTCTTTAGACAAAATCAAGCAAGAACAGCCAGCAGCCTAAGCACCAAGCCTCCAAAGGCTCTAAAGAAACTGCCTCCACCCCCAAGCATGCCAAGAAGCCTGCAAAGGCAAAGTCTCCAACCCCATCTCCTCCCACTCCATCTCCCCCTACTCCTCCCCCTCCACCCTTATCTTCTACATCCCCTTCACCCTCCCCCCAAAAATCTTCCCTCAATAAATCTGATGGTGATCTTACCAACCACTCATTTTATCACTCAGAGGCCGACTCCGAGCCTACCAAGGAGCGCCAGACCAAGAAGGCAAAGGCTGCCAAGGAGCCCACCTCTTCTTCTGGTAAGAAAAAGGAGGCATCCAAGCAGGCCTCAAAGAATCCTTCCCCTCCCCCTCCCAATGGCTCTTCCCCTCCTTCTTCATCTGACCCCCAAGATGAGCCGGAGGATTACTCCAAGAAGTTTAAAGCTTCTGGCCATGTGGCTTGGGATCCACTGGCCATCCACAACATTTGCACGTGGACAGAGAGTTCAAAGTTCCCAAGCGCTTCCCCCGGTACTTTCCAATCATGTCCGTAAAGGGCGGCCCTGGTTACGTTGCCAACAATTATATCTTTAATTGCAACAACCAAAAGCGGCAGACCAAAAGCAAGCACTTTGTCTGCAAGGATAAGACTTGCGGGGCCCGGTTGAACACCAAGGGCTAGGAGCAAGTAACGTTGGAGAAGGGGGAGCACACTTGTGAGCCCCCCAATCATCCAATCACTTGGATGCTAAAGTGGTACCTTGTGCAAGTAATACCCACATCTTCTCATCTTTGCGCATCAGATCTGGCCATCAAGGCCCTCTAACATCTCAAACCCAACAATCTCAAGTTGGTACCAACACAGGAGCAGTTGGTCAAATTCATTAGCAATAAGTGTATTGCTGCAAATCCCCCTCCCCCCAAGGCTTCTGACGTCATCTCTGAGCTCACACTCACTCATGAGCTTAAGCAGCTTCCTAGTGAGGAGTGCTTCCTGCTTCATGATGACGGGCCTGCAGCCAAGGACCGTATAATCTGCTACTCAACTCAGCAGAATCCGATGGAGTTGAAAAGGGCGTCAACCTGGCTAGTTGATGGTACCTTTGCCACTTGCCCCCGGATGTTCAAGCAGCTCTGGATGGTTCATGCCCAGATTGACATCCGGGTGATTCCACTCGCGTTCTTCCTTCTTCCTGGGGCCACTGAGGCCATCTATACCCGCGTGTTCTCCATCCTCTGCCAAGAAATTGCCCTCCTTCCTCCCGCCAATGATGATGAATCCAAGAAGACTCCCCCCACACCCGCGCCAACCCACCTGCCTCTGACAAGGACCAGGCCACCCTGGACTTGGAGGAAAAGGCAAGGCTAAGAGCTCTTGGGCCTTGTGTATGCATTATGAACTTTGAGCCTGCTCAGTTCAATGCATTTGAGCAGCTGTTTAGCAGGGAGGTGCAGTGGTGCCACTTCCACTTCTGCCAAGAAGTTGCTTGTAACGTGCAGGACCACACCAAGCTTAGTAGGTTGAGCCGGAGGGATACTTCAGACACCTGCAGATTTGTGCTGGCACAATTTAGTGCCTTGGCTTTTTTAAAGCCAGAGCACACTGCAATGGGGTTTGAGGTGCTCTCAAAGGATCCCTACATAGTGAAGCACCCGGAGTTCAAGCCTTTCCTTGAGTACTTCAAGCCCCAGTGGATTGGGAAGGTTATCACGCAGAGGTGAGGCAAGGCCCGTGCCAAGGCCAGCTGGAATGTGTACCGGGCGGCAGTGAATGGTGAGCTCAAGACCACCTCAGCACTAGAGGCTTATCACAAACACCTCAAGGCCAACTTTGGGCTCCACCCAAAATTCAATAAGTTCTTTTCCCTCTTGCAGCACGAGCAGGAGAAAACCATCTCCAAGCTGCGCGATCTCTCCAACCGTGTTCCCCCCCACCAAGCCAACAACCCGTTGTACCCTCTTCACCAAGGCCATCCAGGGTGCAGCCAAGCACAAATACAAGGCCTCTGAGCTTAAGCAGCAGCTTGAGCTTATTGCCACTGCCCTCCTGGAAGGGGCCAAGATGAAACAGGGAAAGAATTATGTGGCTTAAACTTGCTTTCTTGCTTGGTTATATGATTTTTACTTTTAACTTTTTAACTTTAATTTTTACTTATTAGCTTTGATTATTTAGTTTTTAGTTTTAATTTTTAATTTTTTTAATTTAATTAGATAGCAGTTATTGTTCTATGTATGCATGGTAAGTTTGAGATGAATATTTATAGTTAGAAGTAAGTGAAATATCTTAATTTTTGTTAATTTCCAAATAAAACATATGATATTCACAGTTATGCTTATATAAACTATATCAAAAAACATTAATATTTTTTCTTATTTTGCATAACTTTATTTGTTTTGTTTTTGTTTTTTTGTCTCATTGGAATTTTAATTTTTATGGTAATAAAAAATATTTTTATAATGAAGAATGTAAATTACATAGTAAAATGAGAAACAATTGCGTATTTCTCCTTATTTCTATTAATTAAGATACTGTTTGTATTGCATTTTTTATCTCTCTGGGGTCACTTTAGTATACCATAGCTGTATAGCTTAATTTTTTATATTAAAAGTTTTCAGTACATCAAGATCTGTTAATTAAAAAAGTGTTGATTTTCAGTTGTCAATCAGGGCAAAAGCTGAATTCTCACTTTACTATAGTGTTGAGTTCAAGGGAGTTAATTTTAAGGGAGTCAAACTTACCACAGTTGCCACTGGGACTATACTGGTTACAGAAAAACAACCCCCATGTGGACTGGTTGACCTCAGTGTTGACCATCAAGCGTTGAGGTGTCAACCACCAAATCTACCCGGACTCTGTAGACCAACTCCTACAAGACCATGTCTTTGTACGCACCACAGAGACTTTGGACGAGAAGGAAAACCTGAAAGCAATTGACTGGGATTCCTGTCAGTATGAAATCATACACTTTAAGGACCACCAGGACACCTCCACACCGCAAGATTGCGACATTGTGGCCCATCACCCAGATATCTTCAAGGAGGCGTTACCTAGCTGCCCCCTGAGAAACACATCCAACACTCTATCCAACTCAAGGGGGCTGTACCCAAGGCACGCCCCATCTATCAACTGACCCCAAACAAGGACAACACCCTGTGCGCCTATCTCAAGGAGGCACTGGAAAAAGGACTTATCTGCCCCTCACAGTCTCCCTTTGGGGCCACTGTATTCTTTGTGGCTAAAAAGGATGGTACCCTACGTCTGGTCACAGACTACCGCGCCTCAAACAAAGTCACCATTAAGAATTGTTACCCATTACCTCTAATTGTTAATCTCTTTGAGCCTTGGGAAGAGCCTCTGTCTTCTCCAAGATTGATCTAACTGCAGGCTACAATCAGATTCACATCAAGAAAGAAGACATCCCCAAGACAGCCTTCTGCACTAAGTACGGTTTCTAAAAATGTGTGGTACTCAACTTTGGCATGACCAATGCCCCGTCCACCATTGTAACCTTCATGAACAAAGTGTTTGTGCCACACATAGGCAAACACACCCTAGTGTACCTGGACAATATTATTGTCTACAGCCCCTCGGTGGAACAGCACCACAAAGACCTGGAGGAAGTCTTTGCGACCCTGGCACAACACAAACTGTTGGCCAAGCCCTCCAAATGCCAGTTCTTCTGAGAGCAACTACCCTTCTTGGGACACATAGTTTCAAAAGACGGCATCAAATCCAACAGTCAGAAGATACAGGCCATCTGAAAAATGCCACCTCCCAAGGAAAAGTCAGAACTCCGCACTTTCTTGGGAATGGTGGCCTATGTACAACGCTTCATACCCAACTGTGGCGTCTTGACCACCCCCCTTGTCCGCCATAACAGGCGCTAAGTCCAAGTTCATATGGACCCCCCAATGTGACCTCTGTTTTAGAAGTCTCAAGGAAAAGCTCACGACAGCTCCCATCTTACAATACCCCAAACAAGACAGAGAGTACCAGATGGAAACCAATGCTTCAGATGCACCCATTGGGGGAGTACTATTAATTAAGAATAGTGATGGTGATTTCCTGCCTGTAGCCTACAAGTTGCGCAAACTGACAGATGGCAAGTGTTGATACCCAATCCACGACAAAGAACTGTTGGCCATTGTACACTGCCTAGTCAAATGGCGCTGTTACCTGGAATGGCAGGAAGAATTCACAGCACTAACCAATCATAAGTTGCTCATCTATTTCAAGACATAAGCAAACCTGTCATGCCACCAAGCGCAGTGGATGGAAATCTTAGAAAGGTTTAACATGCTCATCCAATATAAGCCCAGGGCTAAACTTGCTATGGCGGACGCCCTGTCCCGTCTGTATGTCCGCGCTTCTAGGGGAGAGAATGGGCTCAACCCAGACTGGCCTCTCCTAGTGCTCCGTACAAAAGACAAAGGGTTCCCCGCAGGCACAACTGATATCACCAAATAAAATGGTCATCAAGAATGAGCACCTCTTTGCTGACGTATACAGGACTCTTCACAGAAAAATGTCAGATGGCATAACCATTCCCTACATTCCCACACATCAACGAGTTGATACCATTCTTTGCTACTACAGGGATCTTGGACATACTAAGAGCCAAAATCTATACAAATTCCTAAAACAATAAATCTTGGTGGCCAACCCTATACCGCAATGTCCAGTAAGTGTTAGAACAGTATGAGGTCTGCAAAATTTTTTCCAAAAGCAAAACCCTGCCTAAGTCTGTACTCCCCATTCAAACCCAACTACCGATCAAAGTATGGGCTCTTGACATTGTGGGCCCCATGCCAGGAAAGCACAACAAAAAAAATACATCATCACAGCCATTGATTTTGCAACAAGGTGGCCAGTAGCCCAAGCGGTGAAAACACACACCAGTAACAACGTCTGGTGATTCATTGGCAAGGAAATAATCAGCAGGTTTGGAAAGCCAGAACTCCTGATAACCAATGGGGGCAAAGAATTGACCTCCAAAGACACCAACGTGTACCTCATCAAAAATGGGGTCAAACACACTGTCACAACACCATACCATTCACAGGCCAATGGACGCGTAGAGCGGCTTAATGGTAGCCTTGTGCAAGCCCTAGTCAAACTCACCGCCGGGAGACCTGAAGACTGGTATAAGCAGCTACTGACTGTATTACTTGTGTGCCAAACCCAAGTGAACAGATCCACTGGAAAAAGCCTGTTTGAACTGGCATACAGCACACAGCCAAATATCATTTAAGCATTGACAGGACTCAAACTGGAAATTCCAAGTCAAGTCCCCCCTTGCTCAGATCCTTAAGTAGTAGAGGCCAACAGCAAACAAGCAGCCAAAGAAAAGGAACACTTACAAAAGACTTTTGTTCCCATCTGCAATAGACATGAAGTTGGGGACAAAGTCTGGGTCATGAATGTTGACAAAAGCAAAATACAACCCAAGAAAGTAGGGCCAGCAATTATTCTAAAGGTAAACAACAATAACACTTACCTCATGCAAGGGCTTGGGAAATGCAAGCAAGACAAGACCTTACACCATGACCGCCTACAACCCTGCAAAGCAAGACAGAAACAACAAGAAACTGCCCTGCCTGCCACCAAACAACAACTGATTCAATACAGCGCCTGGGCTCCTGACAACCTCCCTGACAACCTGCCCCCAGAGAAGGCCGACCTTCAGCTGGGGGGTCAAAACCGCAGGCTTGACCCACCAGCAAGGTTCCAACCAAGCGGGTTTGTGACCCGCAATCTGATTACCCTGTCACTTGAAGCCAGACTAGGAAGTCAACTCAAATTACCAAATCCATCAACATGAACAGATGATGATCCTTCACGGTGGATACCTCAATTTGGCGCTTGACTCATTAGCAGGATCAAGCCACCCCCTCTTCCATCCAGCTGTGTGATCACCAATCATGTTCCTGCTATCCATTGATTCACAATAGCTAAATAATCAATATCTCACAATAAAGATTATTATCTATCTTCTAAATATTTTTCCCCATGTAACTCTGCTAAAACAGCACAGTTACAACATCTTGTTCCTCCTAAGATGATTCACTTCAACTATAAAATCACCCATATCTCAATAAAGGCATTTTATAGCTTTTAGATATTCTCCCTGTGTAGCTCTGCTAATATAGCACAGTTACACTAGCTCTCTATCTTTGTAAACAGGCTTCAGGAGCTGTGAAGATTGGGACTCAAGATCATAAATAAAATACCAACAATAAAGCTTTTACCCTCTTCTTTTGATGATTCCTGATGTTTAAATTTAAAAAAAGTTTCTGCTAACAATAACAGCTTCAAAAGGCTATTAACAGGCCAACAGCCAAGCCAGTGCTAGCAAAGAAGTTACTTGGTACATGGATGCAACAACCCAAAATGTAGGGCGGTACTCAAGCTAATTAAGGGTCCAAGCTATCAGGATTATCTTTTTTTCATCGGCTATTATGCACTCTTCTTCATCTTTTTCAAATTCTGCTATCTACACCCTAGGGCCAATAACAACTATCCACTACTTCAGATTCATTTTTCCCATTCTCACTGCTACTTTACCCAAAATTAAGTTAGCAGTATTTCCCAACTTACCCTGATCTTAACCAACCGGTTTCAAACTTGGAACCTAAGGTTACAAGTTAATATTTAAAGTCCAAAACTATTACCTCTTTCCCTTTCTCTGTGTTTACGCAATCCTTCTTCAGACTTGTTTTTTCCAGCTATTTCTGATTGCTCTTACTCCTAGAAGTTATTTTGCCGCTCTTGATGTTTCCTTGTTCCTTAACTAAACAGGTTAAGATAGCTTTTACTGATGTTTGCGCCTCAATCCCGGTCATTTAACCAGTTCTGGTTTGCTCAAAACTTTCTTTACTGCACCTCAATTTTTCAAGTCAACAAAAGGCTTAGGTTTTTTGCACTCTCAACTCTAAGTTGAGATTGCTTGGCTTGTATCCCAAAAAGGTACTTGTTAGATTTTTTGGTGTGAGTTTTCTTCCATGGGATCTTTTCCTCTTGTGTTCCTATTCTTTAAACCCTGATTTTATTTATGATCCCCTTTGGCTACTTGTCCCATCATTTAGGTAACCTTTTTAGCGGTACTCAACCCTTGATAGTAGGTAGTTTTAGTCCACCAGTTAGTGGTGACCAGTACCCTGGCCTAAAAATAGAATTTTTAGCCCGGTCCTCTGTCATTAAGGCTGGACTTTATTTTATCTTCTTAGGTTCAATCAATCACCTTAGCCCTTACTTTAATTCCTATAAGTTGTTAGGAGCTTTGATTCAGCTGTTGTTGCAAACTTTACCCACCTTCTTATATTTGACCAATGTGAATATTCTTGTGACTGTACAACAGTCATCTAGTGTGTTTGACAAATAAATATGCTGAATGAGTGTCAGGAATATTCCTGACAGCACCCTTTATCAATATAATCTTTTGGGCACAATCAGGCTCCAAGAGCATGATAAAAAATTGCAGTAGTTCCCCCTGATTGGTAAAAACAGCCACAAAACACCCGGCGGAAGAAACAAAAATTTAAATTTTGGCAAAAACGGGTTTTATACCCTGGCCGCCAGGCGCCCGCCAGGCGCTCCTGCCAGCCAGTCCCCCAGCCAGCCAGTCGCTGGATGGGAAATTGCCCAATTGGGAATCCCCAAAAGGCAATTTCCCCAAACCCAAAAAATAGGGGAAACTGCTGCCCAAATTTGGAACCTACCAAATTTGGAGGGAGTTTACAGCTGCCCAGCATGACAATTAATGCATCAACTGCAGAAGTTGAATATGAATGCATGAAAGTGCCTGAAGAAGCTCCAAAGCCATGCAATGCCAAGATTAACAATTCATTGCTTGCCAAACCATCCCCATCCCACTCCCAAAAGGGAATTCCAGACAATACCAAGTGTTTGGGGCTCCCTGTCCAATGTTTTGCACTATTCATGCCCCAAAAGGATGATAGTATATAATAAAGCCAAATCACTTGATGATAGTTTGCGCTATCATTGAGTGAAATTACCCCTCAATAGTATCACATAAATCAATTTAAAAACTTTACTGTCAGGAATGCTCTTTCAGAGCCTACTGACAACAATTTTCCTCTTGGTATATTGGCAGAAACACCCCTTTCTTTGGGGTCAATTTTTGATTCTAAAATTGCTGGGTTAGTTGGTAGTTTCTGTCCTATTTTACCTGAAGTAATTGATTTCAAAACAGTCTTTGAAACTTTTAATTCAGGACCAAGTTTTAAACCCGGGTCTCCCGCTGTCCGCATGGATGACCAATTTAAAGAAAACATTAGTTTATAAAACGAGTTGTTACCTGCCTTTGACAGATTCAGTCAATCAGACAAAGCGCCAATCAATTTGAAAGAGGGTTTTAAGCACCCAGGTGATGTCCACATTGGTTTTGACCTCAATTTACGCCCAACTGGCCCATTTCCCGCGGTTTTGGGTTCTATTCCTTGCTCTCCTTCCCCAGTTTTTACTGGGGAATAGTCAATCTTCTCCTACTTCTGCCTGTCCTGTGGATTGGTAACTTAAAACAAATATTGTTTTTTAAACCACCTTGAGGTTAATATTTGGCTCCATAAGACAAATAACCCCAGTTTATCACCAAACTCCCCAGGATCTCCAAATTCCCCAAACATCTCCAACATCTTCTCCATGAAGTTGATCTCCTTTATGTTTCTCCAGTCTTTATTTTTTATTACCATGCTACATAAGGCTGTTAGTTTATGATCTATTACTTGTTTAATCAATAAAGTCTTCATTCACCTAAGTGACTGTTGTTAATTTTTATTTTATACAGCCTCTAAATTTCCAAGGCCATGAAATTGCCCAAGACTCCTCATGGGGAGTGGCTTGGATATAAATGGTTACTCTGGTTTGTCTTGTCCTCAATGGTGATTGCTAGCATCTTGATAGGTTCCCGCGCGGATTCTGGTACAACTGCAGACTCCCAATTCCTGGATAGATCTTGGTGTCATGTAATTCCGGGAGTCTGGTATACAGCCAGTCCCATCTCAGCAAATCCTCCTGTGCGTGAGGAGACTAAAGTTTATGGTTCTCCTCCTTTGGCAAACAAACCTCAAGTGTTTTGTCCCTTGGCTTTGGCCTTTTTGTTAAGTTATCTTGGCGCGTACTTTTTCCTGGGTCAATTTAACGCTCTCCTTGGTTGGTATCAACTCATTGGAGAGTTATTCCATCTGGGAATGGTTTCCGTTCCTGTGGGATCCCTGGTTACGGGATTGAATCCTTCGGCAATTGTTCACCACCTAGGAGGTTTACTTACTAGTGGGTGGGTGCCTGACAGATTGATTGAACCCATTTTTGAGGCCCTCTTTGGGACCTCAAGCCAAGTCAAGACCTTAGAGCTTGAGTACCAGCTGGGACTATTGAAAACAATGGCATTGGTATTCATTGTTTCCATCTTATGTCTCACAGTCTATCTATTGGCATCAATACACAAACAATCTTCCTTGCCCAAAACCCGTGAGAACAGCCAGGTTCAGACTGTGGTGTTAAACAGCATCTCGGTTGCTCAGCCAGAGTACAAAGCCTCCAACAAAATTTTGATGCTGCTTGCCTTTTCTCAATCCCTCTTTGAGACTGCCCATGAACAATTTTGCACAGATGCGCAGAAGGTCCATCACGTTGCTGAACAACTTAAAGGCAAAGCCCACCAGTGGTACACAAAAAGAATTCTTAAGGGAGATGAGTTGCTCCATGACTACCCTAATTTTTGCAAACACCTTCTGTCCACTATTTCACCTAAACTTTCAACGGAAGAACTCTGTGACCAAATATCAGGCTTCTACCAGGGAAAAATGGCTACTTCAGAATTTATTGAGGAATTCACGCAAATCAAGAATGCCATTGGGATGGGTAATGAAGAAGCCTGTTATCTATTACAGAAGTGACTTTCCCCGGAACTGAAGGGGTTTTTTGCCCACCACATGCTTCCTACAAACTACAATGACCTGGTTCAAGAAATCATTTGCTGGGCTCCTTGGGTCAAACAACTTCCTCCCTGGAAGCCTTCTTCACGTCAGGTCCTGCCTACCAAGAAGACCAAATTGGATACTCTTCCTTCTGGTCTTGTACCCAAGGAAGGTGGTGGGTATCAGCTTTCTGACACCAAATGTAAACGCCGCATCAACAAGGGCTGCTGTCTATATTATGGTAAGAAGGGTCATCAGGCCAAGGATTGCTTTGCCCTCAACCGCGTCCAGAAGACCCCATCTACAGTTTTGGCGGCTGCCAACCCAAATAAATCTGCCAATAAATCTTATGCTTTCTTTCCCGTTACCATCAAGTCCAGTCAAGGAAGCTTGGACACATTTGCTCTTCTGGATACTGGGGCCATGGGTAACTTCCTTGATCATTCTATCTTGAAGCTACTACAAATTGAAGATTATACTCCCTCATCCGTACTTTTGGCAAACAAGCCGGCCATCCATGTAAACCAAATCTCTTGCCCTATTGAAACTTGCATAGCTGGCTCACCTTTCACCCTGAAGTATTCCACCATTTGTGGACTTGCCTGCCCTGTCATCATTGGCTATCCATGGTGCAAGCAAGCCCAGATAAATATCAACTGGGACACACATCAAATTGAGTTCTCCAACCAAGGAATTATCTTTTCAGTCCCAATTGGTCAATACAATACTCAGGGTCACACTAAGTTGGAACTCATCTCCAGTTTGAGCCCAGATAAAACCCACCATAAGGGGACACTTTCCGAGGAACTTTGCCACTATGAGGGACTATTTAGTGAGGCCAGCTGCAATGAATTACCGGCTCACAAGACCTCAGACCTCAGAATCAAGCTGATACCGGGAAGTATTCCTACTTGGGGCAAACTCTACCCAACAAACCGAGCACAGGGTATAGCTCTGAAGGAATACTTGGACAAGAATCTGAAGAAGGGTTTCATACGCCGCTCTAACTCATCATGCTCCTCCCCTGTTTTCTTTGTCAAGAAGTCAGATGGAACCCTCTGATGTGTGGTAGATTATGCCAAACTCAACTCAATTACTATCAAAAACCAAAACCCACTTCTGGCAGCCAAAACCCTTACAGATAAACTCACGGGTGCCTGTGTCTTTTCCAAGTTGGACCTTCAAAACGCCTACAATCAGATACGCATTGCCAAAGGCGACAAATGGAAGACGGCAATACAAACACCTTTTGGACTTTACGAGTACCTGGTTATGCCCTTTGGCCTTAGTAACACCCCAGCTGCCTTCCAGGGACTAATAAATGAGGTTCTGTTCCCTTTCTTAGACACTAGCGTTGTGGTTTACTTGGAAAATCTACTAATTTACTCCCCGGATGAGGAAAGCCACATGGGGCACCTGAAGGAAGTCATGGAAGCCCTCAGCAAGGCTAACCTTTATTGCAAACTTTCAAAGTGTGAGTTCTTTGCGTCAGAAATCAAGTTCTTGGGGGTACTCCATCAAACCAGGCGGTTTTGCAATTGCTCTGTCCAAGGTTGAAGCGGTGTTAAATTGGCCAGTACTAACTTCTAGCACCAAGTTACGTGGCTTTTTGGGTCTTGCCAATTTCTGTTGGAAGTTCATTAAGGACTTTTTGGCTATTGCTCTCCTTCTGACAGCTCTCACTTCTAGCAAGGTTCCTTTTGTTTGGTCAGCTCAGGCTCAGGATTCCTTTGATACTCTCAAGCACACCTTCATTTCAGCTCCTGTACTGTTACGCCCTGACCTAGACTGCCAATTTTTTTGGAGACCAACGCGTCTGACTACGCATTGGGGGCGGTACTCCTCCAGCAAGGGGAGGATGGTGAATTCCACCCTGTGGCCTTCTACTTGTACAAGCTGTTGGATTGTGAACGCAATTACCACGTGTACAAGAAGTAATTGTACACTATTGTGAATTCCTTGAAGCACTGGAGAAGATACCTTGAGGGGTGCAAATACCCTAAAATCATTTGCACTGACCACAAGAATCTTTTGTACTTCACTGAGAAACAAAATATTGTTCCTCGCTTGTCCAGATGGGCCATCAATCTCTTAGCCTACAACTTTGCAATAGAATATACACCCGGGAAATTAAACATAGTCCCAGATGTAATTATCAGACAGGAGGATCTCAAGAACAGTCCAGCCGCTGATCTGGATCACAATAATTGAGCGGTTTTATCTTCCTCCCAGTTTCTCTCCAGCATCATTGAGATATCTGCCTTTACTGCCCTTGACCAAGAGATTATGGAAGCCCAGATGTTGTTTTCCTTCCAGGAAGAGCTCACCAGCATGCTAAAGAAAACACCTAAGGCAGTATTGAAAAATAATCAGGGAATTTCTTATGTTAATGGCTCACTAGTCATCCCTGAAGGCAACCTGTGAACTCAAGCAGTCAGCCATATGCACAAAGGACAACTGGCGGGACATGGAGGCCTGATGAAAACCATGAAGAGACTCAGCAGATGATACTGGTGGCCTGGCATGAAGAAGGACATTCGTGAGTTTGTTTGCTCTTGTGTGACTTGTGGGAGGAACAAGCCAGGGAAATCCAAGCCCCAAGGTCTCCTCTGCCCACTTCCAATTCCAACACGCCCTTGGTCTTCTGTGTCTATTGATTTCATAGTCAATCTACCAGTTAGCAATGGGAATACCGGGGTGATGGTAGTAGTCAACCGTTTCACCAAGTATGCCATATTTATTCCGTTTGTGTCCTGCACTGCCAAGGAAGTGGCCAACATGTTCTTTTCAAGGGTAGTATTTGATCACGGGTTGCCCACAGATATCACGTCAGACAGAGGGGTTCAATTTACATCCTGTTTCTGGAAGGCCCTTATGAAACAGATGGAAGTCAAGGTTAATTTGTCTACCTCCTTTCACCCACAGACAGATGGACAAACCAAGCAAGTCAATCAGGTTTTGGAGGGGTACCTTTGCCATTACGTTAATTCATGTCAAGATAATTGGAGTTCCTTCTGTTACTTAGCTCAGTTATGCTACAATACCGCCTACCACAGTTCTATTAGAATGTCTCCCTTCTTTGCTAATTTTGGTTTTGATCTTGAGAGTTTCCTAACCACAGTCTTGGAATCAATTTATCCCCAGGCAGACAAGCTAGCAAACCAAATGAAGAAAATACACTCTGATCTGATCTTGTTCTTGACCAAGGCCCGCAAGGAATACAAGAAGTACGCCAACTGCCACCGTTCTCCAGAGAATGACTACGCAGTGGGCTCCTATGTCTACCTGAACGCCCGCAATCTTACGTTAAAGATACCTAGCAAGAAGCTAGGACCCAAGAAGATTGGTCCACTCAAGGTTCTGGAGAAACTTTCTAGCTTGAACTACAGACTTGAGTTGCCAATAGGATCTAGTGTACATGATGTTTTCCACATGGATCTTTTGACCCCTTATAATGGCAATCCCAAGAATCTTGAAGGAAGAAATCCTTATCCACAGGTTGTCTCCAATACCTTTGAATGGGAAGTGGAGGACATCATTGATTCTTGTCAAGTGAAGGGAAAGTCACAGTTTCTGGTCAAATGGAAGGACTCCAGAGAGGATTCCAACTCTTGGGAGCCTGAAGAGAACTTGCAGCACTGCCCAGAGGTTCTTGCAGAATTTCTTGCTAAGGGGGGTCTTCCCTTAGGTGGGGGTAGTGTCAGGAATGCTCTTTCAGAGCCTACTGACAACAATTTTCCTCTTGGTATATTGGCAGAAACACCCCTTTCTTTGGGGTCAATTTTTTATCCTAAAATTGCTGGGTTAGTTGGTAGTTTCTGTCCTATTTTACCTGAAGTAATTGATTTCAAAACAGTCTTTGAAACTTTTAATTCAGGACCAAGTTTTAAACCCGGGTCTCCCGCTGTCCGCATGGATGACCAATTTAAAGAAAACATTAGTTTATAAAACGAGTTGTTACCTGCCTTTGACAGATTCAGTCAATCAGACAAAGCGCCAATCAATTTGAAAGAGGGTTTTAAGCACCCAGGTGATGTCCACATTGGTTTTGACCTCAATTTACGCCCAACTGGCCCATTTCCCGCGGTTTTGGGTTCTATTCCTTGCTCTCCTTCCCCAGTTTTTACTGGGGAATAGTCAATCTTCTCCTACTTCTGCCTGTCCTGTGGATTGGTAACTTAAAACAAATATTGTTTTTTAAACCACCTTGAGGTTAATATTTGGCTCCATAAGACAAATAACCCCAGTTTATCACCAAACTCCCCAGGATCTCCAAATTCCCCAAACATCTCCAACATCTTCTCCATGAAGTTGATCTCCTTTATGTTTCTCCAGTCTTTATTTTTTATTACCATGCTACATAAGGCTGTTAGTTTATGATCTATTACTTGTTCAATCAATAAAGTCTTCATTCACCTAAGTGACTGTTGTTAATTTTTATTTTATACAGCCTCTAAATTTCCAAGGCCATGAAATTGCCCAAGACTCCTCATGGGGAGTGGCTTGGATATAAATGGTTACTCTGGTTTGTCTTGTCCTCAATGGTGATTGCTAGCATCTTGATAGGTTCCCGCGCGGATTCTGGTACAACTGCAGACTCCCAATTCCTGGATAGATCTTGGTGTCATGTAATTCCGGGAGTCTGGTATACAGCCAGTCCCATCTCAGCAAATCCTCCTGTGCGTGAGGAGACTAAAGTTTATGGTTCTCCTCCTTTGGCAAACAAACCTCAAGTGTTTTGTCCCTTGGCTTTGGCCTTTTTGTTAAGTTATCTCAGCGCGTACTTTTTCCTGGGCCAATTTAACCCTCTCCTTGGTCAGTATTGACTCATTGGAGAGTCATTCCATCTGGGAATGGTTTCTGTTCCTGTGGGATCCCTGGTTACGGGATTGAATCCTTTGGCAACTGTTCACCACCTAGGAGGGTTACTTCCTAGTGGGTGGGTGCCTGACATTTACCCTCAAGAAGTAAAAAAGACACTAAGCTTTGTCTGCCCTTTCCCAGGATCAGGAGATGAATCACTTAATTTTCTCAGCTGTTCTAACAGCATGCCTAGGGATTGGGGGCCACTAATACTCTCAACAGCATGGTCCATTCAACAATTCATCTGGCAGTTACTACTACAAGGAGCCGGCGCAGCTTAAATCCTCTGATCAGAACTCCTGGCCCATCCTGGTATCACCCCATTATGCCCAATCTGTAGCCATATTCACCTGTACATACTACGTACTCCCATATTTTGCCAGTAATTTTGGACGTTATAATGTACACGCCAAGGGCTTTAATGATGATGACGGTCTATTCAATCATGATGGCGCTCACAGGTTTCCAAGTTGCCAACTTGGTACCTTATTTTGCTAAGGTACTCCACCAATTTTTGGGTCTTTGCAATGAGCTTTAGTTATTGTGTTTTTATTATGCATCTTATATCAATAAGTTTAGGGGATTATTCAGGTAAAGATTCCTGGAAACTGGGTATCTATATGGAATGAATGATAGAATATTGGCTTGATAGTTGGGCCAAACTAACTTGCAAGATAAGGGCAAGATTGGCTAAATCAATCTTGGGGACTAGGTGTCTTGTAAACAGTTTAATTAATCCTGAAGGTTGATTAAATTAACCCACAGATATGATTAATTAGGTTTAAACTTATTGGGCCAAAATGGATTTACTGTATCAAGTAAAGAATTGGTGTCTTTGAATCAAATTAATCAACCACATTTTTTAAATACTATAATTGACAAGGGATTATTAACTGATAAGAACTTAATGCGGGTAATGATGTAATGGTACTTAGGTTTAATCAGCTGGTTCCCAGTCAGAACAATGACAGCTTGGATCAGGATTGGATAAACTCCACAGGGATTTGGCGCTGGGAGATAGGAAAGCTCCAAGCTGAAGCAATACGTTGCAACAAAAGAAATCAGGTGATTCCTGAATGGATCAGGCACTCCTCATAGGTTGAGAGTGTGAAGCTCTTTTGGGTAAAACATCTTGGTTGGATGACGCTGTTACGTCATAGGCCACATGATGGGAATCCAGGGGTGATTTTATAACTGGAGGGGCTTTATCCCAAATATGCCTGGTCTGGTATATAATTAAAAACAGATAAACATTAATAGAAATATTCAAGTTCAAATCTGATGTTTTCCCCTCATCTTTCTTTTCATTTATACCTTCACAATTATTATTTGAAAAAGCCAAGTTTGGGGTTCTTAGGGTAGAAACTGCTACTGCCTGTAAAGAGGATCCTGAAAGGTCCCTGGAGGAGGCTTGGGAGGACCTTGAAGTAGCAAAGAAATTCCCAAAGGAATCATTGGTTGAGTTCAAGACTGCTTTTGAAGAACTCTATTTGGAATACTTTGCTAAGGAAGGAACCCCCACCCAAGGAAATTATGTTTATGCTTGGGATTTGCTGAACCTACTGTTAGGGTTTGACAAGCTCCTTCATCAAATGAAAGATGCAGCTGACAGAGAAATCAAAGTTCACAAACTTTGTGAGAAAAAGAGTGTGTTAATCATGGCAAGATGGAGGAAAGATAACAAGGTGTTAAACCAGAAAATTGTCTCTCTGGAAACAAAGCTTGCCAAAGCTTTGTTGCAAGCGGGGTCCAGCAATAAGAGTCTAAACAAAAACAAGCATGGTAAGTAAGATTTGATGGTCCTTGATCCTTCAAAATTCTTGGTTTGAAGGCTTTAGTTTACAATAATTTACCCTGTAGCCTGAGAACTCACACAAGCTTCCTACTTGAAACACCATCAAGGAGGCAACAGTTGGGTATACCGTCAATACCCAATCAAACACCTTTGTGTGGACGTCAAATCAACCAGAATTACCAGCAAAGTATGTTGGTACATATTAAGATATAGTATAAGCTGCTATAGACATGAAGAAAAGGTGGAAACCAGTTGGTTCAAGAGTGTAGCTGTGAGGAGTTAAGTTGTGCTGGCTCCTCATGATAGTACTATCTGATGGTGTCTGTTAATGGCCCAAAAGGTTCAAAAATGGTTTGGTGGCCCCCAATCTCTATACCAGATGTAACCACAGCAGAGAGGATGAGGTGCTTCATCTTTAGCTCCTGGGAAGAGGTGACAAAGCTTAATGTCAAGGGTTTCTTTGGGTGTGAAAACTTGAGTGGTTTATGCGATATGATTGTGGGGTAATTTGTTCAATGATAGCACAACCTATCATCAAGGAATGGAGCTTTTTTATATGCTAGTAGCCATGTGGGGCAGAAATATTGGAAAGCATTGAACTTGGAGCCAAAGAACTTTGGTATCTCTGAAATTCCCTTTCTTGGTTGGCATGGGATGTTGGCATTTGGGAATGTTTGGAAAAGCTCAAACTTGCATTTGCATGGTTGTTGTTGGGCCTTCTTCATGCACCCAAGTTGATTTACTGAATTTGGACATGGATTTCTGTAGAACTGGGGGTTTCAACCCATTCTGCATCAGATAGATTCCTAATTTGGGCAGCAGTTCTCCCCAAAGTGGGATTTGGGGAAATTCCTTTTTCCAGTTTCCCAATTTGTTAATTTTCTTGTGGAGTAGAGGGGGGTTGACAGGCAGGTGTGCATGTGCTGGCTGACTGTGTGGCCTGCAGAGGCCTGGCAGCCAGCTGCGTGAGCCGTGGGCAGGCTATAAAATGGCATACTGTCTTGTTTTTTAATTTTAAATTTGCTTTTTAAACCTCTGTCTTCTGTGGCAGTTTCTTTAATCAGGGGGGACTGCTGAACATATTTTACATCTGCTTTGTGTAAAATGTTGAAAATATTGGTATTTTTTGCACTTTTGTCAGGAATATTCCTGACAGGGAAGCCCCCATTTACACCCAGATCTTTGATGTGGGTAACAAGAAAGCCAACCTATACATTTTCTGACCTATATGGTCTTGACTTGGTTGATGATCATCAGGCTCCTAGTTCTGCTTATGCTCCTTTGACTAACACTGTTAGGGCACTAACCAATCAGCCAATCAATCATGTGGACCTGCTATGTAACAACTGCTTTCTAATATCCAACTGGATCCAGAATCAGCCAATTTATATCACAGTGCCTTTGGCTCAGAGACCCAAGAGTCAACTCATTACAACCCAGGTTCTACAAGAAACTGTAGCCCCCAATCAACACTTTCAGGACCATTATTTTGACTTCTCCTGACAACACTTAGTCAAAGGGTTTTATTAATCCTGGCATTTGTTTAAAGAAAAGTGTCTTATAAAATGAGAATTCTGCTAATTAGGATTCTCTAATCACAAAAATATGTTTTATTATTAATGAAACATGCACTTTAAAGATAAAGTGCAGTTAAATGTTTTCTTTTCAGTTATAGGAGGCTTCTTTATCTAGACTTGAACCTGGGCCACCCCTGAAATCTAATAATAACCTGGATCAACCCTCTGATACTTAGGAATTCATGTTTACAGACCTGAGATTTCTGTTAAACCAGGGGAACAGCCAATCAGAAGCTGTAGTTACAGTTACAGTTACAGTTGCTGGCGTCCATCTGGTGTTAATAAGTGTTGAACCAGCTGTTGATTAATAGTCAGGGATTAAATATGAGTCTTAAGCTGTTTCTTGTACCCAATCAGAAATTATTATCCCAGAGATGATAAAGACCTTTCTGTTTGATGTCTTGATGCCTGTGACAAGCATATTTTGAGCTGTGACTAGATAAAATCTGGCTTATATCTCATTTCAATTGAAAGAAACAGAGTTGGTTTGGTCCTCAAACATATTTTAACCCTACAAGTCTTAATTTCCCTCTCTCAACTGTAAGAAGTTATGATTCAACTGATTCAGTTGGTTTTCTATCTCTGATGGTTTCTTTTACTCTATTTAAGCTTGGTATATTTATCCACTTCAGTTTCCCAATTAGTAAAGTTGTTATTCACCCATAACTTATTGTTTAGAATCTTATTTTATTTAAAACATCTTCTAGCCATTAAACTACCCAATATTCCCAATTGGGTATATTGGGTGAAAATACTTTCTAGTTCCTCTGTTCTTGAATGTGGTGCTGTCTTCTGTGTTTGTGGGGACCAATCCTGGTTCTGGAACCAAAAATTCAACTTAAAGAGATTGATGATACATAATCCCAGGATAGTGGTATACAACATCTATTCCTTCAGATGATCCTCCTATAAATAAAAAGGTTAAATTTACTTCTGATTCATTCATTTCTAGTACCTCTCAAGTATTTAACCCTCTTGCCACTGCCTTATTATTGTCTTACCTGATAGCTTACTTCTTCTTAGGTTAATTCAATCCCTTTCTTAGCAGATATTATCTTTTGGAAAGATATTTTACATATGAATAATATTCATTCCTATAGAATCAATTATCATCAATCTTTGAGTTTTTTACCCCCCAAAGGGATTTATTTAGTATGTGTCACTCAATGAGATGTATCCCAAGGACTTTCACCTTGACACACTCAATTGATGTGTGAGACAGTTTTACTCACCCACATTTATCACCAATCTTAACTATTCAGCTCTATATTTTTTGTATTGGAGGTCTGTTTCCAACTGGGTGAGTTCCTGACGGTTTAATTGAGCCCTTTATTTAATTCATTTTTGCAACTATAAATCAGAATAAGTCAGCAGAACTAGATTACCTTATTGAACTGACCAAAATGCTGACTATTTTAATCTTCTTGAGTATAAATGCTTCATTATTTACCTTACCCTGCGCCTATAATATCAATCCCAAGCACTTTCTTCATATACCAAAAACCACTAGATTGAATGCAGACATTAGAATTGAACAACATATTTTCTTTCCAGTATGAGGATGGAGAATTCAAAATAATTTATTATGCTTCTTATATTTTATCATACCTTACTCAAAACCTCCCCAGATCAATTCCAAACCAATGAACAGAAATTTCATTATATTATAGAAAACTTAAAAAAAGGCTAAATAATGGTATAAAAATCTACTATGAAAGGCATAAAACTTCTGCAAATATACTCTTTCCTCTGAAAAAGCCTACTATTTTTCATTCATATTACCTATTACCAGGAAGAGTTACACAATCAAATCTTGATCCTTTATCAAGGCAATGAAGCCAAGACAGACTTCACCAACAAGTTTAATTGCCTCAAAGATTCAATTGGGATGAGTAATGAGGAGTCTTGAAATATGCTTCATAAACTTCTCTTGCTTGATATCAAGGCCTTTCTAGTACACTATATTTTCCTACCTCTATAACAAATTACCTAAAGAAATCCTGTATTGACTCCCCAGGTAGAATAGTTACCAATTTGGGAGCTCACCCCTGCTAGACAAGCACCTTATCAGAAGAAGACCTATTTTAAAAAAAAAAAATTCCTGGAAATGCTTCTAAACCTGGAGGCAGCTATCAGTTATCTGACAACAAACACAAGTTTGAATTTGATGTGAGCTGTTGTCTTTAATTTGTGAAGAAGGTTCACCAAGATAAGGGATTCTTTTCTTGAAACAAGTACAAAGTAATCTCTCAGAGGGTTTATTCATCTCAGATCCAAATAAATCTGGTACTAAGTATTATGCCTTGTTCCCAGTTACCATTTACTCTCATAAGAGGAGCTATGAACCCCTTGCCCTGCTCAACACTGGAGCCATGAAAAATTTTATAGACCACTTGATTAGGGAAATTCTTGAAATATCAGGCTACACTTTTACTTTGGTCCTACTGGCTAACAAGACTCTTATCTCAGTTCAGAAAATCTTGGCCCCTTCAAAAACAACATGGTAGGAATTTTCTTTCTGCTGGACTTTTCAGCCTTATCTGGACTTGCCTGTCTAGCAATTTTGGGAAGCACTTGGTGAAATTAAGCTTGGGTGTACATCAAATGAGATACTAATCACATTAAACTCTCCAACCATGGAATTTTCTTCTTTGTTCCAATTAATCACCACAGCACTCAAAAAATACAGAGCCTAAAACCCTACCTTGATATGGCCCCAACTCAACCCCATCAAAAAGGGGTAGTTTGTCAGTAAGCCAGACATAGTTAGAGGCATTAGTTGGCTTGGGTCGGAATACAGCCGGGCCAGAGGGTAATGCCCACCATAGGATGGGTGCTAACTTGATAATATAGGAAACAGATTGCCCAAGCAAAGACCAGGGACCTGAATTGGGCACCATAGTGTCTACCATTCCCCTTAAAGTAATGTAGAGTACTTCAAACAGTTAGGTGGACGTAGTCTTGGCTGCGGTGGGGGTCTCCATTGGGCGGTCAGGTTGCAGGGTTAAGGGCAGAGTCATGGGAACAAAGTAAGCAGGCAGATAATTATACTTGTCTTTGAATAATAAGGGCGGCAACTCAATCCTCTTTCCTTTGTGTCCTATGCATTTGGTCTCTCTAGTCCTTGCCAAGGGATTGGCAATGAGGATGGTCTCCAAGTTGTACTCCAAGTAGGCGGGGTTGGGTGGGTATTTGGTAAAATGCACAAGTCTAAAGGGGCTCCAGGGGGACAATATAGTGCCTGGGGAGGTTTGGCAGGTTGGTCTCCAGAGGGGGCGGTTGCCTGATGGTCTACTTGGCCAGAGTTAAGATAGAAGATCACTAAGACTAGATAAGGTAAGATTTTTTCAAACCAAAGGTTCATAAAAGTTTATTATCAAAAATGAGGATATGATCATCACCATACCGCTGGTGCTTTTATATCATGGGTTTTTGCTTCTTTTATTTTTGCGGGGTTCAGGTTTGCAGACAAGGCACTGGTGGGGCATGGATCTTGGCTTAGAGTCTTGAGGGCGGCAGATCCAGGTTGTGCCTGCTCTGGTGAATAGAAGTGGCAATGCTTTGTTCCACCGCCACTGTTCATCACATCACCTGAGTAGTTCAATTGTACTACCCATTCTGGATGGAAGACTGGCAGCTGCCAGTGGTCATTGGCAGAGTTAATAGTAGGTTTTGTTTTAACCTCCTTAAGGCAAGCTACAACCTCTGCATAGGTCTGGATCTTTGGTGGCGCAAGGTTGGCAGCAATCTGGTGACCATTTGGGGAATTGTCCTTGGGAGACTGGCGGGTCTCAGAGTAACTTGTCAACTTGTGTTTTCAATTTAACAAGTTGATGGGGTCCTGTCCACTTTGTGTGACTCAAGTAGTCTTTGGAGGATCAGGGTTTGATTCCAGGGTCTCCAATGTTGATTTCAAACCTCCTGTATTGACGCTTGGCAGATGGGCAGGTTTCTGTTCCCCCTGTTTGGGGTCATCTATCTCTGGTGGTCCAGGGCTTGACCCAACTAGCAGTTGGGTGGTTTCCTGTCCACTCTGGTCAACATAAGGCTTTCCCTGAGACCCGGGGTTCAATTCCCAGGTTTTCAATACAAGTATTAAAATGTCATTCATGACATATTGCCAGAAGACCTAGCTACCTAAATAGTATGTTTAATGTGGACATCAGCCAGGAATTTTCAATCCATATGGCCTCTAACTTAAGGATTGGTTTAGTTTCAGATAATACCCCAAGCTGTGTAAAGCTTTATCTGATCAATCAATCCCAAGGAGTTGCCTTAAAGGAATACTTAGATGTAAGCCTGATGAAATTTAAATTTTCCAATCAAAATCCTTTCTCTTTACTAATTTTCCTTGTCAAGAATTCTGACAGAACACTCAGACCTATGGTAAATTATGCTGATTCAAACTCAATTATCATCAAGTACTACAACCCCTTGCTGGCTACTGAGATCCTGATCAATTTTCCAACAGGGGCTTGTGTGTTATCAAAACTTGACCTTGTAAAATTTTTCAGCCAAGTTATACTTTCTGAGGGCAACAAATGAAAAACAGTTATCTGAATGCCTTTTGGAATTTAAAATATCTTGACATGCCCTTTGGCTTGAGTAACGCTCCAGCCACCTTCCAAGGTCTTATAATTATGTCAGAAATCCATGTGTAAGTAGAAAAGTTGCAGAAACGGGTGAAGGGACCGCTGGGCCAGAGGGGAGCGCCCACCACAGTATTAGCAATAACTTAAAAATATATGAAAAGATCAGCCCAGTAAGTACCAGGGACTGGTAGATGAGATCATATAATACATCAACCCTGTTAGTTTAATTTACATTTAACCAAAGAGTTGAGTGAACATGGTCTCAATTGTAATCCTCAGATCTTATAGGCGGTTGGGCTGTGGTGTGAGGGGGATCCATGATCACTAATTAGGCAGGCAGATAATTGTATTTATCACAGAAGAGTCTAGGATGCACTAAGTACAAAGTTTCTTCTTGGTTGAATTTTTCTGATTATATAGTTTTTTCCAAGAGATCTGCAATTAGGATATTTTCTAGGGTTATTTTGGAGTAGGCAGGATTCAGAGGATAGTCAATGAAATAAACATGTCCAAAGGGTGCATCAACTTGACAGAATAACACAGTCAAAGGGCTGCATAATTGGCAGAAGGACTGGTGGGGGCATAGAAGCCTATAGAAACTGTATGGAGATGATAGAAAACAAGAACTAAATGTGGCATTAATTGAATGAACCAAAGATTCATTAGGCTTTATTATCAGAATGACAACAGGGCTTGGCTTTGACCTGGTAGTTATAAATACCCCTTACTAGGTCTCATCACTAGGTCAGGATTTTTTAAAACTCAGGTGGGCAGACATCAGGAATCTGGGGGTGGCAGGGTGGCATCAGGATTGGGCAGTCTTTATTGGCTGCTTCTGGGTAATATGCTTAAAAAATTTTGTTTATACGTCTGCTTGACCAGGTTGAGCAGGACTTCAGGGTATGTGCCATTTCCTGGTCTTCAGGTGAATTTTAGATAACTATCATTGAAAAACAAGATTTGATGCTAAACCCATCCTTGTTGTTGGTTGTCACTTCAGAGTAACTCTTGGTGACATGTATCATCTTTGTGCTTGTGATTTTCTGTAAACTTAGCAGTTTATTTTTGCATTATTGGGGTTTCATTAAAATCACCTTTAGATTTTATCCCAAAAAAATATAGCCAGCCCAATGGCCCTATGAGCTGACAGGCTAAAGAGTGTGGGGACCAGGTTCTGATTCCTGCTTTTGACCTTGATTTATTATTAGAAGAAAAGTGACTTTGCACCAGATTGGCTATTTAGCAAGACAATCATAAATATACAAATCAGAATGGGCATATAACTTTTCCATGGTCTCTGCTAGCAAGGTATGGGCCCCAACCTGTAGCAAATCAAATAAGGCCTTGGACCCAGTTGAGGTTCTCCTCTTTTACAATTTGTTTAAGAAATCCAAAGATCTCCTCAATTGGTTTTATTAATGGGGAATAGTAAGAAAGAAATAAGCAGCACATAGGTGTTGTAGCCAAGGCAACCTCCAGAATTAACTCATACAGCATGTAACATCCTCCACGTCAACAATCCACAAAAATAATTTCTTATTTTCAATATCAAAGGATTTTTTCTGGATTAAATAATTGAATCTGATAATAAAATTAATGCTTAATTTTTATTTTGAGCTTTTAATTGAAATTATAAAAAATAAAGCAAAAACAATTTTTGAAATTGTCAACATGGAGGATGTTACATGCTGTATGAGTTAATTCTGGAGGTTGCTGTAGCCAATTGCTGTTGGCCAATTGCTATACATGTCTCAATCATTGGTAATTCCTCAAGAATATCAGCCACCTTGTTAAGTCTAACTTTATCCAAAATATAATGTTGGTGAACCTTGAGCTTATGTGCCCAAGAATCTCCTGAACCAATTGGAGAAATACAATAAAGATCCTGATATTGTGGGGACCCTTGATCATCTGGTATAATTTGATGACAGTGAGACCAAGAAAGGCTGCCATAAAGTAGGTCAAAGCACAAACAGACATACATTGAGATACACTATCATTGGCACCCTTGGGAATGTATCCATATGCATTATGATAGATGTCATAAATAACAATTTTTTTGATATAGTAGAACTTTACTGTGAATTTTCCCTTTATTGCAGTGTGCTTCTTGGTGTATTTATGGCAGGTCTCAGTACTTATTGGGCTATTCCAGTTGTAGAGAGATAGTCCAAGATTTTCTAGGAGAACTGCAGCTCCTTGACTATTCAATAGAAAAAGGAAATTGAAGCTTCAATCCTAAAAGTAGACTTGACCATGGACTGTATATTTACTATTTTAAGATGACAATCTTGGTTAATCCATTGGTGAATGGCTCATTTGTGCTCCTTGGTGAGCAGGGTTGACAGGCATGTGAGTTTATCTGCTTGTAAAATTTGCATGGTGTTGAGAAATTTGTTGAATGTTTTATTGGCATATTTCAGATCCACTCTGAAGATATCTGCAACCTTCTTGGGGTCACCAATATCCTGTATCAACTTGATAAGGATAAGGTGCTTTATGTTGGGAAGAGCCTTATGAGTTTTCTTTTTGGGTACAGTTGAATCAGGATCCTTCACTGTGACTAGCATAAAAGGCATAAGTAACTTTTTATAGAAGGCCATGACCTTTTTAAACACCTGCTTCCCCTTCACAGTTCTATAAAACTCAGGCTCTTTTTTATTGTCTTGGTCACTGTCATCTACATAGGGCTCATAGCTAGTGCCAAGCACTGGCTGAGCATTTTGTATCATGGCTACTGGGACTGTTACGGTAGAAAACCAAATGGAAGTGATGGTGCGTCCTCACAAGACCAGTGTTGTGTTTGGCTCCTGGGGACAACATCTGTCAAGATTGACAATTCTTCCCCTCTGGAAACCCAGGCCAGGGTTTGGGATTTGAACCCCAGCCCTGGATCCCTATGGGCCGCCTGCCCGTGTTTTTTGGGGATCAAACCCCTGCAAGCCAAGGCTCCTATGTGTTCCTGAAGCCAGAATACCGACACCAGCCCAACCATAGTGGCGCCCGAGAAGAAGCCTCTCAAATTGTCTAATGAAGGTGGAGATGGCACCTATGTAAACTTCATGAGTTTGAAGTCCTATCAAGCAACCAATCAGGAGCCAACCCAGGAAAGAGGCACAGGCCTGTGGCCCGGCCCCATGACCACGACACTAAAGCAAGATAATCAGGTAGCCAAATCAAGAATTTTGATCAATGAAAGAACTCCCGGGCCGAGCGCCATTTTGCTGCCTTCAGACCCGAGTACCCAATTCCCCTGGCCCAGCTTTCCCCAATGCCCTGATGAACCCCCCATGGAAAATGTTAAGTTTGGAGGTTGGGTGCTATATAGACCAAAGGACCCTGCGCTCCAAACTTATTGCCATTTTTGAATATAGGTTATGTTACTTTAGCTAATATAGCTAGTACCATATTTTGTATTTGCTGTCTATAAGTTAAGTTTGAGATCCCTGGCTCTCCTGCCCCTCTGCCCGCATTTTTCTGTCACCTGGTGCTCCCTTTGGGCCCGTTCATTTTACCAATTACCCATTAAAGCCTGAATATAAAGATTACACACCAGAGAAAATCATTGAACTTGACTCATTAGCCTGCATTCAATCCGCCGTCAGATACAACTGCCAAGGCCCGTGGATATTCTCTACCCCCAAGTTATTTAGAGGAAAATTCAACTACCTCCTGGCCTACGACGTTTATATGGAACCACCTGTAACGCCCAAACCAATGCCAGCCTCTTCCCCCAACCTGCCAACCGACCATACCAGCAAGCTTTTTGGTATAGTGTACATCACCCTCACTGGGGTGGTGGACACCATTGTACCGGCTGCCAGCCCGTGGTCTTAGTTAGAAAAGTCTGCTTCTTACCTCTTAAAGTTAGCCCCTCTCTTGTGGTGGGCCCTGCCCACAAAAAGCCCGGCCCAAGTTACCTCCGAAGCCAGCGGGCCGGCCGCCTGAGAGTGGGTCCCTGACAACATCCAGAAGAACACAGCAGGAAATCCTTATAACAAAAGATTTGAGGTTCAAAGCTAGCCTTGGATTAGCCTTCAGGGCAAAATTAAGGGCACATATCTTAATTTCATGGAATACAAAATGAGGAATTCCTTTTGGTAAAAAGGAAAGGAAAAATCTTTAAGAATATTAAAGCTAACACAAATGTGGATAAACTTGTCTTTATTAGGAGAAATGATTCTAATTAAATAGTAGACAATGATTGATGATCACTCATTAGGTAGACAGAGTGGCAGAGGGGATCACATTGGGATGAGGTCATACCAGGATCAGACAATGGCAGGTATGGTATTCTGGAATGGGTGGATATTGGAACAGACCCATTTACAGAGGGTGAGGAATTCCCAAAATTGAAAGCAAAACCAGCCAAATATTTGCAAATATCACTATTTGAAGGCCATATCAAATTAGCATTTGTTGCGCTTTTTGCATTACAGTGCAACAATTATTAGAGATTATAGGGCACAGGACATTTGCCAGAATACAGTCATATATGAGGATATGAGTAGTACTGTATCAGAAGAGCCAGGGTAGAACAGAACCATGATTATTGCCCAGCAATGGCTTCTGATTGCGCAGAAGCACTTAAGAATTAGGATAAAGGTCAACCAGATTAAGGATAAAATAAAGATAGTTCAAAAGTGATTTTATTGTAAATGACTAATTCTTCTTATACCTTCTACCAGGGTAATCTCTGGGCTGATAGAAATGTCTTCTAGGACATTCTAACACACCCCAAATTTGGGTAATTATTAATCTAGGTTTGGCGCTTCTTGCACGTCAACCAATAGAAAGTCTTCATCTTCACCCAGCACAGGTGATCCTTGCTGGCGTGGAATAATTTAGTTACTTCAGGATCACTTCCTGCTTTCTTAGAATACTGCAGCTTAATGCTTATTAATGTGATAATTAAGGGAATTTGATATTATGGGGAATCAAACCCTGCGCCTTGGCGCTCAATGTAAAGGTAAGGCAGCGCGGTGGCGCCTGTAATATTTGCCAGGCGGTGCTTGCAATAATTTTCAGTTGGTCCGGCGGCGCTTGACGTAAAAGTAGTTTGGTGCCTTGGCGCTTAATCCAATTGCTAGGCGGTGCCGTGGCGCTTTGTGTATTTATTAAGTGACGCGGCGGCGCTTGTCATTGGCTAGTATTAGGCTTAGGTCAGCAGACTACTGCTAATCTAATTTTCATGTAGCTTATACTACCAATTTATGTTATTTGGTAGCTGCAATTCATATCCGCGAGCTCCATCATAATTAGTGTCATTGTATTTTGTACTACTAATTTATGGATTTGGTTGTAGCAATCCCAATCCGTGAGCTCCGTCATAATTGGCATCATTGCTTGGTCAAAATTCCCAAAAGCATTAATGGAGCAATTTACAACAACCAAAAACCAGCAAAGAACCACCACCAGACCCTTGAAAGAAATAGAAAATTTAAATGCTGTCATAGACAAAAAATTGATCAAAGCTGGGGTCGCTCAAATAGCCCTGGAAAATATGGACTTGCCATATTTTTGTCCAAATAATTATGACAAGAACATCACATGTTACATGTTTTTTGGTGATGGCAGCTCTTGACCCACTGGTTGCTGGAATTTTTTGAATTGTGATGTCATTGACTCAAATTTCAATGCAGGACCTCCAACTGCTGAAAATATTCTTGCCAACCAATCAGATACCTTGGAATCCCCTCATTTCCCATCCTGAACTCCCTTAAGACTTTCCCATTCCCCTCTAGAAACTTGTTTCCAGATAGCTTATTTTCACTCAAATAAAAAGAAAGTTTCCCAAAAATATGGGACCATTTGGGGCTGTTTGCCCCCGTCTTTGAAAGATTAGTGTTTGTCGTTTTCAAGGTCGCCATTGATTCCATGGCTGCAACCTATCCAGCAATCTACACACTGATGCCTTTGGATTCTTCTTATAATTTCCCCTTGCAAATCATTTTCCCATTGACAATTTTTACCTCCATCTTCTGCTACACTGCCACTGGCTCACAGATGTTAAAGCTGTCCACCCAATTTGACCTCCTGCTTGTCAAGCAATTCACAATTGTTTATTATATCCTCATCAAATTTCCTTAAATCTTGCAGCATACCATCTCACTCTAAAAGGGACTGCTTCCTGGTGGTAGATGGGGTTGAACACATATGAGGTAAGTTTGATCGCTTTGTTTCTGACTGTTTTAGATGTTACAACCTTGATGGCCTTTCTATATAGTTTGGACACCCTTGGATTTATGCTCCTTGCCCTCCCACCTTGTGCAGCTTGAACTGGTTGTTGTGTCTGTGTGACCTTACCAATATTCCCTGCTCTCCCGTCTCCTTCCTGAGTTGGCACTTGTGTTGCACTAAAACAATTTTTTGACTTGTGGGGACACCCCTGACCACAGCGCACTCTGGCGGCATTGCCACTTTGTTGTTATGCCCCTTCCATTTTACTATAAAATGAAATACTAAATCAAGCTAAATTAATCTAAAGCCATGACTTTAAAATTTTGCTTTTTACTTGAATATGGTTATTACATTAGAATTTACACGACCCAGCTACCCATTTATAAATTTTTGATTTCGAAATTATAAAATTAAGGGTTTTGCACAACCAATTATGGAATTGATAATTTATATTTTATCAAATTTTTCAAACTTTACACCAGATTTAGGTTCTCTGACCAATATTTTTGTGATTTGTGTTTCATATTGCATGTCTTATTTAGATAGCTAGGTATCATTCTTGTGTACAGCTCATTTTACACAACAACTGAGCATTTTTTGTTATAAGGGTTGCTATAGTGCTTTGTGTTTGATTTGAGTTTTGACTCACCACGTCTGATTTTATTCTGTCATCTATTTACATAGTAAGTATATGTAGACCAAAGGACGACTCAACCCATTTTGTTGTGATTCTATGTACTTTGTATTGTATCTCAATTATTTTAGCTTGTAGCCTAAGTCGTTTGTTGCTTTGTTGGGCCATTTTGCCTATTTTCACCTTAAATCCCTGTTAATAGGATGCATGTTTTACACAGATACTTAGATTTAGTTTACATCTGATTCCATTTCGTTTAAATCTGAGTAGATTTTACTTAGCCCCATAGCTGTGAAAAGTACTGTATATTTTATTTACAAAATCATAAAGCCATAGGCTATCTCTAAACATGCCAAAATCAACATAGTATAGTGTAAAGCCTTTCATCAGGAAGATAGTCTTCGGTCCAGCTATTACAAGCATAGCATATAAAGAGCTGGGAAAAATTTATGTGAAAGAAGCCTTCAAATAAAATTTTAAATGATCAATAACAAGGTATGATCAAACTTTGAAGAAATTGTGTAATACTTTGAATGGTTTATAAATACTAAAAAGATGTTTGGTTGAATTTACTGCTTTATATGGATTACATGAAAATGCTTGTTTGGCTTAAAGTGCAGCAAGATATAACATTAACTTATACTGAAAATAAGTGATCTAATTAACTGATAACATAACAGAAGAAATGATAAAATATGCTTTAACTTTAGATTCAAGGTTTAAGTTTTAAAAAATGCAAAAAAGTTACGATATATAAAGCAATTAATTAATATCCTTATACTGTAAACTCCAAATTAAGATACAAACGACTTCAAAGACAAGTCTTAACTTAGGCGGCCTTTAATAGGTAAGTTTTTTCTTGGCATACAAATTATATTCTTTGCAAACCAATTAAAGCAAAAAATGTTAAAATTTTAGGGCAAATTAGTGATGTTTTAGCGGCAAAACAGTCCTTATTATGTGAAATGAAGCAAAAATATGAACGCGTAAAATTTCTAAAATTCTAAGTTTATGAAAGAATTTCCAATAGTTTGCCAACATATTTGTTTAAAAAGCTTTGAAAATTCTATTTGCTAGTTTAATTGTGCTTAACTAAAATCATAATAAGTATCAAAATCTAAGCATCTAGGTACCTTTTTTGGAATCATCTGCCCGATTGTTGGCAGCTATATAGTGCTTCACGACACGTTTAGCTGCAGGGACATTTAGTTGTGTTTTAGCTAATTAACATAGTTTAATAAGCAGCATATAAGTGATTTTACGGTTATGTGCTACACGAGCGATTTTGACTTTTTTGATGTATCCTAGGGTTCTTTCCTGTTAAATCTGATTAAAGTGCATTTGGAATTAAGTTACTATTTCAGCCACTACGGGATGATCTTCAACAGGAGTTTCTTGGGTTTGAAGCAATGCTGATATTTTTATAAGTAGATAAAAAAATTCAACCTTACACCACACTAAAGTATTCAGAGCAACAGTAAGCAAAACTTCGGATTGGCACTGCTCTAGAACTGTTAAGCTAGACTCATTTTTGGTTTTTGTTTTATCACTGATGATGTCTAAATTTTCCTCAAGAACTGACAAACATTCTTCAACGTCTTTTAAGCTATCGTTAAATTTTTCTGACATTTTGAAATTTGCGAATAATTATTGTTGAACTTTGAAGGTTTGCTTAACAAAGAGATATTTTCACAACTCAGCCTTGATTTTAAGATCGCAGCATGGCATGATTTTTATTTCAGCTTGATTTGCTAAATTAAACGCCTGTCAACCAGAAACAAATCAGGTGTTTTAATTAGAGAAATATATTTGAATTCGACTTTGCTGCCTCTTTCGGATATTTCCCTACAACCCTCTCTAAGTGAAGTACACTCGGTAGGATTAAAAGGAAGCAGAAGATCAAAAAATAAATATGCTTACATAGTTTAGTCTTACATTATATGCATATAAATTATAAGAAGTAATGTTACCTTGACTTGGTCATGCTAATAAAATATCAATACATTATTGATATCCATAATAGGTTTGTATTTTTAAATTTCAACCCCATGAAAATATGTGAATGGTTGATCATAAGAGCTTGGTTAATATTTAGATCATTTAAGTTCAGTTCAATCTTATTTCTATACTCTTATCATCTATTTATTTCAATAGTTAAATAGAATACTCAGTTGTTTTAAATATTACAGTACAACAATATTATATTAATTGAGCTGCTAATTTATTATTGGCTATTCTGTCAGGATACCAAGAGTACCGTGGGGCTCCAGTAGGTGAGGGAGAAGTCAAAGCAGAAACTGGAATGGCCCACCAGATGATGGAACCTAACTTTACCAGGTAGAAAAGGGCCTTCCCAGCAACAGCCCAAGGCCTGGCTGCTGGCAAGGCAGTGTCAATCAATCCTGTGAGCGCCAGGTAAAGCACCCCCAGGAATTGACTGTTCTGGCCAGTGGTGTCAGAGGTGGGCGGGGTAGAGATGGTCGGTTTGGGTGTCAGGGGTGGCTCCATGGGGACCAGGTAGGCAGCAGGATTGTTGTACTTCCGGTTGAAGATCATAGGGTAGATGGTGATTGCTTTGCTGTCACAGACAATTTGGTAGGGTTCCTTGGGTGCGTTTGGGTGGGTGTACCACTGCAAGTCTTCCAAGGTCCAGGGTTTGTGGTAAGGATTTGGGGGATACTCAGTGAAATGCACAGGGCTAAATGTAGCGTTGGGTGGACGGTAGTAGTCAAAGGCTTTGGTTTTATCAACTGGAGTCTGACTATCTATCCCAGTAGATGGGTGCCGACGCTTGGGTGTATGCAGATGGAAGAGTATCAAAAATAGGTATGGAAACAGATTGGTGAACCAAAGGTTCATAACAACTTTATTTGGTAAGGATGACAATACAGAACTTTTTCAAGTGCTTCTGATTTATATACTTACTCACATGCAGGTGCCTCTGGGTATTCTTCTGATGCTATCTGTGTGGCAAGGCTTGGCATCTCAGGTTCTGCTGTTTGGTTGGCTGCTTCATGGTTATTTTTGGGGTTTTCAGGAACAGTTGTTTGGCTTTTTGGTGGTCCATCTTGGCTTGGCTGGCCATTAGTTCTAGCAGGTTTGGCTTCTGGGGTTATGGGGGTTTCCCCAATTTGATCACCTTTTTTGGGCTGGCTTGACAGGCTTTCCTGAGGCCAAAGAACTTGATTAAAAAAGGGGTCCCCAATTGGGGATCCCAAATTACTTAATGGAGGGTGGGCTTGAACTGGGTTTACTGGGCAGCTAAAAATAGCCTTCCCAGGCCCAGCCAAACCCACCAAGGCTTGGGCGTAGCTTTTGGGGCCCAGAATGGGCCCTGCAGCTACCGCCAGGGCGGGAATGGTTCCCGCACCTGGATTCACTTCAAAAAGCAAAAACCAGGTGCGGGCAAATCTCCCCCGCCCACTAGCCCCACCTGGCTGGGTAGGAGCGGGTTTGATTCCTGCCCGGGGCATTGACATTGTTACTTTCATAACAGTTCATATCAGATTTCATTAATTAATTAATTTTATATGACTGTTATTCATCAATCCTAACATTTTATTATTTTAATTGTAAAATCATATTTTTTGATAAAGGATAATAATAGATAGTCTGCCAAATAAATTTTTATTTCTATATTTGCTGATATATCAAGAGGCAAACTCTTCAGTACATTTATTTGAATAGTGAGTCACAAGAACTCAGTGCACAAGGGGTAGGACATGCCATCTCAAAAACGGCACTTTGATTTACGCCATCTCAAATTTAATTTGAGATGGCGTTTTTTGCGTTAGTGATTTTGAATCACAAAAAAAACAATAAAATAGTTAAAATTCACTTATAATTTTATAATGTGACATCTCAAAAGTACGCCATCTCAATTTTGTCATTTTGAGTCAAATTAATTAAATCTTATTTTGCTACTTTTATTTACATATGAAATCACTTAGTGTGGGGCGTGTTTACGCCATCTCAACTTTACCTCATTTCAAATCACATTATTTATCTTTAACTAAAATAAGCTTATTCCCACACTAAAATAAAGCTGTTGTATAAAATCAGAAGATGTTTCTATAGTATTAATCCAAGACACTTATACTAAGAACAACTTAAAATAATGTCACTATGGTTGTGGTGCAAGGTGCTGTCTGCAGATATTACAGTAGCTTTAAAAGCTATGGCAACAAGCAAAAATTATTCGGATTTAAACAAAATGATTTCAGATTTAAACAAAATCCAACTCTCAGGTTAAAATATATACTCTGTTAACAAGGTTTATTGGCGTTAATGGGCAAAATGGGTCAAGACAGCAACAAAAGGCTCACACGCAAAGCAAAACCATTCAAAATATAATCTAAAATACATTGATCCACAAACAAAATGGTGTGAGTTGACTTTCAGTGTACACATGTTTACTATGTGAATTGGTGACAAAATACACCCAAGCAAGGTGTGTCAAAACTCAATCCAAAAACGAAACACAATAGCAACTCACAATGTAAACAAAATCACTCACGCAATGTGTGCAATGGATTGTAATCATGAATGATACCAAAGTATCTAAAATAAGACACAAGATCTGAAACATAAATTTTAAAAAAATTGTGTTGGGTGTTTGAATTTGGCAGTAAAATCTAGGAAAATGGGTGGATTTTTTTTGAGTATTCTAAAATGGGCGTTGTAAAACCAAAAACAACTAAGAAATAAAAAATCTATAATTGGGATATTGGGTGGGAAAAAATATTAATTGAATATCCATAAACAGATAAAAGCAAAAATTAAAAATAGGGAGTAGCTTAATTTAGTTTTATTTAATATTTTATTAAATTTAAAATGGAAGGAGCACAACAACAGACTACCATTTCACACATTGTGTGCTGCGGTTGCGGTTGCCCCCGCGGGTCAAAGAATAGACTTAGTACAACACAAGTGCCTACTCAGGAGGGAGGCGGGAGAGGAGAGTTCCATAGTAACGCTGCATTGACACAGCTGTTTCAAGGAGCACAACCTTCAGGGTGCGGAGCATAAACCCTTGGGTCCCAAAGCTGAAACAGAAGCCAACCAAGGTCACCACTACCAAAATGGTTAGAAACAAGGAGGTAGAACTTACTTCATATGCATTTGACATTGTGTACCAGCAAGAGTCGGTCCCGTCAGCCATGCTGGAGAAAGAAAAGCCTGTACTTGATACTAGCTATGAGCCTTATGTCAGTGATGGCAATCAGAAGAATGACAAGGAGCCCCAGTTCTACCAAACTGATGAGGGACAGCTAGTGCTCAAAAAGGTTGCAGCCTTCTACAACAAGGTGCCCATGCCTTGCAAGCCTGTCATCAATCAGGATCCTGGCTTGTCTGAACCCACAAAGCCCGCCCAGAAGCGCATCCCCAACATCAAACACATCATCCTGCTTAAGATAATGCGGGAATCAGGTGACTACAAGGCGGCCGCGGCCATTGTTGGAGTGGATCCCAAGTACGCCAGCAAGACCTTCCATAAATTCATTAATACTGGTTGTGTCCTTGGCGCAGAGAAATCCTTGCGTGTGTCAACCATGCTCACCAAGGAGCACAAATGGGCAATCCGCCAGTGGATAACCCAAGATTGCCATCTTAAACTGGCAAATATACAGGCCATGGTCAAGTCTGCTTTTGGGATTGAGGCCTCAATTTCCTTCTATTATCATTTGGTCAAGGGAATGCAATTTTCCTGGAAAAAACTCAGGATATCCCCATACAAACGGAACAGCCCAGCCAATATTGAGACCTGGAAAAATTACGCTGAGGCGTACACTGCCCTCAAAGCCAAGGGGACGGTGAAATTCTATTATATCAACAAATCAGCATTTGCCTCGTTGATGCGCAATGAGTATGGGTATGTCCCCAGAGGCTCCAATGATGGGGTGGCTCGGCGTGCTGCAGTCCGCGCCACAGCCTATTCAATGATGGCTCTCCTCGGTCCAAAGGGGGTCGAGCTCTACCAAATGATACTAGGCTCCCACAATAGCCAGACCTTCCTATCATTTCTCTGATTGGTCCAGGAGCACCTGAGGTGCATGAGCCTGGGCTTCACCAACGTAATTGTGTTGGACAACGTTGGTCTCCACAAGGTGGCTGACATTCTTGAGGAATTCCCAATGATTGACACAAGCATTGCAGTGGGCCCCCAGCAATTGGCCACGGCAAATATGCGCCTTCTCTTCCTCCCTGCCTATTTGCCCTTCCTAAATCCCATTGAGGAAGTCTTTGGGTGGCTCAAGCAAGTCGTCAAGCAAGGAACCCCAACTGGGACTGAGGACCTGTTTGATTTGCTGCAGGCCGGGATCCATACCCTCCCAGCTGAGACCGTGGCCAAACTCTATGGCCATGCTGATTTGTTCATTCCCGTGTGCCTAGCCAAAAAGCCAATCAATTAAAGGCTTAGTTTGTCCAACTTTTTTTATATTCTCTAATTTATTATTCAACATTTATTAATTATCATTTTATGTTTAGATGTTTCCACGCCCACAATCACATTCAGAAGATCCATCAATAGATGTAAGTAATTTATTTATTTTATTGTATATTATTTTATTATGTCATCTGAGGTAATCCCAAACGCTCAGTATTGGATTACACAAAAATATTTAAATCACTTTGGTCAAATAAATGTAAAAATTAATTTAAAAAAATTAAACGTAAAATGTACATGTTAAAATTTATTTTATTAACATATAATTTTATACTTTTATGAAACCCATTACTGCAATATATTTTGCAAATCTTGTTTGCTAAAATAAAAAATTATAAAAATTATTATAAATAAAAATAATCTAAAATGTAAATATATTTATTAGAAAAGAGAGTTTTAAGGGCGCCTATAATGGGTTCTCAGTATGTACCCACCCAGCAATGGAGGTGGCGCACAACCTCCACCACCACACTGTGGACAGTGGATACACCCGTATTGAAATACTCCCTCCTGCTGGTGAAGGGGAGTAGGGTCAGGTGGGAGTGAAGCAGCAGCTTTTCAAGCGGGGCTGCAAACCTGTAGATACCAGCCAGGACCAGGGCGTCCTGGATCACATGATCAACCGAGTTGTATCCAGGGGGACCTTCTTCCCGTCGAGTGTGAGCCGGGCCTTGTCAATCCCCAGAAGGACCCTGTCCAGGTCCTCAACAGACGCGCCCATCCCAAAGAAGAATAAGAACCCCAGGTAAACAACCAGATGAAGCCTTTGCCCTGCAAAGGCTTCTGTGAACTCACACAGTTTATTATAGACCACTCTTATCTTCTTGTTGTGCTTTGTCTTGGCAAACATGAGCTCCATAGCTTCTGGGACCCCCATCTTGTTGGCACTCCAGGCCAGCCCAAAGTCTGCCAGGAGAATCTTGGTCTTCTTTACAGCTGTTGCGTCTGCAACAGCCAATTTGCTCACTGCGCGCCCAAAGTTCTCAAGCAGGTAAGACAGGGTGTGCTCCACCGGGAAGCAGAAGCGAGCAGCCGTGTGAGCCTGGCCCATCTCCGGTACATTCTTGAATGGGAGCGTCACCAGGATGTCCCAAACAAGCTCAATGGAGTTTACACAGTAAACTCCACTGAGGGATACCAGGTCCAGGCGGATCAGTTGGGCATCCTTGTAGGCAGTAACTGCCCACTCGGATGCCCCCTCAGCATGCGTCAGCCTGGCTAGCGTGTCCCTTGTCATTGAAAAAGACCCATGAATTCTTTCTTCAAGCTTCTGCACAATAGGGGGGACAGATAGAGCTGCTTAGCCATGTGAGTGGCATAATTAGCATAAAAGGTGGCCAGAACAAAAGGAACCAGGACCTGGCGGAGTTCACTGTCTACGTTTTCTAAGAAAAAAGGTAAGTTTTTTGAAAATTTATTAACTTTATTTTTTAGGTTACCTTCTTGTGTTTCTTCTTTGCCGGCGGCTTCAGCCGGCTTGGCCATTCTTGGTGCAATCAATTGCGCTGGCAATTTGGTGTCCTCTGCCCTGGCGTGCTTTGCTGGCTTGAGATGTGCATACATCTCTGGGTCATCAACCCAGACGGACGGTGCAGAAAGATTGTAGGCCTTGAATTAAAGTCCTTCCATGACATGCTTCTGGATATTAAGTAAGCGCTCAATTGTTGTTTCTAATGTGTCAGGCATTTTGGTCATTAATGCCTTGGATGTCACCCTGTCAAGTTTCTTGCCTTCAAGGACAGCGGACTTCACCTTTGCTTTGACCTTACGACCAATGTCTTTGATTTTGGCAATCACCAAGTTGAGGTCCTTTAGAAGCTTTCCGAGCCTCTCATTTTATTTTTTACTAACCTTTCCATATGTTTTTATAGCTTTTGCCCCAATAAATTCTGTATTATTTTGATACTGTTGCCTCTTTGTTTATTCCTTTTTGTTTTTCCATCTACTACATTATCCCATCTTTTTTACCATTGTGTATGTTTTACGCTCATCTCAATATGTGTGTTGTTTGATTTGTGTTGGCATTGTTTCCTTGATTACCATATTATTTTTAGCACTTAAACACACCCCTTGTAAAAATATTAACAACAATTTGGTGATCAGCTAAATTTGAATTAGAAAATTATAGTGTTAACTTTTTTTAGATAAAGTTGTTACTGATCTGAATTCAAAACCTTAATGATAAACTTTAAGCCAATCAGGAGCCAAGTGATAAAGTGATTGTTGTGACATAAAGGGTCATTCAATAATTCTTTGATGCATGTGCGCTAATTAATATGATTGGCTGGATGTTTTGCCATTGTACGCCATTGCCGCTGTGGCAAGTTGTTGGTGGACTAGTGCTAACCCAGTAGCTGATTGGGCACTAGTAAACCAAAAACTTGCAACAGCAGCAATGGCGTACAATGGCAAAACATCCAGCCAATCATATTAATTAGCGCACATGCATCAAAGAATTATTGAATGACCCTTTATGTCACAACAATCACTTTATCACTTGGCTCCTGACTGGCTTAAAGTTTATCATTGAGGTTTTAAATTTGGATCAGTAACAACTTTATCTAAAAACAGTTAACACTATAATTTTCTAATTCAAATTTAGCTGATCACCAAATTGTTGTTAATGTTTTCACAAGGGGCTATGGTTGGGTGCTAAAAATAACTGTGTTCAGGATCTAGATACACAACATAACAAATATATGATTTTATAGAAATAAGCTGAACATAAAGAATAAAACCAACTATAAACAAAGAGAGCACAAACAATTGAAATTCAAAATAAAGATAATATAAATAGAAATTTTCTGGGACCAGGGGTTTATTGAGGCAGGGAAGAGTGATCCCTAGTAGGCAGAATGGCGCAGGAAGGAGGACGTGGAAGCAGTGCTGGCCTGGGGGTCTAGGATTGGATGGGTTGGGTTTGCGGGTGGGGGGTTTTGGTGACAGGGGTGGAGGCAGGAGGATTGCATGTGATGGCCGCCATATACTGCTCATTGTACTCCTCACCAGTCATTGGCTGGATGGGCTGGTAGGTGGCTGTGGCACAGGGTGGGAGGCGCTTGTCCTTGCGTGATTGGTTGCCCATGTTCACATGGAAAACTATTTGTGTAAACAAGTCAGCCACCATTTGGTGACCAAAGAGAAAATTGTGATCAAGGACCCCAAGATAGAGGTTGTTGAAAGCCTGAGGGCGGCGCTCCTGTAGTGTATCTCCAATGTTGAAGAAGACAACATCAGCCAGATGAACATCTGCATGGCCAGCGGGGTAGACTGAGGCCTGGTGCCCGCGTCCCTGGATGGCCTCAAGGGCGGTGGAGCTTCCCTCCATCTGGTGGCTCAAGAAAACACAGTATTTGGAATTTGAGCCATCCCAGGAGTCAAGCGATCCACCAAGGATGTGGCCGTATGAGTACCCATTGATGAAATCAGGGTTTGTTCAACAGTAGACAAAACCCTTGGCTGAAACAGCCAGAAATGCACCAATGAAAGACCCCTTCTTGACCTTCTTCCTTCCATTCTTGGCGGTGTCTTTTCCTTGCTTGCCAAAATCATCAAAAGCTATTGATAGCTTGTAGTACAAGACAAACATGATGCCATCTGTTAGACTTTTCAAGCAACGGACCAGGGTTGATTTGATTGCGGTGTCATATGGGGAATCCTCAGCGCCATCCCATTGGTTGCTGGCAAATTTTGTAAGAACCCTAATTGAAGCCACCTTTCTGTGCATCCAGAGCTGCACCATGCGCTCAGACACCCAAATGCCATGGTGTGCAAGTTGCTTCTGGATCTGGGTCAAGGGAAGCTTGGGGTCCTGCTGGAGGAGGTCAAGCATTATTGGGTAGGCCTTGGTTATCTGGGACTCTGTGGCCTTCTTTGGCTTCTTGGCTGTCCCAATCAGATTTCCCTTGTTCATTAGGTTGTTGAACTCCCACATTATGGTGGCTCAGGTAAATTGCAACTGGGCAGCAATCTGGTCCCACGACAGACCCTGTAGGTTTAGTGCCACAATTTCCTGAAGAATTTGGGCAGTGATTATTCTGCGTTTGTGGCGCTGGGCGGCAGGAGCTGAAGCCTGATTAGCTGTAGGGGGGCAGGTTGGCTGCTGGCAGGAAGTTGTTCTGGATTGAGGTTGACATCCTGATTGGTTGGTTGATGGGCAGCTTGTGCAGGGGTGGGTGTGGGAGCAAGGGCAGAGCTAGACGCTAAGTGACTCTCGAACAAGTCAAAGCCATATGGGTTAGGGGACAGTAACAGATCAGCTTCCTTGTTTCCTGCCTCAAAGGCTTGGGTGTAAACGGGTGCCTCCACGTTCTGAGCCTTGCCTCTATTGCTGCTGGCTTGGCTGCTGGCGTGTCAAAGATATTGCTTGTAAAAACCATTGTAAAAAAACCTAGGATAAAATCACTAAAAGTATAAATTTTAAAATTTAATAATTTATTTTTAGTGTAATCTCAAGCCCATATTTGGAAGGTTCTCAAAACCTTTTCATACAAATCTGGAGACATGAAAATGGATAAAATGCATCTGGTCCTAAATTGGATAGCTGTTGATTGGCTGTTAAACTGTTATATTTCTATTTTAGGCTGCTCATACTACACATCTTGTGTGAGTTCATTTTGTTTTGTGCTTGTGTAATCTCGCTTTTAGATTGCTCAAGTTTTTTTTCACTTTAGTCCTTCTGTTGGTGCCTCATATGAATCCTGATTGGATTATAATATACTCCGGAATAGCATCCACTCATTTCAACTGTTGTGTCAGTTCATTTTGTTTGTTGTTTGAACTACACCGCTTGATGTTTGATATAATTTTGTATGATGGGTTAGTGAAATTTTGTTTTTTTTTGACAGTTCATTTATTATCTGAAGATATTTAAATTAATTGAATCCTGAATCTCGCGCGACTTGGATTTTGTTTAAATCTGAAATCATTTTGTTTAAATCTGAAGATTTTTTCTTGTCTCCATAGCTTTTAAAACTACTGTACCATATTGAGACTACTACCCTATAAGGAAAAGTATAGGGGAACTGCTGCCCTTTCTTGCGTTTTTGATTGGAGAGTTACCCCTTGAAACATAAAGATCAATTTCTGATTAGCCACTAATTGATGTACCTGCGGCTAACCACAGATGCATTGGAGAGTGTCCCATTATGGTGACTTTTATTGAGGCAATTAGTGACCAATCTACACATCTGCAGCTAGCTGCAGATGCATTAGAGAGTGACCTATTGTAATGACTTTCATTGAGGCAATTAGTAGCTCATCAATTTCCACAATTTTTAATTTGGTATAGAGACCTTCTGCTTCTTATCAACAAGTATGACCCCCCAGATGAACATTCTGAAACCCTGTTTTAGACCTAGCTCCCAAAAATTGGCCCTACTTTTGCTGCAACCACCTGACTTCAGTCAGGATGACTCACCCTTTCTTTTCCCTTCCCCATTTCTAACTATATAAGGCCCTCAGATAGCCCCAATAAAGACATCATTGAATAGAACATAACAACCAACTCAACATTTTTAGATTACTTGCAGAGCTCAAATAGAGAAATTCTGTTGTGTAAGGAGATAATAGTACTGCTGTGTTCCCCCAGTTGCTTCTCAGCTACTCTAACCTTACCCTTAGAACCCTTGAGCACCACAGATAGAAAGCTTGAGCATCTTCAGGCCATCTCAGTAGCACTGTCAACCAATGTATGGGCCTTACTCAATAAACTATTGCACTTCTTATTTTTTCAGCTTCATCATTTTTTACTTTTATTTAGCATTTGGTACAAATATTTGCTTATTTTAGAGTATATGACATAGCTATACTAGATGAAAATAGTTATTTTGGGATTATTTTAACTTTTGGGCTTAATGCAGCCTTGTTGCTTCTAATTGACCCCTTTTTTTATTGCAGATTTAAAATTCTGAGGCCTTTTTAAGACAATAAATGGATTTTAAATTCTAATTTCTTTTTGGATTTTTATGGTTTTTTGGAGTTCAAAAAAACTAATTTTTTAAAACCTGCTTTTCATAGTTGTGATGCCGTAAATTGAAATGATGTTTTTACTATAAAATCAAGATAGCCAAATTTTGAGATGCCGTATTTTGAGATAGCGTTTTTCAAGATAAAGTTTTCAAAATGGAATGCCCTACCGCACAAGGGGATATAGCAAACCAGGCACAGAATTCATGTGATCAATAAGCAGTAAGTTCACGTATTTATTATTGTAACTTTATTTAGAAGTAGATTAGTTAGTATAATTATCATAATGTTGTAATCAATTTCTTAGCTTATTTGCTATAGTCTCTCATGCTACATAGGTGTTGCTCATAGAGCTCCATTATAGCAGGATCAAATAATTTATGAAAACCACCAATAAACTTTATTATTAATGCTACTAACAACGGTATAGAGATCATGGTTTTTTTTCCAAATAAAGATCATCTGGTTTTAAATCAATTTTGCTCTTATTTGCCGGTTGTATTTTCCCAATTCCAAAAGTACTGGAATGTCCTAATTAGGATGCAACACTATCTCTTATATTATCATAAGTGTAAGAGAGAGTCTAAGCTGAAAAATTCTGGTTCTCAATCCAGTGTAAAAAAACAGAAAGCCAATCAATAAAGCATTGTAAAGCTTTTCTTAGAAACTCATAGTAAATATGTGAAGGAGACAAAGGAAATATTTATTCAAGCTCATCAAATTAACTCACATCACTAGTCAAGAGAGGTGGTTGATATTTCTCTTTTCTACTGTCTTTCCAGTTATAAAATGAAAGGCAAGCATTCCTTTTTATGGGTTAAGAGATCAGACAAAAAATTAAGAGAGATAAGGGAGGTTGAGTGGACTGTGAGATTGATGTTTAGAGTGAACTCTCTTGAAAACACTACATTATATTTAATAAGGCTTTTATAGAGGCAACAAGTAAAATAGGCTAGCATATTCCCCTTTTCAGATACATCAGATAAGGTTTAAAGACACAGTCAGGGGAGAAAACTGTTACTGCCAGGGTTCAGGATGCCCTTGACAACATACTAGTAACATCTTTACAAATGTGTGGAAGCCTGTAGCAAACATCTCTCTTATCACAAAGCCTGTCCTTGATAAACTCAAATTGCTAGAAATTTACAAGGCCTACATGCCGCAAACCTGTAAATTGAATCTATTGAAGAAATTGTGCCGCAAAAGTATCAGGAAACAATCAATTGGGAAAGTGTTCAATTGATCAGGAAATCTATTGATTAAGGTACCTTTCATTGGATATGGCACCACAGAAGTTGGAAGCCAAATACACCACAGCATGAGCCCAAGCCAAGTGCAGGCCTTTGTGCATGCAAATGTGCACTTTTCAAAACATCAAGAGTATTTAAGTAAATAATATGCCACCAGGAAAATAGTGGGTCAATAATTGGCAAACTTCACAGCTAAGTATAAAGTGAGGAAGTGAAGACTTCCTTTGTGTTGATATTGCCTAAATAAATTCTTATATGAAGAAAGAGAAGTTTTGGTTTGCAGGAATCTATTATATTTTTATAAACTTATACATCTTATTTACATCACTTTAAGAATCCAGCCAGTTATATTCCCTGCAGTACCAGCAGCCACCAGATTCTTTCTCTATTCTGTTGGCTCCACCTAAATACTTCCCAGACTAGAATTATTACCACCCCCACCACTTGAATCTCCCTACCTGGTTCCGCTACCCTAGTGACATGTAGAAACCTCAAACCATTTCCCCCACTCAAGTGGTTCCCTCCTCCCAGGACTCCAACAAGCTTGATTTTATCTAAACTACAGTACTGGTGTAAGGTCTTGTCCATAGTGGTGCAAGGTTATAAACTAAAGCGTGCAGATCATTAGGATTAAGATTCAGAAAGTATAAAAATGTAGGAACTGTCTATAACATGATTCTAAAGAATCCTGCTAAGAACCTATACTGGGTTAGAAAAGTAGTAATGGAGTTTAAGAACCCTAAAAAAAGAAGATAAAACAAGGTATTTAATAGTGAACAATTAGTAACTAAGGGAATATTGATATTGGGATACTCTCCATCAGCAAACTGGTACATATAACTATTAAAAGATTCCTTAAGGGAAAATAATGGATACAATAAGCCTAAGGCTTGTTGTTTTACAACTTCCATTTATTCAATAAAAGAAAGGACAAAACTTTAAAATGAATTAATAAAAATGTATAAATTTCTAAAAATTAAGATTTCAAGTTAAAAAATTGATAAAGATTTGAAGGGTAGAAATTACTTAGAATTTTGGCTTAAAGTCTACTTTTCACAAGCTCTTTAATTATAGAAAAGTCTTTTTCAGTTGTGTAAATGATAGTCATGGGGAAAGGAGCCAAGAACAGGAGCAACTGGAGAAAGTTGAGTAAAACCTGGAGGAAAAGGGACAACAGAAACCCAGTAAAACCTGCAGATCAGCATGTAAGCTGGGGAAGAGCGGCATTGACATAAGCAGGGGGCTCAAAACGTAAGTAAATTGTGAAAATTATTCTAAATTTGAAGTAGAATATATAAAGCTAATATAATAGCTGGTGTAGCGCTTTTTGCATTACAGTACCACAATTATTTGAGATTATAAGGCACAGGAAAATTTCCAGAATACAGTCATATGTGAGGATATGAGTAGTACTGTATCAGAAGAGCCAGGATTGAATGGAACCATGATTATTGCTCAGCAATGGCTTCTGATTGCACAGAAGCACTTAAGGATTAGGATAAAGGTCAACCAGATTAAGGATAAAATAAAGATGGTTCAAAAATGATTTTATTGTACATGAGTAATTCTTCTTATACCTTCTGCAAGGGTAAACTCTGAGCTGCTAGCAATGTCTTCTAGGACATTCTAACACGCCCCTAATTTAGGTAATTATTAATCTAGGTTTGGCGCTTATTGCACGTCAACCAATATAATATTTTAATCTTCACCCAGCACAGGTGATCCTTGCTGGCATGGAATAATTTAGTACTTCAGGATCACTTCCTACTTCTCTAGAATACTGCAAGCTTAATGCATATTAATTTGATAAATATAGGAATTTGATATTATGGGGAATCAAACCCAGCACCATGGGGCTCAATGTAAAAGTAAAGCGGCACCTTGGCGCAAGCAATATTTGCCAGGCGGCGCTTGACGTAAAAGTAGTTTGGTGCCTTGGCGCTTAATCCAATTGCTAGGCGGTGCCGCGGCGCTTTGTGTATTTATTAAGTGACGCGGCGGCGCTTGTCATTGGCTAGTATTAGGCTTAGGTCAGCAGACTGCTGCTAATCCAATATGCATATAGTTTATATTATCAATTTATGTAATTTGGTAGCTGCAATTCATATCTGCAAGCTCTGTCATAAATAGTATCATTGTATTTTGTACTACTAATTTATGGATTTGGTTGTAACAGTCCCAATCCGCAAGCTCTGTCATAATTGGCATCATTGCTTGGTCAAAATTCTCAACAGCTGGGAAGAAGATTGAGACAATGACAACAACAATTCAAATGTGAATAAGTGTAAAACAAGGTAACTAACTTGGAATACTTAACTACTAACTCTTTAAATTAAATTTTCAAATATTTAAAAATAAGCAAAAGATTAAACAAAGAGAAAACAAATAAAATACTCTAAAAAGCCTGCCCTTTGGGGAAGGGCATGGTAGCTGGAGTTAGTCAATCAGGTTGTACCCTACACTGGAAGTTGGCGTCCCTGGGAAACTACTGTAAGAATAAAGTGGCAAGATTAACTGTTTAAAGATAGATGATGAGGATAAATCAAGTAAATCATCAACTGCTTTAAAATTACCAAGCCAAATTGGTAGGAGGGACTGATTAATTTTGCGCCAAAATCAGTTGTCAGGGATCCACTCATTGGGAAGTCTCTCTTCAATAGAATGAAAGAGAGCTCCCAAGTTGAATTTGACTAGAGTGGTCCCTACTGGGATCCCTATCATTAACATGTGCAAGAGGTGACCAAATAAGCAGAATCTTCCCAGGAAGGGAGTGAAGTGGTTTAAGAGATAATATATGCTGGTATACCCCAATATCAACCAGAGGGCCTTGGGGTGGATAATGGGAGGGAATTGTGCTGTTTCTACATATGGGGCATGGCAGCGGCGTGGTCCAAAACAATACCAAATGGAGTCTTCTGATTTATTGGTGGGGGTTGGTTCAGGAGTTTCAAAGTTCACATTGGCTTTCCCATAACTAATTAACACTAGAAGCCCATACAAGGAAAATGAGCTTTATACTGTTTGGAGTGTGGAGCCTTTTAAAATCTACTAATCAAGTTTTTATGAGTTTGTTGAAAAAATAGATTTATTGGCTAAGATAGCAATAAAGAAATTGTTGGAGCAATTTAGAAAGGGGAAATTACTCAGCTTAAATACTGAAGTCAAGTGGAGGATGGAACCTAGTAGTTACTAGGTGATCTTGCAATGTTATATTGAAAAGTATTGCTTTGCAGGTCTGCAGCAGGCTGCAGCCTGCAATGCAAGAAGAAGTAATTTGGGTTGTTGAACTGCAGTGTACTTCTGCACTATGGTGGGGATAGTATTTTGGGTCTGTATGAGTATTATTTATTTGGCTTTGTAGTTTGGCGTCCAGCAATTGGCTAGGAGGGTCTCCTGAATAGTTGTGATTGGTTGTTGTGCATTTAATTTTGGATTAATTGGTTGTTTTTGGAGTTTCAGAGGTTATTTTATATGCACTTTTGTTGTCAATGCTGCTTTCTTCATCTGCAGGTTGGATTTTTACTTTTAAGCTAGGATTTATATCATTGGCTAGGATTGAGTGTTTGCTTTCAATTTTGCTTTTGCTTTCAAAAGAGTGTTTGTTAATAAATCTTGTATGTGGATTTAAATTGATTAAATGGATTGATTCTGTATTCTGATTAATTCCCAATTTTGCATTTAAAAATTTAATTTTGGGATCACCTTGTGTATCAATAGCCCTAGTGTTAGATGGTTTATTTGTGAAAGGGAAGGAATCCCTTACATCAGTATAGCAGAACGCCGACATGAGCACAGAAATGAGGAACAGCATTTTGAGAGGTAAATCAGAAAATTACAACAGTTGCAAAGCCGGGTACAGAGCAGGCCACTGCACAGTGAGTAACTCTGTAGCTAATGTCAGAAAGGAGGTTATTAGACTATCAACAACTGGGACCAGAAGGCCCAAGTGGTCAAGAATAATGAGGTGTTGTGAAAATTGGATGATTTTATTTTCTCAGTGATAATAAGCTATCTAGAAACAAGTTTCTAGAGTGGGATGGGGGAAGTCTTAAGGTGCTTCAGGATGGAGGTGGTGGGGTTTTTCAACATCTTATTGGCTGACAAGAATATTTTTAGCAGTCAGAGGTCCTGCATTTGAATTTACATCAATGACTTCATAATATGAAAATTCCAGCAACCAGTGGGTTGATGTGAGAGAGGGGATTAAACTAACTAAGTTTGGCTCCCATCCTGGGGGGAGGATCCACCAGGACACCATCCAGTGCAAGACTGGTATGGCCGAATGAAGGGGTGTCCATAGAGAGGACACAGCAGATAGACAGGAAAAATAGGGGTCCAAGCCCATCAAGATCATTTAATTAAGCAACCAGGGAGCGCGCTTGGGAGAAGCCTCTTGACTTCCCAAATCCCCTCCTGTGTCATGAATGACATTTCAATACTTGTATTGAAAACCCAAGAGTTAAACCCCGGTTTCCAGGAGGCGGATCCAACCCGCCAGACCAGTCCAGGACCCGCCAATCCGTTAAAAGATGGGCTCAAATTGGTAAATTACTCTGCGTTCTGCCGGCCTACTACAGAGGACCCTTCAAAGATTACTCGAGTCACACAAAGTGGACAGGGGACCGCCCACTTGTTAAATTGAAAACCCGAGTTAACAAGTTACTCCAAGACCGGCCAGCCCCCCAGAGACAATTCCCCAAATGGTCATCAGATTGATGTCAACCTTGAGCCACCAAAGACCCAAACCTATGCAGATGTTGCAGCTTGCCATAAGGAGGTTAAGACAAAACCTATTTTTAACCTTGCCAATGGCCACCAGCAACTGCCAGTCTCCCGCCCGGAAGGGGTAGTGCAATTGGACTACTCAGGTGACATAGTGAACAGTGGCGGCAAAACAAAGCGTCGCCTTTCCAATTTGCCAGAACAGGCATAACCTGGATCTGCCGCCCTCGAGACCCCAAGCCAAGACCCACGTCCTGTCAGTGCCTTGTCTGCAAACCTGAACCCTGCAAAAATCAAAGAAGCAAAGTCCTGGGGTATAAAAACCCTGGCAGTACGGCAAAACCCCCATCGTCATTTTTGATAATAAAGTTTTATGAACCTTTGGTTTGAACAAATCTTACCCTATCTAGTCTTAGTGATCTTCCATCTTAATTCCAGTCAAGTAGACCGCCAGGCCGCCGCCCTCCCCCAAGAATAATCTGCCAAATTGTCCCAGGCATTATACCGTCCCCCGGGAGCCCCCTTTGGACCTGTGCATTTTACTGAATACCCCCTAACCCAGCCTATTCAGAGTACAACTTGGAAACCATCCTCATTGCTGACCCTTTGGCAAGGACTAGAAGTACCAAGTACATAGGACGCAAAGAAAAGAGGGTTGAGATCCTGCCCTTACTGTTCAAAGACAAGTACAATTACCTGCCTGCCTACTTTGTTCCTATGACTCCCCCTTTAACACCACAATCAGACCGCCCGTTGGAACTCACCGCCGCAGCCAAGACCACCTCTACCCAACTGTTTGGAGTACTCTATATTACTTTGACAGGATTGGTAGATTCCATGGTCCCCAACTCTGGACCTTGGTCCTTACTTGGGCAATCTATATCTTATATTATCAAGTTAGCACCCATTCTGTGGTGGGCTCTACCTGCCGGCTTGGCCGTACCTCATCCTGAGCCTCCCAAGGCCTCTACTTACAACTGGCTTCTTGACATTATGACATTCTTTTACAGACACAGTCACCTGGGGCCCAAGATGTTATTAAAACTTGGGGCAACCTGTATGCTCTTTTTTGTGATAATCACTTATTACACCCATAAGGCACTTACCTCCCTGATACTCCCATGGATGAAGAACCAACCCGCCAAAGAATTGAAAGACCCTGCACCTGGTGCAGAACCCCAGAACCCAGCCACATCACAAGTGCAAAATGTAATAGTGAACCAGACCACAACCAAGGTGGATATGCCCCAGATGGGTAAACTCACCTTAGAAGATGCCCGCTGAGCTATGCCATTCCTCCAACTCCACTTGCAAACCAACGCCAACGCCTACACCAGTGACACTGCAAAAGTCTTGGGGGTGGCCGCCATGCTATCAGGAGGCGCACTGGATTGGTTCAGGAAGGCCACCATCAAAGATGTTGAATTTTGCCTTGACTATTCAAAATTTGAAGCTGAACTCATGAGCACTGGCAATGACCAAGACACCAGATACTACCTGCTGAACTCTATGTTAGAGATCTGACAAGCAAACCGCCCTATCCAAGCCTATATTGACAAGTTCCTTAAACTGAAAACGCGCACCCAACTTGAAGATGAATTATCTGCCATTATCTTCCAAAAAAGAGTTAATTCTGCCATGAAAGACTTGTTGAAGCACCACCTGCCTACACTTAGCCTAGAGGAATTACTGCCCCTATACAAAGGCCTGAGTCTAAACCAAGAAAGACAGAACGTGAACCCTACCCGACCTGGCAGAGCCATGATGCCCAATTGACCTGGAATGTCCCCTGACAAGTTACAACACCACTATCAAGATGGGTTATGTTTTTACTGCCACAAGGCTGGGCATCTAACCAGAGCATGCCCTAAGAAGAATACACCTTCTGTATCCTTGGCGCAAATAAACACCTCTGCGCAATCTTATAAATTCATCCAAGTGACCATAGACTGTATGAGAATCAAGCGTCAGTTAGAGGCCTTTATTGACACAGGAGCCAATGAAAGCTTCATTGACGCCAACCTGGCAAAGGAACTAGTTCTAACATCTTCAGAGCGCAGCCTACAAGTAATCATGGGAAACAGTTCCCTGGACACTGGCTACAAGTGCAAACAGGAACTTCCCTTGACAATTGGACATAACGTATACCCAACTCCCTTGATCCTCTTACCGGGATTGCCCCATCCTCTAGTACTGGGGGACTCATGGTCCGACAGACATGGTCTGATTCTAAATTATTGTGAGCAGACCGCCACCTTAGGACAACCTGAATTTTGTGATACCGTTCTGTTCCGTATGAGCCCTGGCAGAACCCCAACCAACAGACTCTTAACCATAATGATGGAATCCAGCGTTGGGACACTGCCTATTCCCCTGCAAAAGTGGAACCACGTATTTAGCAAAGAAGAAGCCATAAAAATACCCAGCCACTCAATATACAACCACTCTATAGACCTGCTACCAGGTACCCAACTACACCACGGCCCCATCTATAGTTGTAACCACCAAGAACAGGTGGCCTTGAAAGCTTACCTGGAGGATATGACAAAAAAGGTTTTCATCCGAGTATCAAAGGCCCCGTGCTTGTCACCAATGCTGTTTGTAGGGAAGAAAGACGGCGGAATGCGTCCCTGCGTGAACTACCAGAAGCTGAATGATATCACTGTGAAGAACCGCTATCCCATCCCCAACGCCAATGACCTTTGCAACGTACTAACTGGAGCCCAGGTGTACTCAAAAATTGACCTGAGAGATGCAATCAACCAAATCCAAATCAAAGAGGGCGACAAATACAAAACGGCATTCAAGACCAGATATGGGCTCTACAAATACCTGGTGATGCCATTTGGACTATGCAACGCCCCCAGCACTTTCCAGCGCATGATAAACACAGTATTGGGTGAATACCTTGACCAGTTCTGTGTGGCCTATCTCAACAACATCCTCATTACAGCAAGACCCACAAGGAACACCTGCGCCACCTGGACCTTATACTAGAAAAACTCTCCCAAGCAAACCTACATGCTAAGCTTAAAAAGTGTGAATTATTCCAGTCTGAAGTTGAGTTCCTGGGATATGTTGTGAAGACCGGCGTGTTTGCCATGGCACAGGACAAAGTAGAAGCAGTAACATCTTGGCCAGTGCCCAAATGCAGGAAAGATGTGAGAAGGTTTTTGGGCCTGGCAAATTATTGCAGGTATTTCATCCAAAAAGTTTTCTCTGATTACCTTGCCCCTGACCCGCCTTTGCTCTGACAAGGTTACCTTTACTTGAACTGACAAGTGCACATCAGCATTTGAAGCCCTGAAGCTTGCTTTCACCTCTGCCCCTGTCCTGGCCATGCCCAACCCATCCAAGCCATTTGTACTGGAAACCAACGCGTCCAACTTTGCAGTGGGTGGGGTCCTTCTTCAGGAAGGAGATGATATGCTACATCCTGTGGCATATTACTCCAAGAAGATGCTGCCTGCTGAAGGAAACTACCCAATCTACAACAAGGAGATGCTTGCAATAATGAAGACCCTGAAACATTGGCGCCAGTACCTATGTGGTGCCAAATTTCCAGTAAAAGACTTAACCAACCACAAGAACTTGGTTTACTTCTTTAAACCCAGACAGCTAAACCAGAGGCAGGCCAGATGGGCCTCGGAACTGGCTGACTATACCTTGACCATTGATTACAAGCCTGGGAAGGTGAACGTGGTACCTGACGCCCTGAGTAGAAGAGCTGACCTGACTCCTTCCTCTACAGAAACTAAGGACCACAACACACATGTACTCCTTGACCCGGCCAGCCTAGGCATCCAACTGATGTACATGAAAATCATGGCCCGCAAACCTGACGTAATTGAGGCGCAGAAACAAGACAAATACTCAGCAGACCTTGTTGCTGACTTGACCTCAGACCTGGAGAGCCATCATCACAAGAAAGGATTCTCGCTGAAAGGATCCACCCTGCTATTACACAACCAGATCTATGTACCAGAAGGTGAAACAAGAACCAAAGTACTCATTGACTATCACAACTCAGAGATGGCCAGTCACCCTGGCAGACTCAAGACACTCCAAGGAATCAAGAAGAATTACGCTTGGCCCCGACTGGACAAAGATGTGGCCGCCTACATCAAAGGCTGTGAGACATGTGGAATAACCAAAACCTGTAGATCCAAACCTGAAGGCCTGCTGAGACCGCTAGACATATCTGCGGGGCCCTGGCAGTCCATTTCAATGGACTATATTGTAGAACTGCCTCCCTCCAATGCGTTTAACGCCATCCTGGTCATGATAGATAGGTTTACTAAGATGTCCTATTTTGTCCCTATCACCACTCACTGCACCGCCGCAGAGACAGCTAGACATTTCCACAACCGCATCCTAACTCAACACAGCACTCTGTCGGAAATCATCACTGATAGAGGACCACAATTCACCTCCAAATACTGGACCCAGGTGATGAAGGACTTAGGGGTAAAACACTGCGTATCAACCTCCTACCACCCGCAGACTGATGGTCAGACTGAACGTGTGAACCAAATACTTGAACAATACCTACAATGCTATGCCAACGCCAACCAGGATAACTGGGCCAAGATGCTACCCATGGCACAGTATGCCTACAATAGTAAAGACCATGCCTTCATGAGAATGTCCCCCTTCAAGGCCAATTATGGATTTGACCCATCTTGGGGTCCCAGTATTGGCAGTAAGGAAATAAACCCGTCAGGACAAACCTGGATTGAACAGATACACGACATCCAATAAACCTGTTTGAAGAATCTGACCCGTGCTGTCCAGACTTATAAGGCTTTTGCCAACAAAAAGAGAATTCCTGGGAAATCATTGAAGGTAGGTGACAATGTCTATCTGGACTCTTGTAATGTGCCTCTGACTGTTCCCTGTTGGAAGCTAGCCCACAGAAGAAGCGACCCCTACAAGATCACCAAACTAGTGAGTGAAGTAGCATTTGAACTAGAATTACCCCCCTCGTGGAAAATACACAACGTCTTCCACCGCGCGCTTCTATTCAAGAAAGAGGGGAACTCACTTCCCCACCAGAAACTCAAGACTGAACCCCCTCCCATCCAAGCAAGACGCTCTGAAGAATACAAAGTTGAATATGTTCATGGAGACTGTACCCACTATAAAACCCTCCAGTACTACGTCAAGTGGAAAGGATACCCACCCAAGGAATGCACCTGGGAACCATTAAGCAACCTACCCAATGCCCAACTAGCAATCCAACAATACCTTGAGAAGAAGGCCAGGAAAGAAGGGACCCCTGGGAAGGAAGGAGATGATGTCATGAATGACATTTCAATCCTTGTATTAAAAACCCAAGAGTTAAACCCCGGTTTCCAGGAGGCAGATCCAACCCGCCAGACCAGTCCAGGACCCACCAATCCGTTAAAAGATGGGCTCAAATTGGTAAATTACTCAGCGTTCTGCCGGCCTACTACAGAGGACCCTTCAAAGATTACTCGAGTCACACAAAGTGGACAGGGGACCGCCCACTTGTTAAATTGAAAACCCGAGTTAACGAGTTACTCCAAGACCAGCCAGCCCCCCAGAGACAATTCCCCAAATGGTCATCAGATTGATGCCAACCTTGAGCCACCAAAGACCCAAACCTATGCAGAGGTTGCAGCTTGCCATAAGGAGGTTAAGACAAAACCTATTTTTAACCTTGCCAATGGCCACCAGCAACTGCCAGTCTCCCGCCCGGAAGGGGTAGTGCAATTGGACTACTCAGGTGACATAGTGAACAGTGGCAGCAAAACAAAGCGTCGCCTTTCCAATTTGCCAGAACAGGCACAACCTGGATCTGCCGCCCTCGAGACCCCAAGCCAAGACCCACGTCCTTCCAGTGCCTTGTCTGCAAACCTGAACCCTGCAAAAATTGAAGAAGCGGAGTCCCAGGATATAAAAACCCTGGCGGTTCAGCAAAACCCCCATTGTCATTTTTGATAATAAAGTTTTATGAACCTTTGGTTTGAACAAATCTTACCCTATCTAGTCTTATTGATCTTCCATCTTAATTCCAGTCAAGTAGACTGCCAGGCCGCCACCCTCCCCCAAGACCAACCTGCTGAATTGTCCCAGGCATTATACTGTCCCCCAGGAGCCCCCTTTGGACCCTTGCATTTTACTGAATACCCCCCAACCCAGCCCATTCAGAGTACAACTTGGAAACCATCCTCATTGCTGACCCTTTGGCAAGGACTAGAAGTACCAAGTACATAGGACACAAAGGAAAGAGGGTCAAGATCCTGCCCTTACTGTTCAAAGACAAGTACAATTACCTGCCTGCCTACTTTGTTCCTATGACTCCCCCTTTAACACCACAACCAGACCACCCGTTGGAACCCACTGCCACAGCCAAGACCACCTCTACCCAACTGTTTGGAGTACTCTACATTACTTTGACAGGATTGGTAGATTCCATGGTTCTCAACTCCAGACCTTGGTCCTTACTCGGACAATCTGTATCTTATATTATAAAGTTAGCACCCATTTTGTGGTGGGCCCTACCCGCTGGCTTGGCCGTACCTCATCCCAAGCCGCCCAAGGCCTCTACTTACAACTGGTTTCTTGACATCCTGGCCCTGTGGGACTGGGATCTCTGGGGGAGGAGAAAATTAAGGGGCCAAGCTAGGAGCCATGGAAGAGACCGGTTCAAAGGCAAAGAGCTCAAGGTTGTCACAAGTCAGGCTTCTTACAACGTTCTTGCTGGTAACAAGAATGTCCTGGGCTCATCCAGGAAAATCCTCAAGCATATGGGACATTATTTTTCTTGTTATGCCTAGGCGCCAGATTGATTATTTTATAACTTAATCACATTATTCATATTCAAATTATTCAGAAAGAGTAAAATACAATCAGTCCCAAATATTTAATTAATCTTGGGCTTGGGTGATTTTTTAAAAATAATTCATTGATTTTATAATTGAAAATTGCAACTTATAGTACTACTGAAAATATCTTAAGTGCTACTACAAACTAAAAATATTTATGATGAGTTGCATGGGAGAGTAATAGCAGCCCCAAAGCTATAAATGCTATTACCCTATCTTTGGCTCATCATAAATATTCTTAGTTTGTTTCAGAAAAAAAGGTTGTTGTTTTTGAAAGACTGATACTCTATTTAAAATACACCCTCTAGTAAGCTGCCCTACTTCATGAACTTGCCCCAATACACTACTAGCATCTTCTGATATTTTTGTTTCTCTGGTACCATCACGTGATTTCAAATGATAATTTATCTCAGAATATTCTGAGAAGCTTTCAAATGTTAAAGGTGAAGTATATAACTTCCCATCTTTCATCAAATATGAAAGATTAATGCGCAGATTTTTAACTTCAAGCTCTCTTTTTATAGGCCTAAATTTCCTTTCATAAATATAAAAATGCTTTTTGGCAAACAATTGAACCAGTTAAAGCTGAATTGTATAATTCCTTTCTTCTTTCTTCTTTCTCACAAATATTTTTTAGATCATTAATGTTGCTAATATAAAGTACATTTTCTTTTTCCATTAAATTTTTTGATATTACACCAAAGTGACCATCAACAATGCTTTTTCCATGACATTCAACAAAACAGTTATATTTTATAGAACCCTTAATATATTTAGGTGCCTCTTTAAACAAGTAATATAAAAATTCATATGATCTAAAATGATTTCCATTATCTGTCCATACTTTTATATTTTTTATTTTTTAAAATCTATCTAATTTAAGAAGACTTATTAGACATTCACCTGAAAATAAAGAATCATGTGATAATATTTGAAACAAAAAATCATGATATTCATATTTAATTTTATTGTTTTCTTTAAAAACTAATGCAAACCCTAATAATGAGATTGGTTTTTTTTAATAAAAACAATTATTGGTCTCAATTGGACCACCTCCAACCTTTAAGTTTTCTTTATAATCTATAACTACAACACAAGACTCATCATCTAGTTCATTAATATCTTTTTTATATTCACAATTTTGATGAACATAAAAGTCTTGGTGCTGATTAATAGTCTTTAAGTCATTGTCTATAGATTCTGGTAATGGTAGGTTTTTACTTTCAAATTCTTCCTTCTTTTTTTCTAGTGAATTTTTTAATTACAAATATTGCACATATTGGTTTGTTTTTTACTTTTTATTATATTTTTAGGAATTAATTTATAGTAAGTGGAAATTGAAACTGAAATTTCATTTTTTATTTTCATATTTTCATATATTTCTTTTTTTGTTTTAAGTAGAGAGTATTTAATTTCAGTTGAGTAATTACTCATCTTTTTTTTCTATATCTTTATAAAAAATTTCAGGCACTTTTTTTGTAAACTGGCTTGTTTCAAAAGAATTTTCCAGCAATTTTTTAATCATTTTTTAGTTATTTCTTTTTTAATGAATAGTTATTATTTTTTGGCTTTTTTTGTTTAAGCTTACATTTTTATTTTTAGTTATTTTTCTTGAGTATTCAAACTCACTTTTGGTTATATTAAGCCCCATATCATTAAGCTCTTTTAAAGAGTAACTGGAAGTAACCAGAGATCACAAGGCTGGGAGATGTTTTTGGGGAGAAGATTTCATGAGATCCTTTAAGTTTTCAATGAACTCATTGCCTTTTTGATTTTGAATAGTTGGCAGGAACTGAGCTTTCCCAAATTCAGTTTGAGTAAGGAAGTGCTTGATGAAATTATCAAGATCATCACCAGCAATAAAGAGGAATGCCTTTTTTAACATTGCAATTCTCTCTCTTTTTGTTGAAGCTCCCAAGGAAAAAAGGGTAGTATGGAAGAAGTAAATTTAACTGAGGACATGGTAGTATTTTGAATCTGTAATTAGGCCAGATCTCTGATGTGTGCCTTAATGATGGAGTAGTTATGATCAGAATGTGGCCTTTGAACGGGGACTTTTGAATTAGAAGCTTTGTGGTACTTTAGCTCTTATATACCAAGCTAAATGACACCATTCTGAAAGAAATGGTGTGATAGCTTTTATTATAGTTTGAACTTGAATTTATGTTTGCAGAAATTAATTAAATACCCAGTTTTCATGCACAAGTGATATATGTGAAGCAGCTAAGCATTATTATTACATCATATCCTCTTTGTAATCAATGCAATTCAATTGAATGATGTATTCAGTTAATTGTAACTCTTCCGCATATTTTTAAAATGATAAAATATTAAAGAATTCCATTTAATGAATGCTTAATTTGAGGTTCAAAGCTCACTTGAACCTTAAAATCAATCTAAACAGTGATAAAAACATCTTAACTTCAAACTATCATAAAATCCTAGAGAATTGAGCTTTTTAAATAAAATAAAATGCAAAAATAAAGCTCTCAATCTTATCTTTAATTTCTTTAAATAAAAAACATCTGTTGTGTATTGAAAAAAGAGTATTTATTAGCTTTGAAGTGATCTACTTTATATCACTAGATATAATCATATAATAAAATCTGGATTATGCTCTTTTAAATTACTTTCACTTTAATATTGAGCATAGTATACATATTAAAATTTTTACACCAATAGAAAGATAAGATTCTTAGCTTCATTTTGATAGTTTACAGTGTGAAAAAATATTAATTTTTTATTGAGTTATTAATGTTTTAAATATAAATTGTGTACTTAGTTACTTTTTCAAAATTGAACTGTGTTATGCTGCGACTTGAGCAGCATGTGCATTAGAAAATGGCCTAATCCCTAAAATAATGACTCATATGCACAAAGTTACTGGGATTGCTCCCAATGAGGTGGAAGGCATGGGTGATACACCCCCAGAGATCCGGGGAGGTACACCATATCATCATCAAGGCAAGTGCCAAGGTGAGGACAACAAACTTCACAAAGGGCACCAACATCCAAATTTGGGTCTAAAAATATAGACCCAACAACTGGATTTAGTTTCCTTAATTTTCACTAAAAAACAACTAGATGGCAAGAACAGACAATGAGTCTTATTGGGGTGTAAAGAGGGAATGGAGAACAGCGGCTGGGTGATCTTGGCTTCAAAAGCGTAAGTAGAAGCTGTAGAGTGTATATAAATTAACAGCAAATGCAAAAGAGGAGTGAGATCAAACTTCAAATAGTTAATTATACTAATTAAATCACTGATTTTTAAGTTCAAGCTGTATATTTCAAAGTGTAAGCAGTAAGCTTCAACGTTAACTTTAACAACAATATTAGGGGCTTCAATTGAGCACTGGGGAGCCCAAAAGAAAGGGAAATAGGTAAGAGGAAAGAAAGCCTTTACTAACACTTTAGGAAATCAAAAGGGACCAAACAAAGAACCTTAAAGAAGAACTAAAATTTTAAGTTTGAAAAACCAAAGTTTAATTGTAAGAATGAGCAAGCAGGAGACCAAAAGTCCCCTGTCTTGCTTTAAGGGTAGGAATCAAAATTCAAGGTCACCTGACCCAGGGGCGCGGGTTTGATTGGCTGCAGGAGAAATTTTTCCAGGAAGATCCACCAAGCTGGAGGGTTTCACACCAATTTCCAACTCCAACTCTGATTGGCTGGGGTCAAATGAATGGATCAGCTCACAATTCAATCCAGTTAAGTTGGGATTTAATGATTTGGCAGTAGCGCAACCTGATTGTTTAGACCTAATTAATTTTAAGTGTGGTCAAGCCCAAGCCAAAAAATAGTCCAAATTAATCAGGGATTCCTCCCAAGTAGGAAAAGAGTTCTCAACATCAACATTTGCCGCCTGGGAAGGGTGTGCCAACACAAATCTCTTGTCAACCATGTGGGCTAAATCTTCAAGAGAGTTTAGAGGCTTGGCTAGCTTCTGAGGAGATTTTTTGGTGTGATGTGGGAAGATTGTCCTATCCAAGGCCAAAGGGGGAAGTGACTTTACAGTCAAGTGCTGCCATCTCCAAATAGCGTATAACACATAATTTTCTTGTTATAATTATTTGGATAAAAATATGGCAGATCTAGATTTTCCAGGGCTATTTGAGCAACCCCAGCTTTGACCCATTTTTTTGTCAACAGCATTTAAGCTGTCTATTTCTCTCAAGGGTTTAGCAGCGGTTCTTTGCTGGTTTTTCATGGGCGTACTATCCCTTCCATCTGATTTTCTACTGTAACATTGGGAGCCCAGGCGCCATACTAGACTAGTTGTTGTTCTGTGACAAGTGGGACAGTCTTGCGTTGTTTTTGTCTTGCCTTGTAGGGTCTCAGGTAATCATGGTGGATGATCTTGTCTTGTTTACATTTTCCGAGTCTGTAAGAGAGGGGGGCTAAACTAACTAAGTTTGACTCCCATCCTGGTGAAAGGAACCACCAGGATGCCGCCCAGTGGAGAACTAGGATGGCTGCTCTAAGAGGGGGACCAGAAGGAGGACAGTGGGGACAGTTGAGGGAAGTAGGAATTTAATCCCATCAACACAAGGCCAGTGATCACCCAAGGGGCACAAGAAGCAATGGTGGGAGGAATCCCAAGAACTTCAAGGGGAACTGAAGCGCTCTCATCCAGGCTGGGAAGGGGAGGCACTGATATTCTCTCTCTCAGTGGAGGGCAGGATATAATCAATGACGTTCAAATCTAGGTCATAACCTGTCAAACTTTTCATCACAGCCTTGCCAGAGAGGAGGAGACCACTAGGAAAATTGGGGAGGCTAGAGGGATCTTCACCCACAAATTGGACAGAGGAGGAGATCTTTGCCCACAAGTCTGGCAAGGTGGACCACAGGAGCAGCAAGAAGGGCGCCAGAGAAAACACTGCAAATTTGATGGCTGGGATTATCATGGCTGTGTTCCTTGCAAAATTTGGAGGAGAAAGGTGAGATTTCCTTAACTACAAGAAATAGTTTATATGCTAGCAGAGGTAGTCACAAGTAAAACAGGACAGGAACAACAGAGAGAGGCCCAGGAAATCTTGTACATGAACTTGGGAGTCTTTGTGGTGATTGAAAACAGAAGCTGGTTCAGAAACAAAAAATTCAGGGAAAAATTCAAATATAAAGTAATTTTATATAGAAATCTAATTGAAATTTTGAGTTCAAATAGGATTTTTGAAAGCAAAAGTACTATAGGGAGAGAACTATACACTAGAGCTTCTTTAGAAGGCCTCAAAAGAGATGCCAGGTTTAAACCAGGGGGTATAAGGTAAGGTTTGAGGTGACAACTAACACTTTAATCTTCTAAGTAATAGGGACTCAAAACTAAGTTTCAGTCTAACCAAAATTAAACAGACAAGTGCAACAAACAGAATTTTTAATGAAAATGGACAATTGACAAGCAGGGGACACAAAGTCCCCTGGTATTTTTAAAAGGGGTGAGTTGCTAGGAGATAATCACATGACCAATTTGACTTGCATCCAATTGGCTGGAAGAGAAATTTTGCTGGCCAAGGCCAGGAGCACTGGAAGGTTTCAAGCTAATTTCTGCGGGACCACCTGACTGGCTGGAAGGCACCTCAACCAGTTCAGGCTCATTTGACTTTCTGTTCATAGATGTGGCATCATTTGATTGGGTGTTCCTGATTGTTTTTAAGAGAGGACAACACCATGCTAACAAATAATCCAAATTGACCAGCCTTTCTTCCCAGGCCGGGACAACCAAAGCCAGGGAGTCTGCAGGGTAGGCCAGAAAAAATCTCTCATCAACAGTATGAGCTAAATCTCCTAGATAATTGAGTGGCTTGGCTGTAATTTTTGGACCTTTCTTGGTACGGCGGGGAAAAATGGTTTGATCCACAGCCAGAGGTGGCAGTGAATTTACAGAGTCCTTGCACGAGGTAAGTGTTGTTGTTGTTTACCTTTAGGATGATTACTGGGGCCACCTTTTCTGGTTGTAGCTTCCTTTTGTCAATGTTCATGACCCAAACTTTGTTGCCAACCTCATGTCTGTCTCAGATGGGGACAAATGTCAGGATTGACAATTCTTCCCCTCCGGAACCCCAGGCCCAAGAGCGGGAGTCAAACCCAGAACCTGGATCCCCCCAGGCCGCTGGGCCTATGAACTGCAGGACCACATTTTTTTGGGATTGAGCCCTACAAGCTGACACTGAAGATAATGGCCCATGCAGTGAAATAGATCATGTCAAGGAAATTATTTCACCAAGTGGAATGCCAATCACAGCACCTAATGGAGGTGCCAAAGCGGCAACCATTAGCTTCATGAGTTTGAAGTCTGCACCAGCAACCAATCAAGAGCCGACCCAAGGAAGAGGCACGAGCCCTCAACCTGGCCCCATGACCACAACACTAGAGCAAGATAATCAGGTAGTCAAATTGGGAGTCTTGACCAATGAAAGAACTCCCGGGCCAAGTACCATTTTGCTGCCTTTAGACCCAAGTACTCAATTCCCCCGTCCCTGCCTTTCCCAATGCTCAGATGAACCCCCATCAAAAATGTTAAGTTTGGAGGTGGGGTGCTATATAGACCCAAGGACCTTGTGCTCCAAAATTATTGCCATTTTTGAATAAAGGTTATGTTACTTTGGCTTATACAGCTTTTGCCATATTTTGTATTTGCCGTCTATCAATTCAGTTTGAGATCTCCTGGCCCTCTTTCCCCACCGCCCACAGTTTTCCGCCCACCTAGTGCACCCTTTAAGCCCGTTTATTTCACTGATTATCCCTTGAAGCCCAAATACAAGGACTATACACCAGAGAAGATCCTTGAACTTGACCTGCTAGCCCGCATCCAATCTGCTATTAGATACAACCGCCAAGGCCTGTTGATATTCTCTACACCAAAATTATTTAGAAGAAAATTCAATTATCTCCTGGCCTACAATATCTACATGGAACCGCTTGTAACACCCAAACCAATGCCAGCCTCTTCACCTGACCTTCCAACTAACCATACCAGCAAGCTTTTTGGTATAGTGTACATCACCCTCACAGGAGTGATGGGCACCATTATACCGGCCGCCGGCCCGTGGTTGTGGGTGGGAAAGTCTTCTTCCTACCTTCTAAAGTTAGCTCCTCTCTTGTGGTGGGCATTGCCCGCAAAAAACCTGGCCCAAGTTACCCCTGAAAACAACAGGCTTGCCGCCCAATACTGGATCCCTGACAACAAAGGTCTTTGATAGGCATTTTTCTTCTTTTTCTGATTGATTGCTATTGGCTTGCATGACCTGGGGATCAGAGCGGGGTGGAACCTTGCTTGGCATTTCCAGTTTTGGTCCTGATAGCGCTTGGATAATATTAGTCTGTGTTCCATAAACTAGCTTGAAAGAGCTTTTGCCGGTGGATCTGTTCACACAGGTCTGGCATACAAGTAATGCAGTTGGTAGCTGCTTGTAACATTCCTTGGGTCTCCTGGCGGTGAGCTTGGCCAAGGCTTGCACAAGGCTATTAATTAGCTGCTCCATATGTCCATTGGCCTGAGGATGATAGGGTGTTGCCACTGTGTGCTGGACCCCATTCTTGATGAGGTATACATTGGTATACTCAGAGGTCAATTATTTGCCTCTGTTGGTTATCAGGAGTTCTGGCTTTTTGAAATTGCTGATGATTTTTTCCCTATGAATTGCTGCATGTCATTGCCTGTATATGTTTTGATTGCTTGTACTATTGGCCATTGCATGGCAAAGTCTATTGCAGTAATGATGTACCTCTTCTCATTATGTTTTCTTGGAATGGGGCCCACAATGTCTAGGGCCCACACCTTGAAGGGTAGCTGTGAACAGATAGGTAGTACTGACTTAGGTGGAGTATTGCTTTTTGCAAATTTCTTATATACCTCACATTGGTCCAAGACTTCCTAAATGTCTAATACAGGGTTAGCCACCATGTTTTATGTTTAAGGAATTTGTAATTGTTGCGGCTTGTTGTGCAACCTAGATCTCTATGGTAAAGTAGGATGGTGTCAACTTACTGGTGTATGGGAACATACAAGATGGTGGTCCTGTTGGACATTTTTTGATGTAAGGTTCCATAAACGTCTGCAAATAAGTGTTTGTTCTTAATGACTATTTCCTTTGTTATGTCCATGGTGCCAGGGGGGAAGCCTTTGTACTTTGTTTGGAGTACCAGAAGGGGCCAGTCTGGGTCAATTCCATTCTCTCCCCCTGTGGCTCTGACGTACAGGCGCAAGAGTGTGTCCACCATGGAAGTTCTGGACCAGGCTTATATTGTATGAGCATATTGAATCTTTCTAGAAGTTCCATCCAGAAGGCCTGTTGGCGGGATAGATTTTCCTGGGGTTTGAAATACATAAGCAACTTGTGGTCAGTCAACACTGTGAATTCTTCCTGATGTTCTAGGTAACAACACCAAATGACTAGGCAGTGCACAATTGCCAGTAATTCCTTGTTGTGTATTGGGTATTGACACTTGCTGTCTGTCAGGTTTTGTGATTTGTAGGCTACAGACAGGAAGTCACCATCATTGTTTTTTATTCTTAGTACTCCCCCAATGGATGCGTCTGAGGCGTCTGTTTTCATCTGATATTCCCCATTGTGTTTGGGATACTGTAGGATGGATGCTGTTGAAGTTTCTCTTTAAGAAGCCTGAAACAAAGGTCTTGTTGGGGGCTCCATACAAACTTGGACTTGGCGCCAGTTATGGCAGACAAGGGTGAAGTCAGGACGCCATAGTCAGGTATAAATTGGCAGATGTAGGCAAAAATTCCTAAGAATGTGCGGAGTTCTGACTTATCTTTGGGAAGTGGCATTTTGCAGATGGCCTGGCTCTTCTGGCTGTTGAGTTTAATGCTATCTTTTGAAACTATGTGTCTGTCAGGGACCCACTTGAGGGGGAACAAGCCCCCAATCTGGTGGGCCAAGGCCCCTATGTTAAGTCCTGCAATGACTAAACCAATGGGCATCATGGCCATGGTGAGGTGGCCCAAATAAGCAAATCTACCCATCATGGAGCTGAACCAACCCAATAGGTAATACCCTACCAAGTATTTCAACAGGTAGACAAATGTGTTGGGTCTAACCAGCAAGGGTTCTACTAGAGGGGGAGAAGTGGTGTTGCAACCATAATGAAACTTTCTTCCCCAGTAGCCAGAGGGATACTTGAACCACCCATTGGCCAGAGACTCCTTCTGGTGGGCATCATTGGGGGAGGAGTTGTGCCAGTCAGTGGTGGGAGTAGGGTTTTCAAGACCTAATACAGCTGTAAGAAGTAGGACTAGAACCCAGGACAGGAATAAAATTCCTTTCATGGTTTCAAATGAGAAATCAGAAGATAATTGTGAGCAGGAGTAGAGTAGAATAGAGTCTTTATTGTTGGAAAAAGTAGGAATCATAGGGGTATCCCACTTAAATACTCTTGAAATGGAGGCTAGAACATTTAAAAGGATAATGGGATGAGAGAGGATTTACATTGTGGCTGCATAAATCTTATGGCTGAAATTACAAATTTTACCATGTGTTGATGGACCTGGATCTTAATAAAATGTACAAGTTTATCATACAAGGAGAGATAACAAAAACAAGCAACAAGAATAGGAACAGTTAAGCAGTTCATCTGTTTGATATCAGCGTAAATCAAGTGTAGAGCTTGGTCAGGATATAGAAACAGTGGTTTCCAGAGCGGCAAGCAAGAAACAAGCAGCCAATCATTGTGTAAGAGGTAAGTGAAGTTGCTGTCTAAACTATTAACCTTTGCAAAAGTGTATTTGAAGTCAGAAACAAAAGCAGAATTAATAGTATCAAGATAAATAGGTAATATAAGTATAACTTTTGATTGTATACTAATGTTTGCCTTATCTTTTGGGTTCCGGGTTTGATCCCCATTCCAAGAATTACTGGCTTCAGTGAAGGGAATGTAAACTAAATTATTGTAGACTGTTGGTGATGGTAAAGTGTACTGTGAATCCTTAACAAAATTAATATATTCATGGAAAGAATCCCTGACAGTGTCCTAGGAAGGGCAACTGCTTGCGGAAGAACTGAAATTTGGAGGGCTTGGCTAGCAGCTTATGTTGCGCCAGGGTAGCAAAGACTGCCTCCAAGTCCTTGTGATGTTTTTCTACTAAGGGACAATAGACAATAATTTTGTTCATGTATACCAAAGTGTGTTTTTTTATGTGAGAGGCAAACACCTTGTTCATGAAAGTCACAAAGGCTGACGGGGTGTTTGTCATTCCAAAGTTAAGTACCACACACTTGTAGGATCCATATTTAGTATGAAAAGCTGTTTTTGGAATATCTTCTTCCTTGATGTGAATCTGGTTGTAGCCAGCAGTTAAGTTAATCTTGGAGAAGAATGTGGCGCCGCCCAAGGCATTGAATAGGTTGTCAATGAGTGGTAGTGGGTAAAAATTCTTGATGGTAACTTTGTTTAGGGATCAGTAGTCTGTGACTAGGCGCAGGGTACCATCTTTCTTTGCTACAAAGAATACAGTAGCACCAAAAGGAGACTGCAAGGGGTGAATAAGTCCTTTTTCTAATGCTTCATTGAGGTAAGCACATAAGGTGTTGTCTTTGTTTGGGTTCAGGCGGTAGATGAGTCATGCCTTGGGTACAGCTCCTTTGAGTTGGATGGAGTGTTGGATGTGTATCTCTGGTGGCAACCCAGGTAGGGCTTCCTTGAAGATTTCTGGATGGCAGGATACAATTTTGCAATCCTGAGATGTAGTGGTGTCCTGATGATCTTTGAAGTATATGATCTTGTACTGACAAGAGTCCCAGTCTATTGCCTTGAGATTCTACTTTTTGTCCAAGGTCTCCGTGATGCGTACAAAAACATGGTTGTGTAGGAGCTGGTCTACTGAGTCTGTGTAGATCTGGTAGTTGACACCTTCACATTTGATGGTCAGCACAGAAGTTGCCCAGTCTACATGAGGGGTTATCCTTTTGCAGCCAGTCCAGTCCCAGTACAATGTCAAACTTTGGAAAGTCAATGACAGGACCTTGAATAGCTGAGTGTAGGTTCTCTAACATGATCAAGAAGGGGGCAGTTTCCTGTGTCACAGCAAAGTGATGTTCATCAGCTAAAACCACGTTTTTAATCCACAAAGGATTAGTGGCTAGATTGAACTTATCTACAAAGCTGCTGTTGACTAAGATTTGGTCTGCGCCCAAGTCCAGGAGTGCTTTTTTGTGTAACTGCAAAAAACAGAAAGAGTAAGACATAAGTTTATTGGGATGTCTGGCAATGGTGTAAAGTACCGTGTCCTCTGAGGGAGCTTGAATCATTGGACACTGGTCCACATTCTCGGGTTGGTATTCATCATTTGGCAAGTCTGGAGTTGTGCAGGGAGAGCTTGGCTTGCTTAATTCTCTCATGGGCTTTTCCCTTGTCTTGGTTGCCTTGTGTGGCAGTGATACAAAAATGGGTACAATTTGACTGACTGTTTTTTCCTGTTTCCGTGTCCATTGGAGCCCACAGACTTATGGTTTGCACTGTTGTTGTTCCCAGGGGGTGGTTGACTCAAACTCTTGGCTGAGTGAGAGTCTTTGGGTCTCTCTCTTTTTCCAGTTTGTGCCTTGTGGAGAGTTTTGGACGGTTATTCTTCTTTCTCTGCCTTGCAGTACAAACTTTGCAGATTGGTTACTTGGTCCAGGTTTACGTGTCTCATTACGTGCAACTTGAGAGCGTTGTAGTAAATGAGGTGGATAGCTGGAATGTCAAATGCCATATCTGAGGGGGCACATAGTCAGAGTTCCTTGTAGGCCCGGGTGAGCTCCCTTACAGTGCCAGTCTGGGTTAGGTTCTTTACTTGGCGTATGATCATGAGTGTGGTGTCCTTCAGCACAAATCTTGCCAAGAAGTCCTGTTTGAAAGTGTCCCAATCTTTTTTGGTGTGTTCTTTGTGCCACTTGTTGCACCAGGTACCAGCGTCATGTTTCAGGCAGATGGAGATCTCTGCAATCCAAAATTGTTGCAGGCATTTCATTTGGGCCAGCTTGCTTTGAGCAGACTGGATCCATGCTGCAGTGTTATTGTTGTTGGCTCCTGCAAAAGGTTCCAATGTGGTGCTTTGCAGTCTCTGAGCTACGTATGCTGGCATGGTGCTCTTGTTGATTGCCTGGGTCATAGCAGCAGGTGCCTGGAAGAACCCTTGTGCTGACAGGGCGTTAAAGGTGGGGAGCAGGATCACCGTGTTCTGGTATAGTACAAAGCCATCAGGTGTTTTGGCACCTGGCGTGTACAGCAACCAGTCTAGTGGGAGGCCAGACATGATTCTATCAAAGGTTTTTTAGCTGCAGCAAGTACAGGCAACAAGCAGAATCTTGAGGGATAAGTTATGATGGAAAACCTAATTCTGCTACCAATGTTGTAACTGTGCTGTTTTAACAGAGTTACAAGGGGGAAATATTTGGAAACTAGATAATATTCTTTATTGAGAGATAATGATTATATAGTTGATGTGAATCATGGATAACAGGAACATGATGGTGTTGATCACACAGTGGGATGGGGAAGGGGGTGGCTTGATCCTGGTAATGAGTCAAGTACTAAAAAAAGGTATCCACTGTAGGGGATCATCATTTGTTCATGTTGTTGGAATTAGAAATTTGAGTCAACTTCCTAGTCTGGCTCTGAGTGACCAGATAACCAGATTGCAGGTTGCAAACCTGTTTACTCGGAACCTTGCTGGCAGGTCAAGCCTGCTGTTCTGACACTATAAGAAAATAAAAACTTTTACAATATTTTTTATATTTAAATTTCACTAAAAGCCATATAAAGTTTACTTTTTATATATTATGCTTTTTAAGCTGTTTTTTTGTTTTTTAAGTACAAAGCTTTACCTTAGAACTTGTAGCTTATTAACTTAGGACAAAAACACCTCAAAGACACAAAAGGGTACTTAGCGTCCCTCCAAGTCCCCAAAGACTCCAAAGAAAATCCTGTCTCATCAAATAAGGCCACTACAAATCCCTCCCCTGAGCCCTCTCCTGAGAAGATCCTCACTCACTCCACTGGGGGAGAGGAAACTGATGGTTCAGTTACTGACCACAGTTTCTATAACTCAGCTTCTGATGAGGAGCCTAATAAGAAGTGCTGCCATGCTGTCACAAGTGACAAACTCCTATTGACCATGCTCACTGATAACCCTCAACTACGGGATTTGAACCCTGACTCCCTGCGGGCCGCCAGCCCGCAGATTTTCAGGCTAAAACCAGAGCAGGATTTGACTTCAGAAAACCCTCTAAAGCTGGATGAACCAAAATTATCTATATCAACACTCCCCACAGTAAAGGTTCCTGTTAGCTCAACCAATCAGCGGGCAGGCCTAGCTATAGAACCCGAAATAACTCGGGCCACCACAAAAAAGGGAAATAAAGAAACTTCCTATAAAACGCAGGCCACCCAGAGATGACCAACCCCACAACCCAAAAAGGAAATTTGAGTATCCTCAGTTCAAACCAGCCAATGAATTAACTCCTGTAATGGATGCCACCAAGGACTGGAAAACCCTGGTAAATGGTAACACCCAGGCCAAATAAATTTGTAAAAGTTTCCCCATGACAGATGGGCATACTTATACCCTGGACTGCCAGGAAGATGCCCATTGCCATTCTTGCAATAAAGTGACATGAACCTTTGGTTCAACCAAGTTATTCCATATTTGATATTAGCTCTATTTCATCTACAGTCTACCTCACAAAGTTCCGCACCTCACACCCAACAACCTCAAGAAACCGCGGACCAGCTGCCTGAGCTTTACCGTCCACCAGGAGCTCCCTACAGTCCAGTACATTTTACCAAGTACCCACCCAACCCTGTGTATTTGGAGTTCACTCTAGAGAAAATCCTAATCTACAACCCTGAGGCCAGAATTAGAGAGACTGAAACTATCTACAGGGAAGGTAACAAGATCACTAGACCTCCCCTGTTATTCCGCAACAAGTACAACTAACTGCCCGCATATTTGGTCCCAATGACTCTGCCTCTCACCCTGCAGCCCAACTGCCTGCAAAAATCTGTTGCTGCCAATGAATCCATTCTACTCAGATATTTGGAGTAATGTATATCACTCTTACCAGCTTGATAGATTCTATGGTACCTGCCAGCGGACCTTGGGCTCTCCTGGGCAAATTGTTATCTTATATTGTAAAGTTAGCCCCAATCTTGTGGTGGGCCTTCCCTGCCAGGCCTGTGGGCCGTACGCCTGTGAGTTCTCAGGAACCCCCCACAGGCTGGATCCCTGACACATGTCAATAAGTACCCACAAAATGATAACTCTCCCACACATGAGGAGCACCACAACAAGTCCCCTTCTGCTCCCCCCATCAAAATCCCCTCCTTCCAGTTCATCTGGTGATAATTCAAAGCCCTGCCCTGATTACTTCCCTGGCTTCTGCCATGCGCCTGATGGACCCTGGGACCTTCTTGTGGCCCAAAATATCTGCAATGTTGATTAGAAGTTCAAGGTTCCTTCCACCTTGCCAAAATACTTCCCCATAATGAGTGTAAAGGGTGGGCTGGCCATAGTGGCCAATGGTTATATTTTCTCTTATAACAACGCCAACCGGGACTTCAAGAGCCACCACTATACCTGTGAGAACCACTCCTGCCCAGTGCAGCTCAACACTGAGCCCTGGTACTTATTTCAAACAATTAAAGGTGAGCACACTTGCAAAATGCCCAATAAAACCATAGCCTGCCTCTAAAATATTACCTTGTACAGATCATGCTCACCTCAAAGGACCTTTCCCCCACCCAGCTGGCTGTGCTTGCCTGTAAGCACCTCTCCCCCACCAATCTGAAGAGGGTGTCAACCCACAATTAGCTGGTAAATTTGTTATTGATAGGCTCTAAGCCCTCAAACCCCTAGCCAAGAGCGCCACCACAATCAAAGAACTGGTCCTTACCAATGCCCTCAAGAAAAATAAGGATGGTGAGATGTTCCTGCTCCATGACAATGGGCAGGAAGTGGAGGATAAGATCATTGCCTATGCCACAATCCAAAACCTGGAGCAGCTCAACACTGCTATCACTTGGCTGTGCAACGGCGCATTTGCAATCTATCCCTCCCTATTCAAGCAGCTTTGGGTACTACATGGACAATTCAATACCCATGTTATCCCTCTTGTGTTCTTCCTCCTTCCTGGTGCTAAGAATGAAGTCTATACTAGAGCCTTCAAAATTGTCCAGGATGCTTTGAGCTCCCTTCTCATCAATATTATCCCCCATCTCATTCACACCACCAGAGTGAACCCTTCCTCTGCCAAGAAGGATGAGTCTGTCCAGGCCGCTGAGCAGCTAGCTCATGTGCACTCACTTGGGCCAAAGGTTATAATAATGGACTTTGAGCAAGATCAGTTCAAAGCCTTTGAGGCTATCTTTAATGGGGAAGTTCAGGGCTGCTTCTTCCATTTTAGACAGGCCCTCATCAAGAATCTCAAGAGTGAGAAGGGCCTCTTTGACAAATATCTTAATGATGGTAAAGGGAAGTGACGCTTTGCCATCACCCAGTTTGCTGCTTTGGCTTTTGTGCAGCCGGAGCATACTGGGATTGGCTTTGAGGCCCTCCTGATAGATGCTTACATCAAGAAGCACTCCTCTATCTTCAAGGGCTACCTTTATTACTTTGAGAGGCAGTGGGTAGGAAAGAAGATGACTGCCAGGAGAGGAAAGAGCGGAACCACAGCACCTTGGAACTGTCAAAGTGCCTATATTAAGGGAGAGATAAAGACCATGTTGTCAGGAAGCCAGGCATAGGTAGAGGCATTGGTTGGCTTGGGACAGAATACGTCTGGGCCAGAGGATAATGTCCACCATAGGATGGGTGCTAACTTGATAATATAGGATACAGATTGCCCAAGCAAAGACCAGGGCCCTGATTTGGGCACCATAGTGTCTACCATTCCTGCCAAAGTAATGTAGTGTACTCCAAGCAGTTGAGTGGACATGGTCTCAGCAGCGGTAGGGAGATCCATTGGGCGGTCAGGTTGTGGGGTTAAGGGCAGAGTCATGGGGACAAAGTATGCCAGTAGATAATTGTACTTGTCTTTGAACAATAAGGGCGGCACCTCAATCCTCTTTCCTTTGTGTTCTATATATTCAGTCTCTCTAGTTCTTGCCAAGGGGTTGACAATTAGGATGTTCTCCAAGCCGTACTCTGCGTAGGCAGGATTAGGTGGGTATTTGGTAAAATGCACAGGTCCAAAGGGGGCTACTGGGGGATAGTATAGTACCTGGGGAGGGTCGGCAGGTTGGTCTCCAGAGGGGGTGGTTGCCTGATGGTCTACTTGGCTGGAGTTAAGATGGAAGATTACTAAGACTAGATAAGGTAAGATTTTTTCAAACCAAAGGTTCATAAAACTTTATTATCAAAAATGACAATATGGTCATCACCATACTGCCGGGGCTTTTATACCATGGGTTTTTGCTTCTTCAATTTTCTCAGGGTTGAGGTTTGCAGACAAGGCACTGGCAGGGCATGGATCTTGGCTTAGAGTCTTGATGGCAGGAGATCCAGGTAGCGCCTGCTCTGGTGAATAGAAGTGATAATGCTTTGTTCCTCCGCCACTGTTCACTATATCACCTGAGTAGTTCAATTGTACTACCCATTCTGGAAAGAAGTGTAAAGATCCAACAATTGGGGAAGTATTATAGCAAAATAAGGGACCAAGTTGGCAACTTGGAAGCCTGTGAGTGCCGTCACAATTGGATAGCCTGTCATCATCAATTGAAAGACTTTGGTGTGCATGTTATAGTATCCAAAATTACCGGCAAAATATGTGAGCACATAGTATATACAGGTGTATATGGCTACAGACTGGGTGGAGTGGGGCAATATCAGCGTGGGCCAGGAGTACTGCTCGGAGGAGTTGAGCTGCGCCAGCTCCTTGTAGTAATACTTGTCAGGTGGTTTGTTGAATGGTCCATGCTGTTGGTTATATGTGTGGCTCCCAATCCCTAGGCATGCTGTGAGGACAGCTGAGAAGATTAAGTGATTCATCTTCTGATCCTGAGGAAGGGCAGACAAAGCTTAGTGTCTTGTTTAACTTCTTGTAGGTAAAGTTTTTGAAATAATTTATGTGATACTATTGAGGGGTAATTTCACTCAATGATAGCACAAACTATCATCAAGTGATTTGGATTTATTATATACTATCATCCTTGCAGGTCATTAATAGTGCAAAACATTGGACAGGGAACCTCAAACACTTGGTGTTGTCTGGAATTCCTTTTGGGAGTGGGATGGGGATGGATTAGCAGGCAATGAATTGTTAATCTTGGCATTGCATTACTTTGGTGCTTCTTAAGGTACTTTCATGAAATCTCTTTCAACTTCTGTAGTTGATGCATTAATTGTCATGCTGGGCATCTTGTAAACCCCCTCCAAATTTGGTAGCTTCCAAATTTGGGCAGCAGTTCCCCCCATTTTTTGGGTTTGGGGAAATTGCCTGTTTGGGGTTCCTGATTGGTGAGGGTGGGCAGTCCTGCTGTGGGGGGTGCACCGTCCCCCGCCAGCTGGCTGGCTGGGGGACTGGCTGGCAGGAGCGGGCAGGCAGGGGCTGGCTGGCTGGCAGCAGTTGTGCGGTCCGCAGCCGGGGTATAAAACCTGTTTTTCCCAAAATTCAATTTCTTAATTTCTTTTTCTTCAACCAGGTGTTTTGCGGCAGTTTCCCCAATCAGGGGGAACTGCTGCAATTTTTTATTTTGCTCTTTGAGCCTGATTGCGCCCAAAAGTTTATCTTAACACAGGTGTTGTCAGGAATATTCCTGACAGGAAGACTGGCACCTGCTGGTGATCATTGGCAGAGTTAACAGTAGGTTTTGTTTTAACCTCCTTAAGGCAAGCTACAACCTCTGCATAGGTCTGGATCTTTGGTGGCGCAAGGTTGGCAGCAATCTGGTGACCATTTGGGGAATTGTCCTTGGGAGACTGGCGGGTCTCAGAGTAACTTGTCAACTTGTGTTTTCAATTTAACAAGTTGATGGGGTCCCGTCCACTTTGTGTGACTCAAGTAGTCTTTGGAGGGTCAGGGTTTGATTCCAGGGTCTCCAATATTGATTTCAAACCTCCAGTATTGACGCTTGGCAGGTTTCTGTTCCCCCTGTTTGGGGTCATCTATCTCTGGTGGTCCAGGGTTTGACCCAACTGACAGTTGGGTGGTTTCCTGTCCACTCTGGTCAATATAAGGCTTTCCCTGAGACCCGGTCTTCAATTCCCAGGTTTTCAATACAAGTATTGAAGTGTCATTCATGACACACATCCAGACTGGAAGTGTGGCACAAGCACCTGAAGGTGAAGTTTGGGACCAACCCCAAGTACAACAAGTTCTTCTCCAAGCTGCAGAAAGAGCAGGCCCAGAATTTTTCCTAGGTCCGGGACTTGGCCAACTAGGTGGCCCCCAAGAAGAGAAAGATTAAGGACTAGGACTACCAGGAGGACGTCCAGAAGGTGGTCAAGAAGAAGTATAAGGTGGCAGAGATCAAGAAGTACCTAGAAGATGTTACAACTGCTCTTGCTGGTGGCTTCAATTAGCCCAGTAAACTTTGTTTTGCTTTGCCTGGATTATTTTTACTTTTGGATTTTTATATTTTTTAATTTATTTTTATTATATTAATCTTTTTAGGTATAAATGGTAGACTTTATGTTTAGTTTCAATGTGGTTTTGTAAGAAAAATCTTATATTTTGTTAATTTATCTTTAAGCTATGAGATATTTTCAGTTGTGCTTATATAAAGTATACTTAATTAAATAAAGAATTATATTATATTTTGTAGTTATTATGATAAATAAAATATCTTTATTTTTGTCTCATTGTAATTTTGATTTTTATGGGAATAAAAAATATTTTTATAATAAAGAGTGTAAATTACATAGTAAATTTAAATATATTTGCTTATAACTCCTATTCTTATTACTTATAGTATTTTTTATTGCATTTTTGAACTCTCTGGCATCATTTAGGTATAATAATAAATTTTCAAATATTTTTTATATTAAAAATGTTCAGGGTAAAGTGTTTTTTTAATTAAAAAAGTGTTGATATCCAGGAAATAATATTAAGTAAACCCGGGTCATCACATAACTATAGTGTTGACATTAAAAGTGTTGACATGGCCACTGTTGGCATTTTTAGTGTCAACATGGGTGCTGTTTCCTTTTAAACAACCAGCTAGTCCATAAAAGTTTACTTGAGTCCTCTATTAGCTGCTTTTATGTAGCCAGAAATACCTGCTACTTAAATAAGCAATACTCTTAGCTCCTTTCTTAAGCATTTCAAATTAAAATTAGCTTTAATAATGACCTCCTCCCCCTTTTCAAGTCCTTGAGATGCTTTTTTAACAGTTTTTTTAAAACCCCCTTTTATTAGCCATGACTGCCTTGAATTTGAATTTAAAACTTATTTTATATAATTTCCTATTGAAACTTGATTTTTTTGGCTTCAAAATTACTATCCCAATTTATAGGTTTATGTAACACTAATTTCTTTAATTTACAAACATTTGTTTATAGTTCAGGTGCTCTTTCTAAAAATTGACAACCAAGACCTTTTGGTTTTGCATTTATTAAAATTAACTCCACAGTTATTAAGTTTTTACCCATTATAAATTAATTTAACATAGACTTACTGTAAATTCATAACCAAAAGGTAAAAATGCGGGATTTTCAAATCCTTTTGTGTGAACTCACCAACTTAATGGAGTAATTTTCATCCCAGAACAACTTACTTTTTTATATAAAAGGATGAAAAATATTCCATTAATTTGGTGAGCTCACACAAAAGAATTTGACAATCCTGCATCTTTACCTTTAGGTTCTGAATCTACAGTAATAGCGCTCCCAGAAATGTGGGTTTATTAATAAAACTATAGTTTTTACTATTTTATTCTTTACTTTTTCTTGTGAACTTTTAACCTTATTATATTAGATATAATATCCCAAAAAGCTTAAATATTAGTTTCTTTAAGAGTTAATTGACAAGGTGAAAAATTATTGACAGACAATGAGGATACAATAAGCAAATTTTCAACTGCTTCAGCAGAAAAAACCAACTTGGGAGGATAAGCTAACTATTTGATCCTTTATTTGTGTAACAGAACATTGTGTTAAGGACTGAAATAAAGAAAAGCAGCTTTAAAAATAAATTGGAGAAATAAGAAATAAGAAACATTATAGAGTTATTTTCAGGGTCTGCCAACAACTCAATACCATATTGAAATAAAACAAAGACAGGTTGTCCACAACAGGGGCCATGAGGCCCAGGTACTCCCAAAAGGTTTGGGTTTAACTTCCTTTTAATATGTTTTCATGAATAATAAGCTATCTAGAAACAAGTTTTCTGTGTGTTAGGACTAAGAATTTAATTCTCAATTTATATTCCCTATTTTGTTGATATTTATGCCAAGGCTTCTGTTTTGATTGTTTATTTCTCCTTTACCATTTTTTACTGCCTATATTTCCAGGAATACTGAACCATGTCAGTCCAAACTGGTATCAGCCAAAAGCTCTTAATTTCAGCTTTTGGAATCTTACCTTTTTGATGATATATTTTTGATTTGAAGTTATGAGTTAATATTGCTTAAAAAGAATTCCCCTATCATCTCTTTTTTGTAGAATTGGGTATAAAAGCCCTCACAGTTCTATTATTCCAAGAAATTCAATCTCCTCCTGTTTAGAATCATCAATAAACCTGTTGTCTTAATCCTAGCTATATCTTTTTTACCCTTGGGAAATAGTAATTAATTGATGATGGTTGAGCACAGGCTTTAATACAACTGCAGCTGTTGTTGAAAAAGTCTAAAGACTTACATACAAGAGCACTTTGTCAGGCCCATTTGGGCCCTGAAACTCACCTCTATCCAGCTCCAAAAACATCAGGCCACAGCAGTGTAAGTTTTTACCCTGTTATTATCAATAATATAATCAAAGCCCTGGGTGTACACATAGACCAGCACTCAGCCCCATAAAAACACACACTATTTAAGCAGTACAAAATTCAAAATAATAACAACACTCTGATGGGTCAATTATTGATGAGTTATAAATTAGAAGATCAGGGAAAACAAGAATATGGACATCAACTTAGGGTTAGCTAGGAAAGAAGCCAACAGATTTTAGACCAGATGATTTAAATCCTGAGAAGATGAAAGAAAGGGGAAAGTTATAGAGACTTTGGAACAGCTTACCTTTCAATCTACAGTTGTTTACAGCCTTGGGAAAAGATATAGCTGCTTTCACTAAGACTCCTAAGATAAAAATAGTTAGTAATAATTTGGTTTTGGATTTAAGAAGATAAAAGACTTAACATTGGATGCCACAATTGAGAATTGAAACACAATGACGTCCTAAAAGACAAAACCAACTTAAGGCAACCTAAAAACTTAGAAAACAAAACTTAAAACAGGAGTTTTCCTTACAAAAATGTCTTTGTAAGTCCTAAATGTGTGGAATAACAAGGAAGTATGCTAGAGATTAATTGGACATGATAAATCCTCAATTAAAGGGGAACAGTGGCAAAATCAACTGTACAAATGCAAAAGTGAGAATTCAAAAGTGAGAATCTAAAAGTGGCCAAGCTGACAATTTTGAAATTTTAAAATTAAATTAAAACAACTCATCTGGAATTAAAAATTATTATGGACATATGGAATACTTTTTATTCATTCTATCAACTAAAAAATTTAAGAAAAAGTAGTTAATTTATTATAAAAAGCCATTTTGAAAATTTAAAAAGTGTCAACTTGGCCACTTTCTGATTCTCACTTTTGAATTCTAACTTTTGCATCCAACAGTTGATTTTGCCACTGTTGCTGATTAAAAGTCTGGGATATAAAGACCAAATACAAACTCCAAAACCAAACAAGACTTTAAATTAAAACAAGAGAACAGTTTAGATATCTAAAGCAGAAAAAAACTGAATCTAGAACTGAATTTAGATTCTAGAACCTGCACTCTAGATTAGCCAAGCCACAGAATAAATCTGGCTGATAAAAGGATCTACCTTCTGAAACAACTTTCAAATTTCCTGTTCAATTAAAAAATCCTGAATTTGGTCACCAAATCAATTGCTTGCCCACCACCCAAGCATAGATAAATAACTAACTTTTAAAATAGTCTTGTGCTATAGTTGAGCCTAAAATCTATAAGTTGTAAGATTCAATTTAATCAATATCACCCTTCGAAAAGATGAGTAAACACATGCTTCTGGCCTTCTTACCCTCCCTTATGGGAGACGCTGCAGCAACTGATTTATCCATTACCAGAATAGACCTGATATAGAATATTTCTCATTTACCGTCCCCAACCAAGTTTGAGTATACTTTCAAGACCCAATTTTGAGCCTGTACTCTGTTCCTGCCCTATTGCCCTTTACTCTGTCTAGTACCTTTTGGATTATACAGACAGCTCCATTGGGTGCTTTAACCCTATAGACAACTTCACTAGGTTGATGCTGATAGCCTGGCCTGTAACCTTCCAACTCCCACTGCTTTACCTTGAATCAGGTGCCCCAGCTCTCAATGGTGTATGGGCTTTACAGCAGTCAGGGCTAGGCTTCATCCAAAGTTTCAGAGAGATCTCTTAAGGAAGGGTAGGCCAAAGGCTGATATGCTCACCCACTCCAACCATCACCGCCTAGCTCACCCTCCCCATAAAGCCAGATTTGGTTCCACAGCAATTCCCCAAAAAGCTCACCTGATTCAGAATTGCCCTAAATTCTGTTGCCTTCCTACTCTATTCACCAATTCATGATCAGAGCTGCCAGTTTGGGTTAGGTGGCAAGCAGCATCTATCAAAAAAGGATGTAGATATAAACAATGGACTGTGGGCTGTCTGAGCAGCAGCTGGGTACATCATGGGCAGTCTCCAGTATGCCTGACTCTCTCAAGGTATAGCAGAAGGTGGAGTTTGAAATGGAAGCCAGAAAGACAATCTTCCAGGAGGATCCCGACAGAGATGGGGGAAGTGGTGGCAGTATTAGTTCAGGCCAGTGACATCCAAGGGTCCACTGCCAGCCACATTGTAGCAGTAGACAGGTTGGCAAACACCGGAAAAGCAAGCCTAAATTCTCTAAAATCTTTCTTTTGAGAAAGACCCTTTATTTGATTGGGAATAAGATAGCTAGAAACAGGTTTCTAGAGAGACTTGGGGAAATTTTTAGGAGAGTTTAGGGTGAGGATGGAGGTTTTTTGGCTTCTGGTTGGTTGGCTAGAGTACTTTCAGAAGTTAGGAGCTTTGGATTGGGATTCAACTCAACCATGTCACAATCCAAAAAAGAATTGGCCAGCAGGTCAAGCCCTATCAAGGCTGAATGGTGAGCAACAAGCAATCAATTTACCAAAATTATTTAGTGCAGCAGGGGGGTCCAGCTTTTAAGAAGTCTGGGCGGCTCCTGCCCCAACCTGTATTTTTTAACAACAACATTTAAATCCTCTATAATGGTTAAGGGGTTGACGGCAGCTCTTTGCCAATTTCTGGCTCTCTGGGGCTGTTCCATCCCCACCACTTGGTTTTCTACTGTAACATCACCCTCTTGATCCCTAACCTAAAGTTCTAAGCTATGTCCTGTCACAATCTTTTGGGCTATAGAGTTTAACGTTTATTTCAAAAGATATACTCTTCTCCAAAATATCCTTAAAAGCTCCCCCAAAGTTGCCTCTTTGTCAGGATGTCTTTGTTTAACGCTCTGTACAACTGATCAACTTTGATTCCTTCTAGTCCTGTACCTGTCCTATCTTATCTGGGCCAGGGAACACTGAGGCTGGGATGGGCCTGCTGGTTAATGACTCTTTAAATTTCAAGCCGCCCAGCAAATGCTCTTATCAAAATCACCCACATGAAACTGAGCTTAACAGTGCTAGCCAATTGCCCTTACTGGAGTAATAGTTGGGAGAACTTGTCCTAATTCTCCACCATTGCCCTGGGGATGAAGCTGCAGACTTGATCCTAACTGGCCAGGTCTGTACAGAGTGATCCCCTGATGGAATCAAGAGTATTCAGCAGCAGCTGTTGCCGTTGGAATCAAGGTCAATCAAGCCCATGGACAGTTTCCCAGAAAATTTTGTATGCCCTGAGGGGTGTGACTGAAATGGCTGGGTAGTACAAAGATGTCTCCAAGTGGTGTGAAATAACACCCAGATCCATAAGCAGTTGATCATTAACCACCACCAAAGCTTCAAATACCCTTTAGTGAAATTTTCAAAAGATACACTAGGATTAAGAAAAATGATTAACCCTAGCCAAAATAGCCCTGGATAAATTTCCTGGGAGAGAATCAAGGTGTCTTCAGCATAGAATTCAGGACATTGAGATAGCACATGAGTTTCAGCTTCAACAGAGTAGGAGCAGCTCCGAGATTGACAGGCATTGAATTAACATTTGGCGGCAACAACAACAAAGTACCAACAGCAGGCCCCCATCTTCCAGTTACAATTTGATTCTGGATCAAGGTGTAAGGAATATAGCAGAGCAGGCCCACTACAGGATGCATTTTTAAATAGCTGTTAACCAGGAGATAATTTAAGCTCATTGAGTATGGTTTTTAGGGTGGACTCAACTCTTAGGAGTTGAAGGGTGAAAGTTTTCCAATATTTACCAAAATTATTGACCAAGCAATACCGCCTCAATCCATGGCTCCTATTCCGTCTCATTCCAAGAGTACCTTGTCCAGCCTGCAATAAACCCCTGTGTGATTAATTTTTGATGACCATTCTGATAAACAGGGTTGTATTGGGTGGCCCTTAGATTATACCTATCTATCAGTGCCAATCTTTCCTGGGTAATCATATTTTGCTGACAAACTGGAGCGGCAGCAACCCATTTTTGATCAACGGTTTGATTTAGATCCAGTGACTTGGTTAACTTGGTCAACTGTTTCCCCAATTTCTTGGCTTTCCAGTTGGGACAGATAATACCCAGCATTATGGAAACTACTGTGACAGGGGGAGAGCTTAGATGGGGCACTGTTGGGAGTAAGCCCTCCCAGAAGATATGCTGAGCAACAGGTAAGCCCATCCCTAAACTAAACCCCCTCAGCTATAGCATAGGGTGGGACTTGAGTTGATCCTGGGCCACTTGGCAATTGCTTGGAAATCTCTGCAGTGGTGGGAAGTCCTGGTGACCTTGTATGGATTAAGAGTGGGAATTTCAGATCTGGTTTGGCTAGCAAATGTGGGTTTGAAGGGATAGGTTCTGGAATCCCTGCCCTGGATTTGGAAGCCTTCTCGGGTTGTAAATACCTGGTCCTTTTAGCTATAATAAGCTTTATCTTGATAACTTTCATCTATATTTTGAGCTGATCCTGAAGGGTACTGAGGGAACACACCTTTCAGCCCAAGCTTAGACTGTAGGTAAGGGATAGTTGTTTTAGCTATTAGGGTTACCATGTATGCTCCAATTAGCAATACAGAGGATTGGGTTTTCTTATACTAGTCCATGTCTTGGTTCTTTTGAAGAGCTGGTCTTTTTTACTCACACCCTAGTATGTGGCCTGACAGATACAAGATGGATGATATTTCCAATCTAGGCAGTTTAAAGGAGTTAAAGTTGGTGTGGAAGCTTGCCCTTCTCAGGGTGTGGGTCGGTTTAGCGTGCTGGGTTGGGAGTGCTTTTCTTGGTGAGCTTGAGATGTTGTATGGTAGCTTATGCCGAACTATAGGGGATAGCTTTGCCAGTAATAGAGCTGAACTATTTCTCTTCTCTGGTAATGTATGTCTAGTGTTGATTATTTAAGACTAAAATTGATTCTATTTAAAGGATCATGTCTTTGCTTGTCGGTAGGAGATTCTAAACAGGGCTAGTGGAACTAACTGTTTTGCTGGTGGGTTTACCTAGCGGCTATAATATTTTTTGGTGGTTAACCACCATTTGATATGAGTTCATCTGGGATAAAGATATCTTAAATATATCATGTATATGGTGAGGAACCTAAACATGGGTAAGAGAAGATATGGGTGGATGTTTAGTGGTAGAAGTGAGAGGGAAAGACTCGTATTTAAATGTACATAATATCTACCGCTTTAGATAGCAAGGGATGCCATACACGACTGGAGCCGCGCCGACAAGGTAGCGCAAGACGCATGCCTCCCTAGCTTTGGCAACGACTTGGGTCAGAGAGGAGGAAGTATCCGTTTGGGAGGAGAAGGCGCTCAGCCCCCACCCATCGAACAGGCTCAACGTGAAGCGATCAAGATCCCGGTCCGTCACATCCCAGAGGTTGGCCAGAATGGTTGGGCTTCCCGCCATCAGGTAGCTCATGACTTCCCCTGACGGATCAAAGTCCCCATCGGGACGGAGGGCTCCTGAGCTACAGCCGAGGAGAAGGGCTACGCTGCACTTTTGCAAGGACTTGATGCGGCTGCCGCGGATATACTTGGCTCCACTTCCATGGCCAATATATCTATAAGGTTATTTTAAATCAAGTATATATGTTACATGTAAATATCCTTCTGCGTCAAAGCGGCCTCGATCTGCTCTGGGGAGGGTGGGGATCCTATGGTACCTTCCCACGGAAGATACTTGATGAGACTATCCTGGAAAGTCTTTTGAGTTGTCATGAGGTCCTTGTCTGGGTTGAGGACATAGAACGCCTTGTCTTCGTCAACCACGTGGCCATTGCCAAAGAGGGAGGTGGATGAGAGTTTCTGGCCAACAAGGATATTGTGGAGGAAATGGAGGGAGGGTAGCCGCGAAACTGATTTCCCAAGTAGCATCGGCATACACTCCCAAGGGAAAGATTGGGTATGCTTGTCAAGTATAAGAATAAGGTGGGATCCCTCAAAGCAAGTGTCTTTCTGAGTTTGGCTAAGGAATTCGTGCCAGAGCTGCCAGGCCTCCTCGACCAGCTTATCCAGGACTTCGGCATCGGGGGCATTGAAGTCCAAGGAGTCTAGGAAAAAGAGCATCAGGTCCTCAATCTCCTCGCGGCTCATGGAACCTGCCTTCAATGCCACCCTTAAGATTGTCTCGTTGAGTTTGAAGTCGAGGGTGTTGAGCAGGGGAACATACTTTTTAAATAAGAGGGTGAGATCTTGTTCAAGAGAAGACACCTGGTCAGGAGTGCTTTCATCCACCGCCATCGTGCCCTTGAGACCACCTAACCATGCCGATTCTATGAACGCAAGAAGCTCTTCAAGTTGGCTGTCGAGTGCTGCACGAGTTGACCACCACGCCTTCTTCTTCTCGGGAGTATCGCATTCACCCCCCTGTTTAGTTACTTTGGTGCTGGTAGCAATGATATCGCTCAGCGCAGCTTGAGCCAAGGAAAACGAAAGGTCATCCGAAGTGTCACATACATCAGATGGCTGACGCCGAGTGGGAAGCCGTAGGAGCACGGGCTCAGGTAGGGACTTTTGAAAGCGTGCAATGTACAAATCCTCTGTTTCTGGGTTGAAGCTCAATGAACATACCGCCCAAGGCTCGGGAAGAAGATCTAGCACATCATTCATCAGCTGCAGAGGATCGGTTTGCTTGGAACTCTGGAACACTCTGCTCCAATACAGGTTATCCTGGGGTAGCTCGTCAGTGTTGCGCTTTGGCCAGGAAGCATCGGCAGGTGGGCCAATGCCTAGCTTGGCGGGTAAAAGCCCATGTAGCTCCCTTCGGTATGAGATGGCCTTGTAGATTTCCAGATGGCTGGTCGCCCAGTTGGAAACACCCTCCTTTGGCAAAACTTCACTTTGGAAATTGAGGCGGGGTATAAAGAAGGCTAGCATTCCGAAATTCATGCACACTTCCGCCAAGTCTTTAACGAAACCAAAGTGAGTGGCATCCTGCAGGGCCTCTTTTAGATGCCTGGCAGCTCTGGCAAGAGGCCTTTCCATGTACTTGAAGCTCTGGGTGGAACTGAAATTGCTGGCGGGTGGAAGCGACCACACGGAGTCGAGAACAGATGAAAAGCGAGAGTCCGATTTGGCCAAGTCCAGGGCACTGAGGATCGACACCTTGGCGGCAACGAGCTTGTAAACTTGGCACTCGAGCCTAGGGAGGGGTGCTTTCTCAAGCAACTTTAACAGATCCTCTGCCCGATCCAGGTTGTCCGTTTTGCTCATCGCCCATCCCAGCATGCAGACCAGCCACGCTTGAAGGTGCCAGAACTTGAAGCGATGAGTGCTGCTTGGCAGCAGGATGGGCAGCTGGTCTGAATTACTCAATAGCCTTGCCGCCTGTTCAAACTGGCCAAGTGCTTTCTGGAATTCCCCTCGGCCCAAGTGCACGCTACCTTGACATACGATTGCGGCGGCCCGACTCTCCAACACATCCTCTTCTTCCTGAAGCAACTCAGGCATGGTTTTAGTGAGGACTGCGGAGGAAAAGCCTTGGCTCTCGTTCCACAAGTGACGGCGGCACTGCAGGTCAGCCAGGCGTACACGAAATTTAAATTCAAAGCTGGTGGCGCGGGCACACTCTGCTAAATGAAGGCCGCTCCTAAACATGTGCTCGGCATCCTTGGGAGAGCCACGGTGCATGTAAAGCTGACCAAAGGCGTTAAAGCAGAGAAGCAAGTCAGCAACCAGCTGATGCTCCTGGGATCGGCCAAACCAGCCCAGCAACGCGGTGTTGTCTAAATTAGAAAGATCACTCCGAGGCACTCCTCGGCTTAGCAGAGCGCCAAAAATTGTTTTAAAACATAGACGGTGGTGCTGGATAGCTGAGTCTATTGCCAAGTCTATCTTTCCCTGGATCAGAAGGGAGTGAGCATAAACCTGATAGGCAAGACTTAAAATTCGATACCGCCCACTTTCTAGCTTGACACTTGGGAACAGCCCATCCAGTTTCTTAAGGATTCTTTCATTTTCGAGGTGGCTTTTGGGATTATCCTGCGCCATTAGGAACTTGGCGTGGCTTAAGCTCCACAAGAAGTAAAGGGGTGTTTTGGCAGGTGACTTGGTGGGCAAGGCTTTAGCCAACTCCTTGGCTTGGGCAAGGGCTGCCTCGGCGTCCAAGTTGTTCCCGCTATCCTGAAACAACTGGGCCTGGTAGATGTATGCTTCAATTGCATCCGGGATACATTCAGGGGAAGCCCGTGCCCCACAGACAGCTAACTGCACTTGATAAAGCGCTGATCTGGAGACGTGATCTGCTAGGAGGGCGAGTAAACCTTGGAAGCGGAGGCAGAATTGGAATGCATCTTCGGCAAGGAACGATCCTAGTTTGGGGTTTGCGTCCGTGGGGGGCTTATACTCTGAATACGCTTTGCCCAAGTGCTGTATGGCCTGTGCAAAGTGAAAAGCAGGGCTCTTGTCGAACTCGCGGTCCACTACCCCAAGTAAGAAGAACGCCTTTGCAGTCAACTGACATGATTCTTGTAGAGAGTCTGAGTGAGTAAGAAGATTAAGCGCCAAGTCCACTGTGGATCGTAAAACAACTTCTGCTTCCCTAAGATTAACAAGCAACAGATCCACCTTGATGAGTAGGGCTCGAGGGTGCAGTAGGCGATGCCATACCATAGGTTGATAAAGTTCAATGAGCCTCTCTACGAGTCTCAGGCAAATGTCAGACGTTTCTGGTGACGGGCGTAACTGCAAGTGATGTAGCTCCCGCTCCAAAATAGCCGCCAATGCCAACCCATCTAGTTGCAGCTCTGACAGACCTAGCGGAGAATATTCTTTGCCAACATTCCAATGAACATAGCTTTCAACAAGCTTAAGGCGATCGTTCTTAGTATCGGCTACCACCTCATATGGGGTCATTGTCACCCCCACCTCAACACTGGATGAATACTTGATGGCAGAGATAAGTGATTGATTTGCCATGGGAAGATTGCCGCTTGCTCGCTGCACCTTGGCTAGGTTTGTGTAATTTGAAGCAAGCTGTTGCCGTAAAGACTCGTCCAACTCAAGGGCACCTTTGCCCTCTAACAGCTTTACTGAAAAGGCAAAGAATCTGGTGGCGAGAACATAGTTTGCTTGGTAACCAACGATGCTGCCGCAGCTGGCAGCGATGCTGGAAAGCACCTGCTGGCCACGGTCAAAGTTTAGCTCAAGCATGTGCTCCCCAAGGATGCGAAGTTGCTCGTAAAAGGCGTCACCATTGTGGCTCAGGAGGGGCTTGCGTGCTGCCAGAAGAAAGTCGCAGACAAGCGCAATCAGACTGTGCCACTTTGGTGAAGCAGTCTGGGGGCGACCCCTACTAATCCAGCCTAACAGTGACGATATACTTTCTAAAAGACAGCTTAAAACATCATTCGAGAGGGGCTGCTGGTTTTCTTTATGGAGCCATGCTCTGCTGACGGCTTTGAAGCCTTGGCCCAAAAGCTCAAACATCGATAGTTCATCTCCCACCAGAAGTTTGACAAAACCATTCGTGGCATTGGCCAGAGCATCACAAACTTTAATGATTGATCCTTCGTCGATTGGTTTCAAGGAAGTGAAAATGACGCCAACGGAACCAACTGCCATCACCCAGCGGCCAAGGGTTGCCTCCTTATCCAGAGGCTGCTGGACTAGGCTCACAAAAGTAGTTAAAACTTTATCAAATGCAGCATTGAATTTAGATGCGCCTTGGGATGTAACAAGCCCGAGGTAGTGCAGTAGCGCAGAGCAGGAAACTAGGGGAGATTTTGAGAAAGTTGAGTGGATCCCAGCAAACATGTCAAAAACAGCATCGTATAACTTGAGAAAAGCACTCGTATCTTTGAAGGTTGAACTCTTCTCAAGCTTAGCAACGATTTTGAAGCAAACATCCAGGACACCAGCTGGAGTAGAGGCTTTGGACAGGATGAGGGAGCGGAGTGAGAGGAGATGAAGCTTTGGCGCCAAGGGTTTAAGGCTTTCCTTCTGTAGCATCTGGTTGGCTGCATGGGAGTAATAATGGCAAAACATATCAGGAAAGTTGAAGTCACCACTCCCTGGGAGCTGCATTAAACTTTGCATTATATCGAGTGGCCCGCCAGACACCAAATGAGAGCTATTGGCTAATACCTCGAGTTTCTCGCAATCTCCTGTTTCCGCATAGACCTTTAGGAGATTAGCTTGGAGAGTAAGGACTAAAAGATAGAGAGAACGGTTTTCTTGGCTTGGTGGGGGCAGTTGAAATTCAAATCCAATTGTGTTTAGTTTTGTTGACTCGACCTCTTTGTTTACTGGACTACTACTGGCCTTATCTGCACCACAATGGCGTTTAATTCTGGGACCATATGAATCCAAGTGCTGTTGGATCCGAAATAGTGTCCTATGAAGCTCAGCTCTGGCTTCAGAAAACTAAAATGTAGACTCAGTATATGTACAGGATGATTTGAAAGGGAGAACTTGGATATGTGGCAGTAAGGTGGGATTAATTTAAAGCAGGAGATTGAGTTTATACATCATAGAGATCTTTTAAAGAAAAGCACGAGACTTAAAGGAGTAGGAGACTTCTTGTCGATGGAAGTATTCCATTGGAAACTATATTGAGTTGAAAAAATTGCCTAAGTTCTGAATTCGTGCTACATTAATTAAAGTTTTGCGATATTATATATTTATTCGCTGGGGTAATTTTGATACAAGCTGTCGATTAAGAAAGTTGGACTTGATCGAAACATTAAAGGTAGAGAAAAAACAATCTAACTTAAACTCTAGAAAAATCGAATAACTTTAAAGTAAGCTTACTTTTCTCAAGGAGATTAGCTGAGTGGAAAAATTTGAAGCCATCTGATCTAAAGAAAAGGTTGGTGGAGCAAGTAGCTCCTCAAGATCGTATAGAGTATGTAAAGATAGCCTCCCCACTGTGACTAAGCAATCTACGGCGTCCTTGGATAGCTTGGAGATCCCATCCTTGGTCAGCATCTTGGTGATCCCGATCACCAAGTCAATAGCTTGGTTATGAACCTTTGGTGCAACCTTTTTTTGGGCCAAAGTAAACTTGTTTTTTGGTTTGGAGGTGGGTAACTTTCGCTTGCGCAATGGGGTGCCATCAGTAGCGTACATAGCTTCCAGCTCATGCCCATCCACCACCTTCTGAAAGAAAGTCACCACCAGCGCTGTGAATGCTGGGCCCAGTTCATCTGGGGTCTTGAGCTTGGCGGCTAGATTCTCGTGCATGGTTGCTAAACCCTGCCTGGCCACCTTTTATCCCATCAATGCCTGACGTCGTTTCTGACTTTAAATAAAGTTATTTTCAAAAAAAGATGCCTGATAAATTTCGGTGGGCTTGCTGAGTTCCAAATCGGGGTCGGGTGTGATTTTCCCAATTTCAACCCAGCTGGAATGCCCCCTCATCCGATCCCAGTGACAAGCCTTAACCCATCAGTTCATCCCTCTAAATCCCACCCTTGATTATTAATTTTAATCTCAACTGCAAACCCTCTACCAACTTTAAATTAAAGAGTAATGTATATTCTCCTAGCTGGTAAAGGAAACTTGAACACATCATATATTTTCCTAAAAAATTCCAACCATGGCTTTAATTTTTTGAAGGGCAACAGCAAAACTTGTCAAGGGGTGAATTGGGACAATCCATGCTAGCAACTCCTGTAAAGTTCCAAGGGGGACCAGTAGGTTTACCTCTGGTATACCCAAAACCAATCCAGCCAGGGCTGCAGCCCAATTTTCCACTAGTGAAATGTTTAATATGTTGCAACAAAGCTGACCAAACAGCTAGCACTGAATCTGTAAGAGAGGGGGGCTAAACTAACTAAGTTTGGCTCTCATCCTGGGAAAGGATCCACTAGGACACCATCCAGTGTAGGACTGGGATGGCCGCTCAAAGGGGCGTCTATAGGGAGGATGTGGCGGATAGACGGGGGAAGTATGAATCTGTCAGGAATGATAATTTGGATGCTCTTAAATCTCAAAATACGGAACCAGAGTCAAACCCTGGATAAAACCCTTTGTGGACCGCCAGACCCATGGGCTGGGAACCCAATAACCCACTACTGATTGATAAAGTTGTTACCAGCCCACCAGGACCCAAACCCTTATCTGTCCCGCAGGATTCTGAAAGCGAACCGCCAGTGCAAGATGCTGAGAATTTTCCCAAGGTGCCAAAGTCTGACCCTGGCAGTTTGCTTGGTGAAATACACAAGTTTCTCCATGAGGGTTATTCCAAACTCCCCCAAAGTCCCGGGAAGGCACTGTGTAAAGTTACGCCTCCCCCTTAGGCCTCCACTTCAATTCCTGCCAAATGCTTGGAAATTTCTACCAAATTATGTTTGAATATTTATCTAAAAGGTTACTGGAAAAAAGCCCAAGAAAAGCCATCAATTTAATATTTTGGATTTATTCAGAAGATGCCTCCACCTAACCCACCCAAGAGACACCTCTGGTTAAATATCATGTGCAAGAGCAGCCGGGAGCAGTGGTAATTGCATCCAAAGCATATTCCTGATGTTAGTTGGTTCAGTTTTCCTTTGACTATGTCCATTCAAAATTTGTCAAGATCTTCCTGCTTCAAGAAATTCATTTGTATCCACTCATACCATTGGTCAATTGGTTTGTGACATTCAATCTACCACCCCAATCCTATCTCATTCCTTAAATAAATGCAAGAGTTGTAAAAGACCTTGCTTCATCATTCTCTAATCTAATAAAGTTCAAAATTTGTTAGTAATTTGGTCATTTGGTTTTATCTGTTGCTTTGTAGTGTTCAGTTGACTCCTTCCCCCCTTTGACCTACCCAGGAATTGTTGGCAACAACTGTTTGGTTGTTGCTGAAACCGCGATTTTTATTGTGGTTGAGAGCTTGGTTTTATTTCCTATTAACACACTCCCTGATTCTCACACACTGAACTTGAAGAGGCACCCAATACCTGAATCAACAAACAGGAGGATTTGAAGTCTTCTCATCCCAAAGCAGCCAGTGGCAAACCGCCAGTGCCGAGCGCCACACTGCCATCTGAGACCCCTGATGCCAACCTGCCCAAGCCCAGAAAACCCGACCAGGAAGTGAAGCCTGGCAGTGTGGTATAAATACCTGTCAGGCTGAGATCAACCCCCATTGTCATTTTTAAATAAAGGTTATGAGATATTGGTTTCCCCAATTTTTGCCGTATTTTATTCTTGTCATCTGCCAGTTAATTCAAAGATCATCTGACCCCCTGCCAGCCCGCCAGCTATGTACTGCCCGCCAGGTGCTCCCTTTGGTCCTGTCCATTTCACAGAGTACCCCTTAAAGCCTGAGTACAGGGACTACACCACTGACAACATACTAGCCCGGGATCTCTTGGCCAGAACTATAGAGTTAACCAGATACAACCAAGAAGGCCCTTGGCACGTTACCAAACCCCGCCTGTTTAGAGATAAATACAACTTCCTTCCTGCCTATCAAATGGACATGGAGCCACCTGTCACCCCCAAACCAATGCCTGCCTGCCTGCCTCTGCCGCCGAGCTCCCACTGGACCATACCAACAAGCTTTTTGGAATTGTATATATTACTCTCACGGGAGTAATAGATACTATTGTCCCTGCCACCGGTCCGTGGTTGTGGGTGGGCAAGTCAATGTCCTATCTCATTAAGTTAGCACCAATCCTTTGGTGGGCCCTGGCCACCCAGTCCGCAACCCGCCAGTTCCCAAACACTAGCAAGCCAAACAATCAGGGTTGGTTCCCTGACAGAATCCAAGCCCATCAATAACATCCCACCAAGCAACCAGGGAGCACGCTTGGTACCCAACTCTTGCCCAACCAAGTACTCTTTGGGGGCCTGTGAATTTGGGATCTCCAAGGGAAATGGGGCCGGGCTAGGGGTCATGGGTGGAAAGGAATTGAGGGCAGAGGGCTCAAGGTTGTCACATGTCAAGCTTCTTACAACATTCTCACTGGTAGCAAAGATATCCTGGGCGCAACTGGGGATGTTCTCCAGTAAGTGCATGAACTTGTGAGAGAGGGGGGCTGAACTAACTAAGTTTGGCTCCCATCCCGGCAAAACAAACCACCAGGATGTTGCCCAGTGGAGGACTGGGACAACCACTCTAAGGGGGGACCAGAGGGAGGACGCTGGGGATAACCGTGGGAAGTATGAGTTCAATCCCATCAACACCAGGCCAGTGATCAACCAAGGGGCACAAGAGGGAGCAGGAGGGGATAGCTTGAGGGCCTCAAGGGGGACTGAATTGAGCTTTCCCAGGCTGGAGAGGGAAGGCATTGACGCTCTCTCCCTTGAAGGGGGGCAAGGTAGAGTCAAAGACATCCAAGTCTAGGTCATCACATGTCAAACTTTTCACCACGGCCTCTCCAGAGAGGAGGAGGCTACTAGGGAAATTCAGGAGGCTGAAAGGATCTTCACACACAAGCCGGGCAGAGGAGGAGATTTTTACCCACAAGTATGGCAAGGTGGACCACAGAAGCAACAAAAAGGGCGCCAAGGAAAACACCAAAAAACTTTACAGCTGGGAGTATCATGGCTGTGATGCTTACAATATTTGGAGGAGAAAGGTATCATTTTTGAAGTAATACCAATAAATTTTATGCAAGCAGGGGTAACTACAAGCAAAGACTGGGTAGGAGTGCCAGGGGGTGATTGGGAAGGCTTGGGCGTGAACTCAGATGCCTTGGGTTAATTAAGAAACAGAAGTGTGTTCAAAAGCAGGAGATTGAACAAAAATTCAAGAATAAAGTAAAATTTATATACTAATTTAATTGAAATTTCAAGTTTGAAGATGACTTTTGAAAGTAAAAGTAAAACAAACAGGCTACTATATGCCAGAGCTTCTCCAGAAGATCTCAGAAGAGATGCCAGGTTTGAACCAGGACGGTATAAGGTAAGTTTTAAAAGAACAACTAACACTTTAATCTTATAGATAATAGAAACTCAAAACAGAGTTTCCGGTTAAAACTATAATTTTAAAAGAAAGTGCAACAAGCTCAGAACTTTATTGAATCAAACAATAGACAAGCAGGGAACTGAAAGTCCCCTTGCTGTGTTAAAAGGAGTGGGTTGCAAGGAGATGAAATCACATGACATTTGGCTCTGGATCCAATTGGCTGGAAGAGAAATTTTGCTGGGCAGGGCCAGGGGGACTGGAAAGTTTCACCCTAATTTCTGCAGTCCCATATGATTGGCTAGAAGAGGTGCCAGGCATTTGGAGTTCACTTGAGTTTTTGAGCGTCAATGTGGCAACCTTTGATTGGCTAGCTCTGATAGTTTTTAAAAGTGGGCGACACCAGGCCAACAAGTAGTCTAAATTAACCAATGTTTCTTCCCAGGAGGGAGCAACCAAGGGCAATGGATTTGAAGGATAGGCTAGCACAAACCTCTCATCAACTGCGTGTGCTAAATACTCTAAAGAATAAAGGGGTTTGGCAGACATTTTTGGACCTTTCTTGGTGCAGCAGGGAAAGATTGTGCAATCCAATGCCAGGGGTGGCAGTGAATTTACAGAACTGATCTGGATGGGCACCAACATGGTGAATAGAATGGGAAATATGCCCCACAGGTCTGGGGTAGTACACCATATCAACACCAGAGCTGGTGCCAAGGTGTAAACAATAAACTTGACAAGAGGCACCAACATTTGTCTCAGCTTTAGGATCTAGGGTCAGAAGCAGTAGGGCTTGTACCTCTAAGTTTTCTCTTAATTTTAAGGTTGACAACACAAAAAAGGCAACCAAAGGTCTGGAAGAACAGGATGAGAAAAAGGAGTCCAAGGGGAGCAAGAACAGCAGCCACGGGACAACAGCAACTCTCAAAAGCGGGTTTATCAAGTTTAAAGCATATAAAAAGCAAAATGTGGGACAAAAGAAAAAGGACAAAGATTTCAAACTTAAAGCAAGTAATTATAGTGATTTTGATACTAATTTTAAAGTTTGAATCAAATTTTTGAAAGTAACTAAGGTAAGCGTAAGTGAAAACACCAAAATTTACTTTAGGGGCTTTGAAAAGGACACTGGGAACCAGGGGAAGACCAGTAAGGTAAGGAATGATAGAGTAAATACTAACAAGGTCAAAGACAATAATGGGCCAAAAAAGGGGACTCAAAAAGTTCAATAAACTTGGTTTGAAAGTATAACCCTTTAATGATAAAAAATGAGCAAGCAGGGGACCAAAAGTCCCCTGTTTTGCTTTAAGGGAAGCCACATGAATTTGCAAGGTCAGGTGCCCTCAGCCAGTCATTTGATTGGGTGAGGTAGAATTTTGGCAGTAGTTTCAGGGAGTTTGGATGCTTTCTCTCCAATTTCCAACCCAACCTCTGATTGGCTAGTGCCTAGAGGGCACTTCTGGATTCCATTAATTTCAGTTGAAATGGATTTTGTTGATTTAACCAAAGCGCAACTGGTTGATTAGACCTAATAAATTTTAAATGTGGGCAAGCCCAAGCCAAAAAATAATCTAAATTAATCAGATATTCCTCCCAAGTAGGAACAGAGTTCAAAACATCAGTATTTGCCTCCTGGGAAGGTTATGCCAGCACAAATCTCTCATCAATTGTATGGGCTAAATCTTCAATAGAATTAAGGGGCTTGGCTGGCTTTGGAGCAGATTTTTTTGTGTGTTGCGGGAAGATTGTCCTATCCAAGGCTAAAGGGGGGAGTGACTTTACAGAATCCCACAATATACCTTGGGCTCATCAAGCCACCCCATTCCAGGCTCACATCATCTCTGTATCACCCACAATACATGACCCATTCATATCCCTATACAGTTGTTGGGTGTCATGAATGACATTTCTCCCAAAAGAAGTGGTAAAATACAACTAGGAGGATCAAACTTGGGACCTGGCTCTGATGGGTTTGGGGATCCTGCGGACCCTCAGGCTGGCAGCCTGTGTTTTTACAGCTAGCCAATGAGAGAGCTGGAATAGGCAGTAATTCAAATCTGATTAATCAGTGAATTTTTGCAGGCCTGCCTGGCCACAAATGTGCAGAGTGTAGAGGAGTTTTATAGGCTGGTGATTAATCCAGACCAATCTAGATTGCTGAAAGCGCTGAGCCAACATGGGGTCATTCCTTTCATAACTGAAGGGCTGTCCAAAAAGGGGATTGCTGCTCAGCATGAAGAGTCAAAGTCCAAAGTGATTCCAGATGATTGGCTGGAAGTTTAGGCCGCATGGCCATGTGATCTCTGGTCAGACAGTGACCCAGAAGTTACTCCAGAAGATGCACAATTCATGGGGCTGTCAGGGATCCAGCCTTTGGGGGGTTCCTGGGAACTTGCAGGCCGTCTGCCCGCGGGCCCAAAAGGGAGGGCCCACCACAAGATTGGGGCCAACTTTACAATATAAGATAATGATTTGCCCAGGAGAGCCCAAGGTCCACTTACGGGCACCATAGAATCAATCAATCCAGTAAGAATGATGTACATCACTCCAAATATCTGAGTGGAAGTGGATTCATTGGCAGCAACAGATTCTTTTGGGTGGTTGGGCCGCAGGGGGAGAGGCAGAGTCATTGGGACCAAATACACAAGCAGTTGTTTGTACTTGTCGCAAAATAGCAGGTGATGTATAGTGATTTTGTGGCCTCCCCTGTAAACAGTCTTGGTCTCTCTAGTTCTTGCCTCAGGGTTGTAGATTAGGATTTTCTCTAGGGTGAACTCCAAATACACAGGGTTGGGTGGGTACTTGGTAAAATGTACTGGACTGTAGGGAGCTCCTGGTGGACAATAAAGGTTGGGCAGCTGATCTGCGGTTTCTTGGGGTTGATGGGTGTGAGATGCAGAACCGCGAGAGGTAAACTGTAAATGAAATAGAACTAATATCAAATATGGAATAACTTGGTTGAACCAAATGTTCATGTCACTTTATTGCAAGAATGGCAATGGGCAACTTCCTGGCAGTCCAGGGTATAAGTATGCCCATCTGTCATGGGAAAACTTTTACAAATTTCTTTGGCCTGGGTGTTATTATTTACCAGGTTTTTCCAGTCCTTGGTGTCATCCATTGCGGGAGTTATTTCATTGGCTGGTTTAAACTGAGAATTCTCAAGTTTCCTTATTGGGTTGTGGGACTGGTCATCTCTGGGTGGCCCGCATTTTATAGGAAGTTTCTTTGTTTCCCCTTCCGTGGAGGCCCAAGTTATTTTGGGGTCTATGGCTAGGCCCGCCCGCTGATTGGTTGAGTTAACAGGAACCTTCAACGTGGGGAGTGTTGATGTGTGTGATTTTGACATATCAAGCCTTAGAGGATTTTCCAAAGTCAAATCCTGCTCTGGTTCAAGCCTGAAAATCTGCAGGCGGCCGGGCGGCTAGTCCTGCGGGCTGGCGGCCTGCAGGGTGTCAGGGTTCAAATCCTGTAGTTGAGGCTTTCTAGTAAGCATGATCAATATGAGTTTGTCACTTGTGACAGGGGCAAAAGTTGACCCAGCTTATAGTTTCTGAAGGTCTCATGATCCAGGATGACAGGAACGCCAGTAGCAATGATGAAACCATGAAGATGTTATCTTCAGACTGTCAGATGGAGGTCACTTCAACAGAGGAAATAAATGGCCAGAAGGTTCAGAATGGGTCCAGAGCTCTCAGACTAGAAGAAACTAGTAACTTAGCTATCAGATGATGGTTTAATTGGAAATTAGCATTTTTGAATGATATTTACACTGTGAAGTCTTGTTAAAATAGTATTGCTATTCTGAAATAAATAAGATCATGGGACCTTGGTTCTATCAATTTATTCCTTATTTAGTCTTGGTTGTTTTCCACTTCACTACTGCTCCAACAAAAAATCTTGGGCTGACAGCCTGCATTCCTGAGGAAGTTTCCAAAACCTGGCCCACGTTTTATTATCCTCCCAGAGCACCCTTTGGCCCACTGCATTCTCCAACTATTCACTCAAGCCAGAATTCAAGGAGTTTACCTTGTACAATATCCTTCACTTTGACCGCCTGGCCTGACAGAGAACTCCACAAACAGTCTATCACAAGGGAGCCTGGTACAAGTACCCAGCCACTATATTCCTTGAAAAGTACAATTTTTTGCTTGCCTACCAGAAAGATATGGAAGCACCCCCAACACCCAAATCTGCCCACCTATACCCCACCCCAGGTCTGACTCCTCCTGGAGCCAACTAATATGCAGGCCTAGCCTAAATTATCTTGGCTGGATTATTTAACACCATGGGGCCCTCCACTGGACTTTGGGCCTTAGTAGGCCAATCTGCATCTTATCTCATCAAGTTAACACCCCTTCTATGGTGGGCTCTTCCCTCCTCCCAACAGAGCAAGTTGGCAGCCAAGGCAAACAGAACCCCTACTGGGATTTGGTATTCTGATATCAGGATTCACAATAGAAGCCCAGCAACAAAGGTCCTAAATTTCCCCAGTGGTCAATCATTGTCAGGAATATTCCTGACATAAACCAAATACTTACTGGAGGACAATTCTGGAAAAGAATAGAAGTATTTCCTGTTAAAGAGACAAAATTCAATAAGGACTTTCCCCCTTTAATTAGGGTAAATAAAAATCAAATAAAGGAAAAAATTGAATTTAACAACCACCAGAATAATTTATCATCCGGGCAGGCGCCCGCCACGCCCGCCAGCACCCTCTGCCAGCTGCCTGCAAGCCCCCTGCCTGCCAGCCTCCCACCCACCTGCCAGCCAGGCCCTGGCCAGCCACCTGCACACCCAGCCTGGCACCAGCAGGCCTGCCGCCAGCCCCCAGCCCACCTGCTTGCCCTCCAGGTCCCAGTTGGCTGCCAGCCACCCCCTGGGTCCCAGGCCTCACCCCACAGCCAATCAGAAACCCTCATATACTGCGGCCAATCAGAAAAATCCCTGGTTGCAGGGGAGAAATTTCTGACTAATTCCAGCCCTTCAGAAGAAGGGCAAATTCAGGATTCAGATTCTACAAATTATTCTGGCCCTTCAGAAGAAGGAAAAACTCAGAGTTCAAATTTTAAGAATAATTCTGCTCCAAACCAAAGGGATTGAGAGGACCAAACCACATGCCTAAGTCTAGACTCCAGCCAAACCATGCCTTCCCAAAAAAAATTCTGAAAGCCCCATGACTCTTCAATATCACCTGACTCCAAATCCAGAGGAAATCATTGGCTCTGGGCAAGAATAGCCAAAACCCCAACAGATTGTCAAAGATCAAGAGTTTGACCACCCTCTCAAACCCCAATTCCCAATCACATTTTCCAAACTTTTTGGTCCTTCAATCCCTTGTTTCCATTCACACTTGCAAAACTTTGCATAGTGGGAAGCACTATAAATAAGGATCCCCTCCTCAGCAATAGCTTGTGCTATTATTGGGTCTAATACCCTCAGTAAAAGCTAAATTTTACTTAAACTTTAAGTCCTTTCAACTAGTTGCCCCAGCCAACTCCCCTCCAATCCAAGGAAGATGAATCATCTCATCTTCACAGCTGTGCTTACAGCTTGCCTTGGGATTGGAGGCTACCAACAGGGATCAGAGTTCTTTGGGACCTTACAAGAAGGGCTAGGCCATAAACACCATTATGACCCTGGACAACTCAACTCCTCCAACACTGGTTCCTGGCCACCCATTGTATCTCCACACTCAACCCTGTTCATTGCTGTGTACACCTCCATGTACTATGTGTTAATCTACTTTGCGGGGAGGCTTGGAAGATACAATGTCTATGCCAAGATCTTCTGTTGGCTGATGACTGTCTACCCAATTGTCACTGCTTTGAATGGGTCCCAATTTCCTGCTATACCTGCTGCAAGTAGTACCTACTATATCTGGGTATTACAATCATACAGACTAACTGACCTGGCACTCTTTGACATGAATGAATCAGCATCCTTGGGTCATCAGATTTGTGGCTGGGATCCAAAATCAATCATTTCTTTCATGAATGACATTTTAATACTTGTATTGAAAACATGGGAATTAAACCCTGGGCCTCAGGAAAAGCCTTATGTTGACCAGGGTAGACAAGAGCCCGCCCAACTGCCAGTTGGGCCAAACCCTGAACCACCAGAAATGCCTTGCCCCAATCAGGAGGAACAGGAACCTTTCAGTCTGCCAAGTGTTGAGACTGGAAGTTCAATGTCAACATTGGAAACCCCAGAATTGAACCCTGACCCTCCAAAGGCTAATTGAGTCATCCAGGATGGACGGGAACCCGTCAAATCACTGAGTTGTAAACCCAAGTTGTTGAGTTACTTCAAGACTCATCAGCTTCTTAAGAATGATTCCCAAAATGGTCACCAGATTGCTGTTGATCATGTGCCACCAAAGACCCAGACCTATGCAGAGGTTGTAGCTTGCCTAAAGGAGTTTAAAACAAAGCCTACTGCCAGCCCTGCCAACGACCACCAGCAGCTGCCAGTCCCCTGTCCAGAATGGGTAGTGCAATTGAACTACTCAGGTGACATAGTGAACAGTGGCGGAGGAACAAAGCATTGTCACTTCTATTCACCAGAGCAGGCACTACCTGGATCTCCCGCCCTCAAGACTCTAAGCCAAGAGATTATGCCCCACCAGTGCCTTGTCTGCAAACCTTTACCCTGTAAAAATTGAAGAAGCAAAGTCCCATGGTATAAAAACCCTGGCAGTATGGTGAAGACCACATTGTCATTTTTGATAATAAAGTTTTATGAACCTTTGGTTCAAACAAATCTTACCCTATCTAGTCTTAGTGATCTTCCATCTCAACTCTGGTCAAGTAGACAATCAGGCAACCACCACCTCCAGAGACCAACCTGCATCAGGCACTATACTGTCCCCCTGAAGCCTCCTTTGGACCTGTGCATTTTACCAAATACCCGCCCAACCCTGCCTACTTGGAATACAAATTGGAGAGCATCCTCATTGCCAACCCCTTGGCAAGAACTAGAGAGACTGAATACATAGAACACAAAGAAAAGAGGATTGAGGTGCTGCCCTTATTGTTCAAAGACAAGTACAATTATCTACTGGCATACTTTGTCCCCATGACTCTGCCCTTAACCCTGCAACCTGACTGCCCAATGGATCTCCCCACCGCCGCTGAGACCACGTCCACTCAACTGCTTGGAGTACACTACATTACTTTGACAGGAATGGTAGACACTATGGTGTCCAAATCAGGGCCCTGGTCTTTGCTTGGGCAATCTGTATCCTATATTATCAAGTTAGCACCCATCCTATGGTAGGCATTACCCACTGGCCTAGCAGTACCCCGTCTGGAGCCACCTAATGTATCTACCTATGCTTGGCTTCCTGAAAGTTTCACACCAATATCTCCAGACCTTTACAAAATCTTGATTCCAGATAAGGCAACTCAAGAAGACCCTGTCAAGAATAGTATAGGCCCTGAACAGCCTGTAGCCTCCTGAGGCAACCATCAGGTTTTAAACTGTCTACATGTAACATTCTTCATATTGACAGTCCCAAATTTTATTTTGGCTTTATTTTTTTATAATTTTACCTAAAACTTAAAGATTAAGATATAATTTAACTTTTATTATTAGGAACAACTATTTAAGATAAAAGATCAATAAGAATATAATAAAAATACAAAAATTCTTTTTGGGAATTTTCAACATGGAGGATTTTACATGTAGACAGTTTAAATGCTGATGGTTGCCCCTCATGATCTATACTAAGGTTATGGTGTCTGCTGTGATGAGTGGCCTCTTGGCCACACCTTTAGATGAGGCCCCCAACAAGAAGCATTACATCACAAGGAAATAAATCAGCAGTTTTCTGGCCAGCCTGCCCTCAATATAGCCTAGTGAACCATAGCACACCCAACAACCTAGATGAAGATTTAACCTAGAAAGAAGCCTCTAAATTTATCTGACACCTTGAATGACAAGCCCCTGAAAGTCTTGTAAAGTTACTTCCTCTTTGGCTCTTGAAAGGACACTATTTCCAAGAGAATCTAAAAAGTTTCTCTGAAAATCCTGCCAATCCTTTCAATTTTTGGGGCAATCTGGCTTATACAATTAATGAGATATTTTTTACTGGCCTACCCCTTTCAAGCCCCCAACATTATCCCAACCTTGCTTCCCAACTGTGAAGGAAACTCTGATAAGTGTGGATTTCTTGCTGGCCTGGGCCCACCTGCTGAAAAGCAAGCTAGGTGAAGCCAATCAGGTTTTGCTAAAAATTTGTCTCAACCCACCCCAGATTTTCTGGCATCAGCTCCCAACAGCCAACTGACATCTCCCACCCAATTGGAGGCCACTCTGAAAATTTTCCAAAAACTTCCAGGCCCCTGACACAGGGCTGAAAACTTAAGTCTCCATCTAATCAGGGGGCTCCACCAGTTATGTTGGGTCTTCATGTGCTAGAGTAGTGTAAATTAGATCTGAGCTCAAATAGAAGTTGCGGGATAAATTTCTAGACCAAAATTAGAACTGAGAAAAGAGATGTACACTGAAGCTTTAAACCTACAAAGCTACAAAGGAAGAGAATAAAACAGGAAACAAAATGATGAAAAATACAGAAAACAATAGGTTTAAATGGACCACTGAAAAGAAATGGCTTTGAGATAAGGGATACAAAACCTTCAGGTCCTGTGTAGATACTTTCTTCAACCATGCCAAGATGGTGAAGGCCATGGCCTGAGAAGGGGGTATTTTTGACCCCAAAGTAGATTTCATCTATTAGGAAATGACTTTATTCACACTAGGAAAAACTATCTGAAAAAAAGTTTTCAGAGGGGAGGTGGGGTGGACTATAAATCAACTGAAAATATAAACTTGAATCTGATTGGCTGGCTGGATATTTTTACCTCTGTAAGATCTTGCCCAATAGGGTGCAAGATTATATACTATACCATGTAAGGTGTTTGGGATGAGATTTAAAAATTGCATGAAGGTAGGTACTGTTTCTAAAAGGACCTTTATGAGGCCTGCTAAAATTGTATAGTTTGACACAAAAGGTACCATTGAATCCACTAAACCTAAAAAACTATATAAAATAATATATTGAAAAAAGATTTATTTGTAACTAAAGTAATGTCTACGTTGGAATATTCCCTGTGGGAGTATCTTAACATGAAAGTGGAAAGGTTATCCCTCATATAAAAGAATGGCAACAACAAGCCAATTGCTTGTTGTTGGGCTATCTCCATTCTAATTATCCTAGCTATTAAAACACTAGAAAATTTAGAAGAAATGGAGATCAGATAAGAAATGTATTTACTATAACTTTAAAAGTTAATTTTGAAAGTTATGACTAAAAAGTTATAATTTCAAATTTAAAATATTTAAGATTGTGAAGTAGATCTAAAAGATTGAAGAGAAAATCCTGTAGATAGTGATTTGGGGAAACCCCACTTGGAATCTCAGCTTAGAATCTTACTCTTCTAAGGTTTTTTCATAGGAAAAATGAGAGGAGATCACAAAGGGGGATATGGAGATTTGAGGCTGGCTGAGTATGATAATCATGTGTTAATGACTGGATAAAACAGGGCTTTGTTATAAACAACCAAAATATCTGCACCTGCAGTGGCAGAAGAGATGTAGTTGCGTAAGCAGTCAAAGGAAAAAGAAAACATATTTACAATAAGATTTATAAATAAAATAAAATAGGGAAGATGCAACTGTGTGTGAAGATCAAAAAGCAAAAGGAATCAAGGAAGAATCTTGATTTAAATAAAACTAATAAATTCTAAATCAAACTTAAGTTTGAATTAAACTTACAGTTCTTCAAAGAGCCTGCCCTTTGGGGCAGGGCACAACAACCTCTTGGTTGGAGACCTCTGCCAAAGTGTCAATGTTGTCATAATTTGATATTTTGGGCAAGCAGCCAGTTGACTGCAAGCACTACTGGGTGGTGATATCTTGTAATCTTCAACACATATAAAGAAAAAATTAGGGAAATGAAGGGTAATTTCTTCACCCTCAACAGGGGCAGCTTTAATCCATTTTTTGTCAATGACTAAATTTAAATCATCTAATACTTTCAAAGGTTTTGCTGCTTTTCTTTTGTCATTCATTTTCTTCAGGCAATCTATCCCAGGCAAAAATGACACTACCATGACATCAAGTGGGAAACCCTCCCTTAAATGGCAAACAGACCCTCAATGGGTTCCTGATTATTGACTATTGAAAATCAAAGCTTACAACTTGCAACAGTTTTATTCTTTTGGCTATTGTTTTATAGTCCTTCATCTAAACTTGTTAGTAGAGATATTGGTTTTAATTACCCTTGACTTCTTTCCTTTTATTACAGCAAAATCTTTGAGTGGGCTAATATTAATGTTAACAGCTTCATTTACACTTACCTACCTATGCTTTTAAAAAGCAAAATAAGACTTGAATTTGAGTTTAAATTAGTATTATTTTTTTATTTTAAAATCAAACTATTCATTGTTTTTGCTCATTTTCAACCCCAGTTTTGATCACTTTACAGCTAAAGGCCTTGCTAAATTTACCAGCCCCACTAAAGCTCTAATTTTTATTAAGAATACCCCTGGTTACCTAACTTTATCTGATTTGACTGTTTCTGCTTGCACCAAAGGACTCTAAATTTCTTGGAGAATCTAAAAATGCTACTCCCTGTGATCAAATTTGACATCTTTTTACTGGCCCCCACTTTGCTGCTGATCTGGTCTGTGAGAGAAGGGAGATAAGCTAACTAAGATTGTCTCTTGTCCTGGGGGAGAGACCCACCAGAACACCATCCAGTGCAGGACTGGTATGGCCGCTCAAACAGGTGTTCAAAGAGAAGATGTGGGGGATAGTTGAAGGAAGTAGGAGTTCAATCCCATTGATACCTTTCCCCCAAGCAGCCAGGGGGTGTTCTTGGGAGCGTAATCAGGAAGCATGGGTGCATCTTGGGAAGTGAGGGAGAGTCTTCTTTTCAGGAGAAGAAGAAGAAGCAGGAGTGTCCTCTCCACAAGGAGACACAGGGTCTGGTCCAGGGGAGAACAAATCAATATTATCACAAGTGAGGCTTTTGAAAAAATTCTCCCCAGTGGTAAGAAGATTATGAGCTTGTCCAGGAAGGGTCCCAAGAAGATGTAAAAGCTGAATAGGTTTATCCCCCATGTGGTTGGCCAAAGAAGATACATGTCCACAGAGGTCTGGGGAGGTGTATCAAATCATAAGTAAAACAGGGGCCAATGTGATGACCACAAACTTAATTATAGGGAGCAGCATTTCTGAAACTACCAGAAAATTTGAGAGTCTTGGGAGTGACCAGAGAGGAGTTTTTTAAATGAAACCAAAAATTTAGAAGAATTTTTGAGGCTTTGGATGGAAAGAGAGGGCCCAGAAACCCTTCAGACACCTGCAGAACACAAAGGTAAGACTTTAACGCCAATATATATGAGTTTGGGGTTGAGATCAAGCAAAATCAGTAAAATGTCAAGCTTAAAGTAGGGATATATAATGAATTCAACATGAAAAGCCAGGTTAAAACTGAACTGCAAAAGCGTAAAGGATATGCCTTGACGGTAATACTAATATTAAGCTTAGAAGCTATGTGATTATAGAAGAAAGCCAAGAGAAGAAGACTAAGGTAAGAGAGGACTAGAATTTTACTAAAAATTCTTAGGCAAAGGAATCAAAGGGGACTCTAAACTTAAAAGTGGCTTGTAATTTCAAAATGAAACTTTATTGTATAAAATAGACATACAGGGATCCCAAGGGGACCTGCTTGATATTAAAGGTGTTGGTTTGACCTCCTAGGAGAAGGAGCGTCACAGGGGGCCTCCTGATTTTCCATAAGAGAAAAAAGTCCAGGATCTGAAACAGGGGGGTAAGAGTGTTTCTGACTAATTTCCTCAACTGGATTTGATTGACCAGGAGTTGTGGATGGAGCAGGGCAGCTCAGATCCAGATATTTGAAGTCATGAGAGTCATGTACATTAACTTGTTATAATCAGTTATTGCATATTAATTTAAAATGGAGGGAAGCCAAACCAACAAGTAGTCCAAATTAAACAAGGATTGTTGTGTTTGGCTCCTGGGGACAACATCCAGGAGGACACGGCAGGAAATCTTTATAACAAAAGATTTGAGGTTTGAAGCTAGCCTTGGGTTAGCCTTTAGGGCAAAATTAAGGGCACATACCTTAATTTCCTGGAATCCAAGAAGAGGAATTCCTTTTGTCAAAAAGGAAAGGAAAAATATTGAAGAATATTAAAGGCAACACAAATTTGGATAAACTTGTCTTTATTAGAAGAATTAATTCTACTTAAATAGTAGACAATGGTTGGTGATAACTCATTAGGTAGAAAGAGTGGTCAAGGGGGTCACGTTGGAGTGAAGTCATACCAGGATCAGACATTAAGTTGTCCACTTAGGGATTATGCAACAAAACAATTGCGCAATTGATTTATCTCAATCTGGTTTTAACAGTGTAATTACGTTAAAAACACCTTAATAATGGGTGTTCAAAGCGCCTTTTGCATGCACATCAAGTGTGAGCTTTACTTCCAAGGTTATAAATAGGACAAATTTTGTATTTGTAGCAGTATAGGGTGCTTTTTTCTACAAACAGTTAGTCAGGATCCTAACTATTAATACTATACCTGTAGATGGTATAGTGACAGCCTTTGGTAGGACAGAAGAATATAAAGATATAATAACAAAACCAGTATTTATTACTGTAAATTCAGAACCTGAACATAAAAATGCAGGATTTTCAAATCCTTGGTCCAAATTTCAAATCCCTTGAGCAGATAACTCAACTAACAAAAGACAAAACTCAGCAAACAAATGTGGGATACATGAATCAGAAATGCAGGATTCTTATGTACAATTTGAGATTTCCTATATTTCAAACAAATCATAGACATCATGTGAAAATTAATGAATCTGAAATTGCGGGATTGTCAAATCCAAGAACCAAGTTTCAAATCATAATTGCAATGAATTTGAAATAAATATAATTTATGGGCATCTCAAATAGGAAATCAAAGGATCTAGAGTGGATTTGTGATGATTCTTTTAGGAATCATAGGCATTCTCAAAAATTGCCCTATTCCATTTTAGGATGGCTAAAATTTAGATTGTAATGATCATAAACTTACCATATATAACAATAAAATTGGCTAAAATATACCCTCCTCTTATTGTGTTTAGTTTTTTAACAAAATATTATCATGTTGTCTTCCAACACCAACCAAATAAACAAGCTGTTCCCTGGCCTTGAAAAAATCATGCAGGGCTACATTGGGTCTCTAAACAGTGAAGCCTCTGTCTATGGCCACTCCTAACCCGCAGCCCCCCTGCAAGCACCACCCAGGAGTGTGTTCTTTCTCCTGTGTCCTCAGGCATGGCCCTGTTTGCCCATCACACACAGGCAGCTGCTAAACAAAATCACACAGCAACAATGGCATCTGGAGCCAGCCATTTGAGTCATGGGGTCACCCAGAGAGCCCCAAATCCCAAAATAGCTAATCAGATGGCACTGTCTGGTTCTCAAGATGGACATATCCCACCCCCAGCCAACCATCCTGCAATGCGCAGAAGAAAATTGATCACCCAGGAGATTGATCTCAAAATGGTCAAAAAACAAGGGATGCTTATGTCCCTTGGGAAAATTGTAGGCGCAATGAGTTTTGCAAAGTCTACTGTGGCTGAAACCCTGCAAGCCCATGTCAACTGTGGCCCCCTACCAAGAAGACCCCAACTGGTGCCCATTCTTCAACCAAAAGTGAAAAAGCCCACCCCCTCATGATGGCCATCATGGAGCGTGACCCGCGGATACCCCTGGTCCAGGTCTGTCTCCAGCTGGGACCTCACAGCATCTTCACCAACAAAAGAACAGTGAATTTGTGGATGCATGGAGTTGTGATTGCGGCCCAAATATTATCCAATCAGGTTCTTGGTGGCCCCATTTTGGTGGACACTGACCCCTATGATTGTACTGTCATCAATTTCATCAAAGAAAGGGCAATGAGGGCCCATAATGACATCATCTTCCTATTATACGCTAAGATCTTGGCCAGTATCCAAGACTTTGGAGAAAAGCGTATCCAGTCTGACGTGTACAAGCACGGCTCAATATTGTATTGTTTTGTTGGGGTTTTGTTGGCAGTTTCCCCATTGGGCTTCAATTATTACTTGGCAATATCAAACACCGCAGATGGGTATGCCTACCAGATGGAGCTCAAGGCCATGCTGGAGGAGCGGGCCACACAAAATACCGTGAACACAGTTGTACTTAGAGCTGAGATAGAGCAGCAGGAATGGGCAACCCAGGAAATCAGGGCTGCAGGGCATACCTGTTGGTCCTGACCCATCAACCACGCTAACATGCATCTTGCAGATGTATGTCTCTACAATTTTGGTTCTGCCCTCAGGCGCTTTAAGCCTGCCACCTACAACAAACTGTGCACCCAAATTGATAAGGGTTATGAGCTTTTCCCTTCTGTGTTTGTCCAGGAATTATTTGATCTCATCATCTTCTATGCAAGTGATAATGATAATTCAAGAAAGGACCCCTGCCTCCCCTCACGCCAGTCCATCTGTTTTTTCAAGCCCTCATATGTGATGGAAGAAGAATTTGAGCAATTGAAGCAAACTGCTCTTGCTGCCCCTTCCCAGTCAGCAAACCCTGCCTCCCCAACCCCCCATCAAGCCACCCTCATTCCAATCCTGAGTCCCAAGACACTACCAATCCCCCCACTATCTCTGATGCTGTCCCTTTCACAGGTGCAGATGAAGGCAATTTTCATTCCGCCCATTCCCTCCCATTCCTGTCCTTTGATTAGTAAATAAATCTTTTCTTTATGATAACTTATTAAAATTAATATCTCTCTTTCAATTCACAATTAATAATATTTTCTTTTTACATTATAAATGTTTCCCATAATCAATACAATGTTGTACATTTAATGTGGTAACATATAGTTAGTTCCATGGATATTTTCATCATCATTAATAAATTAAAGACAATAAATGTAAATATTGTATTAGAATATTGCAATTAGACGTCAACTCTTGATATTTTGATATTATATGCATAAGCAATTCATTTTTTAATAAAATTTATTGTAAACAAGGCCTTTTTATTGTAATTTATTTAAATTGACTGTGTTTATATTAGAGAGCCATTAACACTTAGCATAATATTGATGCATTGTACAATTTCAGTCTGCATATTTACCTATTTGTAATAATTATGTAAACTTTCCAGTTATATTTTGCAAGGTAATGATAATGGATTAATAAATTACTGTTTATTACCATTAATTGGCTGATTTTCTTTGCTGTGGAAATTGTGAATTTTCTGATATTTACGCACTAGTATCCAATTGGTTGGTTTCACATCCAATCACACAGGCAATAGGAAATCAAGTTGTCACCCCGACCACATCCGGTCTCAGGGTGACAACTTGATTTCCTATTGCCTGTATGATTGGACGTGAAACTAACCAATTGGATACTAGTGTGTAAATATCAGAAAATTCACAATTTCCACAGCAAAGAAAATCAGCCAATTAATGGTAATAAACAGTAATTTATTAATCCATTATCATTACCTTGCAAAATATAACTGGAAAGTTTACATAATTATTACAAATAGGTAAATATGCAGACTGAAATTGTACAATGCATCAATATTATGCTAAGTGTTAATGGCTCTCTAATATAAACACAGTCAATTTAAATAAATTACAATAAAAAAGGCCTTGTTTACAATAAATTTTATTAAAAAATGAATTGCTTATGCATATAATATCATAACATCAAGAGTTGATGTCTAATTGCTATATTCTAATGCAATATTTACATTTATGGTCTTTAATTTATTAATGATGATGAAAAATATTCACATGTTAAAGGTAGTACTATAAAAACTATTTTTTTGATGTAATTCAAACAAAATGTCAAATATCTATAACTTGATAAACAAATTAGAAGCACACCTGAAAAAGGTTGTTGAAATAGAAAAAAAATCAGTGAAATAGTAACAGGAAAGCTGGGTAACAAGGGCCAGCCACTAATCCAGTCAAAAGAAGATGCTCTGAATAAATTGGGAAAGATTATAGATGAAAAGACAAAGAAGCATTACTTAATCTACAGGGAACAATTTTATCAAGTCTGAAGCTCAACAACACGGCCTACAATTTGTGGGAGTTCTGGCAGGGGGCCAAAGAAAACAATAAGATCAAACTAATTGAAGGAACTGAAATTTAAAAGGAAATCAACACCAATGAAGAGAGGAAATAATCAAATAAAAACAGATGAAAACAAAACACAGTCAAGAAGCAGGAGCGCCTCAAAAAACAAAGAAAATTCAACTAATGAAAATCAAGAGGAAACACAAGTTGCAAGAATAATAAGAAAAATCAAACCCAGAAAAAAAATGAAGAGCAGCCAACACTCATGAAGTTTGCTGAAGGGGCGCCTGAGGCTGAGGGGACCACAGGGAAAACAATCAGTAAGTCTTTTTATATTTTATTTGTATTTACTTTAGTTATAACTAGGGATGGGGACAAGGTTGCAGAAGTGTCAGCTTTTATGATGAGTTGGTTCTACAGGGATTACCAATCACGGGTAGCCCCTATAAAACAAATAAATAAAAATCAAATAAATAAAATAGTACAAGATAACATCAATCAATATGCAACAAAAGACGCAATGAATAGAGAATTCAAAGCGCCAGAAGAAAGCTCAACCTGGTTCAAAGAAGCCTATGAAGTAGGCGCAAGTATCAACTTCAAAGGAATGATGGATATCCAAATAAATGTCAACATGAATTTCAACAAATATATATTTGAATGCCTTGAACGTTTTCCATTTTCAACTATAAACACATATAAAATAAACCTGAAAAAAAGTCAATTTCACGTTCCACAAGAAAACATCAAAGCCGCAATATTCAATAATTTAATGAAATCAATATCAAATCATACAGGCAATGCATTTTTAGTCAATAATATGAAACCTTTATTCATACTGTTTGCAGAGGCATGGGTTGTGGAGGCCTTCAAAATGCCCAACTCTCCTTTACTCAATTTTTCAAACACAGCCTATACAAATCAATTAGTTATAATCTACAAGAAATTCTGCTTATTTGCGGAAATCTATACCTCACAGCAACTGCATCTTGCTGTTTACCTCAGGGTATTACTACACTACATTATGAAGGCCAATGTGAAGAAGCTGGAGAACGTCCCCCTTCAAATGGATGTCTGTCAGCTGGCACTAGATAAAATGAAGACACCACAGGGCTACCAAAATGTAGAGCATGTCCTTTAAGACTGTTTTACGCTAGCTTTGTTGTACAGGTACACAGTACCTTCAGAGAACCAACTCCTTGTTAATTTTCTTTTAATATTGCCTCTTATAAGACGCTCAGCCACCACCGGGGTGTTGAGCGCCACCCCTCTAGCAATTGGCGCCAGAGTTGTCCACCACATACAGAAGATTATGTGATCCCAATTGGATGCATTAGCAGAAAATATAATTTCAGGGAATAATACCCTGGAATAATTGCATCCCCATTAGCAATTTGCATCCCCCTAATAAATCATCTTCCCTTGCAACTTGTCAGGATTTCTGGATATTGACTAACTAACAGATTCAACAAAATAACGCGGGCCAGCAGTTAATTGCTTTTAGGAATGTTTTCAACAAATTAATGCGGGCTGCGGGTTTGTGGAATCAATGAAGTCAAATGATCAAATCATATCCTGGCAATTGCAAAATCCCTATTTCCAATTAATAGTGAAACATGCAGATATTGTGCAATTAATTAGTCCACCTCAACTACCACCTCAAACATACTTCCTATAAATAATTACTATTCTTAAACTTTAATTAAATTCTAGAACAAGGGCCATCATATGGGCCATTATCTGAAACACTTCTAGAAGAACCTAAAATAGACTGGGCTGTCAGGCCAAACACTCTAAGACAAAAGGCTTTGAGCCTATTGTATTAGAGTAGCTCTGATTAAGTGAAGAATCATCTCCACCAACTAGTAGCCAGCCAGTCTAGCTAGCTACCTGGAACATGGTCCAGGTTCACAGCTACTCTGCTCAGATTGAGGGATAGTTGCACAGCTTCATAAAGAATACTGAGCTGTGGAAGTTGTCAAGAAAGCTTCTGTCACAAACTGCACACACTCAAGGTTGGGCCTGAGCTAACCCAGATAAACGCGGGCAGCTGGGCCAGCCTCAATATCAGCCTTCTAATAAAGAGATGATATTTCAAATCCTTTCCCTAGTTCAATTATAATCAAGTAGAGAGCAAAAGATCATACTGTTGCCATACAGTATTAAACCCTATAGTAAACTATGGGCACAATAACTTATGAACTTATATCCAGAAGTAGGAAGAACCGTCCCAAATCCTTTGGGCCTTGGGCCCTGTCAGACTTGCTACTTCTGATAACAACAAAATATTCCAGGCCAAAGGTTACGCCAAAGTCACAGGTTCTCTGTACTTTTCTAATGTTAGAAGACTTAGGATATCATCTGGCAGATGATAAAGTACCATGGTCCGCAATTTTCTGACACAACTTAAATTTTATTTTTTTAAATTTTTTTATTTTAATTATTAAAATTTTAATATCTAAGTTTTAATATTCCATATTTTAATTACTAAAATTTTAATATTAAATATTTCAATATTAAATAATTCACAATTAAATAAAAATATTTAAACTTTAATAGATAAATTTTAAGATTTATAATTTTACTTTTACTTTTACTTTTAATATTTTAAGATTGTTTTAAATTTTAATAGGTAAATTATAATAGTAATATATCTAAATATATTACAAGACATTAGTTATAGTTGTAACCATGTCAAATAATAAAAACTAAGTTAAAAATGTTTTTATTTACTAGCTTGTTGAGTACAGGTTCATTTATTACATAGATAAACAACAAGAATTGAATTTATCCACATCATGTGGCCTGCTCCACTATTGTTCTAAACAAGAGAATGTTTAGAACTCAAATTACCTTTCCCTTGTAATATGATTTGATAAATATATTTGATATGCTTGACTTGCGTCCTAAGTACTAATTAGTAAGCAATACATGAAAATCATTGGTTCCCGTGTTGTGTAGCTATAGTGGCACTGAAATAATAAGGATCAGATGATGACCTGCAAGGTCCAATTTGTGGCTTAAAAAAGTCAAAGTACCAACAAGGATTCACATTTGTTTAAATAAAATTAATCTATTTCTATCTTTTTTAATCTATTTTTTTGTTAGCACAACAGTCAATACAACATTTAGTGCATTATAATAAAAATATGTATCTCTATATCTAGTATAATTAATTTTACTTACCTTTTCTATGTATTCTTATATGTCTATAATACAATCAAATGTCACATCATTATATATAAATAATAACTTTTGAGTCCTAATAAAAACAAAATATGTTGCAACCAAGTTTCCAGACTTGCCTGCTAACATATCTTACAATACACAGGGGCTGCTTGATGAGCTGCCCCTTGACTTATCTAACGCTATGGGTTAATCTGATGGCAATATCAAATGGCAGGTACTTCATCCTAATTAGGAGCGCTGCCAATTTGACTTGCTGATTCATGCACAAATTATTCCTTGGCTTCAAACCTTACATGGAACTTCCCACTATGCCACCCCCTTGTGGCCTTGTGGCTTTCCTCATATAGTATATTAATCACAATGCTCTACAATAAACAATACCTTATTCTTATTATTCTGTCCTTTCTATTGGACTGTTGTCTTCCCCAATTCCAAATACTGAACCCTCATTGGTTCAGTTGCAACAGTAGTAGCAGCGGTAGGTTATTGGCCTACCTAAAACAAAATTCCCCTGAGAAAGGACAGAGTACAGGCTGTATGGCTACTCCCCAACAAGAGACCTTCCTGCCAATCCCCAAGGGGGACATTCCCAAGGGTTATGTCATATATCAAGACCAGTTCTCACCAGTGTGTACAATTGGCTCTGCCTTGGGCAGCGTGACGCCAGCGTCACCCCGCCCCAGTCAGACCTGTCCCAGTGCATGCTCAACCTTCAACTAGAATCCTTTGCTGGTGGAGTTGAGGAGGCCAACATTGTCAGTTGGCTCCAGTCTACTGAAACCCGCCTTCACATCTGCCAGGTTCCTGAGCCCATGTGGGTTGTCACTGCATCTGGGCGCCTCACGGGACCCGCTGCTGTGTGGTTCATCAACTGGGCCATCCAGGAACTTATGTTACCTGGGTGGCATTTTGAGACACCGCCAAGTCCTGTTAAAGTGAAACCTTCTCTCACATTGTTGTGGGAACTCCTCTTCTAGCAATCAAGCAAACTGGTTCCATCCCTGAGTACCTTGCTGCCTGGCAACAAGCCCTTGCTGCCGCCCCAGAAGCCGTGATCAACAGAAACACAATGCTACTCACTCTGATTGTCAATAGGTTAAACCCCCATATCTACAAGTGGGTTCCTGTAGGTCGCTGTACCTCCATTGATGACTGCTATAAAGCCATTGTGGAGGCTAACAACCAGGCCTCAATGGGCTTCCACCGTACCAGCAATGCTTCACCTCAACCACATACAACATCAGGCAATGGCCATAGTCAAGTAGGCCGCCGTCAACCACGTCAGCAGGATAATGGGGCCAAATGCCCCCGCAAGGGGGGAGCTCCAGCTAGCGCAGATTAAAGACCCAGGAAAAGCCTGGGGGTTGTAATGACAAGAGGCCTTACAACCTCATCTGACCCATCCTCTCAATCCCTGCTCGCAAAAAATCCCTGTGACTACAATGTTCACAAAGTTGAAACCCTGGACGTCTTTCAAGTCCACAGTGACAACCCCGTATTACAAGCAAGCCACTCCTCAAATAAAGTAACACACTTGTTCTATTCCTTCTGTTTCTGTGGGAACACCCACAAATTACTGGTAGATACCAGGGACAACCACACTATGGTGAACCAGGCGTTTGCTGACTCTCAACAATTAGACCAAGTGCCCAGCAGATTCAAAGCCGTACAAGTAGCTGGCTCCCGCATAGTGGCCATCACCCACGAGACGGTACCCTTCTCTGTGAGAATGGGAAACGTCCAGGTTAAGCTCTCTGGGCCAATCATGATAGGGCTCAGCCACAACGTGATTGCTGGTCTCAACTGGCTTCAACACAACTGCCCCTACATCAATTGGGATACCTCTGTCATCACCTTCAACAGAAATGGGGTGGGATTCCAGATTTACCCTGTGGAAATGAGCAAACTATTCCATGATACTGTTTTTTTCAGGATAACAGAGACAGGCTCATATGATTTCAAGGGGGAAAACTAGACTTCAGCCAATGCTCAGTCAAAGTTATCCGTGCTGAACCACCAGTAGTCCCTCCCTTGACATCTTCACCATCACCAGCGCTTGCGGCACTCCTTGAGGAGTACAATGATGTATTCAGTGAGACACTTGAATAACTACCTCCTCCCTGGGAGATCCAGCACGCTGTACAACTTCAAGGATTGTTACCCAAAGCACAACCATTATACTGTCTCACACCAAAGTAAGATGAAACCCTCCGCCAGCACCTTGTGGACGCGCTTGATAAGGGCTTCATTTGCCCCTTGCTCTCTCCATACAGGGCGGCGGTCTTCTTCATAGCCAAGAAGGACAGGTCCCTCCGCCTGTCACAGACTACCGCGCCCTAAATGAGGTGACAGTTAAAAAATACCCCCTGCCGCTAATTGACGGCCTGTTTGATACACTTGCAGGCGTGAAGATCTTTAGCAAGATCAATCTCACTGCAGGGTACAACCAGGTCCGCATTGCACCAGGGGATGAGGCAAAAACTGCCTTCTGCACACGCTACAGGTTGTTTGAGTGTTGTGTCATGAACTTTGGAATGACTAACGCTCCCTCCACCTTTGTCATGTTCATGAACAAAGCATTTGAGGAACTGATTGGGAAATGTGTAGTTGTGTAGCTTGACAACATTATTGTCTTCAGTCAAGATCAAACCACACACCTCCAACACCTCCGCGCTGTCCTTGACACCCTTTGGAAAAACCAGCTAAAAGCTAACCCCTCCAAATGCAATTTCCTCAAGTTGGAGCTACTATTCCTTGGGCACACCATCTCTGCTCAAGGGATAAAGCCCGGCCCTGCCAAGATCAAGGCAATCACCAGCATGCTGCCCCCCACTGATGTGGGCCAGGTGCTTACCTTCTTGGGCATGGTTGCCTATGTGCGCAAGTTTATCCCCAATTGCAGAGAGCTAATTTCACCTCTCACTGAGCTCCTCAATACCAAGCAGCGCTTCCATTGGACCCCCATCAGAGATCAAGCCTTTGAGACGTTGAAGCAAATGCTCACAACCGCATCAGTCCTGCAGTTCCCAATTGAAACCGACAGTACAAACTAGAGACCAATGCCTCTGACAGGGCCATAGGGGGCGTACTAAGGGTAGAAACTGACAATGGCGTCTTTCTCCCTGTGGCCTATGAGTCCAGTAAACTTACTGACTCAGAACAACACTATCCCATCCATGATAAAGAATTGGCAGCCATTGTACACTGCGTTGAGAAGTGGCGCTGTTATCTGGAAGGTGCTACCTTTCCATCCTGCGTTCTGACGGGCCACAAGTCACTTCAGTACTTCAACACACAGTCTCACCTGACACGCTGCCAAGCAGGATAGGTGGAGCGCCTATCCCCTTACCAGTTACGCATTGAGTACAAGCCTGGGAAGGAACTTGTCACGGCTGACGCTCTTTTGCAACTCTACGTAGTGTTCATCACTGGGGACAATGGTTTAGATCCAGATTGGCCCATGCTCTACCTCCGCCCTGAGGCAACCCGCTATAAGGGCCTTAACTTGGTCACCATCTCCAAGTTGAAGGACAACAAAAGTCAGTTCACCACCAATGCTGATAACGTCTGCCACCGGGCAGAGAAAGGTGAGAAGATGCCTTACATTCCCACCACGACAACAAGGGGACACAATATTGCACTACCACCAAACCCTGGGTCACATCAGAGGGCGTAACCTCTTTGAGATCATGAAATATAAGGTTTGGTGGCCGCACATGCATCAAGACATCTTGGACCTCCTCAAAACGTGCGTGTTGTGCAAAAAGAACACATCCAAACCTGCACCCCCCAAGTCTGTCCTGCCCATTGAGGCCATGGAACCCTTTGAGCAGTGGGCCCTCAATATTGTGGGGCCACTCCCCAAAGACAGACTGGGAAAGAAGTACATTATCACTGCCATTGACTACTTCACTTGTTGGCCAGTGGCCTGGGAAACAACCAACCACACCGCTACCACCATTACCCGCTTTATTGGCAAAGAGATTGTGGCCCGCTTTGGGCAACCAAAACGTCTCATCACAGATGGCAGTCCTGAACTAGTTGGGCATGTCATGAAAGCATACTGCGCCAAGAAAGCACTCCAACGTATATTTACAACTCCCTACCATCCTCAAGCCAATGGACGCGTGAAACGGTTAAATGGCTCACTGGTTCAACTGATTGCCAAGCCCTCACAAGAACACCCCAACACCGTGTGGACTGAACACCTGCCCACCTCTCTACTCATCCTTCAAGCAAGGATCAACAGGGGCACGGGGTTCAGCCCCAGCACCCTGGCCTTTGGGACACCTGACAGTCTGACAGGGTTTGAACAGGGAAAGCTACGGTCCAAGGTCCCCGACAAGCCTCCCCTAACAACAACCCCATCCCTGGATCAATGGCGTGCCAAGGCCTGGGAAATTGAACACAAGCAGATTGCAGGAGGGACAAAGTACCTCAAAGCTAGGTAAGCCGTAGGTGACCCCCTCTACATCCTCAAAATTAATTCTGCCAAGTTGGAACCCAATCACCTAGGGCCCTTCAAGATAGCTGCAGTCTATGACAATCACACCTACCAACTTGAGGATGCCCAAGGGAACACCAAGAAGCTTCACCATGATAGCTTGCGCCCCTGCTGCACCATCCCCACACAAAGGTTGTTTGTGCAGACCTTCCCAGACCTTCCGCAGACTTCAGTCCTGGTGTCTGAAAACAAGCAGGGGGCAAGGGGGGGTGTTGCAACCAAGTTTCCAGACTTTTCTGCTAATGTATCTTACAATAAACAGGGGCTGCTTGATGAGCTGCCCCTTGACGTATCTAACATTATGGGTTAATCTGATGGCAATATCAAATGGCGGGTACTTCATCCTAATTAGGAGCGCTGCCAATTCAACTTGCTTATTCCCGCACAAGTTATTCCTTGGCTTTGAACCTTACATGGAACTTCCCACTATGCCACTCCCTTGTGGCCTTGTGGCTTTCCCCATATAGTATATTAATCACAATATTCTACAATAAACAATACCTTATTCTTATTATTCTGTCCTTTCTATTGGACTTTTGTCTTCCCCAATTCCAAATACTGAACCCTCATTGGTTCAGTTGTAACAAATAAATAAAAATAAAAATAAATAAAACCCAGAGCGCCCATTTATCTGATTGGCTCAGAGGCCAGGGCTTTGAGGAGGAAGGATACTGAGTGCTTGTAAAAAGCTGCCACCACATCAGGTGGATCTCAAATTGACTGACCTCAAGGAGGTTGAAGAGATTCTTGGTGTTCTGAGGGAGGCCTTTCTTCACCTTATTTTTGATCCACCCAAAATCCTCCTCAATTGGATTCAGGAATAGGGAATATGGCGGGAGGAAGAGAAGTCTCATTGGACAATTGGTAAGCTGGTGGCTGGAGGTGTGGCTGTTTTTATCAATGGGGGGAATTTGGACACAACCAGATCCACTTTGTGGAGCACAACATTATCCACACAATAATGTTAGTTGTACTGTCATAATTGATCCTTAGATACTCCTTGACAGTTTGGAGAAAATCAAGAATTGTCCTGCTGTTATGGGAGCTTTTAATCATCTGGTATTGATCTAAACTGCGAGGACCCAGAAGAGCAACCATCAAATATGTCTGGGAACAGACAGCTGCATAATGGGCTACACCGTCCTTGGACCCCTTCTTGACCCACCCATGCCTAGACCTGAGTGAGGAGGAAAACAACAATTTGTTGATGTAGAAGCACTGGACATTCCCAGTCTTCTTTAGGGCCATATATGTCTCAGCATAAATGTGTCAATCCTTGATGGTCTTCTCATTGTATCTGTTGTATGGAAAATCTCTGAGAACCTTCCACAAGAAGCCCAATTTGACCATTGCTTTGTATATGAGGGTTTTAGAAACAGAAAGCCCAAACTCTGTGGCAAGCATTGATTGAACAGCAAGTGAGTCCAGGTGACAATCCTTGGTAACCCACTGCTTGATTTCCTTGAGATGAGTGGGTTGAAGTAGGCTGGGCTGCTGCTTAGTCTTGGCAGATTTTGCAATTTGCCTAGTGTTGCCATAGTTGGTGTTGATGTTGGCAATGTATCTGGCTGTGATACCAAATCAGGACGCAGTATCCCAAACCGCCATTCCCCTGTTCAAGCAGTTGAGGAGAGCTTCACACTCACTATCTGTCAACAGACGCCAGTCCTTGGCAGGTATTGCGGCATCCTGGCTAGCAGACTCAACACAAGGGATGGAGACCTTTGTGTAGTTGGTGGGATCACACTTGGTTGCGCTGGTGCTGTCAATGGTGGCATACAATATAGGTGCATATGGCTCTTTGGTGGTAGTCAATGGCTCATATGATGTATCAAAGATGTGGGGGCAGGAAGTAGCAACTCTTGGATCAAGAGTGAGGAGCCAGGTGATAACTGGGTACACAGTGGAAGTGTATGTAACCTCATTATTCCTGATGACCTTTGTATAGAAGACTTTTGTGGCAGGCCTTGAGAGCGGCTTCTGTCTTGGATCTAGGCTACTGTTCCTGGCTTGAGATGCAGGGGGTGGTTGACTGGCAATGACACCTTGGGAGGCCTGTGTGTCGGCATGAATCCCCTTGAGTTAGGTTCTGGGTCTGTTCTTGGACCCTCTGGGACGCCCTCGTGGACAGGCTGCCCTGCAGGCTGGCGTAGGAGCTGGTTGAGAATGCAATTGATGGTCCATAAAAACAAAATAAAAAATAATTTTTAGATTAAATATGTATTTATTTGGATTTATTGGCTTAGTTGTGGGTAGTTTTTTCTCTTGATTTAGCCTTGAATAGTAACAGAATTTCTATATCCGTAATTTGAAGTGTATAATATTGTATCCTTTCCAGTTTTGGATGATTTTAAAGTTTAATCACTTTTTATGTCTAAACATAGTTATTTCTTGAATTTTTAGTTTGATTTTAGTCATAGTGGAGCTTCTTGATTTGGGTTGGTGTTTCCTAGTGTACTTAATATACATTCAATTTGGATTCCAGCTCCTGCAATCAATATCTGAGTTTACTAGTGGCATTCAAAAGTGATTTGAAATTTGGTTCATGGATTTGACAATCCCGCAATTCCAAAAAACATAGTAAACGTAATGAAAATGTATGATGGATTTGAACGCTTCAAAATCAATTCCAGTTAATTCATTTTGTCCATTGGAAATATGCAGTTTGACTTGAACTATGCAAAGTGTCTATGAGTTCCTGCATTTTCAAATATTCAAATAAATACTCAAAAAATCAATTTAATTAAAAAAGGCCATCCCACAAAAGTGATTCAAAATTTGGACCAAGGATTTGACAATCCCACATTTTTACGTTTAGGTTCTGAATTTACAGCATGATAGTGCTGAAGTTATATAGTAAAGGTGGGGGAATTTTTACCAGGGGAATGATGGCACAGACAGAAGGACTTTATCTAAAGGAGTCTAGTGGAGAAGTACAGTAGAAAGAGCTGCGCAAGAGAACAACTGGTTTCAAGCGCCTTGCCTAATGGAGGCAATTGGCAATGTCTACATTGTCCTATTTATAACCCCAGAAGTAAATCCTGGATCTGGTTTGCATTTTGAAAGGCACTTTAGATACCCATTTATAAGGCGGTTTTAACATAATTAACCCTGTTAAAACTAGGCTGAGATAAATCAATTGTGCAATTGTTTTGTTGCTCAATCCCTAATAGACAACTTAATGTCTAATCCATTCAGGATTTGCAACATTTCTCTCCACTGGATTAGACAACAGGCTTAAAAATAGCTTGGCGCACAAGATGGTGGCTATGGTGAACAGTCACTCTAGAAGAGTTCCAAGAAGAGCCTTGAAGAAGGTGCAAGTGGTAATTCCAAAGAGGCGCAAACATACAAGGCCAGTGGAGGTGGGGAAGGCAACAGAGAAGCAAGTAGTCCTGTATGATGTGGACAGCAGCTATCTGGACTTGGGGGTTTAGCTAGATTATTTACTGGTGCCTCAGCTGGTCTTAATGGGGACAGACCCATTATTTGCTGCATTGTTCCTAGCCCTGAGCAAGCCCAGGGAGGAGACAGGAACTGGGTTGAAAAAGGTTAACAGTATCCAATGGCAGTTCTCCATTCAAGCGGAGGAATAATACTTGGAGGCTCAGTTGAAGGGTTTCTAATTTGAGGGCCAAGTCTCTCAGTCTTGCAACGTGGACAGTGTCCAGCATAGTGAAAACAGTTCTTTGCGCTTGGGCAACACCTGGGATTACAGAGGCTCAACCAGTCAGTTGGAAAACCTCTGACAACTTTGAGCAGAGTCTTTGACAAGCCTTCCACAAAGTGCTGAAGTTGTACACAGTGGGGGGGGGTACTGCTCATCTGGTACCAATGGCAATGACTGGCAACCTTGTTCTTTGAAGGACCAACCACTGTGATACCAAGCAGGAGGAGACCATGTGGGTCTTCCTTGAGCGGGCCTTGTCTGTTTTCTATGGGGTGGGTGGCCAGGTCCCTGTAGAGTATGCCCTTTGTAAGATTCTCCTGTGTGACTGTATCTTCTTGGGGGTCACCTTTCCTGTGAACATTGGGGTCAATTGTGTGTCTTTTTTGATGGGGGTTTGTTGCCCAATCCTTGGTCATTGGCTTTGCAGATCTGAAGGTAACCAGCTGTGTTTCTTGGCTACCATTCAGGTGATAGAACAGGTAATGCAGTATTAAAAGAGTCTTGTCAGTCTCCAATAAACACTTTTTTCTTTCATTTTTATTCCACATACTTTGGTGCATCACTATTGCAAACAGGACAATAACCCATGGATTTTTCTAATTAGGCTTTTGTTTTTTTGGGTTATTGTCCTCATTGGGGCTTACTCTTGGTCACTAGGAGCAGCACACATATACTGAGCGTGTACTCTAGTGATCAATTGCCCATAATGAGGCTCCTTAAGGGTGTAAGAGTCAGGGCTAGTCTTCTGGATAACTTGAACTGGGCCTTGCCAAATACAGGCAAGTTTGGATTTGCGGCTGTAACCTCTATTGTGAAGAAGTAGACTGAGTCTCCTACCAGGTAAGTGGGTAAGGAGGAGCGTTTGGATGCAGCTTGTTATAGGTCCTGAAACTTATGGTTTAAGTTTATAGTATAGGCCTCTGATTGCAAGAAAGTAAGAGTTTGAACCAGCTTGTTGAGGTACACCTCTGGGGACACAGCCAGGCTGGGCTTTACCAAGGAATATAGTAAAGGGGGAAGTCCTGGTTGCCAGCCATAGAGCAGTTGGAAGGGCAGCTTGCCAGTGGCACAATGGTACACAATGTTATATGCAAGGGTGGCCGCAGGCAGGAAGGTATCCCATTCAGTCTCATGTTGGTGACTGAGCTTCTGGAGTATCTGGACCAGCTCCCATTAGTGCGCTCTAACATGCCATTTGTCTGTGGGTGATAAGGGGCGGATAGTGTCCCACAAATTCCCATCAGTTGGTTGAGGCGGGGGATGATGTAACTGGTGAAATTGGTACCATTGTCTGTCAGCAGAATCTGGGGGCAACCATGTTTGTATATGATATTCTCCAAGATGAACGTGGCTGTCACCAGTGCTGATTGGTTGGGAATTGCCTTGGCCTCTGCCCATTTATTCAGATGATCAACAGCCACAATAATGAACTTGTTGCAACTGTTGATAACTGCCAAGGGCCCCACTACATCAATGGCTACAGTGTGGAAGGCAAACCCAGGGCGTACAAGTCTGTGTTGGAACTTGACAACCTTAGGTCTCTCAATGTTGCAGTCATGACAGTTGGCTAGTGTATCTACTATGTCAGTGTGCATTCCTTCCCAGAAGCAGTGCTGCTGTAGCAGAGCTAACGTCTTCTGTATGCCATCATGGCCAGTAGTCTTGAAAGCAGCCACCACTGAGTCCATGCATAGGGATGGGCGTATGTAGGGTAGCTAAGAGTCTCCACAAAGCTTCAGGAGTTGTTCCTTAGAGACCTTGATATCAACAGTTAGCTTCTTTAGAGATATCTGTATCTCTACTGGATCCTCCCCCCACAAAGAAGGATCCTCCATAGGCTTGTCATAGAGAATGTCAGCCATGTGGGATCCTAAGGCAACAGTGGGAAGGCGGGAGACAGTCAGCATTCTGATGGGCTGCCCCAGCTTGATGAATGATTTTGTAGTCATAAGCCTGAAGTTTAATGGCCCAACGCGCCAGACGTCCTTCAGGGTCCTTGAGGGTCTTCAGACATTGCAAGGAGGCATGGTCTGTTACAACCGTGAAATGTACCCCCATGGAGATACAATCTGAATTGTTGATGGGAGTATATCACAGCCAGACACTTGCATTTGGTGACAGTGTAGCTTCTCTCATGAACATTAAGCGTGCGCAAGCAGTATCCAACAGGATGCTTGAGTCCTTCAGAGTTCAGTTAGGAGAAGACGCCCCCAATTCAGTCAGGATAGCATCTGCATGAACCACAAACGGCTTGGCAAAGTAAGGGTAGGCTAGTATGGGGGCGGAAGTCAGTATTCCCTTGAGAGCGTTGAATGCTGATTGGCATGCCGGTGTAAGGGATTCCATACCTTACACAAATATAATACCAAACTTAAGGACTCTGGGTGGAATTTAAGAACCAGAAACTGCATTTTTAAATGTAAATTTAAAAAATAAGAATAGTAACAAAACAATTAATTAAATTGTTTTAAAAACACATTTGAAATTGATAAATGAATGTGTTTTAATCAAAAACAAACGCAAAAACAAAAGCAAGCGTAAAAGCCAAGAACAACATATAAATTCTACTTCAAACTTGGAATTTAAGGTTTTGTGCAACAATTACAATAATAATAATAACAATTCAACACATAATATTGGCTCTGATAATTACAAAAAAGCCAATCAATATAAATTTGAATGCAAAAACTGTCCAAACCAGATATTCAGGGACCTAGGAAGCCATTCAAACCCAATGAACCACCCAAGCCAAAGAAATACTGCTCATCCATCCCCAGATATCATCCCCAATCATAGTAAGGTACAATACTACAATGCAATGTCCCAACCTGCCTCTTCTTGCATTGCAGGCTGCAGCCTTCTGCAGTCCTGCAAGGCAATACTTCTCAAATCACTTGTGCAGGTCCACCTGGTAACCACAATGTTCCCTTTCTCACTTGAGGTCAGTATTTAGACTGACAAATTCTTCCCTTCCAAATTGCTCCAACAATTTCTTTTATTTCTATCAATCAATAAATCTATTTTTTCAACAAACTCCTAAAAACTTGATTAGTAGATTTTAAAAGGCTCCACACTCCAAACAGTATAAAGCTCATTTTCCTTATATGGGCTTTTTGAGTGTTAATCAGTTATGGGCAAGCCAATGTGAACTTTGAAACCCCCAAACCAACTCCTAATGATAAATCAGAAGACTCAATTTGATATTGTTTCAGACCACATTACTGCCATGCCCCTTAAGTAAAAAAATCTCACAATTCCCACCTATTATCCACCCCAAGGCCTCCTGGTTGGTCTTGGGGTACACCAGCGTCTATTATCTCTTAAACAACTTCACTCCCTTCTTAGAAGTTTCTGCTTACTTGGTCACCTTCTTACATGTTAATGATAGGGATTCCAGTTGGGTCCACTCTAGTCAAATTTAACTTGGGAGCTCTTCTTCATTTGATTGGAGAGAGACTTCCCAATGAGTTAATCCCTGACACCTGGGCTCCAGAAGAATTCCTTATCAGCTCAGAGAAGCTGAAAAAAGGGGTCGCCCAGGGATGCAAAGCTGGGGATAAAGCGGGGATAGTACCCAATCATCCCAAGGAAGACTTGCATGTTCCACTTATTGGCCAGGCTCTGTGTCTTTTCAATAGCTTCCATCTTTAGAGGTACAGGCCAGAGTCCATCTTGACTAATGATGAACCCCAAGAACTACAGGTGCTCCTTGAAGAAGTTGCACTTGTGTGGCTTTAGCTTGAGATTAGCTGCAAGTAACCTCTGAAAGACTTCCTCCAAGTGCTACAGATGATCATTAAAGGTCTGGGAGAACACATTAATGTCATCCAGATAAACCAGAACACTAGTGAGTTTGAGTTTGCCCATCACCGCATCCATAGCCCATTGGAAGATAACCAGAGCATTGGACAGACCTTGGGGCATCCTTGTGGGTTGGAATAGCCCTTGGTCAGTGATGATGGCACATTTCTCTTGATTGGTGGGGGGTAGGTTAATCTGCCAGTAACCGCTGATAAGATCCATGACACTGAAGAACTTGGCACTACCCAGGAGGTCTAAGGTGCTGTTAATGTGAGGGAGGGGGTATGAATCCTTCTTGGTAACAGCATTCAGTTGGCAGTAGTCAATCACCACATGGTTGCTGCCATCCTTCTTTTTGACAATCAAGAGAGGGGAAGCCCAAGGGCTTTTACTGGGAATCAGTAAGCCATATACCAATAATTTCTGGATCTCCTTGTTGGCTACGGCATGATTAGCTTGACTACACTGTATAGGTCTGGAGCAGATGGGTGGACTTCATTGGGTGTTAATATGGTGGGCAACGTTGGCGGCCTTGCCCAGATCATAATCATCCTTGGCAAACACATCCTTATACTCAGCAAATAGATCCATGGATTGATCCTTTTTCTCTTCAGAGAGGCCAGACAGGGAGTTGCAACTTATGACTGATAGCACCAGTGGTTGTTTGCAGGGTAGGCCCAGCTCCAAGAAGTCTGCAAAGGGGGCAGCCTCCTACAGGTTGTCATACTCTTCTAGTTGTATATAAGCCAGAAGCTGGTGTTTGGAAACAACCCTTGCTTCACAACTTATGTTGGCCAAGAGTATGAGTACTTCCTTCTCACTTAGCATGAGGATGCTTGGTGCAACCCATGGTTCTAGTCTGGAGGCATTAGGGATACCAAAGATTTCTTCATGAGTTCCAGCCAGTAGAGCCAGCAAGAGGCCTGTATTGTGAATAACCTGAGAGCCAAGTGGGATAGTCACATTACAGGAGGTGTAGACTGGGATTTCTTTAGCTTTCCCAACCAAGAGAGGTAACACTTTGACCTTCTTACTACGCAGTGTATAGGTAAATGGCAGTTCTCCATCTGTGTACTCTAGGTTGATGTAGTGCAGATGGCGTAAGGGCAGGTTAGAAGGGCGGTTACCATGGTAGAACATGGGTATAGAGTGGCATAAAATCCCAAAGGTATGGTCTCCATAGTTGGTCACAGTGCCATACTGGACCATGAAGCTAGTACCAATAAGAATGTTGTAGCTGTTGTTTTCTAGGACTATAGCACAAGCAGTGACCATTAGCTTCCCAAAGCAAAGAGGTAAAGAAGAATAGGCCCCTTTTGCTCTAGTGGTCAGTGGCCCAGCAGTACTAAACTCTTTATGAAAGGCTAAGTCTGGTTTCAGCTTAAGCTTCTTGGCTAGCCGTGAGGATATAATGTTCCCAGGAGCACCTGTATCTAGTATGGCCCAAACATGGGCTTTGTTCACTACCAGATCAACATAGGTATAATCCTGGTGGTCCTCTCTGATCTCCACAATCTTGGAGACTTGGTGTACTCTCAGTAACTTGAAATTCTCCAGGAAGGTAGCCATGGCAGCTCCTACAGCTGGGCTTGCTTCCTTGAGGGATTCTAGCGTTGCAAAGACGTGTACTGTACGGAATAGCTTAGCCAGTTGTTTAGTGCTGTCCTCCTAATGGGTGACTTCAACACCTGGTTGAGCCAGTTGTTTGGCATAGGATAATGATACTGTTCTCTGAGCTATTTGAGGGATAACCACCTCAGGGCACATTGTAGTCCAATGGGTTCAAGTGTTAACAGTGAGGACTCAATGTAGGAGGTCCTCTTGAACTCCTTCAGATTCAGCATCCTCGTGTATTGGTTGGGGGTTGAAGTCAATCAGAGAGGGTTCATCCTTGGGGTTGGCCTCAGAGGATGATGAAGCTGCAGGCCTCTGAGAAGGTTTTTTAGGCAGTGGTATGGGGGAGATGAGGGTGTCAAAATTACAAAGGCAGCCAAGGATTTTGCCTTGTCCTGGCTGCTTAGTAGTTTTTGACTATTCCTCACTGTCCTCCTCAATATCAGTGTCCTTGGCGTAGTCCTCTTCAGCGTCTTCCATGCCTACATAGTGGACCTTTTGGCGGGGGTTCTTACATTCCCAAGAGAAGTGGCCAGCCATACCACATTTGAAGCAAGTACAGGGAGCGTTGTTGGCTGGAGCGGGACCAACCTTGTTGGAAGGCTTGGGCATCTCCACAGCCACACAGGTCTATACTCAACTTGCTGGCGGGGACAGCCTTTGGGGAGAGGGACCTCAAACTCATTCTTGTAGGTACTTAGGAGGCAAATCAGGTCTGGCACAGTGCAAGCGTTGTAAATACCTGACTTAAGAGCCAGAGATAGCTCCCGGTTGACCCGTACAGCATTGAGGGGTTCTGACTGCACGTCAATAAACTGCACAGTGCTCATAGATGACAGGGTTTGAGCTTCAAGGTAGAATCTAGAAATGAAGTCTTATAGAGTCTCCCCCACCTTTAACTTGGTGTCAGCAAAGTCCATCTTGCAACCAAGAAGGGCTTTTTGGCTACCAAGTTCTTCCATCAGAGCTCTGGAAATGTTGGCAAAAGTTCAGTTATTCTCAGGGAGACACAGCAAAATAATGGTTTGAGTCTCAGCATCCAGAAAGTTGAGATTGTGGAGTCCCTCATGGTATTGTCTGCACCATACATGGAGTTCTGGTATAGGCATAAGAACATGGCCACATTACTCTTGCGGTCAAACTTGGGTAAATTGACAGGCTTGAAGTTGTTGGAGCCATGTTGGAGGGGAGCAGGCGTGATCCTCACTGGGGAGCAGGTGAGACAGGAACAGCTGAGGGTAGAGGCAGCAAACCTAGCCTCAGAGGCGCGTCAACAATTTTTCTCTTGTTGCAGCTTACGTTCACTTTCTCTGTCCTGAGCAGCCCCAGAAGCTTCAGGGGTGGCCAAGGTATCATCCTCAGACTCCAAAAATGGTTCTAGTACTTGTACAGCGTTAGGGGCCAACCAAGGGAGGTCATCATTGCTTCCATAGCTATGATAGAGCTTGGGGCTGGAGGACCTTTGTGGACTGTGAAGACTCTTAAAGTGGAGGGACATAGCCTGTAAGTTGACGGCCATAATATTACTGTCCATCCTATTCAATTGGCTCTGGAAGGCGCCCAGAAGCAGTTGCTGCTTGTCCAGTTCATCTTGATAGACCTTGTTCTCTTGGCAGGTGATATCAAAGTTGTCTTCCAGAGAAGTAATGCGCTTCTCATGACTGGCAAGCTCAGCTTAGAGAAAGGCTATCACCTCCTTGTCCTTCCTGGCTTGAGTCTGGTTAGCAGCTCTATCATGTGATTATCAAATTTCAATACAATCCTGGAGCTCTGACACAGTGTTATAGCCATCAAATAGAAAAGCAAGATCAGCGCTTTTTTGGACTAGTTCCGCCTGCATCTTCTTGTATTTATCAAAGAGTCCAAGGACGTCACAGCCAAGAAGGTGGCTGGAGGGGGAGTTGTCCATAGTGGCAGGCGTGGGGTTGAATGAGGAAATGGTGGCAAGGCGGCAGCTCAAAACTTCCACCTCACAAGTCAGGCTTTGAACAATGGGGCCAGTCTCAAGCACATGGTTTGTAACCACACTAATCCAATTGGCATCTACACCCTGATGGGTGAGGGTCTGTACCACATGCACTAGGACTGGTTTAGCTATTCCTCTCCTGATGGCTTTAACCCAGTGAAGCATAGTATTCTGGGTGTTGGTAACTTCAGCAAGGTACTAGTTAACGGTAGTAAAAGTGTTTCCAAGCTCAGAGTAAAGGACCTGGAGGAACGTCTGTTGGTTGGATACCAGTATCCCCTGAGCATGCACTAGGCTTTGGATACAACCCAGGTGCATTTGGTTGTGGCATACAGCAGGATGGGCAAACTGTTGTAAATAGTCCTTGATATTTTTGAAAATGCATAGGTCACGTCAGAGAATAGTCAGGGTTGACCTGGGAGAGGTTCTGCAAACAAACCAAGGAGTTTTTGGCAGAAGGTTGCTGTATATCCAGATGCTCAGAGCAAGAAATATTGCCAGAAGCACCAGAGTCTATGGGATGGATGGCACTACGGATGGCGTCCTTGGAGGGGGAAGAGTTGGCATCCATTTCCAAAGGGGCAGGGGCTTGTAAGATCAGTGGTTGACCAAAAACAATTACTTGGGGACATTGGTATTCTGGCATGAAATGACTGAGGGTGGGCAGGCCATAGGGAGCGCCTGCTCTTTACCCGGCATGGGCATTGGCAGCAGTAAAGGTCAGTGCCTGGTGATAGGGTGAAGCAGTGGCAGAAGACTCAGCCAGGGGCATTTCTCCCTCCTCATAGACAGAACCGCAGGGGTGGTGGCTGGTGGTATGGTAAGACATGAGCACCAATGTTGTATTTGTAGCAGTATAGGGTGCTATTTTCTAAAAAAGTTAGTCAGGATCCTATCTCTTAATACTATACCTGTAGATGATATAGTGACAGCCTTTGGTAGGACAGAAGAATATAAGAATATAATAACAAAACTGGTATTTATTATGATAGTGCTGCAGTTATATAGCAAAGATGGGGGAGTTTCCATCAGGGGAATGGTGGCACAGACAGAAGGACTTTCCTAAAGGAGGAGAGTGAAGAGGTACAGTAGAAAGAGCTTTGCAAGAAAACAACTGGTTTCAAGCGCCTTGCCTAATGGAGGTAATTGGCAATATCTATGTTGTCCTATTTATAGCCTCAGAAGTAAAGCCCACACCTGTTACACATTCAAAAGGCGCTTCAAATACCCGTTTTTAAGGCGTTTTTAACATAATTGACCCTGTTAAAACTAGTTTGAGATAAAGCAATTTCTCAATTGTTTTGTTGCTCAATCCCTAAGTGAACAATTTAATTTCTAATCCATTCAGGATCTTCAACAACTGTGATAAAAAATTGGATCGAAATGGCCCAAAATGCCTAAAGTGCTGTCCTGGTGGTTGATGATAGTTCTTTAGGTGGCCATGAAACTGGTACAAATAAAAATGTTGTAGCTTTCATTTTAAAAAACTATTGCCGGTGCAGTCACCATCAACGTACCAAAGCAAAGCAGTAAGGAGGAATAGACACCCAATGCCTTTTTTCTGTCAGGGCCTGCAGTACCAAACTCCTTGTTTAAGTCCAGGTCAGGCACAAGCTTCAGCTTCTTCACTAATCTTGTTATCATAATGTTTCCAGGAGCTCCAGAGTCCAAAATTGCTCTTACTCTGAGTTTGTGGACCATCAGCTCAATATAAGTGCAGTTGTGTTGTTCTCTGTTTTTGGGATATGTAATCTTGATAACCTTGTGAATGTCTAGGCCTTTGAACTGAGAGAGGAATGCCTCCAGCGCATTTGTAAGCTCAGGCTTCAGAGATTTTAAGGTATCTAAGTTTGTGGAGACTTGAACCAACCCCAATAGCTGAGTATTGTGAAGTCATTGGTTGTAAACTAGCTGTCACTGTAATCACACATTGATCCATTTAGCTTGGTGAACTAGAGTACAATGATACTTTTGTTCTGGATGATAATTAATGCAACTGATCAACTAAGTTGCACTCTGAGTTTATATTAACTAACAATCATCCAATCATTATGTTAATATGGGGCTAAGTAATAGAGGAAACTGGGCTGTAGATAAAGGATCCTGGCGCTCTGTGGCACTTGTTAATCCCTTTCCTACTATAAATCTCTTCTTGACTTATTAAATAAAGATCAATTTACATAACTTATAACTTATTATGCACATTAGGCTAAAGAACTTATCTTAGCTTAGTCTTTAATAACAACTAAGGTCATATTTGATTTAAGTAAAAACAGCTATCAACCACCTGACAGCTGAAGCTACGTCATTTGGTGCTCACTCTAGCATGCATCTGTCCAATGGTACTTGTTGCTCTGCTGGGGACTCGTCTTTTGTGCGGGAAGGTGATGGAGATAATCTTCTCCATGCCTTCCTTTGCCATCTCTTAGGACCACCATGATGGGCTTTTCATGGAGATCAATTGCCTTGCTAGAACAAGGGATGGTCTGCCTAATGAATTTGTGGCTTTTGGTCAGTTTATGACTGATGTACAGAATCCCCGGTTAATAGAGGATCAGTCCTCTCTGCACCTCAATGTCCCAGTGCCACTTGAAGTGGACAGAAACGCAGAGCCTACCCAGCAGCAGATGGAGCAAGTCATCAGTAGCATGGACTGTGGTGCGTACCAAAATGGGGAAGCACACAAGAAGCTTGCTGTACTGCCATCTTACGGCATATTAGCTAAAGAGAAGTTCCGTAAGTTTACAGGAATAACTCCTAACCAGCTTTAGTTGCAGATGAAAATAATTGAACAAGCCAAGGAGTATATCCATAGCTTTACATATCCTGCCATTTGCCACAACCAGACTCACTTGGGCTATCAACTGTCCCTTATCTTGCATCAGGGAAACTTGATAAACAATCAACAGGCTTTTCTCCGTTGCCTGTACAATGAACTTACGGGCTCCATGACCAACATCAGTCATCAACTAAACAGCTTGTCTGGCCACCAAAACTTCACTGCAAATTGGTCAGCACAGCTGGAGGAACACCTGACAAACTACGTGGTCACAATGGTTGGTACCATGCTTGAACACAAAGGGATGGACAACAATTGGATTAGCACAGTCACTCACCACATAAAGGGGCAGAAGCCACCTTCTGCTATCTATGCAGTGAGGTTGAGTTGCTCTGCCGCTTTTTAATAATGATTGAGGATGGGGTTTCTTCCAAAGATAACAAGGAAGCCACTGCCATTGTCCAGCAGGACATGGAGGAGCTTTCCAAAAAAGTCAGTGAGATTGACAAGGGCTTTTGTCAATCCCTTTCTGACTGCAACCATTTCAACATGGAATTTCCAAAGTTTTCAAAAATTATTGACCACAAACACAGCTGCACAGAAGAAAATTATGATAATCTGGAAAGATTAAGTAATAGTCATTGGGCTATGCAAGAAAAAAACAATGTGTTGTTCAAAAAACAGGAATCACATATTGAGAAGCTTGAAGACAAACTGCACGTAGCAAATTGTACAATAAAAGACCTGGCTCAAGAAGTACAATCACAATGTAGCAATATTCTGCACCTATAAGGGCAAGTAGAGCAGCTACTTCAGGTGTACGCCAGACAGACTGTGTTGGAACCAGGACCACAGTCAACCACAAGAAGAATTCAAAGTGTCTTGTCCACCACCAGCCAGGCAATGTCAGAAGACTGTTGCTCCTTCCATAGCTATGAGAGCAATGAAGACAACATAGGCTGTGCAATGAGGAAGGTCTATGTAGCAGAACCGGTTCTGGATAGCAGCAAAACACTTCTTCCTGGGGCCACTGCTTTAACTTCCAGGACCAGCAACAACACCAGAGATACAGCTTCTGAATCACAATTCTGAGCCTCAAACCAGAGAAATACCTCACCTCCACCCAGAAGAAGCTATAATTTTAGCACTTCTTCTGTTAACCAGAACTTTTAGCCAACAAATCTTCCAAAGTTTGACAAAAATTGCTGATGTCTACATGTTCCTTTGGTTATATAACAACTCTATGTATGGGGCAGATGACACCATGAAGAATGCGGCCATTTTTAAATGCTTGGATTCAGAGACCCAAATAATAATAATGCCAAGACTTCTGGAACAAGGCTGGACTTAAGAGAAAATATCCAGGGCCCTTATTGCAGAGTTTGGTAGCCAAGAGGCTTTATTTTGCCAAAAAATGGAGTTTACAGAAGGGAAGATAAAGAAGAGGGAAAGCCTAATGGATTTCTCAGAGCGCTTCTATTTGGAAGCACAGACCCTAGTCTCCATGGGAGTTGCCACTTTTGTTGACGTAAAAGGAGCACTCCTAAACTATATACACCCCAATAAAGAACTATCTATTGCACTCAAATCAGGAATCTATGGTGCAAGAACGGACCCTGAACTTATGCATCCCTTGGGATCCTTTAAGGACCAGTTCAAGGTTCCCTTCCCTGACCATAAGAAAGCCACTTTGTTCTCTTCTACAGATTCCAAGGGAAAGACTTGGGAGAGGGACTCATCAAAGAAATCAACAACTGTAGCTACTCCCCCAGTCAACAACATGGCAAACACCCGCAAATGTTACAAGTGTGGACAGTTGGGACATCTCTCTTGGGATTGCAAGCAACCCAAGGCTAATGTCCACCACTTGGGCCAGAAAGACAGCAAAGAAGACAAGCAAGAAGTCAAAGGCAAGGACAGAGAAGAAGATGGTGAGGAGTCAAAAAACTGCTAAGCAGTCAGGTTGAGGAGAAAACCCTGACTGCTAGTAGTAACCAACCCTCTCCACCATTTGACCTGGACCCCAACATTCCTGATTGCAACAGCTTCCTGCTGGACCAATAATCCTGTCCCAAGAGATACTTGCCTGATAAAAAAAAATGAAGACTTGCTTCACAGAGTTTTAGCTGTCAACACAGTCACCAGGAAACAGCTAATTTTTATGGAAAGCCTACATTCCCAAGAAGCTGTTGATATCATCTCTATACCTTACACTGAACAACTTTAAATGCCATACACTGAGGTCACCCACAAGAGTGACAGTGTTAAAAAGTTGTCTCAACTATTGAGTTCAGTACAAGTCTCCACAAATTTGGATACCCTGAAATCCCTGAAGCCCAATATAACAACTGCATTAGAGGCATTCCTCTCTTAGTTCAAAGGCCTAGACATTCACAAGGTTACCAAAATTACCTCTCCTCATTATGGGGAACAACATGACTGCACATACATTGAACTAGTGGTTCATAAACTTTGGGTAAGAGCAATTCTGGACTCTGGAGCTCCTGGGAACATTGTGTCAACCAGGCTAGTCAAGAAGCTGAAACTTGCGCCTGATCTGGACTACAACAAGGAATTTGAAACTGCAGGACCTGATAAGATAAAGGCATTGGGAGTCTATTCATCCTTAACACTTTGTTTTGGTAAATTGGTGGTAACGGCCCCAGCAATAGTGCTGCACAATGAAAGCTATGATATCTTAATCAAAACAAGCTTCATGACAGCCTATGAGACTATCATCAACCATCAGGATAGTACCTTCAGCGTTTTAGGTCACTCTGTACCAATGTTTTACCATGGCAACAGACCAAGAGACCTCCCTAAAAATAAGGTTCATTATATTAATATGGAATATGCCAATGGAGATATGCCAGTAGCATACACCTTGCGTCAGCGTAAAATCAAGGTTTTATCTCTGGCCACTAAAGAGTACAAAGGAATTCCTTTATATTCCTCTAGAAAATTCTCCATCCCAATTGGTTCTCAAGTGATACATAATACAGGCCTAAGCCTCAGTTTCCCTAAAGGAATGCATGGTGAAGTATCTGGACTCCACAATGGTTCACAATTGGAACCATGGATTCTACCTGGGATTGTCATGCCATCTTTGGAAGAGATTCTGGTACTTTTGGGGAATATTTCCAATAAATCATTGAAGGTGAAGAAACACCAGCTGCTGGGCTACATGAAGTTGGAGGAAAACTCTAGCCTTATGGATGTCACCCCTTTTGGAAAATTTAGAAAATTTGTGCTACTGTGCAACCAACCAAGTGTTCTGTTGCTAATTCTGCGTGATTCCCTAAATTGACCAACAGAAGACCAGAAGGACCAAGCCATAAGCCTCTTCAAGAAATATAAGGACAACTTTGCAGATAATGACCAGGACATAGAGAAAGCTCTTGGGGTTGAACATGTATTGAATATGTAAGGTACTGCCCCTATACGCTCTAGGCCAATAAGATGCAGCTTGGCCAACCAAGCCATTGTCAATGAAGAGCTACAGAAGCTACTTGCATCTGGTTTTTTAGTTCCCAGCAAGAGTCCTTGGTCCTCACCACTTTTGATTGTAAAGAAGAAGGATGGGTCTAATTATGTGGTAATGGACTACTGCAAGTTGAACTGTCACAAAAAAGGATTCTTACCCATTGCTACACATTGATGACACATTGGACAAGTTGGGTGGCGCAAAGTGATTCAGTGCAATGAATCTGATCAGTAGATACTGGCAAATTGACCTTCCAGCAGCAGATAAGGAAAATTGTGTCATCATTAAAGAACAAGGGCTTTTCCAACCTACTAGGATGCCACAAGGACTTGCAAACGCTCCCACAACTTTCCAACAAGCCATGGATTCTGTGATGGGAGACCTTAAGTTAACTTGTGTTCTGGTTTACCTTGACAACATTAATGTCTTTTCACAAACTTTTGGTCAAAACTTGGATCATCTGGAGGCTGTGTTTCAACATCTTATTTCTGCCAACCTCAAGCTAAAACTAAGGAAGTGTAACTTCTTTAAGGAAAATTTGAAGTTCCTGGGTTATATCATCAGCAAAGATGGTTTATGGCCTGTTTCTGCTAAAATCAAAGCTATCACACACATGCAAACGCCTTCCAACAAAATGAGATATTTAGGTGTTTTTAGGAATGATTGGTTACTATAAACGGTTTATACCAAACTTTGCAGGTCTAGGAGGACCACTATTCCACTTGTTGAAAAATGATGTTGAGTTCTCATGGACTGAAGTATGCCAGAAAGCCTTTGAGGACTTGAAGGCCACTCTAGTGACAGAGCCAGTACTCTCCTACCCTAACTTTAATTGTCCTTTCATTTTGCACACAGACGCCAGCTTGACAGTGATTGGTGCTGGTCTTTCCCAGTTAGACAACAACAACCAAGACCATCCTGTAGGGTATTGTTCCCTTACACTCAATAGTTATGAACGGAATTACACAGTCACTAATAGGGAATGCCTGACAGTCATCTATGCCTGTCAACAATTTAGAGTGTACCTCCACTGAGTACACTTTACGGTGGTAACTGATCATGCCTCACTCAAATGATTGAAAACCCTGAAGGACCCTGAAGGACAACTGGCACAATGGGCTATTAAGCTACAAGCTTACAACCACAAGATAATCCATTGCACTGGCGCTATGCATCAGAATGCAGATAGTCTTTCATGCCTCCCTACCATAGCCTTGGTTACCTCAGCAGCAGACAAACTTTATAATAAACTTATGCTGAAACCTTCTATGTGAGGGGGAGGAGCCGCTCAAGATTCAGAAAATTCTGAAAGCTCTTGCGGTGGACACCTGTGTCAAGGATAATCAGCTTTTTAAGTTGTATAAAGGGAAGTGGTTACCATACATTTGCTCATCCTTACATACAGATGCAGTAGTATCAGCATATTGTACTGTGGGCCATGGCGGTATCCATAAGACCTCAAATCTTCTATAGCAGCATTGCTACTGGGAAGGTATGCACTTGGATGTAGTGAAAACCCTGGCCACTTACCATGACTGTACAATAGAGCAACCAAAGGTCTTGAGCTATCAGCACCAGTTAATTTGACCTGGCTTTGCGTTCCATACTGTTGCTACAGATGTAGTAGGTCTCCTTTCACTGACCGCTAGCAAGAACAAGCTCATAATTGTACCAGTGGATCAGCTTACAAAATGGGTAGAAACAAAAGCAACTACTAATCAGTTGGCACTTACCACAGCCAATTTCATTCTATAGAACATAATCTACAAACATGGTTTCCCCCATTCATTGCTAACAGATAATGGGACCAATTTCATGGGATATATGATACCCTTACTGAACAAAATTATGGGTATTTGTGGTACTCTGTCAAAACCATATCATCCCCAAACAAATGGAATGGTAGAGAGAACAAATGGAAGTCTTGTACAGATCTAAAGGAAGCTTAGCCATCAGCACAAAACAGAATGGGATGCATATCTTCTGGCAGCTACCTTTGCGTACAACATAGGATTCCACAGGGCTACAGGAAAAAGCCCTTTCCAGCTTCTTTATGGTCAACAACCAAGTCTACCAACACATCTCTACAGTTTAATTAAAACTAACAACCCCCTCACCCCAATGCTTATTTGAAGAGACTAGCACAGACGCTAATCAAGTGTCAGGAATGCTCTTTCAGAGTCTACTGACAACAATTTTCCTCTTGGTATATTGGCAGAAACACCCCTTTCTTTGGGGTCAATTTTCGATCCTAAAATTGCTGGGTTAGTTGGTAGTTTCTGTCCTATTTTACCTGAAGTAATTGATTTCAAAACAGACTTTGAAACTTTTAATTCAGGACTGAGTTTCAAACCTGGGTCTCCCGCTGTCCGCATGGATGACCAATTTAAAGAAAACGTTAGTTTATTTAAAAACAAGTTGTTACCTGCCTTTGACAGATTCAGCCAATCAGACAAAGCGCTGATCAATTCAAAAGAGGGTTTTAAGCACCCAGGTGACGTCCACATTGGTCTTGACCTCAATTTACGCGCAACTGGCCCGTTTCCTGCGGTTTTGAGTTCTATTCCTTGCTCTCCTTCCCCAGTTTTGACTGGGGAATAGTCAATCTTCTCCTACTTCTGCCTGGTTTCACTGAGTTGGTAAATTTAAACCAAAAACTTGTTTTTTTTAATTATTGAGGTCAATATTTTGGCTACAATAAGACAATTAATTACAGTTCATTTCCAAGCTCTCCAGGATCTCCAAATTCCCCAAACATCTCCAACTTCTTCTCCATGAAGTTGACCTCCTTTATGTTTTCTCTAGCTTTTGTTTTTTACTACCATGCTATATAAGGCTGGTAGTTTATGATCTAACTCTTGTTCAATCAATAAAGTCTTCATTCACCTAAGTGACTGTTGTTAATTTTTATTTTATACAACCTCTAAATTTCCAAGGCCATGAAATTGCCCAAGACTCCTCATGGGGAGTGGCTTGGGTATAAATGATTACTCTGGTTTGTTTTGTCCTCAATGGTGATTGCTAGCGTCTCAATAGGTTCCCACGCGGATTCTGGTACAACTGCAGACTCCCAATTCCTGGATAGATCTTGGTGTCGCGTAATTCCGGGAGTCTGGTATACAGCCAGTCCCATCTCAGCAAATTCTCCTGTGCGTGAGGAGACTAAATTTTATGGTTCTCCTCCTTTGGCAAACAAACCTCAAGTGTTTTGTCCTTTGGCTTTGGCCTTTTTGTTAAGTTATCTCGGCGCGTACTTTTTCCTGGGCCGCTTTAACTCTCTCCTTGGTCAGTATTGACTCATTGGAGAGCTATTCTATCTGGGAATGGTTTCTGTTCCTGTGGGATCCCTGGTTACGGGATTGAATCCTTTGGCAAATGTTCACCACCTAGGAGGGTTACTTCCTAGTGGGTGAGTGCCTGACATCAAGCTACAGTATGAGGCATACTCTACCAATTTGTCAATAAAGGAGAAAGATATGGATTGTGCGGTAAAAACTTGGCCAGCCCTCCCTGCATACAAGATAGAAAGTTTGGTATACTTCTACAGCAACTGAGGGTACAGTCACAAAAAAAACTTGCCTCACTATGGCAAGGTCCGGTCAAGGTAGTCCAGAAAGTTGGAGTAGATAGCTACACTCTCAAAGATCTGGAAACTGGCCAACTGATCACTCAAGTCCACGCGCAGTACATGTGCAAGGCTCAAAGTGATCAAGCATAAACTCCTTTAAAGATAAAAATTTAGGATAGAAAAACCTAATGAAAATAGTCCATGGGTTGTTATCCTTTTTGCATCAAGAAGAGATAAAGATTATAGTAAGAGAGAATAGTACGGTTTTGGCAATTGGTGCTTTATTAAGATACTATTGCCTCTAAGCCCAGACGCAACTGGATGAGGACTTTGGCAACAGCTGCATAGATTATCCAGACATTAAGCAGCCAGGGAATGCAAATGGAAGAAAAGGGGAATCATCTATGGGAAGAAAATTGACATGGTTTACACCAATAGAATAAGGAAAGGCAAGCCCAAGCTCAAGCAAGACACATTCCCAGAGAAGACTTTCTTGCTGGTGTTGTAACTGTGCTGTTTTAGCAGAGTTACAAGGGAAAATATTTAGAAGCTAGATAATAATCTTTATTGAGAGATAGTGATTATATAGTCAATGTGGATAAAGGATAACAGGAACATGATTGTTGATCACACGTCTGGATGGAAGAAGGGGGTGGCTTGATCCTGGTAATGATTCAAGTGTCAAAACAAGGTATCCACCATAAGGGATCATCATCTGTTCATGCTGTTGGATTTTGTAATTCAAGTTGACTTCCTAGTCTGGCTTTGAGTGGCCGGGTAATTGGATTGCAGGTCACAAACCCGCTTGTTTGGAACCTTGCTGGCGGGTCAAGCCTGCTGTTTTGACCCCCCCAACTGAAGATTGGTTTCCTCTGGGGGTAGGCTGTCAGGGAGGTTGTCAGGAGCCCAGGCGCTGTACTGGACTAATTGTTATTCTGTGGCAGGCAGGGCGGTTTCTTGCTGTTTTTGTCTTGCTTTGCAGGATCTCAGGCAATCATGGTGTAGGGTCTTGTCTTGCTTGCGCTTCCTTAGTCCTTGCACAAGGTAATTGTTATTGTCATTTACCTTTAAAATGATTGCTGGCCCTATTTTCTTGGGTTGTAGTTTGCTTTTATCAAAATTCATGACCCAAACTTTGCCCCCAACTTCATTTCTATCTTTTTTTGGGGAAAAATCTTTTTTGTAGACGCTTGTTTTCTTTTTCTGTTTGTTTGCTGTTGGCCTCTATAACTTGAGGGTCTGAGCGTGAGGGACTTCACTTGGGATTTCCTGTTTGTTTCCTGTCAATGCTTGAATTATATTTGGCTGTGTGCTGTATGCCAACTCAAATGGGCTTTTCCCAGTGGATCTGTTCACTTGGGTTTGGCACACAAGTAGTGCAGTTGGTAGCTGCTTATGCTAGTCTTCAGGTCTCCTGGCGGTGAGCTTGGCTAAGGCTTTCACAATGCTGCCATTGAGCCGCTCTAAACGTCCATTGGCCTGTGGATGGTATGACATTGTTACAGTGTGTTTGACCCCATTTTTAGCGAGGTATACATTGGTGGTTTTAGAGGTCAATTCTTTCCCTCCATTGGTTATCAGGAGTTCTGGCTTTCCAAACTTGCTGATTATCTCTTTACCAATAAATTGTTGTACAGGATTGCCAGAGTGCTCCCTTACTTCTTGGGCTAGTGGCCATCTTGTAGCAAATTATATGGCGGTGATGATGTATTTCTTATCATTGTGTTTCCCTGGCATGAGGCCAACGACGTCAGGGGTCCATACTTTGAAGGGTAGTTAAATGCGGATGGGAAGTACTGACTATGGAGGGGTTTTGCTTTTGGCAAACATTTTGCATACCTCACATTGGTCTAGGACTTCTTGAACGTTGCAATATAAGGTTGGGCACCAGGCCTTGTGCTTAAGGAACTCATATAGGTTTTGGCTCTTGGTGTGTCTGAGGTCTCTGTGATAGTGTAGGATGGTGTCTATCCGCTGGTGCGTGGGGATATAGAAAATGGTAGTGCTGTCCAACATTTTTCTGTGTAGGATCCCATATACGTCAGCAAATAGATGTTTGTTTTTGATAACTTTTTCCTTTGTTATGTAAGTTGTGCCAGGGGTAAACCCTTGTCTTTTGTTTGTAGTACTAAGAGAGGCCAGTCTGGGTTAGCCCATTTTCCCCTCTTGTAGCACAGGCATATTGGCGTGAGAGGGCGTCTGCCATTGCAAGCTTGGGACCAGGTTTGTACTGTATGAGCATATTGAATCTCTCCAAGAGCTCCATCCAGCAGGCTTGGCGGTGAGATAGATTTGCTTGGGTTTTGAAATATATGAGCAACTTGTGGTCGGTTAAGGCTGTGAATTCTTCCTGTCATTCCAGATAACAGTGCCATTTGACTAGACAGTGCACAATAGCCACCAGTTCCTTATTATAGATAGGGTATTGATACTCACCATCTGTCAATTTTTGTGATTCATAAGCTACAGGCAGGAAGTCACCATCATTTTTTATCTGTAGTACTCCCCCAATGGATGTATCTGAGGCGTTGGTTTCCATTTGGTATTTCCTGTCACATTTGGGGTATTGCAGGATAGAGGTGTCATGAGCTTCTCCTTGAGGCGTCTGAAACAGAGGTCACATTGGGGGGTCCCCACAAACTTGGATTTGGCACCTGTTATGGCGGATAAGGGGACAGTCAAAACACCACAGTCAGGTATAAAGTGGCGTACATAGGCCACCATCCCCAAGAAGGTGCGTAGTTCCAACTTATCATTGGGTGGTGGCATCTTGCATATGGCCTGTATCTTTTGACTGTTGGGTTTGATGCCGTCCTTTGAGACTATGTGTCACAGGAAGAATTATTGCTTGCAGAAGAACTGGCACTTGGAGGGCTTGGCCAACAGTTTGTGTTGTGCCAAGGTAGCAAAGACTGCCTCTAGGTCTTTGTGGTGCTGTTCTACCAAGGGCTGTAGACAATAATCTTGTCCAGGTAGACTAGGACATGCTTGCCTATGTGTGGCGCAAATACTTTGTTCATGAAGGTCACAAAGGTAGACAGGGCTTTTGTCATGCCAAAGTTGAGCACCACACTTTTGTATTAGCCATATTTAGTGCAGAAGACTGTTTTGGGTATGTCTTTCTCCTTGATGCAAATCTGGTTGTAGCCTGCAGTCAGATCAATCTTGGAGAAGACTGTGTCTCCTCCCAAGGCATCAAAGATATTGTCAATCAGTGGTAGTGAATAACGGTTCTTGATGGTAACTTTATTTAGGGCTTGGTAGTCTGTGACCAGACACAAGATACGTCCTTCTTGGCCACAAAAATACAGCAGCCCCAAAAGGAGACTGTGAGGGCCGGATAAGTCCTTTCTCTAATGCCTCCTTGAGGTAGGCGCGTGGGGTGTTGTCTTTGTTTGGGGTAAGCCTGTAGATAGGGCGCACTTTGGGTACAGCCCCCTTGAGTTGGATGGAGTGCTGAATATGTTTTTCAGGGGGCAGCCCGGGTAGCGCTTCCTTGAAGATTTCTGGATGGTGGGCCACAATGTTGCGGTCCTGAGGCGTGGAGGTATCCTGGTGATCTTTGAAGTGTATGATCTTGTACTGGAAGGAGTCCCAGTGAATTTCCTCCAGGTTTTATTTTTTATCCAGGGTCACTGCAGTGCGCACAAAGACATGGTTGCATAGGAGTTGGTCCACTGAGTCAGGGTAGATCTGGTGGTTGACACCTTCACGCTTGATGGTCAAGACTGAGGTCGCCCAGTCCACATGGAGGTTGTTTTTCCGTAACCAGTCTAGTCCCAGTACAATGTCAAACTTAGGGAAGTCAATGACGGGACCTTGGATGGTGGAGTGGAGGTTCTCAAGCATGACAGAGAAGGAGGCAGTTTCCTTTGTCACGGCAATGTGGTGTTCATCATCCAGGACCACGCTTTTAATCCGCAAAGGATTAGTGGCCAGCTTGAACTTATCCACAAAGCTACTGTTGACCAGGGTTTGGTCTGCGCCCAAATCCAGGAGTGCTGATCCTGTGTAACTACAAAAGCGGAAAGGATAGGACATCAATTTATTGGGGTGTCTGGTGATGGTGTACAGTACCAGGTCCTCTAAGGGCACCTGGATCATTGGGCATTGGTCCATGTCCTTGGGTTGTTACTCATCATTGGGCGAGTCAGGAGTTGTGTGGGGAGAGCTTGGCTTGCTTAATGCTCTCCCTGGGTTTTCCCTTGTCTTGATTGCCTTGAGTGGCAGTGATATGGAAATGGGTACAATTTGACTGGCCATTGTTTCCACTTCCATGCCCATTTGAACCTGCAGGCTTATGGTTTGAGTTATTGTTGTTTGCAGGAGGCAGGCAATTGGCGCGCTCAGTTAAGTGAGAATCTTTGTGTCTCTTTTGTTTTCCTGTTTGTGCCTTATGAAGGGCGTTGTAGGTTTTTTCCGCTTTCTCTGCTTTGCAGTACAGGCTTTGCAGGTTGGTCACCTGGTCCAGGTTCACGTGTCTCATCACATGCAACTTAAGGGTGTCATAGTACATGAAATGTGTGGCTGGGGTGTCAAAGGCCATATCAGATGATGCACAAAGTAGGAGTTCCTTGTAGGTGCAAGTGAGTTTCTTCACAGTGCCTGTCTGGGTAAGGTTCTTCACTTGGTGTATGGCCATGAGTGCTGTATCCTAAAGCACAAAGCTTGCCAAGAAGTCTTTCTTGAAGGTATCCCTGTTCTTTTCAGTGTGTTCCTTGTGCCACTTGTCACACCAGGTGCCAGCGTCATGGGTCAGGGGGATGGAGATTTCTTCAATCCAAAACTTCTGCAGGCATTCCATCTGGGCCATCTTGCTCTGGGCGGACTGGATCCATGCAGCAGCGTTGTCGTTGTTGGCCCCAGCAAAGGGTTCCAAGGCGGTGCTTTGCAGTCTTTGAGCTACATAGGCGGGCATAGCGTTTTTGTTGGTTGGTTGCAGAATGGAGGAGGGAGCCTGAAAGAGTTCTCATACAGACATGGTGTTAAAGGCGGGTAGTGGAATCACCATATTCTGGTACAGGACAAAGCCATTGGGTATCTTGGTACCAGGGATGTACAGGGTATAGTCAGGCAGGAGGCCAGACATAATTCTGTCAAGGATTTGTTGGCCGCGGCGCGCAAGGGCAACAGGAGGAATTTTCAAAATAAGGTAGGATAGAGAACCCACCTGTGCTACCAATGTTGTAACTGTGCTGTTTTAGCAGAGTTACAAGGGGGAAATATTTATAAGCTAGATAATAATCTTTATTGAGAGATAGTGATTATATAGTCATTGTGAATCAAGGATAACAGGAACATGATTGTGTTGATCACACGTCTGGATGGTGAAGGGGGTGGCTTGATCCTGTTAATTAGTCAAGCATTAAAACAATGTATCACCATAAGGGATCATTATCTGTTCATGCTGTTGGATTTGGTAATTTGAGTTGACTTCTTAGTCTGGCTTTGAGTGGTTGGGTAATTGGATTGCGGGTCACAAACCAGTTTGTTTGGAACCTTGCTGGCAGTTCAAGACTGCTGTTTCAACACTGGGCATAATTCTTGGGTGTTTTACCTCCTAACAAGTACATGACTCCAAGAAGCCACTCAATGTACTTGGGCATGTGGTGCAGTCTCTGATGATAAACAACCTTGGAGCTGCTAAGCACCAAGTTTCCAACCAACGTCATGGACTGTTGACTCCCTGCTCAACTATAACTAAGGAGCTCTAGGGTAGTACCTATAGCTTGTCACAATCAATATTTGTGACTATCTGAACTATGCCACAAGGGCACAGGGCCAACAACAGACTGAGGATTAGACCACGCTGCAAAAACCAGCTCAAGAAGTTTGAGAGCATGAGAGATCTGATCACTGTTAAGTATACCCCCATTGAAGAAGAAGTCCTGTAGGCACAAATGAGCATACCTTACAAGTTTCACCCTAGTGATTTGCCAATGAATGTTATTTCCTACTTTGAGCCTTTTTGTGGAAATTACGTAAGGGTTTTCCAGAGCTAGCATAAGGGTTGACCACACAACTACTGGCCCGTGGAATTGTAGAGTGGGAACTCTCTCCCAACAAAGAAAGGAAACCATTTTGATGTAGGAACCTTGACTATCTTATTGGACCACCACAGAAGTAGAGCCCACCTCACCTTTGTTCAACTCTTGAAGAATATTGGTCAAGCTTGGTACAGGTTCATTGGTCTTATCAGTAGTAGCAGTTGTAGGAGCCTTGCTCTTGTGAGTATGTTTCCTTTTCTTAGAAATTGTAGAAAGTTGGCTAGATGTAGACATACCAGAGTCTTGCACTACAGAACTACTCAAAGGTGTATTTGGTTTATAAGAGACAGTACAGGACAAGCTATAGAAAGCTGCATCTATTTTGCCGCCTATAATCTCTGTGAATTTGGCTTCTTCTGAGACTAAAACGGGTGAGTGAACATGTATTTTCCCAACCAGGATTTTGGATATTCCCCTTTGGGCTTTGTTGATTCTCTGTTCTGGAACATTGATGTAGTGTAAAGCTGGCTTCCTGTTCCTTTTTGGGAGTTTTACCATACTGAAAGAAGTTAATAGACTTTTACAGTAACGTCCAGTTTATTGGGGGGAATGTTGTGAAGTGATTGGTTGTAAACTAGCTGTCACTGTAATCACACATTGATCCATTAAGCTTGGTGAACTAGATTACAATGGTACTTTTGTTCTGGATGATAATTAGTCCTACTGATCATCTAAGTTGCACTCTGAGTTTATATTAACTAACAATCATCCAATCATTATGTCAATATGGGGCTAAGTAATAGAGAAAACTGGGCTGTAGATAGAGGATCCTGGCACTCTGCGGCACTTGTTAATCCCTTTCCTACTATATAACTCTCTTCTTGATTTATTAAATAAAGATTGATTTACATAACCTATAACTTATTATGCACATTAGGCTAAAGAACTTATCTTAGCTTAGTCTTTAATAACAACTAAGGTCGTATTTGAGTTAAGTGAAAACAGCTATCAATCACCTGACAGCTGAAGTTACGACACTGAGACAACTTTTTAACACTGTCACTTTTGTGGGTGACTTCAGTGTACGGCAAGGAAAGTTACTCAGCATAATGAATAGATACAGTTTCAACAGCCTCTTGAGAAGGCAGACTTTCTGTACAAATTTCTTGCTTCCTAGTTACTATGTTGACAGCTAACACCTGATGTAGCAGGTCTTAATTTATATCTTCTTTAAAGGCAAGTATATTTTTGGAGAAGGCTTCTTGATCCAGAAAGCAGCCTTTGCAGTCAGGAATGTCAGGATCTGAGTCACTAGTTGGAGAGGGTTGGTTACTGTTTGCAGTCAGTATTTTCTCCTCAACCTGACTGATTAGCAGCTTTTTGCCTCTTTACCAACTTCTTCTCTTTCCTCTTCTTCCTCCGTTTGTTTGTTGTCTTCTCTTTCTTCATAGACCAAGTGACAGAAATTGGTCTTGGGTTGCTTGCAATCCTGAGAGAGATGTCATTGTTGTCCACACTTGTAACAAGTGCAATTACTTGTAGTGTAGTTGGTTGGGGGTGTAGCAACAGTTGTTGATTTCTTCAAGGGATCTTTCTCCCAGCTCTTGCCCTTGAATTTGCTTGATGGGAACAATGTGGACTTCTTATAGTCCAGGAAAGGTATCTCAAACTGTTCTTTAAATGATCCCAAGTGTTTCAACTTAACCAATTAGAGTTTAGTATTGATTATGGAAGACAGCAGTCTAATAGAAAGGATGAGAATGAATACAATAAGATGTTATTTATTATAGAATACTGTGATTAATATACTATATGGGAAAAAGCCACCAGGCCACTAGGGGATGGCATGGTGGCATGTTTCATGTAAGGTTCAAAGCTGAGGAATAACTAATGTGGGGATAAGCAGGTTGAATTGGTAGCGCTCCTAATTGGGAGAAAGTGCCTGCAGTTTGACATTGCCATCAGATTGGTTCATGTTATTAGACACGTCAAGGAGCAACTCATTGAGCGCCCCCTGTGTATTGTAAGATATATTGGCAGGCAAGTCTGGAAAATTGGTTGCAACACAAGTGACACATTAGTTCTGGGACTGTTTGGGCACCATAAATACCATACTTACGTGTAATAGATAGCTTGCAATTAGAGTGTAAATAATTTAAAAGAGCTCCTTTTACGTCCACAGAGGTATTGGCTCCAATAGAGACAAGATTCTGAGCCTCCAAGTAGAAGTGTTCTGAAAACTCTGTAAGAGTTTCACCCTTCTTGATTTTCCTCTCTGTGAATTTCATCTTGCAACAGAAAAGGGCTTCCTTGCTGCCAAATTCTTAAATTAGGGCTCTGTATACATTCTCATAGGTCCAACCCTGTTCTGGAAGTCTTGTTATAATTATTGTTTGTGTTTCCAAATCTAAACAGTTAAAGATAGCCGCGTTTTTCATGGCATCATTCACACCATACATCAAGTTATTGTATAGCCAGAGGAATATGTGAACATTTTCTTTCTTGTCAAACTTGGGAAGATTTGTTGGTTTGAAGTTCTGAATCACAAAAGAAGTACTAAAGCTGTAGCTTCTTCTGGGCAGATGTGAGGTATTTCTCAAGTCTGAGGTGCAAATTTTGCCTCAGACGCTGCATCTCTTGTGCTGTTACTTGTTTGGGGTGTTGAGGCTGCAGCCCCAGGTAAAGGCGTCTTGCTACTGTCCAATACTGGTTCAACCACATAGACCTTCTGCAAGGTCCTGCCTATATTTCCTCATCACTCTCATAGCTATGAAAATAGCAATGGTCTTCCAACAGCGCCTGGTTGTTGGTGGAAAGGACACTTTGGCACATTCTAGTAGTCATCTGTGGCTCCGGCTCCAAACTGTTCTGGTGTGGGTACATCTAGAGTAGCTGCTCCTCTTGACCTTGTAGTAACTCAATATTGCTGCATTGAAATTGTACTTCCCAAGCCAGATCCTTAATTGTTTGATTAGCTACGTGTAATTTGTCTTCAAGTTTCTCAATACAAGATCCCATAGTTCAAACAACACACTGCTTTTTCTGTGCAGCCTGTTGACTATTATCTAGCCTTTCCAAGTTGTCATGGTTCTCTTCTGTTTGATTGTGGTTGTGGTCAATCTACTTTAAAAGCTTTGAAAGTTCCGTGTAGAAGTGGCTACAATCAGAAAGAGATTGTCAGAGGCCTTTGTCAATTTTGCTAATGTGTTTGAATAACTACTACATATCCTGCTGGACAATGGAAGAGGCTTCCTTGCTAGGTTCCATAGAAGGCCCATCCCCAATCATTCTCTCCAAGCGGCGGAGCAACTCAACCTCACTGCATAAGTAACAAAAAGTAGCTTCTGCTAATTTGACGTGGTGGGTCACCGTGCAGAGCCTGTTGTTGTCCACCCCTTTGTGCTCTAGCATGGCCCCAAGCATTGTGGCCACATAATTGATCAGGCATTCTTTGAGCTGTGCGGCCCAAGTTGTGGTGTAGTTCTGATGACCAGCCAATCTATTAATCTGATCACTAATGTTGGACATAGACCCTGCAAGCTCATTTTAAAGGCGTCAAAGGAAAGCATGTTAATTGTTGATAAAATTCCCCTGATGTGATATGAGAGATTGTTGATATTCCAAATGAATATAGTTGTAGCAAATTGAAGAATGCACAAAGCTATGTATGTACTCCTTTGCTTGTTTGATTATCTCATCTGCAACCAAAGCTGGGTAGAAGTGATCCCAGTGAAGTTCCTGAATTTCTCTTTGGCAGTTATGCCATAAGATGGTAATATCATCAACTTCTTGTGGACTTCCCTGTTTTGGTAAACACTACAGTCCATGCTGACAATAGCCTATTCCAGCTGCTGCTGGGTAGGCTCTACATTCTCATCCACTTTGAGTGGAACTGGAACGTCCATGTGCAAGGTGGAGTGGTCCTCAATTTGGCAGGGATGTTGCATGTCAGTCATGAATTGACCAAAGGCAACAGATTTGCTGAGGAGAACATCCCTTGTGCCAGCAAGGCGGTTGATCTCTGTAAAGAGACCATTGTGGTGTTCTTGCAAATGATGGAGGAAAGCATGGAGAAGGTCATCTCCATTCCCTCCCTGGGAAAAAGACAAGTCCCTGGCAGGGCAATGAGTTCCATTGAGTTGTTGCATGCCAAGTGAGCACCAAATGTTTCAATCTCAACTATGGTGTGATAAAATCTGTATTTGTGTCAAAACTGCAGGCTTGACCCGCCAGCAAGGTTCCAACCAAGCAGGTTTGTGACCCGAAAATCAAATTATCTGGTCACCTGAAGCCAGACTAGGAAGTTGACTCAAATTACCAAATCCAACAACATGAACAGATGATGATCTTTTTTGGTGGATACCTTGATTTGGCGCTTGACTCATTATCAGAATCAAGCCACCCCCTTCTTTCATCCAGCCTTGTGATCACAAATCTTGTTCCTGTTATCCTTGATTCACATGAACTATTTAATCATTATCTCACAATATAGATTATTATCTATCTTCTAAATATTTTCCCTGTGTAAATCTTCTAAAACAGCACAGTTACGACATTGGTAGCACAGGTAGGCTCTCCATCCTACCTTATCTTAAAAAATTCTGCCTGTTGCCCGCACACACCGCGGCCAACAAATCCTTGACAGAATCATGTCTGGCCTCCCGCCCAACTGGACTCCGTATACTCCTGGTACCAAGATATCTGATGGTTTTGTCCTATACCAAAACACAGTAATCCCGCTACCCACCTTCAACGCCATGTCTGTGCAAGGTTTCTTTCAGGCTCCCTCCTTGATGCCGCAACCAGCTGATGAAACCACCATGCCCACCTATGTAGTGCAAAGGCTACAAAAGCGCCGCCTCAGAACCCTTTGCTGGGGCTAACAACAACAACACTGCTGTATGGATCCAGTCTGCCCAGAGCAAGCTGGCTCAGATAGAATGCCCACAGCAATTTTGGATTGCAGAGATTTCCATTTGCCTGACCCATGACGCTGGCACTTGGTGCAACAAATGGCACAAAAAGCACACTGACAAAAACTGGGATACTTTTAAACAAGATTTCCTGGCAAGGTTTGTGCTTAAAGATACAGAACTCATTATCATACTCTAAGTAAAGGCCCAAGGATTCCCATACAAGTGGGCGCGCTGCTTGACCACCTCCTGGAGGCAATGTGAACAACGCCAACCACAAACCCACAGGTTCAAATGGGCATGTAAATGGAAACAATGGCCAGTAAAATTGCACCCATTTCTGTGTCACCACCACACAAGGCAACCAAGATGAAGGAAAAGCCTGGGGAGATCACTAAGCAAGCCAAACTCTCCCCACACAACTCCTGACTTGCCCAATGATGAGTAACAACCCAAGGACATGGACCAATGCCCAATGATCCAGGTGCCCTTAGAGGATCTGGTACTGTACACCATCACCAGACACCCCAATAAATTGATGTCCTATCCTTTCCGCTTTTGCAGTTACACAGGATCAGCACTCCTGGATTTGGGCGCAGACCAAACCCTGGTCAACAGTAGCTTTGTGGATAAGTTCAAGCTGGCCACTAATCCTTTGCGGATTAAAAGCGTGGTCCTGGATGATGAACACCACATTGCTGTGACAAAGGAAACTGCCTCCTTCTCTATCATGCTTGAGAACCTCCACTCCACCATCCAAGGTCCCGTCATTGACTTCCCTAAGTTTGACATTGTACTGGGACTAGACTGGTTACGGAAAAACAACCTCCATGTGGACTGGGCGACCTCAGTCTTGACCATCAAGCATGAAGGTGTCAACCACCAGATCTACCCTGACTCAATGGACCAACTCCTATGTGACTACGTCTTTGTACGCATCACAGAGACCTTGGACAAGAAGGAAAATCTGAAGGCAATTGACTGGGACTCCTGTCAGTATGAGATCATACACTTCAAAGACCACCAGGATACCTTCACGCCTCAGGACCGCAACATTGTGGCCCGCCATCCAGAAATCTTTAAGGAAGTGTTACCTGGGCTGCCCCCTGAGAAGCATATTCAACACTCCATCCAACTCAAGGGGGCTGTACCCAAGGCATGCCCCATCTACAGGCTGACCCCAAACAAGGACAACGCCCTACGCGCCTATCTCAAGGAGGCATTGGAAAAAGGACTTATCCGCTCCTCACAGTCTCCCTTTGGGGCCGCTGTATTCTTTGTGGCTAAAAAGGACGGTACCTTACGCCTGGTCACATACTACTACGCCTTAAACAAAGTCACCATTAAGAATTGTTACCCACTTCCACTGATTGACAACCTCTTTGATGCCTTGAGAGGAGCCACCATCTTCTCCAAGATTGATCTAACTGCAGGCTACAATCAGATTTGTATCAAGCAGGAAGACATTCCCAAAAATGGCTTTCCGCACTAAATACGGTTCCTACAAATGTATGGTACTCAACTTTAGCATGACCAATGCCCCGTCCACCTTTGTAACCTTCATGAACAAAGTATTTGCGCCACATATAGGCAAACATGCCTTAGTGTACCTGGACAACATTATTGTCTACAGCCCCTCAGTGGAAAACACTACAAAGACCTGGAGGAAGTCTTTGCGACCTTGGCACAACACAAACTGTTGGCCAAGCCATCCAAATGCCAGTTCTTCCGGGAGCAACTACCCTTCTTGGGACACATAGTCTCAAAAGACAGCATCAAACCCAACAGTCAAAAGATACAGGCCATCTGCAAGATGCCACCCCCCCAAGAATAAGTCAGAACTCCACACCTTCTTGGTAATGGTGGCCTATGTACAACGCTTCATACCTGACTGTGGCGTCTTGACTACCCCCTTGTCCGCCATAACAGGCGCCAAGTCTAAGTTTGTGTGGACCCCCCCCCCCCCCCCCCCCAACGTGACCTCTGCTTTAGACGCCTTAAAGAGAAGCTCACAACAGCTCCCATCCTACAATACCCCAAACAAGACGGGGAATACCAGATGGAAACCAACGCCTCAGATGCATCTATTGGGGGAGTACTACAAATTAAGAATAGTGACAGTGACTTCCTGCCTGTAGCCTACAAATTGCAAAAACTAACGGATGGAGAGTGTCAATACCCTATCAATAATAAGGAACTGGTGGCTATTGTGCACTGTCTAGTCAAATGGCACTGTTATCTGGAATGACAGGAAGAATTCACAGCCTTAACCGACCACAAGTTGCTCATATATTTCAAAACCCAAGCAAATCTATATCACCGCCAAGCCTGCTGGATGGAGCTCTTGGAGAGATTCAATATGCTCATACAGTACAAACCTGGTCCCAAGCTCGCCATGGCAGACGCCCTGTCCTGGCTGTATGTCTGTGCTTCAAGAGGAGAGAATGGGCTCAACCCAGACTGGCCTCTCTTAGTACTACGTACAAAAGACAAAGGATTCCTTGCAGGCACAACCAATATCACCAAAGAAACGGTCATCAAGGATGAACACCTCTTTGCTGACGTATACGGGACCCTTCACAGAAAGATGACAGATGGTACAACCATTCCCTACATCCCCACACATCAGCAAGTTGACACTATCCTTTGCTACCACAGAGATCTTGGATATACCAAGAGCCAAAATCTATGAGTTCCTAAAGCATAAAGCCTGGTTGCCAACCTTATATTGCAATGTCCAGGAAGTCTTAGACCAATGTGAGGTATGCAAAAAGTTTGCCAAAAGCAAAACCCCACCAAAGTCAGTACTTCCCATTTGCACACAACTACCTTTCAAAGTATGGGCTCTTGACATTGTTGGCCCCATGCCAGGAAAGCACAATGACAAGAAATACATCATCACTGCCATTGACTTTGCAACAAGATGGCCAGTAGCCCAAGCAGTGAAGCACACACCAGCAATGACGTTTGACAATTTATTGGCAAAGAAATAATCAGCAAGTTTGGAAAGCCAGAACTCCTGATAACTGATGGAGGCAAAGAATTGACCTCCAAAGACACCAATGTATACCTCACCAAGAATGGGGTCAAACACACTGTAACAATGTCATACCACCCACAGGCCAATGGACGTGTAGAGCGGCTCAATGGCAGCATTGTGAAAGCCTTAGACAAGCTCACTGCCAGGAGACCTGAAGACTAGCATAAGCAGCTACCAACTGCACTACTTGTGTGCCAAACCCAAGTGAACAGATCCACCAGGAAAAGCCCGTTTGAACTGGTATACGGCACACAGCCAAATATCATTCAAGCATTAACAGGACCTAAACTGGAAATTCCAAGTAAAGTCCCCCACGCTCAGACCCTCAAGTAGTAGAGGCTAACAGCGAGCAAACAGCCAAAGAGAATGAATGCCTACAAAAGACATTTGTCCCCATTTGCAATAGACATGAAGTTGGGGACAAAGTATGGGTCATGAACGTTGACAAGAGCAAGTTACAACCTGAAAAAGTAGGGCCAGCAATCATTCTGAAGGTAAACAACAATAACACTTACCTCGTGCAAGGGCTTGGAAAACTTAAGCAAGACAACCCCTACACCATGACTGCCTACAGCCCTGCAAAGCAAGACAGAAGCAACAAGAAACCGCCCTGCCTGCCACCAAACAACAACTAGTTCAATACGGCGCCCAGGCTCCTGACAACCTCCCTGACAACCTGCCCCCAGAGGAGGCCGACCTTCAGTCGGGGGGGGGGGGTCAAAACCGCAGGCTTGACCCGCCAGCAAGGTCCCAACCAAGCAGGTTTGTGACCTGCAATCCAATTATCCGGTCACCCAAAGCCAGACTAGGAAGTTGACTCAAATTACCAAATCCAACAACATGAACAGATGATGATACTTTACAGTGGATACCTCAATTTGGCACTTGACTCATTATCAGGATCAAGCCACCCCCTTCTTCCATCCAGCCGTGTGATCACCAATTGTGTTCCTGTTATCCTTGATTCACATGAACTATATAATAATTATCTCACAATAAAGATTATTATCTTTCTTCTAAATATTTTTCCCCGTGTAACCCTGCTAAAACAGCACAGTTATGACATTTGCTTAACTCAATTACAACCTATTTTTTTCTAAATACTAAGCTGGAATGATTTATCTGCCTAGTGCATATAATAAAAGTATAGTTAATGTAATATCAATTCTTTATTTAATAATACAAGGGAAGAGTTATATAGGAGATTTGTGATTAATCTTAAGCCACTGATCCTCTGATCAGACTTCACCTCAGATTATATTAGCTCTCAGCCCATCAATTGGTATGATTGTTTGATGGGCTAATCAACCCTATGAGGTTATGACCTGTTGATCAACCAGACCAGTTGTTCATCCAAACTGTGGAGCAATTCTATCCTTTGTACTAGAGTCTAATTGATGAGAGGTATTGACATCAGTAATGGCTAGTTTACATTAACCACATTACAACACAGTTACTGCATTGATTGCTTTGCAGGGCCGCTTGTTGGCCCATTCAAATTTGGTAGATTTCAAATCTGGGCAGCATTTCCCCCTAAATTTGGGGTTGGGAAATGCCTTTTTTGGTCCCAGATTTGGCAATTTCTCCATCCGGTGGGGGTGGACAGTCCTGCTGTGGGGGGTGCTCTGCCTGCTGCTGGCGGGCGCCTGGCAGTGGGCTGAGCAGTCTGCGGACAGCCTATAAAAATCAAAGTTTGAAAATTTTAAATTTTTTAAAAAAACATTTTGTTTTGCGGCAGCAACCCCAATCAGGGGAACTGCTGCAATTGTTTGCCTTGACTTATAGGACCCATTGTGACCAAAATGTTGTCTTGTAAAATGTTGTTGTTAGGGATATTACTGACAGCAACAAGTGAAATTCTAAATCAGGAGTTTCTAGATGGATATTAAGGTGTTTCCTGGGGCAGCAATGATATCAACAGCTTTGAGAGGATAAAAAAACTCCATTATCCCCTATAACTCTTCCATATGGCTTACTTGTCTTCAAAATATTGCAAAAGTTCTAAAGTATTCCAAATAATTTCTTGCATTGCTTTTAAATTTCTTTTCATTTTATGTTGTGACAATAGAATAAATTAGTATCTAGATAAATTTGAAAGGTGTTTTTGTCTATTTTTATATTACATGTTTTATTAAATTAAATTATATATAAACTATAGTATAATTTTGCTTTTAAAAGTATAAAGTTTATATCAAAGAAAAGCCAATTTAAGAATTTTGTTATTATTTAGCATATAGTTTTTATTTCAGAAATGAACTCCTTGGGATCTCTTTATTCTAGTGGAAGCTTAAAGTTTATAGCTTTATATCAAAAAGTGTATTGTCTTTTGACTTCAAAGTTAACTTCTGGAAATTTGGTTTTTGCACTTTGGCCTTTGATATTTTCGACTTTTGCACCCTACATAGTGTTTCGATTTTTAAACTTTTTGGGAGTCCCATTTTCGATTACTGCAGTTTCGACGTAAGGAACATCGACCTAAGTAACATGCCCTGTGAGAGATGCTTCACAACCTCTACCCAATTTTGTGCGATCGCTGTTTGAATGGAGCTTAAGAGCAATCTCACATCCTGGGTTGATCAACTAGGCGGTGTTAGTATCAAACCTATACTTGCTATGTATACTTTTTAATTATGGATTTCTATTATAATTCCAAACAATTGGAGTGTTTTAGAACCAAATCGGGAGTAAATAGACCTTCGTAACCCTCTTTTTAACCAGACACTTCAACGCTCTAAATGAAGCACGCCATGAGAATCGAATATAGTAGTTGTATATTAAACTATAGAAAGACAACTCATGTTTATGGAATAGGCCGATATCCAAATTAAGCAGCACCCGCCAAAATAACCAATTCTCTTGCCGATCAGATTGATTCAAAGGTACATTTAGAATGTTCACTAGAATAGATTTTGGAATGCCTGCAGTCAATTAAATGGATTTTCTCAAATTGATGTCTTAAAAGCTTTGTTTAATCCTTCACACATGTGTCAAGAGATCAGCATCAAAGTTAGCTGATAACTCAACTTGGTTGTATATCACTGAGTTTGCGATCTCACAATCCACATTAGGCAAAGCAAGCAGTCAGATATTCAGTCTATAAATACCGCAGATCTTGATGGAGAAAAAACAATGCGCTCAACTCTTTTATTTGCTTTGGCTTCAGCACAATCGTCCAAATACGAAGAGGGTTATATAGTCACTGAGGCGTACTACCCCAACGACATTAAAACGGAGATATACACCAGAACTTAGCTGGTAAGGATTAAGTGTATTTTTAATTTTGAAAGCCTCTTCAAAAACCAGTCTCCAACGTAGTGTTTGTCCATGGCCAAGCTGAGCATGTCAACCGTTACAATCACGTCTTCAGCGAGTTTGCTAAAGTAGGCATCAAAGTTCACGCCTTTGACCAAGTGGGATACGGATTGGCAGGAAAGCTTGCCAATAACTTGGGTGGAGCCATGGGGATGGAGAGAGTCAAGTTGGACATTGACGATGCTATCGATAGAACTAACGACAAGCAAACTCCACTCTTTTTAATGGGCCACTCCTTTGTAAGCATTTACCAAATAAAGTACTAATCAAGAAGGGAGGATAAACCACTATAGACTACCTTGCCAGAGGAAACCGACGACATTTGCTTTATGGAGCCCTCGCTGCATGTAACCTTCACAAAAACAACTAACCTTTAGCCCCTGACCTCGCACTTGCGCCAGAGTCACATCCAAACCAAATCCTCGTTACAGGGCTTATTGCTTTGGCCAAGGCAAGCCCTAAAACGAAAGTTGACGCACAATTAGGTAATGAAGTATTAATCTTCGTCTAATCATTAGACCTTTCCTATCTTTCAAGGAACAAGTCAGAAGTCGAACTTTACAAAAAAGATCCTCTGACTTTCAGCCGATGTGCAGCTGTCCAGGGTAACTCATTCGCAACATAATTAATCATTCTAGCCCGCGACACTGTTATTGGAGGCCAATACATCATGGGTGGCGGATACAAAAACATTAAAGTCCCAAGGCTGATGATCGTACATGGTTCAGGCGATAAGATCACCTCATATCTACTTCAGAAAAGCTAGCAAATATATTGAAAAACCAAGGCAAATCAAAGAGTGTTGAATTTAAAGGCTACCATGGAGGCTACCATGAACGTAAATTATAATATTAATCTTAACGGCAACTGTGGTAAGTTCGACTCCCTTAAATCCGACTCCCTTGAAATTGACTCCCTTGAACTTGACACTATAGTAAAGTGAGAATTCAGCTTTTGCCCTGATCGACAACTGGAAATTGACACTTTTTTAATTAACGGATCTTGATGTACTGAAAACTTTTAATATAAAAAATTAAGCTATACAGGTATGGTATACTAAAGTGACCCCAGAGAGCTCAAAAATGCAATAAAACAGTACCTTAATTAAAGAAATAAGGAAAAATAAGCTATTATTTCTCATTTTACTATGTAATTTACACTCTTCATTATAAAAATATTTTTTATTACCATAAAAATTAAAATTCCAATGAGACAAAAATAAACATAAATACAACAAATAAAGTTATGAAAAATATATAGAAATATTAATATTTATTTGATATAGTTCATATAAGCACAACTGTGAATATCATATGTTTTATTTGGAAATTAACAAAAATTAAGATATTTCACTTACTTCCAACTATAAATATTCATCTCAAACTTACCATGTATACATAGAACAATTACTGCTATCTAATTAAATTAAAAAAAACTTAAAATTAAAACTAAAAACTAAATGATCAAAGCTAATAAGTAAAAATTAAAGTTAAAAAGTTAAAAGTTAAAAATAAAAATCATATAACCAGGCAAGCAAGCAAGTTTATTCCTCGTCATTCTTTCCCCTTTTCATCTTGGCCCCTTCCAGGAGGGCAGTGGCAATAAGCTCAAGCTGCTACTTAAACTCAGAGGCCTTGTATTTGGCTTGGCTGCACCCTGGATGGCCTTGGTGAAGAGGGTACAGCAGGTTGTTGGCTTGGTGGGGGGGGACGCGGTTGGCCAAGTCACGCAGCTTGGAGATGGTTTTCTCCTGCTCGTGCTGCAAGAGGGAAAAGAACTTATTGAATTTAGGGTGGAGCCCAAAGTTGGCCTTGAGGTGTTTGTGGTAAGCCTCTAGCGCTGAGGTGGTCTTGAGCTCACCATTCACTGCCGCCCGGTACACATTCCAGCTGGCCTTGGCACGGGCCTTGCCTCGCCTCTGCGTGACAACCTTCCCAATCCACCGGGCTCAAAGTACTCAAGGAAAGGCTTAAACTCCAGGTGCTTCACTATGTAGGGATCCTTTGAGAGCACCTTGAACCCCATTGCAGTGTGCTCTGGCTTTAAAAAAGCCAAGGCACAAAATTGTGCCAGCACAAATCTGCAGGTGTCCAAAGTATCCCTCCGGCTCAACCTACTAAGCTCTGTGTGGGCCTGCACATTACGAGCAACTTCTTGGCGGAAGTGGAAGTGGCACCCCTGCACCTCCCTGCTAAACAGCTGCTCAAATGCATTGAACTGAGCAGGCTCAAAGTCCATAATGCATACGTGAGGCCCAAGAGCTCTTAGCCTTGCCTTTTCCTCTGAGTCCAGGGTGGCCTGGTCCTTGTCAGAGGCAGGTGGGTTGGCGCGGGTGTGGGGGGAGTCTTCTTGGATTCATCATCATTGGCAGGAGGAAGGAGGGCAATTTCTTGGCAGAGGATGGAGAAAATGTAGGTATAGATGGTCTCAGTGGCCCCGGGAAGAAGGAAAAACATGAGTGGAATCACCTGTATGTCAATCTGGGCATGAACCATCCAGAGCTGCTTGAACATCCAGAGGCAAGTGGCAAGGGGTACCATTAACTAGCCAGGTTGACGCCCTTTTCAACTCCATCAGGTTCTGCTGAGTTGAGTAGCAGATTATACGGTCCTTGGTTGCAGGCCCGTCATCATGAAGCAGGAAGTGCTCCCCACTAGGAAGCTGCTTAAGCTCATGAGTGAGCGTGAGCTCAGAGAGGACGTCAGAAGCCTTGAGGGAGAGGGATTTGCAGCAATACACTTATTGCTGATGAATTTGACCAACTGCTCCTGTGTTGGTACCAACTTGAGATTGTTGGGTTTGAGATGTTGGAGGGCCTTGATGACCAGATCAGAAGCGCAGAGGTTGGCTGTGGTGGGAATGACCTGAACAAGGTACCATTTAAGCATGCAAGTGATTAGATGATTGGGGGGCTCACAAGTGTGCTCCCCCTTCTCCAAAGTTACTTGCTCCCAGCCCTCAGTGTTCAACTGGGCCCTGCAAGTCTTATCCTTGCAGACAAAGTGCTTGCTTTTGGTCTGCCGCTTTTGGTTGTTGCAATTAAAGATATAATTGTTGGCAACGTAACCAGGGCCGCCCTTTACGGACATGATCAGAAAGTACCGGGGAAAGCGCTTAGGAACTTTAAACTCTCCATCCACATTGCAAATTTTGTGGATGGCCAGTGGATCCCAAGCCAAATGACCAGAAGCTTTAAACTACTTGGAGTAATCCTCTGGTTCATCTTGGGGGTCAGATGAAGAAGGAGGGGAAGAGCCATTGGGAGGGGGAGGGGAAGGATTCTTTGAGGCCTGCTTGGATGCCTCCTTTTTCTTACCAGAAGAAGAGGTGGGCTCCTTGGCAGCCTTTGCCTTCTTGGTCCGGCGCTCCTTGTTAGGCTCAGAGTCGGCCTCTGAGTGATAAAATGAGTGGTCAGTAAGATCACCATCAGATTTATTGGGGGAGGATTTTTGGGGGGAAGGTGAAGGGGATGTAGAAGATGAGGGGGGAGGGGGGAGAGGAGATGGGGTTGGAGACTTTGCCTTTGCAGGCTTCTTGGCACGCTTGGGGGTAGAGGCAGTTTCTTTGGAGCCTTTGGAGGATTGGCGCTTAGGCTGCTGGCTGTTCTTGCTTGATTTTTTCTAAAGAAGAGTTTAGCATTGTAAATAAAATGATTGAGAAGATATTACAAACACAAAGAGGTAAAGCAAAGCAAAAAGTTGAATGAAAAGTGTGCAAATAAATTTTTATTTATAAAAAAACATAAAAAAGTAAATAGAAGCAAAACAGAAACTCAAAGTATAGATATAAAGGTTAAAACATAGAAAATAAGTGAATTTATGATAAAGCATCAAAGATGTTAGGTTCAGCATAACATCTTAGTGTTAAATCAATGTAAAAGTTTAATTGAAAATCAAAAAAAAATATATGAAAATTATATGGAGAGCAGCAGAAAAAGTAGTAGATTATAATAGCAAAAAAAATTTATGTGGAATTTTTTTAATGAGAGTTGAAAATTCAAAACATAGTAAAGTGTCAAGTTTGGCACTGTTGAACAGCCGTAAAAAGCTGAATTCACACTGTTGAGTATGCCGGAGTCAAGCAGAAACATCAAATTTACTATGTTTTTTACATATAAAACTTGCTTAAATTTAAACCGGGTTCAAAAGTTAACCCAAAAGCAAGGCAGTTTTGTATGCTCAAAAATAAAAAAATACAACATAAGTTAAAAAAGTAAATGAGTGGAAATGTGTTTATTAGTGATTAGGGTATGCTGGGAGGATCTGGGAGTGAATTATTTAACATAGTGTTGGTTAAAACGTTAAGAAGCTCTCTGTACTAATCCCCAAGTTAAAGTGTTGAGTGGGTGAGTGTCAAGTGGCGCTCATAGTGTGTCACATATTAATTTAGCCATAATTCTGAGCCTTTGATTAGTTAAATCTGAAACCAATCAGGTGTCAAGTGGATAGAGTCTAACAAAGAAAGTGTCAAGTTTCAGTTTTTTATAAATTACATATGAAATCTCTTAATAAATTGGGCTTAATTTATGTGGCACCACTTAATCCAAAAACCTGGGAATGACATAATGTAAAATAAGTGGGGTACTTGATTAATGTATATACCACCAAATCCAGTATAGTGGTGCTTGGGAGCCTAATTAACAACTATGGACACTAATAATAAAAATATAATGGTAAATAACAATTTTTATATAAGTGCATAAGTATTTTATTAATAAAATATTGATTTGGCTTAAAAAGTGTCAAACTGGTCACTTTTGGGTTTAGAGTGTCAAACGCAGGTTTTTTCATTTCTATTAGTAAATTTACTTATAAATTGCCCCTTAAATCAGTATTTTAGCAAACTGATTTATTAAACAGAGTCAAGTTTGAGTAAATTCAACCTTGGTTTTTGGTTTTGAACCCCTAAATTACTAGTAAAAATTAGCTTAAAATTGGTTAAGCCAAAAATACTAATAGATTCACATATGCGGCACTCGACTCCCTGGTACTTGACAAAGAGTCAAGTACCAAGGAGTCAAGTTTAAGGGAGTAAAACTTACCACAGTTTCATTATATTTAGTCTAATTATAAAAACTGTAATTATCTGGGCGTATAGCCTGGTAACTTTTCAAAATATTTTAAGAGATCCATATAAATCTATTTCCTAGAAGTTTCAAAACCCTTTTTACTACTTAATACATTGTCCATACATTTTTCAGCCAAAAAAGCCACGGTCAAACAGCCTATTGTAAAGTTTATAGTCCCCACTCCCATTCTTGATGAATTTCACCTAAAGGTTGTTGCATTAAAGCTGTCTTTACATCTTTTAAGATATTGGTATCTTGAATATTGATTGTTTTTATTATGTTGACATGATGGAATCTTATAAGGTTTATTGATAAGGGGGAATGTGGGGTTCCTGTCCACCAGTCCCCAAGTGTGTCCTGAATCATAGCCAGGGACCAGCTGGAAGGGGTTGCCATTCTCTAGTAAGGGGAAATGTATCTCAGAAATATGTATAGGGGTCAAAATGGGCTTTTATTCACTCTCAGAAGGAAGATCCCCTTAGAAACCTTCTGGTATATGGCCTGTGGGGTCAAGGAAACAATATGGATTTACCAATACTTAGAGTCCTTCAACAATATCTTGGACTCCTTGTACTTGGTCTTGGACTTCTTCACCTTAGTCTTGGATGTCTTCTCCTTAGACTTAGACTCCTGCTCCTTAAACTTGGACTCTGGCGCTGCGCTTAGGATCCAGCTTCTTATTCTTGGGCTCCTGCTCCGTTATCTTGGGTTGTATCAGTCCAACCAAGCTCCTGCTGGTGATCAAAAGGCTTCCAAAACCTCTTGGCAAAAACTCAGAAGACCTGGGAAAGACCTCCAAAAGCCTTCCAAAAGACCTTGAAAAGACCTTGAAAAGACCCAGTAACTTTCCAGCCAGCCATCTTCTTATAGTGTCCTTTTCCCAACAGTTCCGCCTTCAAAATGGCTTTCTTCATAAGCTTAAACCATTGCCGCTCACTTTTTCCTATAATAACTTAAGCTTGCTTACTTTCCCAAAATCTTAAAGTATTAATTCACTATTTCCTTGCTTATACTTTAAGCTTTTGGCTTCCAACCAATCATTTTCATCAGGAAACCTGCCAGAACTCAACCAATGAATGCAGAGCGCAGAAATAGACCATTCCTGAAGTTCCACTGGGACCCAACTATGAAAATAATTTCTACTGCTCAAACTGCTCAAATCAACACCTCTTCACACACCAAAACGTTAACCAGTCCATTATTCCAGAACCATTTCTCCCTGCATTCAACCTAAACCCATTTAAATAGTAGAATACTATTTAAACTGTTCTTTGTGTACCTCTTTAACGTTTTCCCCATATATTTAAAAATATTGTAAAATTCAAGGAAAACGTCCCATCAAAACAACTTTGTATCCTGCGCTCATAGCAACATACCTTCATCTATCCTAGAAACTTAATAAATAAATATCTTACCCACACTTCTATCCACACTCCTTCTTGATTTTACTACTAAACCAAGGCAAAACATTCCACTTTTTACCACCTTGGCAAATTAATTTGGCAAAATCTTGGATCATTTCTCTGGACCACCAGTTCTTCACCATCATCTTTGGATCTTTTAGCCAGCTCATATTCCAGCTCTTCAGCTTAACCAGCAATCAGTCCATTAACTTCATCAGTCCTCTGGCTACTCCTGCAACACAATCTTCTGGTCCTTTGGCCAACCTGCATCATAATCTTCTGGTCCTTCAGCTTATCCTCCACAGTTCCTCAACAAATCCTCACTAGGAACCTCCTTAGTTCCCTCTGCATACTGAACCATATTGGTTCCCACAATTCAATATGAATCAACAGTCTGTCAACTAGCCTTCACTATGATCAAACAGTCCCTCTTGCTAGTCTTCTCTGTTAATTCTGTGAACCACCTTGGTTCTTTATCTCAGTCCCCATTACCAGAACTTGTAGACCCAGACATGAGTCTACATTGAACTGGCGTTTGACTGGCCCTCGCAAGTGGCACTCAACTTAGGCCATTCAACCATAGATCAATGTATATGTGTTGTCTTTACTCACCCAGGTTATTAAGTCTGAGCTTTCAGTCACAGAGTAATCAGCTCTACTTCCCAGAGGCCTGATCACACCAAGTTCTGCAGCTTGCTTCCCCAAGCAAACTGCCTTGATGACACCTCTTAGCAAATCTATGCCCTCCAATGCTCACTTTGGGTCCCCCCAAAGCTCCCATAGGGGCATAAACAAGGACACCCTACCAGTCTGTTAGGTAAGATGCTTGCTCAAAGACCTCATGTAAGCTTATCAGGGTACGTAGAGCCCTCATAGCTCTTCCCCTCCCTGGCAGCCCGTGTTACCCTCCAGGGGTCCAAAACCTACTCCCCCCAGACAAAAAAAGTTCCCTGCTTGCTATCTCAGTCTTCACCCTTCCGCAGCCACAGCTTCCTACTAGGTGAAGAACTATAGCCCAAAGCAGCCAATATCTTCTTCTGGGTGGAGGCAACATCTGCCTCTGGTAGACCTTTATTACCTACCAGCCAGACCTTACTTACTCTAGTAGCCCTATGTTACCTACTAGGCTCCCCTTACTTACCCCTAGTAGTCCTATGTTACCTACTAGCTAGGCCTTACTGTCCCTAGTAGCCAACATTCCCTACTAGGCCTCTACCTGCAACAAACAACCAAACTTTTTCTTGGCCAACATTAGCCCCACCTGCAAACCACCAAACATGTGAATTGTCACAGGGAATATGTATTTTAATAGATGTACTTCCTATTGATGGTGTTGGGATCAAACAGTGTTTGGCAGGTTCCTGTCTGCTGGTCACTGGAGGAAATTAGTGGGGTGATTCTCTTGGTAAGTGATAAGACATAAGCTGCTTTGGGCTTAGGGTGGTTAAAAGATTTCCTGAAAGTATTAAACTATGCTTTTTCTAATACTTGAACTACTGTGGATTGGTTGCAGTGATGTGGTTGGTTGAAATTTGACTCCCTGTCAGGAATGAAAATTTGGATGCTCCTAAATCTCAAAATACAGAACCAGAGTCAAACCCTGGACAAAACCCTTTGCGGACCGCCAGACCCATGGGCTGGGAACCCAATAACCCACTACTGATTGATAAAGTTGTTACCAGCCCGCCAGGACCCAAACCCTTAGCTGTCCTGTAGGATTCTGAAAGCAAACTGCCAGTGCAAGATGCTGAGAATTTCCCCGAGGTGCCAATGCCTGACACTGGCGGTTTGCTAGGTAAAATAGACAAATCTCCCCCTGGGAGTTATTCCAAACTCCCCCAAAGTCCCGAGGGAGGCACTGAACTCAAAGAGGCACCCAATACCCAAATCAACAAACAGAAGGATTTGAAGTTTTCTCATCCCAAAGCGGCCAGTGGCAAACTGCTAGTGCCAAGCACCACACTGCCATCTGAGACCCCCATACCAACCCACCCAAGCCCAGAAAACTCAACCAGGAAGTGAAGCCTGGCTGTGTGGTTTAAATACCTGCCAGGCTGAGATCAACCCCCATTGTCATTTTTAATTTAAAGGTTATGAGATATTGGTTTCCCCAATTATTGCCATATTTTATTCTTGTCATCTGCCAGTTAATTCAAAGATCATCTGACCCCCTGCCAGCCCGCCAGCTATGTACCACCTGCCAGGTTCTCCCTTTGGTCCTGTCCATTTCACAGAGTACCCCTTAAAGCCTGAGTACAAGGACTACACCACTGACAACATAATGGCCTGGGATCCCTTTGCCAGAACTACAGAGTTAACCAGATACAACCAAGAAGGCCATTGGTATGTTACCAAACCCCACCTGTCCAGAGATAAATACAACTTCCTTCCTGCCTACCAAATGGACATGGAGCCACCTGTCACCCCCAAACCAATGCCTGCCTTTGCCGCCAAGCTCCCACTGGACTATACCAGCAAGCTTTTTGGAATTGTATATATTAATCTCACAGGAGTAATAGATACTATCATCCCTGCTGCCGGTCCGTGGTTGTGGGTGGGCAAGTCAATGTCCTACCTCATTAAGTTAGTACCAATCCTTTGGTGGGCCCTGCCCACCCAGTCCGCAATCCGCCAGTTCTTAAACGCTAGCAAGCCAGCCAATCAGGGTTGGTTCCCTGACAACCCCTTCAAGATCACTCGGAAGGATTTTTTAAGTGGTCATCCTATGGCCAGACTAGTTCAGGTTGATTGTTAACTCTTATTTGTTAGTCTATCATCCCAATCAACTAGTTTCAACCCACAGAGTTATAATTCTAAACCTTATTGATGGTTTAGAATAAGAGCACTACTTGATCTACCCTATTCAGAGTAGTTATTTTTTGTGGATGAGAGCCCCTTTGATGACTCTCATTCACAGGATCCTGTTGTGAGAATTGGGGAGCGGGTTAAGAGGAAATAAAACCAAGCTCTCAACTGCAATAAAATTGTGGTTTCAGCAACAACCAAAAGGCTGTTGCCAACAATTCCTGGGTGGCCAAAGGGGGGCAAGGAGTCAACTGAACACAGTGAAGCAACAGATAAAACCAAATGACCAGAATTACTAACAAATTTTGAACATTATTAGATTAGAGAATGATGAAGCAAGGTCTTTTACAACTCTTGCATTCATTTAAGGGATGAGATAGAATTGGGGTGGTAGATTGAATGTCACAAACCAATTGACCAATGATATGAGCGGATACAAATGAATTTCTTGAGGCAGGAAGATCTTGACAGATTTTTAACGGACATAGTTGAAAGGAAAACTGAACCAACTAACATCAGGAATATGCTTTGGATGCAATTACCACTGCTCCCGGCCGCTCTTGCACATGATATTTAACCAGAGGTGTCTTTTGGGTGGGTTAGGTGGAGGCATCTTCTGAATAATTCCAAAATATTAAATTGATGGCTTTTTTGGGTTTTTTTCAGTAATCTTTTAGATAAATATTCAAACATAATTTGGTAGAAATTCCCAAGCATTTGGCAGGAATTGAAGTGGAGGCCTAAAGGGGAGGCATAACTTTACACCTGTCCTACACTTGATGGAATATAGTGTTGATTGTGTGGCGCTCTATGCCAGAATTGACTACTTTTCCCCTCTTGAAACCCAAGTCCAAGAGCAGGGTTCAAACTCTGGTCATGACTAGTTGTGTGCTGCCAGCCCCAAAGACCATGGGGCTGTTCACCCACTTTTTTTGGGATCAAGTCCCCTTGAGCTGAGGCCGCAAATACCTTACAGATTAAAAATACCAGCAAGAACTTGAAAACCACAGAGCCTAATAGAAGACAAGATGAATTACTTAATAGAGGCAAAGAAATTCCTAACATTAGCTTGATGAGTTTGGATTATACCTTGATGATCAATCAAGATTCACCACCTGATGAAAATGTGAGCCTAAAGGCTGCCCCGTGACTATGACTCAATAACAGATGGGTCAAGCAACTCTTCCTAAGAATCCAGCCAATGAACGTCCTCCCTGCAACAGTGCTACTTTGCTACTCTAAAACACAGGCGTCCTGGCCACCCAATCCCATATTTTCCAACCCTATGATGAACCTCACATAGTAGATGTAACGTTTGGCGGAAGGGTACTATATATGTAAATTAACTGTCACCCCAGGCATTGGATTGTAAAATCTTCCCCTGCCGTACTAAGAAAGGGCCAAAAATGCCAGCCAAACCCCTCCATTCTTTAGAGGATTTAGCGCACACTGTTGATGAGAGGTTTGTGATGGCCTACCCTGCAGATTCCTTGCCCTTGGTTGCTCCTTCTTGTGAAGAAATGTTGGTTAATTTGGACTACTTACTGGCCTGGTGTTGCCCATTTCTAAAAACTATAAGGGTTAGCCAATCAAAGGCCGCTACATCAATGCTTGACAACTCAGTTGAATATCAAATGCCTGGTACCCCTCCCAGCTAATCAGGTGGTTCCGCGGAAATTAGCTTGAAACCCTCCAGTGCTCCTGACCTTGATCATCAAAATTTCTCTTCCAGCCTATTGGATCCAGTCCCAACTGTCATGTGATTATTTTTCCTTGCAATCCCTCCCTTTTAACACAGCAAGGGGACTTTCAGTTCCCTGCTTGTCTATTTCCAATAATATTAAAAGCTTGGAACTTATTGCACACAATTTTAAAAATAGTATTGTCTGGAGCCCCTGTTTTGGAGTTCCTATCATCTAGATTTAAAGTGTTAGTTATTTTTTTAAAGCTTACCTTATATTGGCCTGCTTTGAACCTGGTATCTCCTCTGAGGCCTTTGGAAGTAGTCAAACTACATAGTCATTGTCTTTCCTACATTTGCTTTCAAAAACCAGCTTTTGAACTTGAAATTTTTAATTTAATCTTCAATATAATTACCATTGTTATTTTAGATTTTTATTTAAAAACTCTTGTTTTCAAACTGCTTTTGCTTTCCGGTTTCATTAAAGGCACCCAAGACCATTGTAAAGCTCCCCCAAGCCACCCTGTTGCTCCTTGTGCCCTTTTGACTGGATTACCCTGTTAGGGCATTCTTTTAGTATTAACTCTTTTGGAAAACCTACCAACCTCTCCCAAATTTTGTGGAGATTGTAACCATGATACTCCCAGTTGCCAAGTTTGTTGTGTTTTCCTTAGATCCATTCCTGCTACTTCTATGGTCTACCTCCCCTGCTCTGTGGAGGAAAATCTCCATATCTGCCTGGCTTCTAAGAGAAGATCCTTCTGGTCTCTGGGATCTTTCCAGTGGCCTCCTCTTTTCTGGAGAGGCTGTGATTAAGAGTTTGGCATGTGACAACCTGGATCTGGATATCGTTGATTCCACCTTGCCTGCCTCTGTGGAAGAATTGCCTTCCGTGACTTCCCTTCCCAGTTTAGGCCAGAGCAACTTGGCACCACTTGTGACCCCTGAGATGCTTCCTCCCACTCCCACCTGCACTCCTTGGCTGCTCGCCGGAATAATGTTAATGGGCCTGAACGCTTACTTTCCTCAACTGACCCCCGCATCCTCCTTGTGGTATCCCTCTTTGAGCAGCCATCTCAGTCCTCCACTGGGTGGCATCCTGGTGGTTTGTGTCACCGGGATGGGAGCCGAACTTAGTTAGTTTAGCCCCCCTCTCTCACAATATAGGCTCATAGATCTTGTGCTAAGACTTTATTGCCATTTTTGAATAAAGGTTATGAAATATTAGTTCACCCAATTATTACCATATTTTATCTTAGCTATTTACCAACTCAGTTCAAATTTTTTCCAGCCCGCCTGCCCCTCTGCCTGCAGTTTATTGTCCTCCAGGTGCCTCATTTGTCCCTGTCAACTTTACAGAGTACCTTTTAAATCCTGAATACAAAGACTACATCTTTGAGAAGATATTAGCACCAGACCTTTTGTCCTAAAAAAATTGTTGTCAAGATACAATAATAAAGGCCCTTGGTATGTAAATGAGCCATGATTATTCAGAAATAAATACAACTCCCTGTCCCCATACCAGTTTGACATGGACCTGCCAATCACTCCCAAATCATTGCCTATGTCTGCTCATAGCTTCCCCTTGATCACACCAACAAGCTAATTGGGACCGTGTATATCATCCTCACAGGGGTGATAGACACTATAATCCCAGCTGCTGGCCTGTGATCCTGGGTGGGCAAATCCATGTCATACCTAATTAAGTTAGTGCCAATTCTCTGGTGGGCTCTACCCACTCTGCCCACAACCCACATGTTCCCAGAAAATGAGGGTCTGGCTGCCCAGGTTTGGTTCCTTGACAAACAGGGTGAGAAACCAGCCAACCCAATGCAAGTGCATAAATAGCAGAAAATGTACAATCACCATAGCAAAATATCTGCCAATAAATGGTCATAAGCAGTGATCAGTTAATAAATTGTATGCTATCAATCACAAAATTTGAATTTAGTTTTAAATAATCATTATCAATAGGTAAATATACAAGCTTTAAAAAACCTGATTTGATATATGTAAAAGGCGTTATTGACACCTTAATATTGGCACAGTCCATTATAAAACCACAAGAAAAATACCAAGCTTACAATGATTTTTATTAAAAAATATGCATTGCAATATGCACATAATATTTACATAACACAAGTTAAAGTTTAACTTCAATATTATAATGTCATACTTACATTTTATGGTCCTTAATTTATTATCAACAATGAAAATATCCATGAAAATATTTATACTTTTCCATACCAACTGTACAACATTTTTAAATAAGGGGACTTTACATAATGTAAAAAGAATATATTACTAATAATTAATTGGCAGAAAGAATACCAATTTTATTAACAGGGCAGAGTTGAGGGCTACCTATCTAATCATCAAGGGACACATGTAGGAGGGATGGGTGGAATGTGCATTACCATAATCTGAACTGGATAAGTGACACTGTCAGATGTATTGGGGAGGGATTAGGTGGTGAGTTGGGTGTCGGGATTGGAAGGTTGCTGGCTTGGTCTTGGTGGGGGATCAGAGAAGCAGGGGTAGTTGACTGGGAAGAAACAGCAAGAGCCAAATGCTTTGATTGCTCAAATTCTTCATCTGTCAATAGGCAAACTTGACATACCACATGGATGAGTGTGAGGGGAGGCAGATATCCTTTTATGGCTTATCAGGAAACTGTGGTAAGTTCAACTCCCTTAAAGTTGACTCCCTGGTACTCAACTCCCTTGAAATCAACTCCCTTGAACTTGACACTATAGTAAAGTGAGAATTCAGCTTTTGCCCTGATCAACTCCCTGGTACTTGACACTTTTTTAATTAACAGATCTTGATGTACTGAAAACTCTTAATATAAAAAATTAAGCTATACAGGTATTTTATACTAAAGTGACCCCAGAGAGCTCAAAAGTAAAAACAAACAGTATCTTACTCAATAGAAATAAGGAGAAATAAGCAATTATTTCTCATTTTACTATGTAATTTACACTCTTTATTATAAAAATATTTTATATTACCATAAAAATTAAAATTCCAATGAGACAAAAATAAACATAAATACAACAAATAAAGTTATGCAAAATATAAAGAAATATTAATATTTATTTGATATAGTTCATATAAGCACAACTGTGAATATCATATGTTTTATTTGGAAATTAACAAAAATTAAGATATTTCACTTACTTCCAACTATAAATATTCATCTCAAACTTACCATGTATACATAGAACAATTACTGCTATCTAATTAAGTTAAAAAAACTTAAAATTAAAACTAAAAACTAAATGATCAAAGCTAATAAGTAAAAATTAAAGTTAAAAAGTTAAAAGTTAAAAATAAAAATCATATAACCAGGCAAGCAAGCAAGTTTATTCCTCGTCATTCTTTCCCCTTTTCATCTTGGCCCCTTCCAGGAGGGCAGTGGCAATAAGCTCAAGCTGCTACTTAAACTCAGAGGCCTTGTATTTGGCTTGGCTGCACCCTGGATGGCCTTGGTGAAGAGGGTACAGCAGGTTGTTGGCTTGGTGGGGGGACGCGGTTGGCCAAGTCACGCAGCTTGGAGATGGTTTTCTCCTGCTCGTGCTGCAAGAGGGAAAAGAACTTATTGAATTTAGGGTGGAGCCCAAAGTTGGCCTTGAGGTGTTTGTGGTAAGCCTCTAGCGCTGAGGTGGTCTTGAGCTCACCATTCACTGCCGCCCGGTACACATTCCAGCTGGCCTTGGCATGGGCCTTGCCTCGCCTCTGTGTGACAACCTACACAATCCACTGGGGCTCAAAGTACTCAAGAAAAGGCTTGAACTCTGGGTGCTTCACTATGTAGGGATCCTTTGAGATCACCTTGAACCCCATTGCAGTGTGCTCTGGCTTTAAAAAAGCCAAGGCACTAAATTGTGCCAGCACAAATCTGCAGGTGTCCAAAGTATCCCTCCGGCTCAACCTACTAAGCTCTGCGTGGGCCTGCATGTTACAAGCAACTGCTTGGCGGAAGTGGAAGTGGCACCCCTGCACCCCCTGCTAAACAGCTGCTAAAATGCATTGAACTGAGCAGGCTCAAAGTCCATAATGCATATGCAAGGCCCAAGAGCTCTTAGCCTCGCCTTTTTTCTTAGTCCAGGGTGGCCTGGTCCTTGTCAGAGGCAGGTGGGTTGGCGCAGGTGTGGGGGGAAGTCTTCTTGGATTCATCATCATTGGCGGGAGGAAGGAGGGCAAGTTATTGGCAGAGGATGGAGAACGCGCGGATATAAATGGCCTCAGTGGCCCCGGGAAGAAGGAAGAACGCAAGTGGAATCACCTGGATGTCAATCTGGGCATGAACCATCCAGAGCTGCTTGAACATCCAGGGGCAAGTGGCGAGAGGTACCATTAACTAGCCAGGTTGACGCCCTTTTCAATTCCATCAGGTCCTGCTGAGTTGAGTAGCAGATTATACGGTCCTTGGCTGCAGGCCCGTCATCATGAAGCAGGAAGCGCTCCCCACTAGGAAACTATTTAAACTCATGAGTGAGTGTGAGCTCAGAGAGGACGTCAGAAGCCTTGGGGGGAGGGGGGATTTGCAGCAATACGCTTATTGCTGATGAATTTGACCAACTGCTCCTGTGTTGGTACCAACTTGAGATTGTTGGGTTTGAGATGCTGGAGGGCCTTGATGGCCAGATCAGAAGCGCGGAGGTTGGTGGTGGTGGAAATGACCTGAACAAGGTACCATTTAAGCATGCAAGTGATTAGATGATTGGGGGCTCACAAGTGTGCTCCCCTTTCTCCAATGTTACTTGCTCCCAGCCCTCAGTGCTCAACTGGGCCCCGCAAGTCTTATCCTTGCAGACAAAGTGCTTGTTTTTGGTCTGCTGCTTTTGGTTGTTGCAATTAAAGATATAATTGTTGGCAATGTAACCAGGGCCGCCCTTTACGGACATGATCAGAAAGTACCAGGGGAAGCGCTTAGGAACTTTGAACTCTCTGTCCACATTGCAAATGTTGTGGATGGCCAGTGGATCCCAAGCCACATGACCAGAAGCTTTAAACTTCTTGAAGTAATCCTCTGGCTCATCTTGGGGGTCAGATGAAGAAGGAGGGGAAGAGCCATTGGGAGAGGGAGGGGAAGGATTCTTTGAGGCCTGCTTGGATGCCTCCTTTTTCTTACAGAAGAAGAGGTGGGCTCCTTGGCAGCATTTGCCTTCTTGGTCTGGTGCTCCTTGGTAGGCTCAGAGTCGGCCTCTGAGTGATAAAATGAGTGGTTGGTAAGATCACCATCTGATTTATTGGGGGAGGAATTTTGGGGGGGAAGATGAAGGGGATGTAGAAGATGAGGGTGGAGGGGAGGAGTGGGAGGAGATGGGGTTGGAGGTGATGGGGTTGGAGACTTTGCCTTTGCAGGCTTCTTTGCACGCTTGGGGGTAGAGGCAGTTTCTTTGGAGCCTTTGGAGGCTTGGCGCTTAGTCTTCTGGCTGTTCTTGCTTGATTTTGTCTAAATAAGAGTTTAGCATTGTAAATAAAATGATTGAGAAGATATTGCAAACACAAAGAGGTAAAGCAAAGCAAAAGTTGAATGAAAAGTGTGCAAATAAAGTTTTATTTATAAAAAACATAAAAAAGTAAATAGAAGCAAAATAGAAACTCAAAGTATAGATATAAAGGTTAAAACATAGAAAGTAAGTAATTTTCTGATAAAGCATCAAAGATGTTAGGTTCAGCATAACATCTTAGTGTTAAATCAATGTAAAAGTTTAATTGAAAATCAAAAAATATATGAAAATTATATGGAGAGCAGCAGAAAAAGTAGTAGATTATAATAGCAAAAAAAATTTATGTGGAATTTTTTTAATGAGAGTTGAAAATTCAAAACATAGTAAAGTGTCAAGTTTGGCACTGTTGAACAGCCGTAAAAAGCTGAATTCACACTGTTGAGTATGCCGGAGTCAAGCAGAAACATCAAATTTACTATGTTTTTTACATATAAACCTTGCTTAAATTTAAACCGGGTTCAAAAGTTAACCCAAAAGCAAGGCAGTTTTGTATGCTCAAAAATAAAAAAATACAACATAAGTTAAAAAAGTAAATGAGTAGAAATGTGTTTATTCGTGATTAGGGTATGCTGGGAGGATCTGGGAGTGAATTATTTAACATAGTGTTGGTTAAAACGTTAAGAAGCTCTCTGTACTAATCCCCAAGTTAAAGTGTTGAGTGGGTGAGTGTCAAGTGGCGCTCATAGTGTGTCACATATTAATTTAGCCATAATTCTGAGCCTTTGATTAGTTAAATCCAAAACCAATCAGGTGTCAAGTGGATAGAGTCAAACAAAGAAAGTTTTGAGTTTCAGTTTTTTATAAATTACATATGAAATCTCTTAATAAATTGGGCTTAATTTATGTGGCACCACTTAATCCAAAAACCCGGGAATGACATAATGTAAAATAAGTGGGGTACTTAATTAATGTATATACCACCAAATCCAGTATAGTGGTGCTTGGGAGCCTAATCAACGACTATGGACACTAATAATAAAAATATAATATTAAATAACAAATTTTATATAAGCGCATATGTTTTTTATTAATAAAATTAAAATTTGGTTTAAAAAGTGTCAAACTGGTCACTTTTGGGTTTAGAGTGTTGAACACAGGTTTTTTGTTTTTATTAGTAAATTTACTTATAAATTGCCCCTTAAATTGGTATTTTAGCTAACTGATTTATTAAACAGAGTTGAGTTCAAGTAAATCCAACCTTGATTTTTGGTTTTGAACCCCTAAAATTACTAGTAAAAATAAGCTTAAAATTGGTTAAGCCAAAAATACTAATAGATGCACATATGTGGCACTCAACTCCCTGGTACTCGACAAAGTGTCAAGTACCAGGGAGTTGAGTTTAAGGGAGTCAAACTTACCACAGTTGCCCTTTGGACCTGTAAATTTTACCAAGTACCCTCCAAATTCAGCCTATTCAGAGTTTACTCTAGAAAATATGCTTCTCTTCAGCCTTTGGTAAGAACTAGAGCCACAGAAACAATCAGCCATAAAATAAAGTTGTACACAGTTCTGCCCAGAATATTCCACAATAAGTATAATTATCTACCTGCATACCTGGTACCAATGACACCACCTCCAACCCTGCAGCCCATCTGCTTGCAAGTAATCAGCACCACCAATAATGCCACTTTCACCCAGATGTTTTTGAGTACTATATATACTCTTGCAGGCATGGTGAATTCAATGGTGTCCAACTCTGGTCCCTGGTCCTTGCTTGGTTGCTTTCTATCCTATGTTATCAAGTTGGTATTAATCCTATGATGAGCATTACCCTCTGGCCTGGCGGTTTTTATGCCCATGTCAAACAGTGTTCCCACCAATAATTGGTATCCTGACACAGGCTTTTTCATCCACACCTTGAGTCAATGATGAAAGTACCATGTCTGCGCTTGTGTTCCAGCAACTTTGCAGAACTTTCCTTGGAGTCATTTGCAGGTGCCAACAATGAAAATGCCATAGTGTGAATACAGTCCACTCAGAACAAGCTGGCACAGATAGAGTGTCCAACTTACTTCTTGATTGGAGAGATCTCTATTTTCCTGACTCACAAGGCAGGTCTTGGTGTGATAAAGGATACAAAGATCAGACATAAAAGGACTGTAATATCTTCAAAAAGGACTTATTAGTGATGGTTTTAATGAAGACCACAGCACTCATAATCATCCACCAAGTTAAGAACCTATACAAACTGGTACGGATAAGAAGTTGACTAGAGCCTACAAAGAGTTGCATCAGTGCCCCCTCTGAGATGTCCTTTGATAGCCCTGCTTACACCTCATGTACTCTAATGCTCTCAAGCCTCACATCATGAGACACTTCAAGCTTGGACCAAGTTATCAACTTGCAAATCTTGTACTGTGAAGCATAAAAGGTGAAAAAGACCTCCAATGCACTCCAAAAAAACTCAGACCAAAAATATAGAAAGACCCAATGATCTTAAATTCCCTGACTGTTTTAGCTGTATTCTGCTAAACAACAACACCCATAAGCCTCAAATACCAAATAATCACAATATTAGGAACACTGGCCAGTCTAACCTCACAAACTTCATAGTTACTGTCAAACAAGGAAAAAAAGACAAGAGAAAAGACCAAGGATTCAATAAGCAAGCCAAGCTCTCCCTAGCACCTGTCAGACTCTCTCAACAATAATTATTGACCTGAAGACTTCAAATAATGATCAATTATCCAAGTACTGCCAAGAGATCCTGTACTATATACAGTTTTCATAAATAAGATAAACTGATGTATAACTGTTTTATTTTTTAAGTTACACTGGTTCAGCACTCCTGGATTTAGGCCCAGATTGTACCCTTGTCAACAACATCTTTTTGAACAATTTCATGCTAGCTACTAATCCTTTGCAGATCAAGAAGATATTTTAGATGATGAACATTACAATTCTGTTACCCAGGAGGCTTTCCTCTTTACCATTGCTCTGGAAAATCCTTAATTAACTATCCAAAGACCTGCCATTGACTTTTCCAGGTTTGATGTGGCACTTGGCCTGAACTGGCTGAGGAAAAAAACCACACATAGATTGGGTCATCTCAGTGTTGAGCATCAAGCAAGAAGGGATCAATCACCAAATCTATCCAGATACTGTGGATCAGCTTCTCTGGGACCACATTTTTGTATGCATTACAGAAAACCAGGAAGAAAATGAGAGCCTCAAGGCAATTTACTGGGATTGCTGCCAGTACAAGGGTATCTACTTCAAGGACAAATAGGATACTATCACTCCCAAGATCAAGAAATGATTGTAAAACACCCAGAAATCTTTGAGAAGTCCTTGCCAGCACTACACCCAAGAAACACATCTATAACTCAGCACAATTAAAGGGTGCTGTACCTAAAGTACAACCTAGCTACTGCCTTACCCCAAATGTGTACAATGCTCTTTGCACTTATCTTAAAGAAGCCTTGGAGAAAGGACTTATCAGACTCTATCAGTCCCCTTTTAGAGTAGCCATGTTCTTTTTAGCCAGGAAAGATGGGCTTTTTGACTATTTACAGTTTATAGAGCTCTAAAAAAGGTCATAATAATTATTAATTATCATTACCTTTGATTGATGACCTCTTTGACGTGCTTGGAGGCGCCAGAGTATTTTCTAAGTTTGATCTCATAGCTGATTTATCAAATACAAATTAAGGAAGAAGACATTCTAAAGACTGTCTTCTGTACCAAATACAGGCCCTATGAGTGTGTGGTCCTCAACTTTGGGATGACCAACACACCATCCACTTTTTACTTTCATGAATGTTGCAACTGAACCAATGAGAGTTCAGTATTTGAATTGGGGAGGACAACAGTTCAATAGAAAGAACAAGAATGAATAGAATAAGGTATTGTTTATTGTAGAATATTGTGATTAATATAATATATGGGGAAAGCCACAATGGAATGGCATAGCGGCAGGTGCCACGTTAGGTTTGAAACTGAGGAATAACTTGTGCGGGAATCAGCAAGTCAAATTGGCAGCGCTCCTAATTAGGATAAAGTGCCCGCAGTTTGATATTGCCATCAGATTGGCCCATGTTGTTAGATGCGTCAAGGGGCAACTCATTGAGCGCTCCCTATGTATTGTAATATATGTTGGCAGGCAAGGAGGGAAACTCATTTTCAACATGAATAAAGTGTTTTCACCACATATTTGAAAACAGACCCTCTTCTATTTGGACAACATAATTGTATATAACCCAAACAGAGAGCAGCATCATAAAGATCTGAAAGCTCTATTCTACACATTGGCACAACACAAACTCCTTGCAAAGCCCTCTAAGATCCAATTCTTTTGGGAGCAATTACCTTTCCTTGACCACATAGTATCAAAGAATGAGATTAACCCCAATATGCAGAAGCTCCAAGATATTTGAAAATACTACATTTAAAAGAAAAGAGCAAACTCAGAAAATATTTAGGCATGGTAGCTTATGTACAACATTTCATCCCTGACTGTGGCATGCTCACGCCTCCTATCACCTATCACAGGTGTTAATTCAAAGTTTGTGTGGACGCTACAGCAAGACATTATCACAATAGTTTCCATAATGCCAGGCATTACTTGTCCAAGTTGCAAAGATAGGAAGTTGGGTGGACAGTTAACCAGGTTAACCAAGTTGATATATTTGAATCACACTGTCAATTGGAAATGGGTTACTGCTGCTCCAGTAATCCAGCTGAATACAAGTTCCCCTCAAAAGTTGACACTGATAAATAGATGTAATCTGAGGGTCACTCAATACAGTCTTATTTATCAGAACAATCTTCAGAAATAGGTTACTAAATGGTTTTTTTTGTATTGGACAAGGTACTCTTTGAACAATGCTAACAGATTAGGAGCCATGGATCCAGGTGGTATTGCTTAGTCAAATTTTGGTACATATTGGAAATTTTTCACTGTTCAACTCTAAGTGTTAAGTCCTCCCTAAATTACTCAATAAACCAAATATTATCCTGGTCTAATTTTTATTTTAAATGCATCTGGTAGCTGGTCTACTCTGCTACATCCCATAAAACTTGATCTTAAGTTGAATTACCACAGCAAAATGGGGCCCTGCCTTGAGCTCCTTGTCATTGATGCCTCCGCATGTTACTTCTTTGCCTCCCAATGTTGGTGTCTTTGCTAGATAATATGAACCTGATACTGTTATCTTGTCTCAATGCCCAGAATTATATGCTGAAGATACTCTCATTCTCTTGCAGGATATCTATATGGGACTCTTTTGGTTGGGTTTGATCATTTTATTGAACCCAATTGTATCATTTGTAAATTTACTAAACAGTATTTGAAGCTTTGTTGGTGGTTGATCATCAACTCAATGTGGATTTGGGTGGTGATTCCTCAACATATGAAGATTTATTTTTATTATCTGTTGATTTCTGTCACAGACATTTGCTTCTGACGCCTCAAAGAGAAATTAGTGTCTTCACCAATCTTACAGTATTCAATACAAGATAGTAATTATCAAATGAAGACCAGCACCTTGGATGCCTCCATAGGCAGGGTCCTTTGTATCAAGATTGACACTAGCAAGTATCTCTCAGTGGCATAAAAATCCCAAAAGCTGACTGACAGCAAATTTTGTTATCAAATCCATGATAAGGAGCTCCTCACAATAATACACTATTTAGTCAAGTTGCACTATTACCTCAAAAGGCAGGAGTTCACAGCCCTCACAAATGAAAAATCACACATCTACTTTAAAAAACATGCAAATCTTTCCTTTAGGCAGGCCCAATGAATGATATTTCTCAAAAGGTTCAGCATGAACATACAGTACAAGCTAAGACCAAATTGGTCACCACTGCCAGGGCCAAAAATAAGCCCGGCAATGAATTAAACAATATCAAGTCAAAGGGGTGCAAATATGCAGATACCTGATTGCCCAATTATAGTTAAAAAATAAGGCTTCAGTAATTGGCCCCTCTATTCCCCAAAAATTAGAATCAATGCCTTGGGAACACCTGCGTTTGGAGGCATCCAGAAAAGTGTTGTTAACTGTAAGAAGCATTTATAATTGGTCAGTCCCCTCAGAAGTTGGTGATTTTGGCCCCCAAAAGTCACCAAAAGGACCACAAGATTTGGGCCAAGCACCAGAGCCTAATAATAGTGTGCTGTTCCCTGAGAAACCAACCAATGATGACTTGTGCCAGGAAAACGGTGGCAGGTGACCAGCCAGCCTATTGTAAATCATAATATCAATGATATTTTGATATGGTATGCAAATTTTGATACTTTCAAAGATCTGGTTGGGTTTTATTTGGACTTCAACAGTTGCCCTCTTTCTATAAATGAGCTGACTTCAATATCCACACATTTCAGATTGTGCTACCTTGGTTATTCTGATCCTGGTACAATTTCAAACCCAACCAGCCCCTCTACCTATTGTCATGGCCAAAGGCTGTCATGTACCAAGGCATCAAAGGGGAGCTTAATCCATCCAGATAACAAGTAACAAGGGCCCAGTAGAGGAATGGAGCTGAACAGGTTAGGTAAAGCAATCCAGAAGCTAAGGGGCGGTAGGCACCAAGGTTGGGAATGTCAACTTTGGCCAGACTGAGGATGGCCAGGATGACTATCCCAGCTCTACTGTGATTGTAGGGCTGAGATATAGGAGGAGCAGGGGAGTCATAGGGAATGTCAGCCATTCCAGGATCTGGATCTGGCTGGTAGTCCATGGGTGTAGGTCTAGGGTGGTACTCTAGTCTTCTGGTTTGATTTCTGCTCAAGTGGTGTATAAATTGAAATCCTAATAAAGCAAACAAACCTGAAAGATTCATTCACTTTATTTTACTTTGTCTGCACTTGGTTTAAGTGGGGGAAAGTGGGTTTTATACCATTTGTCTGGTCTACCTTGGAATATACTACTGCTTAATCCTTGAGGGCTTTTGGAGTCCTAACTCTTGGGTACTGGCTTCTGAGAAGTAGTGGAAAGTGGCTTGGGAAGTTTGGATTGGTTTTTGGGTGACTTGGTCTGGGCAGGGGAACTCTGTTGGTGGCTGGTGGATAATTGGTTGGCATCTTCAGCCTGAGATTTTACTTGGTTATTTACTTCAAGAATTTCTGAGTCTTGCAGCTTAACTGAGGTGCTGTTATCAACCAATTTATTGGTTGCATCAACAGCATCCTCAGTGGCTGCAAGATGGCTGACTAGCACATCTGTGCAATTGGATTGATTGGGGGTGGGAGGAACAACAGTGTAGGGTGCTGCAGATGCAGCAGCAGGAATCTGGAAATTTTCAGATATGCTGGTTGAATTCTGCAGAAGATCTGTTTGATAACAGATCTGCTGCAGGACCCAGCAGATCTGATTGAGGGTGGCATTGGATGAACCCAGCCCATTTAAAGTATTGGGGCTGGGTGCTCTAATGCCACTGGGAGCCGCAAGCTGGCCCCAGGACAGGACCTGGCTTTGGGTTGCTTTTGACTGCCCAAATAGGCCAGGGCAGTTTGAAGCAGCCCTTGCCCGCCCTGGTGGGTGGTTGGGGTTTGAATCCCCCAGCGGGCTTTCTTGGCTGCCCTTGCTTTTGCTTGGCGGCCAAGTGTGGGGGTTCAAACCCCGTTCTGGGCTTCAATTTCAAGGCCCTGATATCTATCTAGTGAATAATCCCTGCTCCCAGTCTACTATATAAGTAGAATTCTCTTACTAAATAAAGACAAATTTATCCAAATTTGTGTTGGCTTTTATAATCTTTAAGCTTATTCTTTCCATTTCACTAAAAGGAAACTATCTCTAATCTTTCCAGGAAATTAAGGTAAACCCAAAAAAAATTCCCTGAAGGCTAAATCAAGGCTAGCTTTGAGCTTCAACCCTTTTTTATACAGGTTTCCCACTGTGTCCTCTGGGATATTATCCCCAAGAGCCAAACACAAGAAAATGGTGCTCGCTACAGGGGCTATAATCCCCTTGGTTACTCCTTTTCCCTGTAAAGTTATGCCTCTCCCTTGGGCCTCTACTTCAATCCTCACTAAATGCTTGGGGATCTCTTCCAAATTAAGCCTGGATTTTTATCCAAATATTTACTTAAAAAACCAAAGAAAGTTCCTCACACTATTACTTGGAGAAATAGTTTGAAGATACCGCCACTTAACCCACCCAAGAGACACCTCTGGTTAATTATCATGTCAAGAGCGGCTGGGAGAAGAGGTGATTTCATCCAAGAAAGCTTCCTAAATTTTGGTTGAGTCAGTTTTTACTTTGATTTTGTCCATTTGAATTTGTCCAGATTTTCCTGTCTCAAGAAATTCATCCATATTCCCTCATATCATTGGCTAATTAAATTTAAGATTCAACTTCCCACTCAGATTCTATCCCCTCCCTTTAAATGAAGGCAAGAGTTGTAGAAGACCTTGCTTCATCATTCTCTAACCTAATAAAGTTTAAAATTTGTTATTAGTTCTGACTATTTGGTTTAGTCTGTTGCTTTAGTGTTCAGTTGATTTCTTCCCCCCTTTGGCCTCCCAGGAATTGTTAGTGGCAACCTTTTGATTGTTATTAAAACTGCAATTTTTGCAGTTAAGAGCTAGGTATTGTTTCATAATAATCTGCTCCCTAATTTTCACATTTTCTAATTAGTCTCTGGTTCTTTTCCTATTGTCACTTAAGTAACCAAGTCCTTCAAGGTTTTGAGTCCTCCCCTTGAAGAGAACATCACTAGTTCTCCTAAAACACCATGATAATTAAAATAAATAGAGGGCAGTTTAATAAGAAATAGAGCATTGCTTTAAACCATAATAAAATTGAGATTTCAGCACCAACCAAAAGGTTGTCACTAACAATTACTGGGAGGCCAAAGGGGGGAAGAAATCAACTGAACACTAAAGCAACAGTCTAAAACAAATGGCCAGAACTAATAACAAATTTTAAACTTTATTAGGTTAGAGAATGATGAAGCAAGGTCTTCTACAACTCTTGCATTCATTTAAAGAGAGGAGATGGAATCTGAGTGGGAAGTTGAATCTCAAAATTAATTAGCCAATGATATGAGGGAATATGGATGAATTTCTTTAGACAGGAAAATCTGGACAAATTCAAATAGAGAAATTAAAAGGAAAAAATGACTCAACTAAAATTGAGGAACCTGTCTTGGATGCACATATCACTGCTCCCAGTTGCTCTTGCACATGATATTTTACCAGAGGTGCCTCTTTGGTGGGTTAGGCAGGGGCATTTTCAAACTAATTCTGCAAGAAATTGTGATGACTTTTCTTGGGCTCTTTCATTAAATATTTGGATAAATATCCAGGCGTAATTTGGTAGAGATCCTCAAGCATTTGGTGAGAATTAAAGTAGAGGCCCAAGGGGGAGGCATAACTTTACAGTAATGATGTTGTTGCCTAGGCCCTTGTCATATGTTTAGACTGTTGGTGTATACTGGTTAAGAGTTATCCCTTGTAACTGTTCAATCACTATACCTGATAGCAGGGTAGTGAAACCAAATAGGAGTGAGCAATATATAGGGGTAAAAACTTCCCTTTATTTTAGTGTATTGCCAAGTATACACAGTAATTTTAAAAGCTATGGCAACAACCAAAAAATACCTCAGATTTAAGAAAATTCCAACTATCAGGTTAAAATATACACTCTGTTAACAGGGATTTTTGGTGTTGATGGATGAAATGGGTCAACACAGCAAAGAAGTGCTCACGCGCAAAGCAAAAATATTCAAAATATTATCTGAAATACATTAATTCACAAACAAAATGGTGAGTTGACTTTTGGTTTACATACTGTAAATTCAGAACCTAAACTTAAAAATGCAGGATTGTCAAATCCTTGGTCCAAATTTCAAATCACTTTTGCGGGCAACTCAGCTGAGTGAAAATTAAAATATTTAATAAAACCAACCATTTAATTTGATTTTTTTGATTTCTTTAAATTGGCAAATTTTGAATCCCTTGAGAAGATAACTCAACTAACAAAAGACAAAACACAGAAAACAAATGCAGGATACATGAATCATAAATGCCGGATTATAATGTATTATTTGAGATTTCCTGTATGCCAAACAAATCATAGACATCATGTAAAAATTAACGAGTCTGAAATTGCGGGATTGTCAAATCCAAGAACCAAATTTTAAATCATTATTGCAAGGAATTTAAAATAAATTAATTTAAGGGTGTCTCAAAAAGGATGCTAAAGGATCTAGAGTGGATTTGTGCCAATTCTTTTAGGAATCATAGGCATTCTCAAAAATCACCCTATTCTATTTTAGGACAGCTAAAATTTAGATGCTTGATTACAATAGATTTAAAAAAATGCTACAGTAGTTTTAAAAGCTATGGCAACAACCAAAAATACCTCAGATTTAAAAAAATGATTTCAGATTTGAAGGAAATCCAAGTTGTGCAAGATTCAGGATTCATTCAATTAAAAAAAATTTGGTTAATAAATGAACTGTCAACCAAAAAACAAAATTTCACTAGCCCATTTTACAAAATTATAGCAAATATCAAGCAGTGTAGTTTAAACCACAAACAAAATGAACTGACACAACAAGTGAGATGAATGGATGCTGTTCTGGAGTATATTATAATCCAATCAGGATTTATATGAGGCACCAACAGAAGGACTAAAATGAAACAAAATTCAAGCAATCTGGAAGCAAGATTCCACAAGCATAAAACAAAATGAAGTCACACAAGATGTGTAGTATGAGCAGCCTAAAATAGAAAAGTAACAGCTTAACAGCCAATCAACAGCTATTTAATTTAGGAACAGAGGCATTTTATTCATTTTAATGGCTCCTGATTTGTGTAAAATGGCTTTAAGAACCTTCCAAATATGGATTTGAGATTACAATAAAAATAAATAATAAAATTTTAAACTTCTACTTTTAGTGATTTTATCATAGGTTTTTATACAATGTTTTTTACTAACAACATTTTTGACAGCACCAGCAACCAAGCCAGCAGCAGCCAAGCCAGCTTCAATGGAGGAGAGGCTCAGAGTGTGGAGGCACCTGTTTACACCCAAGCCTTTGAGACAGGTAATGATGAAGCCAACCTGTACCTGACCCCCAACCCATATGTCTTTGACTTGTTCAGTAGTCAGTTAGTGTCTAGCTCTGCCCCTGCTCCCGTACCCATCCCCGCACAAGCTGCCCATCAACCAACCAATCAGGATGGCAACCTTGATTCAGAACAACTTACTGCCATCAGTCAACCTGCAATCCCCTCAGCCAATCAGGCTTCAGCTCCTGCGTCCCAGCGCCCCAAGCAACAAATCATCACCGCCCAAATTCTTCAGAAAATTGTGGCACTGAACCTGCAGGGTCTGTCCTGGGATCAGATAGCTAGCCAATTACAATTTACCTGAGCCATCATAATACAGGAGTTCAACAACCTAATGAACAAGGGGAATCTGATTGGGATAGCCAAGAAGCCAAAGAAGGCCCCCAAGTCTCAAATCACTGAGGCGTACCCAATTATGCTTGACCTTCTGCAGCAGGACCCCAAGCTTCCCTTGACCAAGGTCTGTAAACAACTTGCACACCATAAAATATGGGTTTCCAAGTGTATGGTGAAGCTGTGGATGCATGGAAAGGTGGCATCAATCTGGGTACTTATCAATGTTGCCAGTGACCAATGGGATGGCGCTGAGGATTCCCCATATGATCAGGCAATCAAATCCACCCTGTTCCAATGCCTGACAAGTTTGTCTGATGACTTCATCTTCATCTCCTACTATAAGCTATTGATAGCTTTTGACAATTTTGGCACCCCAGGAAAGCCGCCACCCAAAAAGGGAGGAAGAAGGTCAAGAAGGGGACGTTCATTGGTGCATTTCTGGCTGTTTCAGCCTAGGGTTTTGTCTACTATTGGACAAGACCAGATTTCACCAATGGCTAAAAGTTAGGCCACATCCTTGGTGAATTACTTGACTCCTGGTGTTAGGCACCCACCCTCTAGGGAGTAAACCCCCTAGGTGGTGAATGATTGCAGAGGGATTCAATCCTGTCACCAGGGATTCCACAGGTGAGGAGACCATTCCCAGATGGAATAACTCTCCAAGGAGCTGGTACCTGCCTAGCAGGGGATTAAAACGACCCAGAAAGAAGTACACACCAAGGTAACTTAATAAAAAGGCCAAAGCCAATGGAAAAAACACTTGAGGCTTGTTCACCTGGGTGGAGGAATCATAACCTTGGTTTCTTCCCGGACAGGTAGATTTTTGGAGAGGAGACTTGCTGTGTACCAGACCCCCAGAATCACACGGCGCCAGGAGCTTTTAAGAAACTGAGAATCTGTTGTTGTTCCTGAATCAGCGCGTGAACCTATAGAAACGCTGGCAAACACATCAAAGTCAGGACTATCCAGAGTAACCATTTATACCCAAGTCACTCCCTAAGAGGAGTCTTGGGTAATTTCATGGTCTTGGAAATTCAGAGGTTTTTTAAAAATAAAAATTAACAAACAGTCACTTGGGTGAATGTAGACTTTATTAATTGAACAAATACTTAAATGTGGCTTACCAGCTTTTTATAGCATGGTAGCAAAAAATATTATAGGAAAAGGAGTTTGGGGAAGTTGGGGATAAAATGGAGATTTGGCAGTTGGATTATTCAAAACTGGAGATCATAAATTATTTTCTTATGGGTTTTAAACTCTTCTTGACAAGTTTTCATATTTTCCTTAACTAACCCGTCATTTTGTGACAGACCTGGCAAAAACTCATCCCCACAGCAGCTGGAGAGCCAGGAGGGGGCCTTGGCGGGGACAACAGAAGGAACAGCCAGCAAAAGACCCAAAACTAGACTCAGAAGGTCACCTGCTTCATTATTAGAGCCAATGTCACCAATTGTTGATACTAAACGTTTTGAATCATTGTTGTTAACTGTTGATTGGCTGGAAAGAAGTTCAAGATGTAATGATTGGTTTGAATTTAAGTTAATGTTCACTTTAGATGAATCTATATCAACCAAGTTAAAAAGTGACCCAGGTTCAAAATTTGGTGCTGAAACCAAGAGCTCAGAAGACATTTCCGGTTTAAAAGCAGAAGGTAATAAAGAACATATATTACTTACTAATCTATTCTCTTTAGGAGTTTCAGAGACAAATAAGGGAGCAATCAATTCTGCTTCTCTAAATAAAGATAAATTGTTGTCAATAATGTTGACAGAGGCATTCATGACACCTGGGATGGCTTGAATTCCAAGCACCAGGTTTTCTTGAGCCACCAGATGAAGGGTAGCTCCACCGCCATTAAGGCCATCCAAGGACGTGGACACCAGGCCTCTGTGTACCCAACTGGCCATGCAGACATCCATCTGGGTGATTTTGTGTTCTTCAACATTGGAGACACAGTACAGGAGCACCGCCCTCAGGCTTTTAATGATCTTTATCTTGGGGTCCTCAACCATGAGTCTCTCTTTGGTTGCCAGATGGTGGAAGACTTGTTCACCCAAATTGTCTTCCATGTGAATATGGGCAATCAATCACAGAAGGACAAGCCCCTCCCACCCTGTGCCACAGCCACCTACCAGCCAATCACAGCAATGACCAATGAGTAGTACAATGAGCGGTACATGGCGGCCATCAAAGTCAATCCTCCTGCCTCCACCCCTGCCACCACTACCCCCACCTTCCAGCCCCACCCACTCAATCCCAGACCTCACAGGCCAGCACCGTCTCAACACCTTCCTTCTAGCACTATTCCACCTACTAGGCATCACTCTTCCCTGCCCCTGATAAACCCCCTGTTGCCAAACGTTTTCTATTTATATTATCTTTATTTTGAATTTCAATTGTTCATGTTCTCTTTGTTTATAGCTGTGATAAGGAGCGCCTTTTTGGGGAAGCTTTGAATATAAAAGTAGGAGGAGAAGAAGTATATTTTATTGGATGATACTTTAGACTTATATAGATTTAGCTGTGGCAGGGTTATTAGTTGGACCAAACCCAGGGGCTGGTCATGTGCTGGATGGGTTTGAGTTATTGGATACCTGGACAGTCATGTGATATTGGTTTGTTGCCATTTTTGGTATGTCAAACAGTATATTGGAAAGGCACCAAATTGGGCAATGACTGGATGTTAGGTGTGATGGCAATAGCCAGAATACTTGTACATCCAGACCCTCAACACACCCCTCCCTTAAGGGGTTACTTGGGTACATCAGGAGGGGGCTTTGTCTTGACAGCTGCTGCCTGATGTTCCTGGAGCTGTTTACTAGTGGGCAACAACTGGGTCAAGTGTTCTCCTTTGCTAGGGCGGAGGCAATATCTGTGGTACTTTTTGGTAATGGGTTCTTTGGCACCCTGGAACTTAACCAGGTAAGTGTTCCTGTCTGGTTGGTATCTGATGATTCTTCCTGGTCCCCTGTGTACTGAGTCTAGGTTCTTTCTGTTCCCGGCTAGGACCCAGACGGGGGAGTTGATGGGGAGTGGGTCCTCTGTTGAGGTTACCTTTTGAGTTTTGAGTCTCTTTATTTCAGCCAGTTTAGCTTTGAGGCGTATTTGTTGTAGAGCTGGTTTCTGTTCTACAGTGGGAGGTTTCCCTGGGGGGATCTTTAAATATGGCTGGTTATTGCGGGTGACTATTTCTGGCTTGTACCCATATGTTAGTTCAAACAGTGAGTAGTCTGTCCCTTGATTGGTACAAACCTGGGATACTAGTAAGGCATGTTATACGTATAGCGGCCATGTGTCTTTGGCTTTGCCATCCATTATTTTCTCCAGGGTTCTGATAAGGCTGCCGTTAAGGCGTTCAACTCTGCCGTTAGCCTGTGGCCTGTAGAGCAAGGTTGTGGAGTGTTTGATGTTTTTTTTAGATTATTGTTTACTATGTGGCCTGTTAGCTCCTTTGCTTCATCTGTTATGATGTAGTCTGGAGTGCTGTAGTCTGCTATGATTGCTTTATTGATGAATCAATTTGTTTCCGCCTTGTGATCTTTTGTTGCCCAGCAGATGGGCCAACGTGTGGCAAAGTTGATGGCTACAATTAGAAAATGTTGATTTGTTTTGGTTTCTGGGAAGGGCCCCACTACGTCCAGTCCCCAAACCTTAAATGGTTCAGGGTCAGGTACTGGGTTAACTGTTGGCTGTGGTGCCTTGGTGCTGGCATATTTTTCACATACTGTACACTTTTTTAGAGCATCAATTATGTCTTGCTTCAGGTTGGGCCACCATACTATCTCTTTCAGTGTGAAATATAGGTTGTTAGCCTTTGTGTGTCCTAGAAGGCAATGGTGTCTTAGTATAGTGTCAACTCTTTGTGCAAGTGGGATGTATGGAATATGTTTATCCTTGATGATTTGGTATACTGTGCCATTTGATACGTGGAAATGTTTTCATTCCTTACTAGCGTATTGTGGGTTAGTTGATGTGTGGAGGGGTCCTTTCCCTTTGTCTTGTACTCAGTGTTGTATAGGTTGGGCCAGTCAGGGTCCAGGTGATCAGGGTGATCCTCTCTTGGCTGGCATAGCCTAGAGAGAGCATCAGCCGTGGCCAGCTCTGCCCCCTTTTTGTATTGGGTGTCCAGGTTAAGCTGTTCCAGCAAGGACATCCATCTGGCTTGGTGTTGCGCAAGTGTGTTCTGAGTTTTGAAATAGATTAAGGATTTGTGGTCAGTTAGCACTTGGACGTTTAAGTGTCATTCAAGGTAACATCTCCATTTCTTGCATGCGTGGTATATTGCTAGCAATTCTTTATCATGTATTGGGTATCTCTGCTCATTGTTTGTTAGTTTTATGCTTTTGTAACATACTGGCAGGAAGTCTTTCTGCCCTGGCTGGCAGATGCGTAGGACTGCGCCAATGGCGGTGTCACTAGCGTCTGACTCAAGCTTGTAGCACCTGTTGTTATTAGGGTATTGCAAGATTGGTGCTTTGATCAAAGCTTGTTTTAATAGCTGGAAATTCTTGTCACATTCTGGAGTCCAGATGAATTTCTTTTTGGCATTACCTTTGGTTAGGTCATTGATTGGTGCGGTGAGCTTTCTGCAGTCTTTGATGTATTTTCTTAGGTAAGCTACCATACTGAGAAAGCATCTAACTTATTTCACAGAGGTAGGGTGTTGCATGTTATTTATGGCTTTTATTTTATCTGGGTCTGCTTTGATGCCACCGTCAGAGACAATGTGGCCCAAGAACAAGAGTTCCTTTTCCATAAATTGGCACTTACTAGGCTTAGTGTATAGTTTGTGCTTTGCAAGTTAATCAAGTGTCTTTCAGACATGCGTGAGGTGTTCCTCTTTTTGTTTTTGAAATATGATAATGTGGTTAAGGTAATATAATGTGTTTGAGAGGCCGTTTAGCGCTTGGTTCATCATGGTGACAAACGTTGCGGGAGCGTTGGTCATCCCAAAGTTCATTACTTTACATTCAAATGACCCAAATTGTGTGCAGAACACAGTCTTTGGTATGTCTTTCTCTTTGACTTCAACTTGGTTGTAACCAGATGTGAGGTCAATTTTTGAGAAACTTTTGATCTGGAGAGCCTTGCAAATAGGTCTTCAGTGAGGAAAAGTGGGTATTTATTCTTTACTGTACTTTTGTTTAGTGCTCTGTAGTCAGTAACTAAGCAAAGAGATCCTTCTTTTTTCTTTACAAAGAAAATTTCTGCCCCCCATGGGAATTCAGATGGGCAAATGAATCCTTTGGTTAGGTTGTCCTCAATGTGGGCTTTAAGTGTTTGGGTCTCCATGGGGGAGAGTCTGTAGAGGGGTGCAGGTTTGGGCATGGCTTTGCATAAGTTAATGTCATGTTTTACCTCTTGTTTGGGGGGTAACTCTGTGAGTTCTTCCTTGAATACATGAGCGTATTCATTTAGGAGTGCCGCAAATTCTGAGCATTGGATCTTTTGTGTATGTATATTGTTAAATTCAGAGTACCTCATTATGTGGAGAGTACTTTCTTTGGTTAGATGTTCAGAGTCATCTTGATTTATGACTTGGACAAATACTGTGTCTCTTAGAATGAGGTTGTTGGGTTCTTTAAGAATGTTGAAATTGACTCCATTGTGTTTTATTGTCATGGTTTTTGTTTTCCAACATACACTGGGATTCACTTGGGTGAACCAGTCCATGCCTGCTACAATGTCGTAGTTTATGTTGTTCATGACAAGTCCTTTGATGGACGTTTGTATGCATTGGAGGTCAATTCTAAAGGGAGTTGTTTTGCCTTTGAGTAGAACTTTTGATTTGTCTGCCATTCTGGCGTATTTGAAGTTGGATTTGACAACTGGTATTTTGTACTTGGTTATAAAAGGTTTGCTAACCATAGTGTGTTGTGTACCAGAGTCAAATAAAATTTTATGTGTATGTGATTTGTAAGTGCATAGATAGACAAGAAGTTATGAGCAATCTTTAATTTTTATGTTCATAAAAATGGAGGATTGTGGGACACGGGGGATGCGAGCAGCAAAGTTTGTGCCTTGGTACTTCTTCTTGTCATGTTGGGGGGAGACAGGGGCACTTAAGCCTGTTCCCCCTCCTCTTTTCCCTGTTCCTCTGTTTTGAGACTTTTGAGGTCAGAGAATGTGGGGTCAGATTTGTAGCGGATTGCTACTTCAGTGTTGTTAACTTTGGCAGTGTTCTCTTTCTTGGGACAGGAGCGGTTTGTGCTTTGGCTACAATTGCTGTTGTTACAATTGGAGTTGCTAATGTTATGATTGGTATTTTGGCATTTATTGCCTGGCGTTTTCTCTGCCATTGCTGTTTGAGGAGCAGTTGCCGTTGTGTGCAGCATATTTTATGTTGGCGCATTTTTCAGCACGCTTGGATTCAGCAATGAGTGCAGGCATGGAGGTATTTGCTTTTGGGCGGATGAGGGCAGCAACAGAGGGTTTCATTCTATTGATGAATGATGCTCTAGTGTGTACGTTGTCAGCTTGTGCTGGGTTTTGGATTTTGTGATGTATTTCTTCAAATTTGTTGGCGTAGGCTGCAATAGTGGTCTTTTGAGGAAGGTCACTGAGCTGTATTGCAATATCTTGAAGAGATTTGGTGATGCGGAAATTGTGGGTGATGTTGGCTTTGAACTCTTCCCAGTTGTCAAGCTGGTTGTCAGTTTGTGATCCAACCCAGGTGAAAAACCAGTTAGCTGCGGCCTTGTATAGGCGCTTGCTGGCTTCCTGGACCCATTTCTCATGAGGGATGCGGCTGGTGTGGAGTTTAGCAGCTGTGTGGTCTAGCCAGTTGATGACGTTTTCTTTGTTTTTACCAAAGAACTTGTCAATAACAATGTATTTGGTGTTGGCAACTTCACCTGTGATAGGTGGTTGTGCGTTTGTTTGTGGTTGAAGAGAGCAACTGTATTGAATTATCTTGGCGCATGCTTTGGGCATGACCAGACCTTTGAATACAGTGCATCCACTAGGAATATCTTTGTCAATGTTGTGGGCGCAGAAGTATGTTTTCCAGGTCTCCTGGGAAGTGGCCTGGTTGAGTACGTGGGCGAAGGTGGGCGGGTTCTGTTCAGTCATTTTCTCTTTCATTGGCGTGGTCAAAAACCGTAGTGCTACCAGTGATAAGGAGCAATTTTTTGGGGAAGCTTCAAATATAAAAGTAGGAGGAGAAGAAGTATATTTTATTGGATGATACTTTAGACTTATATAGATTTAGCTGTGGTGGGGTTATTAGTTAGACCAAACCCAGGGGCTGGTCATGTGCTGGATGGGTTCAAGTCATTGGATACCTGGACAGTCATGCAATATTGGTTTGTTGCCATTTTTGGTATGTTGAACAGTATATTGGAAAGGCACCAAATTGGGCAATGAATGGATGTTAGGTGTGATGGCAATAGCCAGAATACTCGTACATCCAGACCCTTGACAGTTGGTTTTATTCTTTATGTTCAGATTATTTATATAAAATGATATATTTACTATTCCATGTATCTAGATCCAGAACACAGTTATTTTTAGTACCCAAACACAGCCCCCTGTGAAAATATTAACAACAATTTGGTGATCATCAAAATTTGAATTAGAAAATTATAGGTTAATTGTGTTTAGATAAATTTGTTCCTGATCCAAATTAAAAGCCTTAATGATAAACTTTAAGCCAATCAGGAGCCAAGTGATATAGTGATTGTTATGACATAAAGGGTCATTCAATAATTCTTTGGTGCATGTGCGCTAATTAATATGATTAGCTGGTTGTTCTGCCATTGTGCGCCATTGCTGCTGTGGCAAGTTGTTGATGGACTAGTGCCCAATCAGCTGCTGGGTTAACACTAGTCCATCAACAACTTGCCACAGCAGCAATGGCACACAATGGCAAAAGATACAGCCAGTCATATTAATTAGCGCACATGCACCAAAGAATTATTGAATTATCCTTTATGTCACAACAATTACTTTATCACCGGCTCCTTATTGGCTTAAAGTTCATCATTAAGGTTTTGAATTTGGATCAGTAACAATTTTATCTAAACACAATTAACCTATAATTTTCTAACTCAAATTTCAATGATCACCAAACTGTTGTTAATATTTTCACATGGGGCTGTGTAAAGTGCCAAAAATAATATGAAAATTAAGAAAACAATGTCAACACAAAGCAAACAACACATATTGAGTTAAGCGTAAAATATATACACAATGGGTAAAAATGGGATAATGTAGTAAATGGGAAAACAAACAGGAATAAACAAAGAGGCAATAGTATCAGAATAACACAGAGTTTATTGGGATGAAAGCTATAAAAACATATGGAAAGGTTGATAAAAAAGTCAATGAGAGAATTGGAGAAGTTATTGAAAGATCTGGACCATGCAATTGCAAAGATCAAATACATTGATTGCAAGGTCAAGGAAAAATTCAAGGCCGCTGTCCTCACTGGGGACAAAATTGACAAGGTGTCTGCCAAGGCACTTATGGCCAAGATTCCAGACACCCCTAAAAAACAATTGAGTGTCTTCTTAACTTTCAAAAAACTGTAGTTGAGGGCCTCCAGTTCAAGTCATTTGCCCTCTCTGTGCTGTCTGTCTGGATTGACAACCCTGAGATGTATGCACATTTCAAGCCAGCCAAGCAAGCAAGAACAGAGGATACAGAATTGCCCGCTCAACTGCTTGTGCCAAGAATGGCCAAGCTGGACAAGGCTGTGGGCAAAGGTAACCTAATAATCAAAATTAATAAAAAAAATTCCAAATACTTACCTTTTTTAGAAAACATAGATGGTGAAATCTGCAGTTTCCTGGTTCCTTTTGTCTCCCCACCTTCTATTCAAATTATGCCACTCACATGGCCAAACAGCTCTATCTGTCCCCCTGTCTTGTGGGAGCTCAAAGACAGGGTCCATGGTACCTTTCCAATGACAAGGGACACACTAGCCAGGCTGACACATGCCAAGGGGGCATCTGAGTGGGCAGTTACTGCCTATAAGGATGCCCAATTGATCCGCCTTGACCCAGTGGTCCTTGGTGGAGTTTACTATGTATACTCCATTGAGCTTGTTTGGGACGTCCTGGAGACACTCTCATTCAAGAACATACCAGAGATGGGCTGGGCCCATGCGGCTGCTTGCTTCTGCTTCCCGGCGGAGCACACGCTCTCTTACCTGCTCAAGAACTTTGGGCATGTGGTAGGAAAATTGGCTGTTGTAGATGCAACAGCCGTCAAGAAGACCAAAATCCTCTTGGCGTACTTTGGGCTGGCCTGGAGTGCCAACAAGACGGGGCTCCCTCTGGCTATGAAGCTCACATTTGCCAAGACAAAGCATGAAAAAAAGATCAGTGCAGTTTTCAATAAATTATGCAAGTTTATGGAAGCCTTTGCTGGGCAAAGGCTTCATCTGGTGGTTTACCTTGGTTATCTCTTCTACTTCAGAATGGGCACCAGTGTGGAGGACCTGGACAGGGTCCTTCTCAGAATCAACTAGGCCAGGCTCTCCCTGGATGGGAAGAAGGTCCCCCCCAGATACAACTTGGTTGACCATGTGATCCAGGATGCCCTGGTCCTGGCTGGGATATACGGGTTTGCGGCTCCGCCTGAGAAGCTGCTGCTTCACTCCCATCTTGCCATACTCCCTTTTACCAGCCGCTGTGAATATTTCAATCAGGGTGTATCCACTGTCTACGGTGTGGCAATGGAGGTTGTGTGCCACCTCCATTGCTGGGTGGGTACATACTGAAGAACCCATTACAGGCGCCCATAAAACTCTCTTTTCTAATAAATATATTTACATTTTAGATTATTTTTATTTATAATAATTTTTATAATTTTTTATTTTAGCAAACAAGTTTTGTGAAATAAATCCCAGAGAAGGTTTTCATAAAAGCATAATAATATACATTAATAAATATACTTCTAATTTGTACATTATACATTTAATTTTTTAATTTCATTTTTATATTTATTTAATAAGAGTGATATAAATATATTCATGTAATCCAGTATCAAGTATTTGGGATAGCCTCAGATGTCATAATAATAAAATTAATATAAAATAAATACATTAAAAACCTTCATTGATGGTCCCGCTAAATGTGATTGTGGGCCTAGAAGCTTCTAAATATAAAATGATAATTAATAAATCTTAAATAGTAAATTAGAGAATATAAAAAAAGTTGGACACACTAAGCCTTTAATTGATTTTGTGTTTGGCAAGGCACATGGGGATGAATGAATCAGTGTGGCCATAGAATTTGGCCACAGTCTCAGCTGGGAGGGTGTGGATCCCGGCCTGCAGCAAATCAAAGAGGTCCTTGTAAAGCCCCATAAAATGAGGGAGTACTTTAGCTAGGTAAGGTACCAAGTTAGAGACTTGGAATCCTGTAAGTGCTGTCAAGATGGGATAGACTGTCATCATCCATCTAAAGACTTTGGCATGTACGTTAAATTGTCCAAAATTACCGGCGAAGTATTTAAGCACGTAGAAGAAAAAGGAATAGATTGCTACGTGCTGGATGGAGCAGGGCAACACCAGCGTGGGCCAGGAGTACGTCTCAGAGGAGTTGAGCTGCGCTGGCTCCTTGTAGAAGTACTCTTTGGGCGGTTTGTTGTACGGTCCATGCTGATGAGAGTGTTGGTGGCCCCCAATCCCAAGGCAGGCTGTGAGTACAGCAGAGAAGATCAAGTGGTTCATCTTCTAGTCCTGGGAAAGGGCAGACAAAGCTTAGTGTCTTTAACTTTCTGTTGTGTAAAAGTTTCTTGGGTATTGATTTATGTGATACTATTGAGGGGTAATTTCACTCAAAGATAGCACAAACTACCATCAAGTGATTGAGATTTATTATATACTGTCATCCTTTAGTGGGGCATGAATAGTACAAAGCATTGAACAGGGGACCCCAAACACTTGGTGTTGTCTGGAATTCCCTTTTGGGAGTGGGATGGAAGTGGTTTTGCAAGCAATGAATTGTTATCATTGACATGGCATGGGATTGGAGCATCTTCAGGCACAGTAATGCATTTCAATCCAGCTTTTGCAGTTGATGCATTACTTGTAATGCTGGACTGCTTGTCAACCCCCTCCCAATTTGGTAGATTCAAAATTTGGGCAGCAGTTCCCTCTCTATTTGGGTTTGGGGAAATTGCCTTTTTGGGTTTCCCCTTTTGGAAATTTCCCTATTTGGCAGGCGTGCGCGGGCAAGCCGCAAGGCCCGCGGACAGGGTATAAAACCCATCCAAATTAAAAAATTTATTTTTAATTCCTGTTTGAGAATCTCGGCTTCCTGCAGCAGTTTCCCCAATAAGGGGGAACTGCTGCCCTTTTTGTTTTGTTTATTATCCTGCAGTGTGCTCAGAGCAACTTCCTGAATGCTAGTGTTGTCAGGAATATTCCTGACATCCTTGGTCCCAGTTGGGGTCCCTTGCTTGACGACTTGCTTGAGCCACCCAAAAACTTCCTCAATGGGATTCAGGAAGGGCAAATAGGCGGGGAGGAAGAGAAGGCGCAAATTTGCTGTGGCCAATTGCTGAGGGCCCACTGCAATTCTGGTGTCAATTGATAGAAATTCTTCAAGAATATTGGCCAACTTATGGAGAATAACGTTATCCAGCACAATTATGTTGATGAAGCCCAGGCTTGTGCGCCTAAGATGCTCCTGGATCAATCAGAGGAATGATAGAAAGGTACAGCTATTGTGAGAACCCAATATCATTTGATACATCTCACTCCCCTTTGGACCAAGGAGAGCCACCATGGAATAGGCTGTGGAGCAGACTGCAGCACGCCAAGCTACCCCGTCATTGGAGCCTTTTGGAACATACCCATATGCATTGCATATAGTCAAGGTGAACGCTGATTCATCAATATAGTAAAATTTGACTGTCCCCTTGTTTTTGAGGGCAGTGTAGGCCTCGGCGTATTTTTTCTGGGTCTTGACATTGGTTGGGCTGTTTCTATTATAGGGAGATACCCCGAGCTTTTTCCAGGAAAAGCACATTCCCTTCACCAGATGATAGTAAAAGGAAATTGAGGCCTCAACCCCAAAAGTAGATTTAACCATGGCCTGTATATTTACCAGTTCAAGATGGCAATCTTGGGTTATCCACTGGCAGATTGCCCATTTGTGCTCCTTAGTGAGCATGGTGGACACATGCAGGGATTTCTCTGTGGCAAGGACATGGCCAGTATTGATGAATTTGTTGAAGTTCTTGGAAGCGTACTTGGGATCCACCCCAACAAGAGCTGTGGCCGCCTTTTAGTCACCAGATTCCCACATTAGCTTGAGAAGGATGATGTGCTTTATGTCAGGAATGTGCTTCCAAGCGGTCTTTGTGGGTTCAGATGAGCCAGGATCCTGATTGGTGACAGGCTTGCAAGGCATGGGTACCTTGTTGTAGAAGGCTGCAACCTTTTTGAGCACTAGCTGTCCCTCATCAGTTCTGTAGAACTCAGGCTCCTTGTCCTCTTCCTGGTTGTCATCACTGACGTAAGGCTTATAGCTAGTGTCAAGCACAGGCTTAACCTTCTCCAGCATGGCTGACAGGGCCAACTCTTGGCAGTAAACAGCGTCAAACACATATGAAGTAAGTTCTACCTCCTTGTTTCTAACTTTCTTTGTAGTGGTGACCTTGATGGGCTTCCAGGTCAGCTTTGGGACCCAAGAGTTTATGCTCCACACCCTAGCAGCTTGTGCTCCTTGAACCAGCTGTGTCAGTGCAGCATCACTATGGAACTCTCCTCTCCCGTCTCCTCCTTGAGTAGGCACTTGGGTTGCACTAACTCTATTATTTGACCCGCAGGGGCAACTGCAACTGCGGTGCACAACAGGTGCATTGGTACTCTGGTGTTGTGTTTCTTCCATTTTGAGAATTTAATAAAATACTAAATAAATTTCAATTAAGTCACTCCTTACTTTTAATTTTTGCTTTTATCTGAATATGGATATTTAATTAGAGTTTCCCCCACCCAATATCCTAATAATAGATTTTTTACTTCCTAGTTAGTTGTTTTTGGTTTTACCACACCCATTTTAGAATACCCAAAATAATTTCCACCCATTTTCCCAGATTTTACGCCAAATTAAGCACCCAACACAATATTTTTAAAATTTATTTCTCGGATTGTGTGTCTTATTTTAGATACCAAGGTATCATTCTTGATTACAATTCATTGCACACAATATTTGAGTGATTTTGTTTACATAGTGAGTTGCACACAAAAGTGATTTGAAATTTGGACCAAAGATTTTACAATCCTGCATTTTTACGTTTAGGTTCTGAATTTACAGTATGTACACCAAAAGTCAACTCACATCATTTTGTTTGTGAATCAATATATTTCAGATTGTATTTTAAATAGTCTCGCTTTGCGCGTGAGCACTTCTTTGCTGTATTGACCCATTTCACCCATTAATGCCAAAAATCCCTTTTAACAGAGTGTATATTTTAACCTAATAGTTGGAGTTTGATTAAATCTGAAATCATTTTGTTTAAATCTGAGGTATTTTCGGTTGTCGCCATAGCTTTTAAAACTACTGTACCTCTTGAACCTGGTATGGATCCTAGAGTTCCATTCCTATTTAGCCCTTACTCCACTGAATATCAAAGATGGGCTAATTGCTCTACCGTGGAAGTTGACCAGTTGATCCACCGTAACGCTTATTATCTTGGTAAGAGTACTTCCGAATCTGTTGCTCTAAAGCCTAATATATGATCACTTTGGCTTTGGCTATAATGCATAGTTTATCCAATCACATTACGACAGCTTCAAAAAGCCTATATTCCTCGAATTGAGGTACTTCAGGGTACTTTAGGGTGAGGTTGGGCCTCTACTATTCATCACAACAATTTAATAAACATATACAGTAACTTTCAAAGCTATGGCACTAAGCGAAGGAAACTGAGATTTAAGTGAGAATAACTCATCTGTAAGAGAAATCAACTTAGATAATAACAAAATCAGCATATCCCAAATGAAATAGAAATGAACCTAAATCTATTTTAAATCAATATAAATTCATTGGTTTCTAATTTTGGTTACATCTGATTTATTTCGTTTAAATCTCAGTTGTTTTGTTTACAAATGTGTTGATTTTGTTTAAATCTAAGTTTTCTTCGCTTAGCGCCATAGCTTTTAAACTACTGTAGTAGTTTGGGATTTATTGAAACAGGGGGATCCATGGAGCTTGAGGGTGATGCTTGGTTTGGAAGTTGGCAGTCTATTTGGGGCAGATTAAACGGATCGGGATATCTTTCTTGCAGATCATCTTCTTGAGTCCGTTTATAGATGGCGATCGGAATAGCTACGCCATTTAAACTAATTGCATGCAGGTTCGGTAAAATTAACTGTGGGATGGCTTCATGCTAGCGTCATAACTGGGGTGGAGAGAAGCAGAATAATAGAGTTATTGTGAATAGTACTATATGATAGGATGTACTTTTGAAACTTTGATTGGGGTTTGAATTAGGGCTGCGTCGTCCCACCCCCGGACAAAACCCGGATTCTGTCCGAAGTTTCTGAAAATGTGGAAGGTAATATATATTCTATATGGAACTTATTTTAAATCCGATCTTCCAAAATGCCGGAAAAAAGAAGATCTTTGTCCGGGGGTGGGACGACGCAGCCCTAGTTTGAATTAGTAGTGACGAGCACGTGGTCAATAGAAATAGTTCGGAATATTGTTTCGGGGCGCTGGATTGGCACCGTTTAAATAATCAACATAGTCGTAACATAGCTTGGGCTGTGTCGGCCCCGTGCCGAGCATTTTCCGGCTTGCTCTTCTTAAAAGTGAGCAGAAAGCGTGCAAGAACGGGCCGCTTTTTGCCCGATCTTCTAAACAACGGGTGAAAAACACGCCGCATTCCGCCGAAACAGCCTTAACCATAGCCTATCTTCTTTGGAAAGGGATGTAGGGTTGAAACATTAAATTTCATGATGACGCAATAAAAGTTTAAATTAAAGTAAATGTGCTAAACAAGTATGTTATCACACGAGAGGCACTATCCTTAAGCTACAGTTTAGAGGGTTTAAATGACAATTGGTTTAGTATCAAATTCGTTATGTGGACTAGCTTTTACATTAGCCAATCAAAAAATTAGGTCTGGTGTTGAGATAAAACTGAGGATGCTTTGGCCCAGCTATGGGCGCCAGTGCCAAAACGGTTTATTTCTTAATATTTCAATAGTATGAATTATCTTTTTTAAGAGGGTGGCTGAAGAAGCATAGATAGATAGCATTGAAATTGGTGGATGTGACAACTTTATTTTCATTTATCTTATTTATTTGTTACAATGACTGAAGAAAATTGAATTAAAATTGCTGGCCTAGTGGCCTGGGAGTGTAGATTCAACATCATATCCTGCTGAAAAAACTTGCTTGTGGAAGATAAATGCTACGCGCCACTGGACAAGTGTATAAGCTTCTATTTCCTTGCTCCAACGAGAATTCAACTGAAACAACGCCTCAGATTACATGCAATAGTGAATAAAGCCCGTTTGGTAAACCTCTTCCTATAAGACTTTCCAGTGTTTATTTGGTATTGATCCACCTTTATTTATTTGCATCAAGGCAATACTGCTTTCTCATTATTATCTTCACTCAGCTTTCTTCAATTTTGCTTTAGCCGCTCCCTCTTTCATTGTATCTTTGCTTGAATATTTTTAACCGTTTATACCATATAGAAGCCATGAGTAAAATCACTAGTGATCCCAAGCTTATAGAGATTCAGAAAGCCCTAGAGCTGATCGAGTCGGATAAAACTTGGTCGGTTATTGATGATGCTATTCAAAAACTATCCAAGCTGTATACTGATGAGCCTTCAATGCTTCCACAGCTTAACAAGTTTTTGATGAAAATGCGCTCACCGATAGAGTCTTCAGTAAGACTATTTTTGATGCTTTTACTGCCAAGATCCTTTTTAGATCTATTTGTAATAAAGTAAACTTAACTAAATCAATAGATCACCACAGATCGCACACGTCTATCAGGAGCAGCTGTTTCTCTAATCCAACAAGTCGCAGAAGTTCTTAAAGGAGAGTTTCTCCCTTTTATCGATTGGGTTCTTCCTGCCTTGCTTAAGCTTCCCACGCGCACCAATAAGGTTGTAGTTACAAGAGCTACCAACTGCATTTTAACGATCACCAAGGTCACCCAACTGACAGAGTTAATTCCGTTCTATTCTGACGCTACAAAGAGCATTTCCAAAACTCTTAGAGTTGCTTCCATGAAGGCTATTCTTCAAGTCATTGAAAGCTTTAAACCAGAGTCCGCCCAAATTCATGGGCAATTAATAGAGGCCAGCATTCGGGACGGAGCCATTGATTCTGCTTCTGAGGTGCGTGAAGCTTCACGTCTTACTTATGCTGCCTATGTCAAAACCTTCCCTGATCTGAAGGCTTCGTAAGTTACTTAATATTATCTGGGCTCATCTCAGTTTAGCTTTGATGAATCACTATCAGAGGTAGCAAGGAAGTATTTGCTTCCAAAGCCTGCGTCCAAAACTGCTCGTTCTACTGCTAGTTTTAAGAAATTTATGGCCCAGAAGCCTCGGGCTGACTCACCTGTCATTCCTGCTAGCTCGCTCAAGTCGCCTGTAGGCAGTATCAAGGATAGTGACTTGGCCGAACCAGGAACCTATGTTTCTCCAGCATCTCCACTTTCCAGCAGTTGCCAAACTCCTCTTGAAGCTACTTCCCAAAGTCATCCCTGCGATTTGGCTACTCATTGCAGTGAAGCTTCAGCCCTTCTTTCAAAAAGCGCCATCTCTGATCCAAGTGCAAATATTCCCTCTCCAGTCGTGAATCAAGCCCATGCTGCTGATACTACTGTTCTTGAAACTCTCCAAACTACTTCGTGACATTGTATCATTGGAATTTTTACATAATTAAAAGTGCCTACAGTACATCAATTGACCACTATCCTCTAAGAGTCGTTGGACTGAATGACTTACAACCCAAAGTATCAGGTTTAAGCCATGTAAGAACGCAACGGTTTCACATGAGTCTTATACTGAATTAATGTTTCAATCGATGCAGCGATTTTCTGGAATCATGGAATACATTCTCCATAAGCCTAAGCATTTGTCTTGTAGCAAACCCTTACAGCGTTAAATGCTGATTTCAATCCCCTCGTTGCCAGGGAAGCCACACATCTGATGCCTCTGTTGTAACTATGCTGTTTTAGCAGAGGTACAAGTGGAAAATGATTGGAAACTAGATAATAATCTTTATTGAGATATGGGTATCATATAGTTATGGGTGAATCAAGGGTAACAAAAATATGATTGTGATGATTACTCAATTGGATTGGATAGGGGGTGGTGTGATCCTTCTACTGAGTGAAGCACCAAATCAAGTTGTCCACTGTACAGGGATTGTCACTGGGTCCTGTTGCTGGTTTTGGTGATTTTAGAGGACTTCCTCATCTGACTTCAGGTCATGGGAAAGTTGGGTTGCAGGTCACAAACCCGTTTAGGCGGAACCTTACTGGGGGTTGACCCAGTTGTTTTAACAGCTGATGTTTGCAAAGGGTATTTAGGACATCACAGATATGGTGGAGGCATGTTGCTTGATCCTGACTATATACAGTAATGTTGTCTAGGTAAACCACAACACACTTTCCTACCAGGTCCTCAAAGGCCTTGTTCATGAGCATTGCAATGGTGGATGGTACATTATTCATACCAAAATTCTTGATACAGCACTCAAACAATCCATAGCGTGTTTGAAAGGCTGCTTTTGCCTCATTCCTGGGAGCAATCTTGACCTGGTTGTACCCCATGGTAAGTTCAATCTTGCTAAAGACTTTTAAACCTGCAAGTGTAACAAACAGGTCATTGATTAATGGTAGGGGTACCTATTATTTACAGTGACTTTGTTTAGGGCGCAGCAATCTGTGACAAGGCAGAGAGACCCGTAATTTCTGGTTACAAAAAATCCTGCAGCTCCGTACAGGGAAAGGGCGAGAATGATATAGCCCTTGTCTAGAGTGTCTACAAGGTGCTGACAGTGATCTTTGTCTTCCTTTGGCATTAGGTAGTATAATGGACAGGCTTTTGGTAAAGACCCTCATGACTGAGCAGTGTGCTGGATTTTTCAAGGTTGAGGTAACTGATCTAGCGTTTTGCTAAATACATCCTTTAAACTTGTTGAGTAGCTCCTGCAACACTGGTGGTGGGTCCTTATGAGGAGGATTTGAGGGAGGTTCAGACCTGATAACCTTGACTGAACATTGGTTCAAGTCCAACTTTCCCCCCTTGAACTCAAAGAAGCCTTCTTCTGTGATACGTACAAAGACAGTGTCATGTAATAGCTTGTTCATCTCAGTGGAATACATTTGAAACCCAACACCATTCCTTCTAAAAGTGGTGACAGAGGTGTCCTAGTTGATATAAGGACAGTTGGGCTGTAGCCAATCTAGGCCTGCAATCACATCATGACTGAGGCCGCTCATGATGGGTCCAGAGAGTCTAACCTGAATGTTACCCATTTGTGCCAAGAGTGGTGCTGTTTCATGAGTGATGGCTACTCTGCAGGAGTCTGCTATGTGCACTGCTCTAAATTGGCTGGACACTGATCTAACTGTTAGAAGCCTCAAATTTCTGATTGACTATAGTGTGATTAGCCCCAGTATCTACCAGGAGCCTATGGGTGCTCCCACGGAAGCAAAAGGGATAGGCCAAGGAATTATTTTATTTTATTGAACAGCTGGCTTGGAGGACAGGGTCATCACTATGCACTTGAAATACATCTAGAGTTTTAACTTTGTGCGCATTCTAAATGCAGGGGTTTTGGTGAGGAGAGATTGGGGGTGTAGTTCAAGCGGGGCTGTAGAGCCTCTTATGTCTACAACCTACAGGCTTTTTCCAAACCCTCAATCTGTGCCAACTGAAACCCCCCTCTCAAGGGTGCTTATTGCCATTTTCTTGCTGCTGGGACTGGTGGCGGCCTAATAGACTGTGGTCACTGCCAGGTGTGTCATAAATTGCACCATTAATGCTATTTCAATATCGCCTTCAAATAGTGATATGTACAAAGTCTTGGTTGGTTTTGCTTTTAACTTCAGAAATTCCTTGCCTTCCGTAAATGGGTCTGATCCAATATCCACCCATTCCAGAATACCATACCTGCCCTTGTCTGATCCTGGTATGACCTCACCCCAACCTGACCCCCTTTGCCACTCTGTCTATCTAATGAGTGATCATTAGCCCTTATCTACTATTTAAGTAGAATCAACTCTCCTAATAAAAAAAGTTTATCCACATTTGCGTTGGCTTTAATATTCTTCAAGCTTTTTCCTTTCCTTTTTCCTAAAATCAATTCCTCATCTTGTATTCCAGGAAATTAAGGTATGTGCCCTTAATTTTGCCCTGAAGGCTAACCCAAGGCTAGCTTCAAACCGCAAATCTTTTGTTATAAAGATTTCCTGCTGTGTCCTCCCGGATGTCATCCCCAGGAGCCAAACACGACAAAATGGTGCTCACTACAGAGGCTGCAAGCCCCTTGGTTACCCCGTTCTCATGCACATTCTCTGGTCCTTTCCCCTTTTTTTCTGAAGTACCCAAGCAACCTAAAGTTTCTAGTCCTCCTCTAGAAGAAAATATCACTGATACCCCCTCAACTCCTATGGTAATGGTGTTGTCTCCTGGGCCTGCTTGGGCCCCCCTTCCAGCTTTCTCTCTCAACTATGAGCAAGCTTGTGCCTCTGCCTGCTCCCTCTTCAACACAGGTACTGTGGCAATGCACACTATCCCTGGTCTCTGTCCTGGGTATGCTTCCAAAGATCTGTATTCCTTCCTCTTGGACTTTGGTCTTCTCCCCGCAATGATGGAACCAATGGATACTATTGGTGTGTTAGTTAACCAGTTTATCTAACCCGCCTTGGTTCATCATCAATTAGGGCTAGAATCTCAGAACCAGCTTTTGACTGCTGTAGCCACTGCTGTCTCAAACAACCATGTGCAAAATATGGCCTATCAAGAATGGTCTCATAGCCTCTTTGCTTGTATTTCAGATAATCAGTGCAACTTGCTGGCTTCACAGAAGTACTTAACCTTGACATTGAACTCCCTTTGCTTCTTGCTCCCTGGATATATCAAGGAACAACTGTGCAAACTGGATGATCACTAAGCTATATGGCATGGGCAGATAGAAGCGGCTCTTCTAAAGTACTGTCAGGATTTTGAGACTTTAATTAACAAGCTCAATAAATTTTGAGAGCATGTTAATTCCCAACTCAAGTTGATTGGGACCAACGTCAATAATTGGGGCCAACATCTTCACCAACAATATGGTCTGGATAAGGCTGCGTTAGGAGACACTCTGTATCAAGTGCAAAACTACATTGATGATAGAGTAGCTTCCATCAAAGAGACTCCTCCTGCCCCTTCTGTTGAGGTCCCATCTGAATTTGAAGCTAGGGTATGGGAAGCCATAGCTGAACTCAAAGCCACTACTTGACATCAATCTTCTGTTCCAAACCCTCCACCAGTAGAACCCATGCCCGACCCTTGCATTGCCTTGCTAACTGGCCAAGTAGCTACCTTGCAAGGTGATATTGAGTATTTGATACAATGTCTCTCTGACCCTGATGATTTGTCCTCTGACTCTGATGGTGAAGGGGAGGCTGAGGTCACTGATACTCCTACTCATATAAACCATGGGTGTTGCCCTGGCTTGGAAGGCCAACCTTATATCAACTGTGCTCTTGCCTTGGACCAGCTAGCAGAAGCAACAAATGGCATTAGAGATAGGCAAAATGCACTCAAAAGGGAGGTACAGACCCTCTCTTGCTTGACAGAAACAATAAATGGACAGGTTGCCCCTTTGAATGCTCAAGCAACTTCCCTGACCACTTGTATAAATGGGATAGCTGGGACAATCACAGTGCAACAGATAAAGATTGATGAATTCAGAGCTGCTACCACTACCACCAGAGATATAAGTGGAAAAACAGCTCTACACTGGATACCCTGGAAGAGAGACTTTGACTTCTCTGCACTAGATGGCCTGCTGCTGAATCTGAGTTTGAGGGCAACCCCCACATCAATTTTCTCAACCCAGGTGACAACAGTCAGTCCTTGTCCTCATCTATTGACCCAAACTACAAACCAACCTTCAAGCAGATATTTGATCCAAAAACCTCTACCATTGCCGCCTTTCTAACCATTTACAAGACTGCAATGCACAGGGCTACTGACAAGCTTAAAAATGAGCATATTCTTACATGCCTGCATCCTACGTGCCAAGAAGTTGTAGTTCCCAAGCTCCCTTCCATTGTTACTTGGGAGAACATGAAAAACCTCCTTATTGAAGAATTTGGAGGAGATCTCAGCTTGGAGTCCAAGAAAGATGCATTTATGCACATTGCCTTTAAGCCCAAGGAAATCCTGGCTGAGTTTGCTGACTGCTTATATATTGAAGGACAACAGTTAATCACCAGTTGTCAGTTAACTCCCCATGAAGCTTACACAACATGTTTAAACGCTTTGAAGGTGAATCAGCTCCTGTGCCTTCACTTTAAGGCGCACAAAGCTTCTCTTATGTCCATGAAGAGTATTCAGACCCTCTTGCAAGACATGCATTTGACCCACAGGGGTACTGTGGTTTGCAAGAATAAGGCCAACACCGCTGGAACCACCTCCCGCACTCTGCACATTATGACTCTGGGTGCAGGTGGACAGCCTAAGAGACAAGGATGTCATAATGATGGTCAAATAGGACACCACTTGAGTACCTGTGCCAACCCTTGGGTAGAAGGTTACAACCCAAAGGAGCAGGCAGGAAAAGAGAAGTCAGCTTAGAGGCAGAGACACTCTCTGCTGACCCATCTCCTCCTGATCCTCCCTCTGATGAGGAATCTCCATCTTTGGCTGGCCCAACTATCCTTCACCTGTTCCACAATCTTCCTAGTGATTCTGAACCTGAAGATTCTGATTACAATGAATCAGATAGTTATGGCTACTCCATGTTGGCTGTCCCAGAAACTGTGTCAGTCCCTTACAAGCTTTGCTCAGGGAGAACCACAGCTGCCACTCGCTCACTTTCAGGTGAAGCCAAGGCCATAGTGGCTTGCCCTTAACTAGCCCAGGCTCATTGACCTCCTGCCCTGGTAGACTCTTCTGAAGAAGCTGCCAAGTGTAAGGGACCCTCTTTATAGAGGAGAATACAGTTGGGGAATCAAACAAGGGTTCATTACTCTCTACAACAGGAGATAGCTCTTCAAGCTGTAGGGTAGGGGTTGGGCAAGGGCCAGGGAAGCACAAGGTAGCTGGTCCCTGAGACAGGATATAAGGCAGGAACAAGGAGAGCCAGATGGTGACTATGGACCACAAATAAGGGATTCCAATCATCTGGACTAGGAGGTACTATTAAACACTCAAAAGAATAATAGGGCAAGATTGCTTTATTGTAGAAATAAATGTTAATTGAACAATTAACTTGGGATTGGGATGGGAGTTTTTATACTAGGGGGGTGAAATTTGGAATACAGACTTGATGAGTTTGAAACACAGATTAATTCCTCACATGTAGTGGCAGGAATCATTATGCAGGCTAATTTTAGATGCATGATAGTACTGAATTCCTTGCAGGTTTTACTTGAATCTGCATCACTGTGGGGAATAGGAACAATTAATTGACAATTAATTGAGTTACAGTAACCTAGATCATCCAAATTTGGAAGTTGGAATAGGTCTTCAACTATTGGATAACTGTTGTCAGGGAGGTGATTCCTGACACCAAGCTAGCAGAAGCCCTCTTACAGAATGTGACCGTATCCCTCCCTTTGCAAACTGTGTATAAGGAAATTCCTGCCTTAAAATGTATGTTAGCCAAATAAGAGAAATAGTTGGAAGCTGCAAAAGACGTTCTGGCTGTCTTATCCCCTTTGGGAAAGATACTACCTACGTGAAAGTGTTGATCTAAAAGATTAAGATCAAGGCAATTCTGGATACAGGTTCTCCAGTCAATGTGGTATCATCTAAGCTAATGAAGAAGCTTAAGCTGGTCCCCAACCTCAACTACACTCAATCATATGGTACTACTGGAATAACTCAAACTCAAGCCATTGGTGCCTACTCTGCACTACCCATGAGGTTCAGAAAGCTTCTCATTGCTTCCCCTTCTGTTATCATAGAAAACAAAAGCTACAATCTCCTAGTTGGTACGCAATTCCTCCAAGAATATAATGGAATTGTAAACCTTCAAGATGAGTATATATTGCTCTTAGGATACAAGGTCCCTTTAATTTTTGAAGAACCTGGAGCTATACTCACTTGATTCCCTAAGCTGCAGAGAGCTTTGGTTATGCCCAGGGATTTTGGAGCGGACTCATAAGGAGCCTGTGCAGCTGTTGTTGGCTAACCTGACTACCCTGCCTATTCAGGTGAAAAAGGGCCAGGTTGTAGGGCATGGTCACATATTAGGCTCAGAGCAAGTGGCGTCTCTCTACCCTTTTGGAACGTTCAGTGATTTTAACTTACCTGAAGAAACCCCTCAGGTTCTCTCCCTGTTCACTGCTGCCAACTTCCCACAATTGTTGCCCATACTAAAAAAGGATGTGCTGGAACTGCTTGACCAATTCAGCGATATCTTTGCCTCTGGACCTACAGACTATGGTCTAGCCAAGGGGGTCATTCATCAGATAGATACTGGTAATGCACTGCCCTTTTGTGCCAAGCCTTATCACCACAGTAGGGTAGAGGATGCCCAGGTTTCTAAGGAGCTTAAAAAACTATTAGATATTGGGCTCTTAGCCCCCTCTCAGAGCCCTTGGGCCTCCCCATTGTTGATCCTAAAAAAAAGATGGAGGCCATCACATTGTGATGGATTACCGCCATTTAAACTTGCTCACCAAAAAGGACTCTTACCCTTTGCCTAGAATTGATTATGCCCTCAGACAATTAGGAGGATCAAATTTTTTTCTGCCATGGATCTAGCATCAGGATACTGGCAGGTTAACTTGTCTCCTGAAGATAGAAAAAAGGCTGCACTCATCACTTTGGAGGGCCTCTATAAACCCACTTGTATGCCCCAAGGACTTTGTAATGCCCCAGCTACATTCCAACAAGCCATGGGCTCTATTTTACAAGATCTAAAGCTCTCCTGTGTCCTCGTATATCTTGACAATATCACTGTGTTCAGCTCCATCTTTCCTAAACATTTGGACCATCTCAAGGCTGTCTCCATTAAGATCTGAAAAGCTGGCTTGAAGCTCAAACCCTCCAAATGCTCCTTCTTTAAAAATGACTCAGAATTCTTGGGCCATGAGGTCACCCAAACTGGAATACACCCCATGAATAATAAGGTGGAATCCATTGAAAAGATTATGCCTCCCACAAGTCTACAGGAGGTCCAAGTATTTCTTGACATGATGGGATACTATTGCCAGTTCATCCCTGACTTTGCTAAATTGAGCAAACCCCTTTTCCAACTCTTTTGCAACGTACCCTTTGAGTGGACTGACAGCCAACAGTAATCCTTTGAAGCGCTCAAGGCCAAGCTTAAAGAGGATCCCATCCTAGTCTACCCTGATTATGATAAGGAGTTCATATTGTATACTGACACTAGTGGAGTAGCTGTAGGTGCCATCTTAGCCCAGCTTGACAATGAAGGCGTGGATTGACCTGTGGCCTATTCTTCACAAGTCCGCAACAAACACAAGAAGAACCATAGTGTCACTGAAAAGGAATGCCTATCAGTTTTGCATGCATTGAAACAGTTCCAGCACTAAATTTACAGGACCCACTTTACTGTAGTCACTGACCATTCATCCCTTAAGTGGCTACAGCAGGTAAAGGAGCCTGAAGTTCAATTAGCACTTTGGGCTCTGTGCTTGCAAGGATACAATTTCACTGTGGTCCACCGCCCTGGTGCACAACATCATAACACTGATGGATTGTCAAGTATGCCTATACTAGCTATCCATCCTGCTGACGCTGATTACCTATATGAATTAATAGGGTACCCTGACTCCTGCACCACTGAGCCAGAAGACATCTTCTTGGCACTACAGGCCCTATCAAAGGATACTGTGATTTGAGATAGACAACTCTTTAAGAAAGTCAACAACACTTATTTGCCCTACGTCTGCCCTGGTATGAGAATAGCCATCATCCTCTAAGCTCACATTGATACTGGACATGAAGGCATAGCAAAAACTCATGACTGGTTGTTCAAGAACTTCTAGTGGGAAAACATGCCCTCTTAATCCCTGATGTCCACACCTCCTGTCATTCTTGTCAGCTCCAACAACCCTGTCAAAACAGCAGGTTGACCCGCCAGCAAGGTTCCAAACAAGCAGGTTTGTGACCTATAATCCAATTACCCAGCCACTTGAAGCCAGACTAGGAAGTCAACTCAAATTACCAAATCCAACAACATGAACAGATGATGATCCTTTATGGTGGATACCTTGTTTTGTCGCTTGACTCATACCAGGATCAAGCCACCCCCTTTACTATCCAGCTGTGTGATCAACACAATCATGTTCCTGTTACCCTTGATTCACAATGACTATATAATCACTATCTCTCAATAAAGATTATTATCTAGCTTCTAAATATTTCCCCTTGTAACTCTGCTAAAACAGCACAGTTACAACATTGGTAGCACAGGTAGGTTCTCCATCCTACCTTATTTTGAAAATTTTTGCCTGTTGCCCGCACACGCTGCGTTCAACAAATCCTTGACAGAATTATGTCTGGCCACCTGCTGGACTGGACCCCGTACACCCCTGATACCAAGATACCTGATGGCTTTGTCCTGTACCAGAACACGGTGATCCCACTACCTGCCTTCAGCGCCATGTCTGCCTGAGGGCTCTTTCTTTCAGGCTCCCTCTTCTATTCTGCAGCCAAACAACAAAAACAGCATGCCTGCCTACATAGCCCAAAGACTGCAAAGCGCTGCCTTGGAACCTTTTGCCGGGGCCAACAACAACAACACTGCCACATGGATCCAGTCCTCCCAGAGCAAGCTGGCCCAGATGGAATTCCCACAGCAATTATGGATTGCGGAAATCTCCATCTACCTGACCCATGACACTGGCACCTGGTGTGGTAAGTGGCAAAAAGAAAACACCAACAAGAACTGGGATACCTTCAAGCAAGACTTTTTGGCAATGTTTGTGCTTAAGGATACAGCCCTCATGATCATACACCAAGTAAAGAACCTAACCCAGACAGGCACTGTGAAGGAACTCACCTGCGCCTAAGAGGAACTCCAACTTTTTACACCATCTGACATGGCCTTTGACACCCCAGCCACACACCTCATGTACTACAACGCTATCAAGTTGCATGTGATGAGACACATGAACCTGGATCAAGTGACCAACCTAAAAAGCCTGTACCGCAAAGCAGAGAAAGCAGAACAAACCTCCAACGCCCTTCACAAGGCACAAACTGGAAGACAAGAGAGACCCAAGGATTTCCACACAGGAGGGCGCTCCACTCAACCACCCCCTGGAAATAACAGGAATAACACCAACCATAAACCCATAAGCTCAAATGGACATGGGAATGGAAACAATGGCCAGTCAAATTGTACCCATTTCCATATCACTGCCATGCAAGGCAATCAAGACAAGGGAAAAGCCCAGGGAGAGCATTAAGCAAGCCAAGCTCTCCCCACACAACTCCCAACTCGCCCAATGATGAGTACCAATCCAATGATATGGACCAATATCCAATGATCCAAGTACCCTTGGAGGACCCAGTACTGTACACCATTGCCAGACATCCCAATAAACTGATGTCCTATCCTTTCTGTTTTTGAAGTTACACAGGCTCAGAACTCCTGGATTTGGGTGCAGATCAAACCCTAGTCAACAGTAGCTTATTAGATAAGTTCAAGCTAGCCACTAATCCTTTGCAGATTAAAAACGTGGTCCTGGCTGATGAACACCACATTGTTGTGGCAAAGGAAACTGCCCCCTTCTCTGTCATGCTTGAGAACCTCTACTCCACCATCTAAGGTCCCGTCATTGACTTCCCGAGGTTTGACATTATACTGGGGTTAGACTATTTACGAAAGAATAATCCTCACGTAGACTAGGCAACCTCAGTGTTGACCATCAAGTGGGAAGGTGTCAACCACCAGATCTACCCTGACTCAGTGGACCAACTCCTATGCAACCATGTCTTTATACGCATCACAGAGGCCCTGGACAAAAAGGATAACCTGAAGGCAATTTACTGGGAATCCTATCAGTACAAGTTCATACACTTCAAAGATCACCAAGATAGCTCCATGCCTCAGGATTGCAAAATTGTGGCCCGTCATCTAGAAATCTTCAAGGAAGCGCTACCCAGGCTGCCCCCAAGAAACACATCCAACATTCCATCCAAATCAAAGGAGCTGTCCCCAAAGCACGTCCTATCTACAGGCTGATCCCAAACAAAGACAACACCCTATGCACCTATCTCAAGGAGGCGTTGGAGAAAGGACTTCTCTGCCCCTCACAGTCTGCTTTTGGGGCCGCCATGTTCTTTGTGGCCAAGAAGGACAGAACCTTACATCTGATCACAGACTACCAAGCCCTAAAAAAGTTACCATCAAGAATTATTATCCACTACCACTGATTGACAATCTCTTTGATGCCTTGGGAGGAGCCTCTGTCTTCTCCAAGATTGATCTGACTGCAGGCTAAACCAGATTTTTATTAAGGAGAAAGACATCCCCAAAACAGCCTTCTTCACTAAATACGGCTCCTACAAGTGTGTGGTGCTCAACTTTGGCATGACAAATGCCCCTTCTACTTAAAACCTTCATAAACAAAGTGTTTGCTCCACACATAAGCAAGCATGCCCTAGTCTACCTAGACAACATCATTGTCTACAGCCCCTTAGTGAAACAGCACCACAAGGACCTAGAGGCAGTTTTTGCTACCCTGGCACAACACAAACTGTTGGCCAAGCAAACTCCAAGTGCCAGTTCTTCCGCAAGCAATTGCCCTTCCTGGTACACATAGTCTCAAAGGACGGCATCAAACCCAATAGTCAAAAGATACAGGCCATATTCAAGATGCGGCCACCAAAGGATAAGTCAGAACTCTGCACCTTCTTGGGGATAGTGGCCTAGGTATTCCGCTTCATACCTGACTGTGGCGTTTTGACTGCCCCCTTATCTGCCATAACAAGCGCCAAATCCAAGTTTGTGTGGACCCCCAATGTGTCAGGAATATCAATTTGGATGCTCCTAAATCTCAAAATACGGAACCAGAGTCAAACCCTGAACAAAACCCTGTGCAGACTGCCAGGCTCATAGTTGCTACCAGCCCGCCAGGACCCAAACCCTTAGCTGTCCTACAGGATTCTGCAAGCAAACTGCCAGTGCAAGATGCCAAGAATTCCCCCGAGGTGCCAACACCTGACACTGGCGGTTTTCCTGGTGAAATAGACAAATCTCCCCCTGGGAATTATTCCAAACTCTCCCAAAGTCCCAAGGAAGACACTGAACCCAAAGAGGCACCCAACATTTGAATCAATAAACAGAAGGATTTAAAGTCTTCTCACCCCAAAGCGGCCAGTGGCAGACCGCCAGTGCTGAGCGCCACACTGCCATCTGAGACACCCAATGCCAACCCGCCTGAGTCCAGAAAACCCGACCAAGAAGTGAAGCCTGGTAGTGAGGGATAAATACCTGCCAGGCCAAGACCAAAACCCCATTGTCATTTTTAAATAAAGGTTATGAGATATTGGTTTCCCCAATTCTTGCCATATTTTATCCTCGTAATCTGCCAGTTCACTCAAAGATCATCTGGTCCACCCACTAACCCGCCAGCTATGTACCGCCTGCCAGGTGCCCCTTTGGTCCCGTCCACTTCAAAGAGTATCCCCTAAAGCCCAAGTACAGAGACTATACCAACAACATACTAGCCCGGGACCCCTTGGCCGGAATCACTGAGAGAACCAGATAAAACCAAGAAGGCTCTTGGTACATTACCAAACCTGGCCTGTTCAGAGATAAATACAACTTCCTCCCTGCCTACCAAATAGACATGGAGCCACCTGTCACCCCCAAGCCAATGCCTGACTCTGCCGCCAAACTCCCACTGGACCATACCAACAAGCTTTTTGGAATTGCATATATAACTCTCACTGGAGTAATAGATACTATTGTTCCTGCCGCCGGTCCGTGGTTGTGGTTGGGCAAGTTAATGTCCTACCTCATTAAGTTAGCACCAATCCTTTGATGGGCCCTGCCCACCCAGTCCGCAACCCGCCAGTTCCCAGACGCTAGCAAGCCGGCCAGTCAGGGTTGGTTCCCTGACATTATGACAATCTATTTTAACACTGGTACCCTGTGCCCCAAGATGTTGATTATTCTTGGGGAATCTTTTATGTTTTTTGTAATGATAATCACTTATTACACATTTATGATGACCAAGAACCTGATTGCTTCTGTGTGAAAGAACACAAATGTAACCCCAGATGACCCCAAGAACTCTGACCCCACTGCCAAACCTGCCAAAGGATCCTCCTCTCAGGTTCAGAATGTGATAGTCAACCAATCCCTCACCAAAGTGGAGATGCCCCAGATGGGAAAACTCACTCTCAAAGAGGCCTGCTGTGCCATGCCAGTGCTCTGATTACACTTCTAAGCCAATGCCCTGTCCTATTCCAGTGACACTGAAAAGGTACTGGGAGTAGCTGCCATGCTATCAGGAGATGCCCTTGACTGGTTTGGCAAAGCTACCACCAAAGACGTGGAATTTTGCCTAGACTATGCCAAGTTTGAAGCCAAACTGACGGCCACAGGGGAAGACCACGACACCAGATAATACACCCTGAACTCCTTGTTGGAAATCTAACAGGGTGCCTGTCCCATTCAAGCTTACATTGACAAATTCCTCAAGCTAAAGACTCGCACCCAACTGGAAGACAAACTGGCAGCCATCATCTTCCGAAAGGGAGTCAACCTAGCAATGAAGGACTTATTGAAGCACCATCCGCCCACCCTCAGCCTGGATGATCTGGTTCCCCTGTGCAAGGGCCTTAGCATGAACCAAGAGAATACTGGCCCCTCCCAGACCCGCCAAACCCGTGCACCAACCCCTAACAGAACAGGAATGACACCCAAAGAGCTCCAAAAACACTATTGTGAAGGACTCTGTTTCCACTGCCACGAGGCAGGCCACCTGACCAGAGCCTTCCCTAAGAAGAACACTTCCCCAATTTCACTGGCGCAAATAAACACTTCTTCCCAGTCCTACAAATTCATCCAAGTGACCATAGAACTATTGGGAAACAAGCGCCAGATTGAAGCTTTTATTGATACAGGAGCTGATGAAAGTTTCATTGACACCGGCCTGGCAAAGGAACTAGGCATGACAGCTTCAGAGTGTAGCCTACAAGTGGTCATGGGAAACAGCTCCCTTGACACAGGCTATGAGTGTGAACAAGAACTCCCGTTGACAATTGGACATAATGTGTACCTGTTGTCCCTGATCCTCCTACCTGGACTGCCCCACCCCCTTATACTGGGCGACTCCTGGTCCAACAAACATGGCCTGATCCTGAACTATTGCAAACAAACCACCACATTGGGCCAACCTGAATCTTGCGACACTGTCCCCTTTTGCATGAGCCATGGCCAAACCCCTACTAACAAACTCTTAACCATAAAGATAGAACCTAGTGTCGGAATACTACCTACGCCCCTACAGAAATGGGACCACATGTTTAGTGAAGAGGCAGCAACCAAACTACCCAGCCATTCAATCTAGAACCACGCCATAGACCTGCTGCCAGGGACCCAACTGCACCATGGCCCCATCTACAGTTGTAACCACCGCAAGCAGGTGGCCTTGAAAGCATACCTTGAGGATATGACAAACAAAGGGTTCATACAGGTGTCAAAAGCCCCCTGCTTGTTGCCCATGCTGTTTGTAGGAAAGAAAGATGGTGGGATGTGTCCTTGCGTAAATTAACAAAAGCTGAACGGCATCACGGTAAAGAACTGCCATCCCATTCCCAATGCTGACAACCTCTGTGATGTACTGACTGGAGCCCAGGTGTACTCAAAAATTGACCTCCAAGATGCGTTCAACCAAATCCAAATCAAGGATGGAGACAAGTATAAGACTGCTTTTAAAACCTGATATGGGCTGTACAAGTATCTGGTGATGCCCTTTAGCCTCTGCAATGCCCCCAGCACCTTCCAAAGGATGATCAACACTGTCCTAGGGGAATACCTTGACCGCTTCTGTGTGGCATATCTGGACAACATCCTCATCTACAGCAAGTCTCACAAGGAACACCTGCGCCACCTAGACCTCATATTGGAGAAACTCTCCCAAGATAATTTACAGGCCAAGCTCAAGAAGTGTGAATTCTTTTGGTCAGAGGTTGAATTCTTGGGATACATAGTGAAGACTGGCGGCTTTGCTATGGCAAAAGACAAAGTAGAAGCAATAAAGTCTTGGCTGGTGCCTAAAAACAGAAAGGATGTGAGAAGTTTCTTGGGTCTGGCAAACTATTGCAGAGATTTCATCAAAAATTTTCTCACATTACCCTCCCCCTGACCCGCCTTTGCTCTGACAAGGTCGCCTTTGCCTGGACTCTGGAGTGTACTGCCGCTTTTGAAACCTTGAAACTTGCCTTCACCTCTGCCCCTGTCCTGGCCATGCCAGATCCCTCCAAACCTTTTGTTCTGGAAACCAACGCGTCTGATTTTGCGGTGAGAGGGGTCCTTCTTCAGGAAGGAGGGGATAGTATGCTACACCCTGTAGCATATTACTCCAAGAAGATGCTGCCTGCCAAAGGAAACTACCCAATCTACAACAAGGAGATGCTTGCAATAATGAAGACCCTGAAACATTGGCGCCAGTATCTATGTGGCACTGAATTCCCAGTAAAAGTTCTAACTGATCACAAGAACTTGGTTTACTTCTTTAAACCTAGACAGTTAAACCAGAGACAGGCCAGATGGGCTCTAGAACTGGCTGACTACACACTGACAATTGACTACAAACCCAGGAAAGTCAACATAGTACCTGACACACTAAGCAGAAGAGCATATATGATCCCCACCACAGCTGAGACCAAGGACCATAAAACCCATGTACTATTTGACCCCGCCAGCCTAGGCATCCAACTAATGTTCATGAAGATCATGGCCCGTAAGCCTGACATCATTGAGGCACAGAAATTAGACAAGTATTCAGCGGAACTCATTGCCAACCTGACCTCAAACCCAGATAGCCAACACTACAAGAAGGGATTCTCATTGAAAGGAACTACCCTGCTGTTACACAACCGGATCTACGTACCAGAAGGTGAAACAAGGACCAAAGTACTCATAGACTACCACAATTCAGAGATGGCTGGCCACCCTGGCAGACTCAAGACAATCCAAGGAATCAAGAATAATTATGCTTGGCCCCAACTGGACAAAGACGTGGCCGCCTACATCAAAGGCTGTGAGACATGTGGAAGAACCAAACCCCATAGATCCAAACCTGAAGGCTTGCTAAGACCACTAGACATCCCAGCGGGACCCTGGCAGTCTGTTTCAATGGACTATATTGTGGAACTACCCCCTTCTAATTTGTTCAATGCAATCCTAGTCATGGTAGATAGATTCACAAAAATCTCCTATTTTGTCCCTACCACCACCCACTGCACTGCCGCAGAAACAGCTAGACATTTCCACGACCGCATCCTAACCCAACACAGCACCCCGGCGGAAATCATCACTGATAGAGGACCACAATTCACCTCCAACTACTGGGCTCAAGTGATGAAGGACTTGGGGGTAAAGCGCTGTGTATCAACCTCCTACCACCCACAGACCAACAGCCAGACTGAACAAGTGAACCAAATACTTGAACAGTACCTACAATGCTATGCCAACGCTGACCAAGATAACTGGGCCAAGATGCTACCCATGGCACAGTACGCCTACAACAGCAAAGACCATGCATCTACTGGAATGTCCCCTTTCAAAGCCAACTACGGGGTTGACCCATCATGGGACCCTAGCATTGGAAACAAGGAAACCAACCCGTCAGGACGTGCCTGGATTGAACAGATCCACAACACCCAAACTGTATGCCTAGCAAACCTGAACCAAGCCGTATAGACATACAAGGCCTTTGCTGATCAAAAATGGACCCCTGGTAAACCCCTCCAAGTTAAAGACAAGGTCTATTTGGATTCCTGTAACGTGCCCCTGCATGTGCCTTGCAGAAAACTAGCTCACAGGAGAAGCAGACCACACATCATCACCAAGCTCATTGAGAAAAGTAGCCTTCAAGCTAGACCTACCCCCCATGTGGAAGATCCATAACGTTTTCCACCATGCCCTGTTGTTCAAAAAAGACGGAAACTCCCTACCCCACCAGAAGATCAAGTCAAGCCCCCGCCAATCCAGAAGGACCACTCAATTGAGTACAAAGTTGAATACATCCATGGCAACTGAGTCCACTACAAGACCCCCCAGTACTACGTCAAGTGGGCAGGCTACCCCCGGAAGAAAGCACCTGGGAACCCTTGAGCAATCTAATCAATGCCAAACAGGCCATCCAACAATACCTTGAGAAGAAGGCCCTGAAAGGGGGAATTTTGGGGGAAGAAGGGGATGATGTCAGGAATGTCAATTTGGATGCTCCTAAATCTCAAAATACGGAACCAGAGTCAAACCCTGAACAAAACCCTTTTCAGACTGCCAGGCTCATAGTTGCTACCAGCCTGCCAGGACCCAAACCCTTAGCTGTCCTGCATGATTCTGCAAGCAAACCACCAGTGCAAGATGCCAAGAATTCCCCCAAGGTGCCAACACCTGACACCAGCAGTTTGCCTGGTGAAATAGACAAATCTCCCCCTGAGAATTATTCCAAACTCTCCCAAAGTCCCAAGGAAGGCACTGAACCCAAAGAGGCACCCAACATTCAAATCAATAAACAGAAGGATTTAAAGTCTTCTCACCCCAAAGAGGCCAGTGGCAGACCACCAGTGCTGAGCGCCACACTGTCATCTGAGACACCCGATGCCAACCCGCCCAAGTCCAGAAAACCCAACCAATAATTGAAGCCTGGCAGTGAGGGATAAATACCTGCCAGGCCAAGACCAAAACCCCATTGTCATTTTTAAATAAAGGTTATGAGATATTGGTTTCCCCAATTCTTGCTGTATTTTATCCTCGTAATCTGCCAGTTCACTCAAAGATCATCTGGTCCACCCACTAACCCGCCAGCTATGTACCGCCTGCCAGGTGCCCCCTTTGGTCCCGTCCACTTCACAGAGTACCCCCTAAAGCCCGAGTACAGAGACTATACCAACAACATACTAGCCCGGGACCCCTTGGCCGGAATCACTGAGAGAACCAGATACAACTAAGAAGGCCCTTGGTACATTACCAAACCTGGCCTGTTCAGAGATAAATACAACTTCCTCCCTGCCTACCAAATAGACATGGAGCCACCTGTCACCCCCAAGCCAATGCCTGACTCTGCCGCCAAACTCCCACTGGACCATACCAACAAGCTTTTTGGAATTGCATATATAACTCTCACTGGAGTAATAGATACTATTGTTCCCGCTGCTGGTCTGTGGTCATGGTTGGGCAAGTCAATGTCCTACCTCATTAAGTTAGCACCAATCCTTTAGTGGGCCCTGCCCACCCAGTCCGCAACCTGCCAGTTCCCAGATGCTAGCAAGCCGGCCAGCCAGGGTTGGTTCCCTGACACAATGTGACCTCTGTTTTAGACGCCTCAAGGAGAAACTCACAACAGCTCCTATCCTGCAATGCCCCAAACATGATGGGAAATACCAAATGGAAACCAACGCTTCAGATGCATCCATTGGGGGAGTACTACAAATTAAGAATAGTGACAGTGACTTCCTGCCCGTAACTTATAATCACAAAAGTTGACAGATGGCAAGTGCCAATACCCTATCCACAACAAGGAAATTCTGGCCATTGTACACTGTCTAGTCAAATGGTGTTGTTATCTAGAATAGCAGGAAGAGTTCACAGCATTAACCGACCACAAGTTGCTCATATATTTCAAAAACCAAGAAAATCTATCTTGCCGTCAAGCCTGCTGGATGGAGCTCTTGGAGAGATTCAATATTCTCATACAGTACAAACCTGGTCCTGAGCTTGCCATGGCAGACACCCTCTCACGCCTATACATCTGTGCCATGAGAGGGGAAAATGGGCTCAACCCAGACTGGCCTCTCTTGGTACTACAAACAAAGGACAAGGGTTTCCCCCTGGTACAACTGACATAACAAAGGAAACAGTTATCAAAAACAAACACCTATTTGCTGACGTGTACAGGACCCTGCACAGAAAAATGTCTGGTGGTACTACCATTCCCTATATCCCCACGCACCAGCAAGTAGACACCATCCTACGCTATCACAGATATCTCAGACACACCAAGAGTCAAAATCTATATGAGTTCCTTAAGCATAAGGCCTGGTTTTAACCCTGTATTGTGACGTTCAGGAAGTCCTAGACCAATGTGAGGTATGCAAAAAGTTTTCCAAAAGTGAAACCCCTCCAAAGTCAGTACTATCCATCCACACACAACTACCCTTCAAGGTATGGGCCCTCAACGTTGTTGGCCCCATGCCAGGGAAACACTATGATAAGAAATACATCATCACCACCATAGACTTTGCTAAAAGATGGCCAGTAGCCCAAGCAGTAAGGGTGCACACTGGCAATGATGTACAGCAATTTATTGGAAAAGAGATAATCAGCAAGTTTGGAAAGCCATTTCTCCTGATAACTGATGGAGGGAAAAAATTGACCTCTAAAAACACCAACATATACCTTGCTAAAAATGGGGTCAAACATACAGTGACAACACCGTACCACTCACATGCCAATGTACGTGTAGAGTGGCTAAATGGTAGCTTTGTGCAAGCCTTATCCAAACTCACCGCTGGGAGACCTGAAGACTGGTATAAGCAGCTACTAACTTTGTTACTCGTGTGTCAAACCCAAGTGAACAGATCCACCAGAAAGAGCCCTTTTGAGTTGGTATACAGCACACAGCCAAATATCATCCAAGCATTAACAGGACCCAAACTGGAAATCCCAAGTAAAGTTCCCCACGCTCAGAACCTCAAGTTATAGAGGCCAACAGCAAGCAAACAGAAAAGGAAAATGAATGTCTTCAAAAAAATCTTTGTCCCCATCCAAGATAGACATGAAGTTGGGGACAAAGTTTGGGTCATGAACGTTGATAAAAGCAAACTACAACCCAAGAAAGTGAGACCAGCAATTATTCTAAAGGTAAACAACAATAACACTTACCTTGTGCAAGGACTTGGAAAGCGCAAACAAGACAAGACCCTACACCACAATTTCCTGAGACCCTGCAAAGCAAGACAAAAACAACACAAAACCGCCCTGCCCGCCACAGAACAACAATTAGTCCAGTACAGCGCCTGGGCTCCTGACAACCTCCCTGACAACCTACCCCCATAGGAGGCCAACCTTCAGTTGGGGGGTGTCAAAACAGCAGGCTCAACCCGCCAGCAAGGTTCCAAACAAGCAGGTTTGTGACCTGCAATCCAATTACCCAGCCACTCAAAGCCAGACTAGGAAGTCAACTCAAATTGCCAAATCCAACAACATGAACAGATGATGATCCTTTATGGTGGATACCTTGTTTTGTCGCTTGACTCATACCAGGATCAAGCCACCCCCTTCACTATCCAGCTGTGTGATCAACACAATCATGTTCCTGTTACCCTTGATTCACAATGACTATATAATCACTATCTCTCAATAAAGATTATTATCTAGCTTCTAAATATTTTTCCCCTTGTAACTCTGCTAAAACAGCACAGTTACAACAATCCCAACCTTCCCAACATCAATTCAAGATCATCTTCCTTAAGCATACCTTCCATACTGTGAGTATTGATGCTGTTAGGCCTCTCCCTTGTTCTGGGTCTGGGTGTTGGTTCATCTTGGTAGCCGTAGACCATTTTAGTAAATGGGTCAAAGCCAGAGCTACAAAAGATATAACTGCCAAAACCACTGCAAATTTCTTGTTGCAAGATACATTCTATTGACATAGTTACCCTCAATTCTTGCTTTCTGACAATAGACCAACTTCAACACTTGTCTCATAACGTCCATTGTAGAAGCTATGGGCACACACCAATTCTTCTCTGCACCGTATAACCCTTCCACCAACAGGACTGTTGAACAAGCAAATTCCTCCCTTGTGTCCATCATGATGAAGCTTACCTTTTCTGATGCTGCCAACTAGTATATGTTCCTCCCTGCTGCTCTCTTTGTGTATAGACTCAGTAGACACCAAGTGACTGGCCAATCTCCCTTTGAAATGCTGTAAGGGCGTGAAGCCACAACTCTCTCCATCTTAGGACCCCCTTTGGTCAAAGTTGATGCATCTGACAATCCTGAAGCTCATGTCAAAGACTTGACTAATTGTATAATTGACATTCAGGCAACAGCATATTTAACTGCCTATAAAGTCAAGACCTTAGAACTCTTGCCTTCCAATGCTTCTAGAGCCCCCTCCTTGATTATCAAGTAGGTGACCTAGTCCTCTACTATCAGAATTGTACTGGAGACCAAGATAATAAGCTTGAATCCCTCTGGGTTGGACCTTGTGAAGTCACCTTCAAGAAGGGCGTCAAGTATACTGTAAAGCTGCTGTCATCTGGCCGCCCTTTTGCCCAAGTTTACTGTAAATTCAGAACCTAAACATAAAAATGCGGGATTGTCAAATCCTTGGACCAAATTTTGAATTGCTTTTGCGGGATAGCCTTTTTTTAATTAAATTGAATTCTTTGAGTATTTATTTGAATATTTGAAAATGAAGGAACTCATAGACACTTTGCAAAGTTCAAGTCAAACTGCATATTTCCAATGGACAAAATGAATTAACTGGAATCAGATTTGAAGTGTTCAAATCCATCAACCATTTTCATTAAGTTTACTATGTTTTTTGGAATTGCGGGATTGTCAAATCCAAGAACCAAATTTAAAATCACTTTTGAATGCCACTATTAAACTCAGATATTAATTGCAGGAACTAGAATCCAAATTTAATGTACAGTAAGCACACTAGGAAACACCAAACTGAATAAAGAAGCTCCACTTTGGATAAAACCAAACAAAAAATCCAATCTCAATAACCATGTTTAGACATAAAAAGTTATTAAACTCTAAAATCATCCAAAACTGTAAAGGATACAATATTATACACCTCAAATTATGGATATACTGTAAATTCAGAACCTGAACAAAAAATGCAGGATTGTCAAATCCTTGGTCCAAAATTTGAATCACTTTTGCAGGATGGCCTTTTTTAATTAAATTGATTTTTTTGAGTATTTATTTGAATATTTGAAAATGCGGGAACTCATAGACACTTTGCAAAGTTCAAGTCAAACTGCATATTTCCAATGGACAAAATGAATTAACTGGAATCAGATTTGAAGTGTTCAAATCCATCAATCATTTTCATTAAGTTTACTATGTTTTTTGGAATTGCGGGATTGTCAAATCCAAGAACCAAATTTAAAATCACTTTTGAATGTCACTAATAAACTCAAATAATAATTGCAGGAACTGGAATCCAAATTTAATGTACATTAAGTAACTAGGACAAATCAACCCAAATCAAGAAGCTTCACTCTGGATAAAATCAAATTAAAAATCCAATCTCAACAGCCATATTTAGACATGAAATTAAGTGAAATGAAAGATTGTCTAAACTGGAAATGATGCAATATTCTGCACTTTAAATCACTAATATAGAAATTCTGTTATTATTCAAGGCCAACTCAAGAGAAAATAACTACTCACAACTAAACCAAAAACCTAAATAAATACATATTTAATCTAAAATATATTTTTTATTTTATTTTTATGGACCTTCAATTGCATTCTCAACCCGCTCCTGCGCCAGTCAACCACCTCCCACCTCCCAAGCCAAATCACACAGCCTTAATCCTAGACAGAAGCCGCTCTCAAGGCCTGCAACCAAAGTCTCCTACACAAAGGTCATTGGGAATAATAGGTTACATACACCTCCACCATATACCCAGTTGTCACGTGGCCCTGCACTCTTGATCCAAGAGTTACTACTTCTTGCCCCTGCGCCTTTGACACCACCTACAAGCCATTGGCCACCACTGTTGAGCCATCTGTGCCTATTGTGTATTCAATCATTGACGGCGCCACTGCAAGCAAGCGTGATCCCACCTTCTACATGAAGGTCCCCTTCCCCTGTGTTGAGCCTGCTAGCCAGGATGCCATGGTACCTGCCAAGGGCCAGTGTCAGTTGACAGATAGTGAGTGGGAAGCTCTCCTCAACTGCTTGAACGGGGGAATGGCAGTTTGGGATATTGTATTCCAATTTTGTATCACAGCCAGATACATTGCCGACATCAACACCAAGTATGGCAACACCGGCAAAATTGCCAAATCCACCAAGGCTAAGCGGCAGCCAAAACTCTTACAGTATGTGCATATTTGTCATGAATGACATTTCAATACTTGTATTGAAAACCCAAGAGTTAAACCCCGGTTCCCAGGAAGCAGATCCAACCCGCCAGACCAGTTCAGGACCCGCCAACCCGTTAAGAGATGGGCTCAAATTGGTAAATTACTCCGCGTTCTGCCGGCCTACTACAGAGGACCCTCCAAAGATTACTTGAATCACACAAGGTGGACGGGAGACCGCCCACTTGTTAAATTGCAAACCTGAGTTAACAAGTTACTCCAAGACCCGCCAGCCTCCCAGAGACAATTCCCCAAATGGTCATCAGATTGATGCCAACCTTGAGCCACCAAAGACCCAAACCTATGCAGAGGTTGCAGCTTGCCATAAGGAGGTTAAGACAAAACCTATTTTTAACCTTGCCAATGACCACCAGCAACTGCCAGTCTCCCGCCCAGAAGGGGTAGTGCAATTGGACTACTCAGGTGACATAGGGAACAGTGACGGCAAAACAAAGCGACGCCTTTCCAATTTTTCAGAACAGGCACAACCTGGATCTGCTGCCCTTGAGACCCCAAGCCAAGACCCGCGTCCTGCCAGTGCCTTGTCTGCAAACCTGAACCCTGCAAAAATCAAAGAAGCTAAGTCCCAGGGTATAAAAACCCTGGCGGTACGGCAAAAACCCCATCTTCATTTTTGATAATAAAGTTTTATGAACCTTTGGTTTGAACAAATCTTACCCTATCTAGTCTTAGTGATCTTCCATCTTAATTCCAGTCAAGTAGACCACCAGGCTGCTGCCCTCCCCCAAGACCAACCTGCCAAATTGCCCCAGGCAATATACAGTCCCCCGGGAGCCCCTTTTGGACCTGTGCATTTTACTGAATACCCCCCCCCAACCCAGCCTATTCAGAGTATGACTTGGAAACCATCCTCATTGCCGGCCCTTTGGCAAGGACTAGAAGTACCAAGTATATAGGACGCAAAGGAAAGAGAGTTGAGATCCTGCCCTTACTGTTCAAGGACAAGTACAATTATCTGCCTGCCTACTTTGTTCCTATGACTCCTCCTTTAACCCCACAACCAGACCGCCCGTTGGAACCCACCACCGCAGCTGAGACCACCTCTACTCAACTGTTTGGAGTACTCTACATTACTTTGACAGGTTTGGTAGATTCCATGGTCCCCAACTCTGGACCTTGGTCCTTACTCGGGCAATATGTATCTTATATTATCAAGTTAGCACCCATTCTATGGTGGGCCCTACCCGCCGGCTTGGCCGTACCTCACTCTGAGCCGCCCAATGCCTCTACCTACGACTGGCTTCCTGACAATATTGATGCAATAAAACAGTGGGTAGCCAAGAATTGCCACCTGTACTCACTTTCTGTCCAATCAATGCTTGCCACAGAGTTTGGGCTTTCTGTTTCCAAAACCCTTGTTTACAAAACAATGGTTGATTTGGGCTTCTCCTGGAAAGTACTGGGAGTTTTGCCGTACAACAGAAACAATGAGAAGACCATCAAGGATTGACACATTTATTCCAAGACATATAAGGCACTAAAGGAGACTGGGAATGTCCAGTTCTTCTATATAAATGAATTGTTATTTTCCTCTTCACTCAGGTCTAGGCATGGGTGGGTTGAGAAGGGGTCCAAGGATGGTGTAGCCCATTGTGCAGCTGTCTGTTCCCAGATCTATTCAATGGTTGCGCTTCTTGGTCCTCGCGGGTTGGATCAATATCAGATGATCAAGGGTTCCCACAATAGCAGAACATTTCTCAATTTTCTCTGAGTTGTCAAGGAGTATCTCTGGATCAACTACCACAGTACAACCAACATTGTTGTGCTAGATAATGTTGGGCTCCACAAAGTGGATCTGGTTGTGTCCAAGTTCCCACCAATTGATAAAAATAGACATTTGGCCAACCACCAACTGGCTGACTGCCCAATGAGACTCCTCTTCCTTCCACCCTATTCTTCATTTCTGAACCCAATCAAGGAGGTGTTTGGTTGGATCAAGAATAAGGTGAAACAAGGCCTCCCTCAGGACACTGAGGATCTCTTCAACATTCTTGAGATCAGCCTATTTGCTATGCCACCCAATGTGATGGCAGCTTTCTATGAGCACTCGGAATCCTTCCTCCCTAAAGCCCTGTCCTCTGAGCCAATCAGAATAATGGGCACTCTGGGTTTTATTTGGTTTTATTTTTATTTATTTTGTTTTTAATAGGACATAAAACTTATTATTTATATATAATGATGTGACATTTTTATGTATTAAAGACATATAAGAATACATAGAAAATGTAAGTAAAATTAATTATACTAGGTAAGAGGGCATATATTTTATTCTAATGCACTGAATATTATATTGACTGTCTCACTAACAAATAAATAAATTAAAAAAAGATTGAAATAGATTAATTTTATTTAAACAATTGTGAATCCTTGTTGGTACTTTGGCTTTATTAAGCCACAAATTGGACCTTGCAGGTCATTATCTGATCCTTATTATTTCAGTGCCACTATAGTCACACAAAACAGAAACCAATGATTTTTATGTATTGCTTACTAATTAATACTTAGGACGCTGGTCAAGCACATCAAATATATTTATCAAATCATATTATAAGGGAAAGGTAATTTGGGCTCTAAACAATCACTTGTTTAGAATATAAGTGGAGAGGGCTGCATGATGTGGATAAATTCAATTCTTGTTGTTTGTATATTTAATAAATGAACCTGTACTCAACAAGCTAGTAAATAAAAACATTTTTAACTTATTTTTGTTATTTGACGTGGTTGCAACTATAACTCATGTCTTGTAATATATTTAGATATATTAATATTATGAATTACCTACTAAAATTTAAAATAAAATTAAAATATTAAAAGTAAAATTATATATATAAATCTTAAAATTTATCTATTGAAGTTTAAATATTCAAAATTTAACTATTTTTATTTAATCATGATATATTCAATATTGAAATATTATATATTAAAAACTTAATATTGAAATATGTATTATTAAAAATTTAATATTAACTTTTAGATACTAAAATTTTAATATCTAAATATTTAAAATTAAAATTTTAATATTACATATTTCAATATTAAAATTTTAGTATTAAAATATAAAAAATTTTAAAAAGAACAATTTAATTTGCAAGGGAAAAATATTTATTGAGGGGATGCTAATTGCAAAGGGAATGCAATTGTTCCAGGGAATTATACCCTGAAATTAAATTTTTGCTAGAGCGTCTAATTGGATTCATGTACTCTTCTGTACATGGTGGACAACCCTGGATGTGATTGCTAGAGGGGTGGCGCCCTGTACCCCAGTGGCTGTTGAACGTTTAACAAAAGGAAGGTGGGTGAGTGAATCAATTAGTAGGTTTATTTCAGGGGGCATGTAGTACCTGTACAATGTTGCCAGTGCAAAGGAGTCATACAGGACATGTTCAACTGTCCTATACCCCTGTGGTGTCTTCTGGCGTTTGAGTGCTAAATGGCATATGTACATTTGAATAGGTACATCCTCCAACTTTTTGACATTGGTTTTTAATATGCAGTGAAGGAGGATTCCCAGGTATACCATAACATGAATTCTTTGTGAGGTATATTTTTCCAAGAACATGCACAGTTTTTTGAAGACTTGAACTAACCTATTGATATAGGATGTTTGATTGAATTTGAAGAGGGTTCTGGGGGCACCTGACTTGTATCAGCCCCCCATGCCTCTGCAAACAAAATAAATAAAGGTTTAAATGTGTTCACGAGGACTGCGTCCCTGACTTTGTTTGACAATGCCTTGAATACTTCATTAAAAATTTAAGTTTTTAAATATTCAGTTCCTAATTGAAAGTTGGTTTTGACTAGGTTTTTTATATTCATTTATGTTTGTGAATGGGAATCTTTGAATGCTTTCATATATATGTTCATCAAAGTTTAGCTTGACATTCCCACAAATTTCATTCATTTCTTTGAAGTTGATATTTGATCCTATTTCATATGCTTCCCTTAACCACAGCAAGCACCCCATGGGTGGTAAATATTCCCTATCTTTAGCTTCAATATTTGAAAATTTATTCATATTCTGTTGAATTATTTTATTTATTTGGTTTTTATTTATTTGTTTTACAGGGGCTACCAGTGACTGGTAACCCCCGTAGAACCAACTTGGCGTAAAAGCCGCCACTTCCACAACCTTGTCCCCATTCCTGGTGATGACTAAAATAAATATAAATAAAACATAAAAATACTTACTAATTGTTTCCCCTTGGCCCCCTCAGCCACAGGTGCCACCTCAGCAAACTTCATGAGTGTTGACTGCTCTTCATTAATTTTCCTAGGCTTAATTTTTCTTATATTTCTTGCAACTTGTGTTTCTTCTTGGTTTTCATTTGATAGAATTTCTGTATTTCTTGAAGGGCTCCTGCTTCTTGACTGAGTTTTGTTTTTGTCTGTTTCAATTTGGTTGGTTTCCTCTTCATTTGTGTTTATTTCATGTGGGATTTCATTTCCTTCAATTAGTTTGATTTTTTGAGCATTCTTTCTATTGGTTTTTGCAAATTCCCACAAGTTGTAACTTTCACTTTTGAAATATAACCGCTTGAGTATTTCTCTTTGAAAATTGAAAATTATTTCCTTGTGTTCTTCATTAACTATTGTTATCAGGCTATTTTTTGCAATTTCCTTTTGCTGGACCAAGGCTCTTCCCTCATTTCCCAGTTGATTTACCACAATTTCCCTGATGTTGTATTCAATCTTGACAAACTTTTGGAGGGCTGACTCTAATTCATTAATAAGTGTGTAAATATTTGATGTTATGTTTGAATTCAATCAAAAATCTGGTTTTTATAGTACTACTTTCAACGCATACATATTTTTCATCATCATTAATAAATTAAAGACATAAACGTAAATATTGCATTAGAATATTGCAATTAGACGTCAACTCTTGATATTTTGATATTATGTGCATAACTCAATGCATTTTGTTTAATAAAATCCATTGTAAACTTGGCCTTTTCCATTATAATTTAATGAAATGGACTGTGTTTATATTAGAGAGCCATTAACGCTTAGTACAAATATTGATACATAGTGCATTTTACAGCCTGATATATACATATTGGTAATAATTCTATTAACTTTTTAGTTGGATTTTGCAAGGTAATAATAAATTAATGTGTTAATAAATTACTGTTCATTGTCATTAATTGGCTGATTTTCTTTGCTGTGGTGATTGTGCATTTTCTGATATTTACGCACTAGTATTCAATTGGTTGGTTTCACATCAAATTGCACAGGCAATAGGAAATTAATCCGCCACCACAACCACATCTGGTCTTGGGGTGGCAGCTTAATTTACTATTGCTTATGCAATTTGATATGAAATCAACCAATTGAATACTAGTGTGTAAATATCAGAAAATGCACAATCACTACAGCAAAGAAAATCAGCCAATTAATGACAATGAACAGTAATTTATTAACACATTAAATTATTATTACCTTGTAAAATACAACTAAAAAGTTTATAGAATTATTACCAATAGGTATATATCAGGCTGTAAAATGCACTATGTATCAATATTTGCTTAAGCATTAATGGCTCTCTAATATAAACACAATCCGTTTTAATAAATTACAATGAAAAAGGCCAAGTTTATAATGGATTTTATTGATCAAAATGCATTGAGTTATGCACATAATATCAATATATCAAGAGTTGACGTCTAATTGCAATGTTCTAATGCAATATTTACGTTTATTGTCTTTAATTTATTAATGATGATGAAAAATATATATGCTAATAATTTTAAGCTATTCATAAAATGTACTACATTGTATTAATTATGGGAAATGTTGATAATGTAAAAAGAAAATATTATTAATTATGAATTGAAAGAGAGATATCAATTTTAATAATTTGTCACATAGAAAAGATTTATTTACTAATCAAAGGACAGGAAGGGGAGGGAATGGGCAGAATTAACATTGCCTTCATCTGCGCCTGTGAAAGGGACAGCATCAGAGATAGTGGGGGGATTGGTAGTGGCTTGGGAGTCAGGATTGGAAGGCAGGTGGCTTGATGGGGGGTTGGGAGGCAGGGTTTGTTGACTGGGAAGGGGCAGCAAGAGCGGTTTGCTTCAATTGCTCAAATTCTTCTTCCATCACATATGCGGGATTAACAAAATGGATGGATGGGCAAGGGGGAAGGCAAGAGTCCTTTCTGGACTTATCACTATCACTTGCATAGAAGACGCTGAGATCAAATAAGTCCTGGATGGACATGGAAGGGAAAAGCTCATAACCCTTATCAATTTGGGTGCATAGTTTGTTGTAGGTGGCAGGCTTAAAGCGCCTGAGGGCGGAACCAAAATTGTAGAGACATACATCTGCAAGATGCATGTTGGTGTGGTTGATGGGGTAGGACCAACAGGTATGCCCCGCAGCCCTGATTTCTTGGGTTGCCCATTTCTGCTGCTCCATCTCAGTGCTCAGTACAACTGTGTGTACGGCATTTTGTGTGGCCCACTCCTCCAGCATGGCCTTGAGCTCTGTCTGGTAAGAATACCCATCTGTGGTGTTCAATATTGCCAAGTAATAATTGACGTCCAATGGGGAAACTGCCAATAAAACCCTGACAAAATGATACAATATTGGGCTGCACTTTTACACGTCAGACTGGATACGCTTCTCTCCATAGTCTTGGATACTTGCAGAGATCTTAGCGTATGATAGGAAGATGACGTCATTACGGGCCCTCATTGCCCTCTCTTTAATAAAATTGATGATGGTCAAATTTTATGGGTCAGTATCCACCAAACTGGGGCCACCAAGAACCTGATTGGGTAGGATTCTGGTGGTAACCACAACTCTGTGCATCCACAAATTCACCGTTCTTTTGTTGGTGAAGATGTTGTGGAGTCCCAGCTGGAGACGTACCTGGACCAGGGGCATCCACAGGTCACGTTCCATAATGGCCATCATAAGGGGATAGGCTGTGTCATCTTTGGTTGAAGTACAGGCACCAGTTGAAGTCTTCTTGGTAGGGGGCCACAGTTGGCGTGGGCTCGCAGGGTTGCAGCCACAGTGGACTTTTCAAAACCCATTGCGGCCGCAATTTCCATGAGGGACATAAGCATCCCTTGCTTTTTAACCATTTCAAGAACAATCTCCGGAGTGATTAATTTTCTTCTGTGCCTTGCAGGCTGATTGGCTGGAGGTGAGTTGTATCTGCCTTGAGAACCAGACAGTGCCATCTGATTAGCTGTTTCTGGATTCTGGCTTCCATTGGTGGCCCCATGGCTCACTTGGTCAATTCCGGATGCTAGTGTTGCTGTATGATTTGGTTTAGCAGCTGCCTGTGCATGATGGGCAAACAGGGTCATGCTTGAGGATGCAGGAGAAAGAACACACTCCTGGGTAGTGCTTGCAGAGGGGCCTGCAGGTTGGGAGTGGCCATAGACAGAGGCTTCACCATTAAGAGACCCTGCGTAGCCCTGCATGATTTTGTCAAGGCCAGGGAACAGCTCATTGACTTGGTTGTTATTGAAAGAAGACATACTAAATTTTTATTAAAATTTTAAACTCAAGAAGAGGAATGTATATTTTAGTCAATTTTATTGTTATATATGTTAATTTTGTGAATATTATGATCTAAATTTTAGCCGTCCTAAATTGGAATAGGGTGATTTTTGAGAATTCTTGTGATTCCTAAAAGAATCAGCACAAATCCACTCTAGATCCTTTAGCATCCTTTTTGAGACACCCATAAATTATATTTATTTCAAATTCCTCACAATTATGATCCAAAAACTTGGTTCTTGGATTTGACAATCCCGCAATTTCAGATTTGTTAATTTTTACATGATGTCTATGATTTGTTTGAAATACAGGAAATCTCAAATTTTACATAAGAATCCTGCATTTCTGATTCATGTATCCCGCATTTGTTTGCTGAGTTTTGTCTTTTGTTAGTTGAGTTATCTGCTCAAGAGATTCAAAATTTGCCAATTTAAATAAATCAAAAAAAAGTCAAAATAAATGGTTGATTTTATTAAATATTTTATTTTTTCACTCAGCTGAGTTGCCCGCAAAAGTGATTCAAAATTTGGACCAAGGATTTGACAATCCCGCATTTTTAAGTTTAGGTTCTGAATTTACAGTATAAAGCTATTTTATTAAGATTATATACTTAAGAATTTGAAAAGAAAAACTTGTACTCTTTTATAAGGTCTTATTATATATTTTCTACAAAATTTAACTTAAAGAATAAATTACTTATGCTAAATAAAATCACTGAAATTTCAATAAAAGTTTATTTTTAATTTTATTTTTAGTTTTTTAACTTTTTACTAGATTTTTTTATAAATTGCTCTAAAATTATTTAAAATTTATTCATTAAATATGCAGAAAATCTAAGTTTTTAGGTTGCAATTTAATTTCCAGAAAAAAGCATCATATCAGTTTTTATTGTATTTTTATGTTGATCTTTTTAGAACAATGTCATTTTGTACTAATTGGCTTTCAAGAAGTAATGGTATATGATTTAAGATTGTTACTGGCTTTTAATACAGTTTAATTTAGCTATAAGTAGAAAATGCTTAATTTAATATAGGTTTTTATATTATAAGGATTAAATAAGATTTATTTTGTTAAAACTGTTGTAATTATTTAAATTTATTGATAAGAAAATTAAAACAAAATTTAAAGTGCAAAGTAGCACAGTTAATAGGACAAATTCCTTCTAAGAAAAGGATCCAAAAAATGGCCCTCCCCGCAGGTTGAAGAGACTACAAAGAGGGACAAGACGTCCCCACAGGTTTCACCATCTTTAACAATGTCCTTGTCCCCACCAAAAAGTACAACCTTCTCCACACTTTTAAACTCCTGAACCCGCCTACAACTTCTGTAAGCCTTCAGGTGCCTGAGATACCCAGTATTGTCTTTCAACGCCTACACTCAGCAGAAATTGGGGCTTTGCAGGGTGACACTGAGAAAACGCCAACCTCTGGATTAACAGTACCCAAAGCAAATTCACACAAGTGGACTACCCTCGTAGATTGTGGACCAGCAAAGTTGCCCTCTGCGTCACAGGAACTGCCTCACACTTTTTAAGTGAATGGCTTGACCAACACCCTGATCAAAAAAAACTGGGAGGTGTTCAAAGCCGCATTACTAAAAAGATTTGCCATTAAGGACTCTGACATGGTGATCATTATAGAACTCAGAACTTTCATAATGACAGGAACAATCAAGCAATACATTGCTGCATATGAGGATCTACGCAATTGTGAACCCAACACCATCAACTTTGATACACCCAGGCCATAGTTGGACTTCTACAATGGCCTCCCCACACACATTAGATGACAGTTTGACATGACCTGCTGCAAGAACCTTGAAGATGTATTATAGGAAGGAAAACACAGCTTAAAAGTCTGATAACCTACATGCAACAAACAAGTGCAAGGAGAGCCCTACAGCCAAGAAGGACCCTTGACCAAACAAGCAAAATAATCAAGTCAACAACACCCATCCTTGAACCGGTAACTGTACAGTAAAGGCTAACCAAGCAAGTACTGAAGATACCAACAAGGAGGGAAAAGCTCAGGGGAGTGCTTAGGCAAGCTGCCCTCCCCCACTTTACAAGACTTGTACAGGGACCAGAGTATGGATTTAATCACCGTGATCTAAGTACTCTCCAGCAACCCTCTACTGTTTTCCACCCAAACTAGAAATAAACTCCTCGCTTATCCTTTCTGTTTTTGCAGATATCAGGGCACCACACTATTTGACACTAGAGCAGAACAATCCCTTGTTGACAAGAAATTTGCCAACCTCATGAAGCTACCCACAATCTGAAGCACTTTCAAAAGGGTTGTCATGGCAGACAACAGGAACACACTAGTCACCAAAGAAGCAAAGCCTTTTTGCGCCCAAATTGGAGATTTACAGACTATGCTCAGTGGCCCTATCATACCAATCCCCAAATAAGATGTTATACTTGGCTTATATTGGATGAGAAAGACCAAACCTCATATTGATTAGGATAGTGCCACCCTTGCTGTCAGGAAGCTAGTTGTAGGTAGAGGCATTGGGCGGCTCAGGGTGAGGTGTGGTTGAGCTGGCAGGTAGGGCCCACCATAGAATGGATGCTAACTTGATAATGTAAGATATGCATTGCCCGAGTATGGGCCAGGGTCCAGAGTTGGGGATCACAGAACCCACCAAACCGGTCAAAGTAATGTATAGTACTCCAAACAGTTGGGTATAGGGGGTCTTGGCTGCAGCAGTAGGTTCCAGCGGGCGGTCTGGTTGTGGGGTTAAGGGAGGAGTCATAGGAACAAAGTAGGCAGGCAGATAATTGTACTTGTCTTTGAACAATCTTGGCAGCCTTTCATACCACTTTCCTTCTTGTCCTATGTATTTGGTTTTTCTAGTCCTAGCCAAGGGGTTGGCAATGAGGATGGTCTCTAAGTTGTACTCTGAATAGGCAGAGTTGGGGGGGGGGGTATTCAGTAAAATGCACAGGTCCAAAGGGGGCTCCCAGGGAACGGTATAATGCCTGGGGCAATTTGGAAGATTAGTCTGGGGGAGGGCGGCAGCCTGGTGGTCTACTGGACTGGAATTAAGATGGAAGATCACTAAGACTAGATAGGGTAAGATTTGTTCTAACCAAAGGTTCATAAAACTTTATTATCAAAAATGATGATGGGGTCTTTGCCGTACTGCCAGGGTTTTTATACCCTGGGACTTTGCTTCTTTGATTTTTTCAGGGTTCAGGTTCACAGATAAGGCACTGGCGGGGCATGGATCTTGGCTTAGAGTCTCAAGGACGGGAGATCCAGGTAGTGCCTTCTCTGGTGAATAGAAGTGACAATGCTTTGTTTTGCCACCACTGTTTACTATGTCACCTGAGTAGTCCAATTGCACTACCCCTTCTGGGCGGGAGACTGGCAGTTGCTGGTGGTCATTGGCAAGGTTAAAAATAGGTTTTGTCTTAACCTCCTTAAGGCAAGCTGCAACCTCTGCATAGGTTTGGGTCTTTGGTGGCTCAAGGTTGGCATCAATCTGATGAACATTTGTGGAATTGTCTTTGGGAGGCTGGCGGGTCTCAGAGTAACTCGTTAACTCAGGTTTGCAATTTAACAAGTGGGCGGTCTCCTGTCCACTTTGTGTGACTTGAGTAGTCTTTGGAGGGTCCTCTGTAGTAGGACGGCAGATTGCAGAGTAATTTACCGGTTTGAGTTTGTGATTTAACAGTTTGGCGGGTCCTGGACTGGTCTGGAGGGTTTGATCCACCTTCTGGGAACTGGGGATCAACTCTTGGGTTTTCAATACAAGTATTGAAATGTCATTCATGACACTTGCCATTCAATGAGGCAAAGTACACCACTGTAAAGTTCTGTGGCCCACCTTTGGCCCTGGATCAGGATGTATTTCCCAGACTGTCAAAAAAAAGTGGCCCACGTGCAGGCAAAACCCCTCCAAAACCCAGAGGACTTGGCCCACACAGTGGATGAACACTTTGTGTTGGCCTTCCTGGCTGAAGTTCCTATCTTTCCTTTAGAGTCTCCTCCAACCACGGAGGAGACATTAATTAAGCTAGATTGCTTGCTGTCCTGGTGTTGCCTGGTCCTAAGACAACTAGCAGACCAACAGAAAAATGTGGGCTTCATGAAGCCTGAAAAGCTTAACCCACGGCCCGGGTAAATTGGGTATCAAATCCTGCAATCAGTGGTGTCCCAGGTAACCAATTCCTCTGGCCCAGAAGTCCCTTGGCCTGAAATAATTGGGTTCCAGAGCCCTCTGGTGGAGACGCCAGAGGAAGTTATTAGGGGAAATGCGCACCCTGAGTCCTCAGAAGGCTCCTAGTCAATTGGGGGACTGAGTCCTACATCTGGGCCTGCTTCCCCTATTTTTCTTGGTCAAAAACCAGAGGAAGATTGGCCAGTGGCCTTTAATGGGCTCCCCTTTAGATTGCATTCCAATAGCCCCTTTCAAACCCCCCAGTACCATCACCCCCCTCTGCAAAAAATGAAAATATGGGCCGTCAGGTCCCTTGCTTACCAATTCCAATTGTTGAATAAACTCCTGACTTTAAATCTTTTGTATTTTTGAAGTTTGTCTAGTAATAAAGGTAATTGTCTCAACTCCTGCTGCTATCCCTGCCTCCCGCTTTTCCCTGGCCCGCCTGCCCAACTGTCCGCCTGCCCGTAGTTTTTGTTGGGAATTGTTCCAAGGAGATCTAAATTGGCCCATTCCTTGTTATTTACCCTGTGCACTTGGTCCGTCCAACCAGAAGTTCTAGTAGAAAAGCACCCTGCTGATATCATGTTGTCTCCTTGATACAAGGTGGCTATGTGGATATTGGTGCCTATTTCCCTATTGTTCTGGTCCCCCAACCCTGTCTTTTGGAGCAAAATTTCCTTGATTTATCAATCTCCTGGGTTTGCTCCTGGTCTGCTTGTCAATGTAATTGGACATCTTGCCCAGGTTCCCAACAAATTAGCATCCTATGGTTTGTTACCTTGGTTGTCTTCTTATCTTGAGGAATTGTTGCCCCCCTTAGAATCTGGTGGGATGCCAGAAAAAGCACTGTAAGGTGAAAACTCCTATGTGCACTACCTAAGGTGCACCGTTCACAGTACACCATCTTATGTGCATTATCCAAGGTGCACTACCCAATGTTCACAGGTATTAGATTCTCTATTCTGATGATGGAACCCACTCATCTGATAGTTGAACCTCTTGAAACCTCTGGATTCTCTTATGCTACAAATTCTATGTGTGCCTGATACTCTTGATCATACATTATCAATGCATTTCCCTTAAGCTAATTCCCTACTTTCATCTAAGTACACAATGATAAATATATAAGTCCTCATCATTCACAATAAAAAAGACCCTTTGACCTTTTTGATCACTTTGACTCACTTTTGATATACATTGCGCTTTGCACTTGGCTGGACATTTCTACTGTTTAGATAGTGTCCTTTAACCAGGTTCTTCCTCTGGAAGCCCCTGATATTCCTGTTGCAGAGACCAAAGATGACAGGAAGGTCCCCCTGCTATACTAGCACCCCTACCAGGCTAGTGTCCCAGGCTCAACCACAAGTACTATCCCTTCCTTCTCCCTTGTGGACTTAGGAAACCCTGGTGTATAACTGCCACCTCCCATTCTTCTGATAGAAAGAGTAAGGTCCAGACAGTCCTATCTGTTCCTCCATAACTTATGTTATAGAATACCATTATTGCTATGAGTTATATGTACTGTGGCATGTACTATAGATGCTCTACCAATATCTTCACAGATATAGATTACTGTATTGCTAAGATAGTATTGCACTGCAGTAAGTGTTATAACCTATCTGTGTTCCTTGCCAAAACACACCCTCATGCCTCTATCCTCCACCCTCTTATCAGGTATACAAGACAGACCCCCTGTCTGCCTCCTCTCATAAGTGCTATTGATTAGCACCTCCCCTCTCACTGCCCACTAAGTCCTTCTGGTAAGGACTCCCCTGAGTTGACCTTAGAGGCCCTGTAGAAAAGTACCACATCTGGTATTACTGAAACTCCTTTTTCTGACTTAGACAATCCTTTCCCGCAGCAGTCTCAGCTTCCTTCCTACCTCCCTTGCACCAAATCCCCGTGTTAGATCCAGAGGTCCCTCCTACCTGGGATCACTCTCTGTGGTTGCTTTCTGGGGTCTTGGTCATGGCCTTGGATGCATATTTCCCTCCCCTTTCATATCTGGTCTCCTTTGGGAGGCCCCTTCAAGTGGCTATCCCAGTCTTACACTGGATGGCATCCTGGTGGTTAGTCCCACCACAATGGGAGCCAGACTTTGTTAGTCTAGCCCCCCTCTCTTACAACCACCATGTTTACCCAACTCATCTTGACACACTTATGAGAGACCAGATGTTCTTAAAAATCATGAAAACAGAAAAGGAAACTGACTTTAGCAAAATCAATTGGAACACCTGCACGTACAAGGTCATTCATTTCAAAAATACAGAAGCCAGGTGTGATAAGAACTACATTCAAGAGCAACTAGTCAGTGAGTTCCCCTCTGTTTTCCAGGAAGCCTTACCTGGCTTACCACCCAACTGCAGTATACAACACAAGATCAATCTCAAAGGAAGTGTAACAAAAGCATTCCCAATCTATTGACTCACACCCCAAGAAGACATTGCCCTGAAAGCCTACCTGGACAAAGCCCTTGAGAAAGGCCTAATCCAACCTTCAAAATTGCCTTTTGGTGCTGCTGTCTTCTTTGTAGCAAAGAAAGACAGAGGGCTCTGCCTAGTCACAGACTACAGAGCACTCAAAGAGGTCACAATTAAGAACAGGTATCTCCTGCCCCTGATCAATGATCTTTTTGACACCCTGGGGGGTTCCAGATATTCATAAAAAATGATTTGACAGAAGGCTACCACCAAATTTGCGTAAATCCTGAAGACATCCCAAAGACCGCATTTTGAACTAAATACAGATCCTTTGAATGTGTTGTTCTTGATTTTGGCATGAAAAACGCTCCCAGTAACTTTGTGACCTTCATGAACAAAGTTTTTAAGGAACACATCAGAAAACAAGCAATTATCTACCTGGACAACATCATCATCTATATCCCAAACCTCAAACAGCACTGGGAAGACGTCTGTGACAGAAATTGCAGGATATTATGAAGCTGTTTCTAAGTGATGGGGAATTACCACCCAAATCCACATAGAATTAATGATTAAACACCAGTGTGGCTTTAAATATCTTTTTGTAAAATTTCCAATTGTAATACCAGGATTAAGCAGAACAATTAATCCTAACCAAAGTAGCCCAAGATAAATGGCCTGAGACAATATCAACAAATCTTCAGAGTAAAATTCTGGACATTGGGAGGCAACACAATTTTCAGTTTCAAGAATGGGGGAGGAGCTGCAAAAGTGGCTGGCGTGAAATTAAGATTGGGCGGCACCAACAACAAAGTTCTGACTGCAGGAACCCATCTTCCATAAATGATTCTGTTGAGAATCAGATTGCATGGAATATATTGTAACAACCCAACCACAGGATGCATTTTTTAAAAGTAAATTAGAGCTTGGGATAAATGATTTTTATTGAGTAAAATTTTGGGAGGACTCAACTCTTAGAGTTGAAACAGTGAAAATTATTCAATATATATCAGAAAAATTGACTAAGTAATACCATCTGAGTCTTGACCTCCTATTCCTTCCACATTGTCAAGTAAGTATCTGGTCCAGGTTGCAAAGAACCCTTGTGTGACTAGTTTCTGACAACCATGCTGATTAACAAGCTCATATTGGGTGACCCTCAAATTATGCAAATTTATCAATGTCAATCTGAAAAGGGGAACCAGTTTCAGCTGACAGACTGGAGCAGCCATAACCCATTTCCAATCAACTGTTTGATTTAAATCCGTTAACTCGGTCAATTTTGATAAAGGTTTTCCGGCTTTTTGAGCCTTCTTGCTCAGGAAAATAATACCTGGCATGATGGAACCTACCGTGATAACGTCTGCCTGGTCCTCCACACCCTTGAAGAAAACAAACTGATTGCAAAACTGTTGAAGTGTGAATTCTTTTTGGCTGAAATCCCATTTCTTGGTCACATCACCAGCAAGGACGGGATCAAGCCAGATCCAGACAAGGTACACGCCATAACTGAAATGCCAGCCCCAAGAAATAAGAGTAAACTATGCACATTCCTTGGGATGGTAGCCTACGTAAGAAGGTTCATCCCTGATTGGGGTGCCCTAACAGCCCCCCTGTCAGCCATTACGGGCAAAACAACAAAGCTTTGTCTGGACGCCACTGCAAGACCAGCACTTGTGCCAACTAAAGAAATAAATGGTCACCACCACTATCCTCCAATACCTGAATTTCAAAGAAATCTATGAGTTAGAAACCAACAAAACTGACTAAGCCATAGGAGGAGTACTCCTTATCCAAACAGCAGAAAATGACTTCCTCCCCGTGGCATATGAGTCAAGGAAACTATCTGACAGCAAATAAAGGTACCCTGTACACAATAAAGGATTGGTAGCCATCATACATTGCCTCATGAAATGGCAATGTTGTCTGGAAGGGGCCCAGACGTTCAAAGTACTCACCGACCACAAATCACTGATATTCTTCAAAACACAACAACACCTGTCAAGATAACAAGTCAAATGGATGAGTCTCATACAGAGGTACCCCATGCAAATCAAATAAAATCCAGGAAAGGAAATGCTTACTGCAGATGCCCTGTCAAGGCTATACAGTAAACATGTCCTTTGCGCTGATGGCAACCCCAACTGGCCCATGTTAATAATGGGGAAACTCCAGGAAGAGTTCCCATCTGGCACCCCAATAGACATCCAAGAGAAAGTCCTTAAGAGCAAACATCTGTTCAAAAAATTATATGGTACCTTGCACCAAGTACTTCCAAATGGTGACACCGTACCTTATGTCACAAGTGACAAACTCCTTTTGGCCGTGCTTACTGAAAAGCCTCAACTACAGGATTCAAACCCTGACACCCTGCAGGCCGCCCACAGATTTTTGGGCTTGAACCAGAGCAGGATTTGACTTCAGGAAATCCTCTAAGGCTTGATGAGTCAAAATCACCTATATCAACGCTCTCCACGTTGAAGGTTCCTGTTAAACCAACCAATCAGCAGGCGGGCCTAGCCATAGACCCCAAAATAGCTTGGGCCACCACAGAAGGGGAAACTGTCAGGATACCAAGAGTACTTTGGAGCTCCAGCAGGTGAGGGAGGAGTCAAAGCAGGTACTGGCATGGCCCACCAGATGATGGGACCTAACTTTACCAGGTAGAAAAGGGCTTTCCCAGCCACAGCCCAAGGTCCAGCCGCTGGCAAGGCAGTCAATCAATCCCACAAGCGCCAGGTAAAGCACTCCCAGGAATTGACTACTCTGGCCAGTGGCATCAGAAGTGGAGGGGTTGAGATGGTTGGTTTGGGTGTTGGGGGAGGTTCCATGGGGACCAAGTAGGCAGCATGATTGTTGTATTTACTGTTGAAGATCAATGGGTAAATGGTGATTGCTTTGCTGTCACGGACAATTTGGTAGGATTTCTTGGGTGCGTTTGGGCGGGTGTACCACTGCAAGTCTTCCAATGTACAGGGTTTGTGGTCAGGATTGGCGGGATACTCAGTGAAATACACAGGGCCAAATGGAGTTTTGGGTGGAGGGTAGTAGTCAAAGGCTTTGGTTTTGTCAACTGGAGTCTGACTATCTATCCCAGTGGGTGGGTACTGACGCTTGGGTGTATGCAGATAGAATAGTATCAAAAATAGGTATGGAAACAGATTGGTGAACCAAAGGTTCATAACAACTTTATTTGGTAAGGATGACAATACAGAACTTTTTCAAGTGCTTCTGATTTATATACTTACTCACATGCAGGTGCCTCTGGGCATTTTTCTGGTGCTATCTGTGTGTCAAGGCTTGGCATCTCAGGTTTTGCTGTTTGGTTGGCTGCTTCATGGTCATTTTTGGGGTTTTCAGGAACAGTTGTTTGGTTTTTGGTGGTCCATCTTGGCTTGGCTGGCCATTAGTTCTAGCAGGTTTGGCTTCTGGGGTTATGGGGGTTTCCCCAATTTGATCACCATTTTTAGACTGGCTTTACAGGCTCTCCTGAGCCCAAAGAACTTGATTAAAAAGGGGTCCCCAATTGGGGACCCCAAATTACTTAATGGAGGGTGGGCTTGATCTGGGTTTACTAGGCAGCTAAAAATAGCCTGCCCAGGCCCAGCCAAACCCACCAAGGCTTGGGTGTAGCTTTTGGGGCCAAACCGGGCCCCTCAGCTACCACCAGGGCAGAAATGATTCCTGCACCTGGATTTGCTTTGAAAAGCAAAAATCCAGGTGCAGGCAAATCTCCCCGCCCGCTAGCCCTGCCTGGTGGCTAGGAGCAGGTTTGATTCCCGCCCAGGGCTTCAAAACTGTTACTTTCATAACAGAAACAAAGAAACTTCCTATAGAACGCAGGCCTCTCAGAGATAAAAAATCCCACAACCCAACAAGGAAACTCAAGTATTCTCAGTTCAAACCAGCCAATGAAATAACTTTTGCAATGGATGCCACCAAGGACTGGAAAAGCCTGGTAAACGGTAACATCTGGGACAAAGAAATTTTTAAAAGTTTTCCCATGACAGATGGGCATACTTATACCCTGGACTGCCAGGAAGTTGCCCATTGTCATTCTTGCAATAAAGTGACATGAACCTTTGGTTCAACCAAGTTATTCCATATTTGATATTAGTTCTATTTCATTTACAGTTTACCTCCCGCGGTTCTGCACCTCACACCCATCAACCCCAAGAAACCGCGGACCAGCCGCCTGACCTTTATTGCCCACCAGGAGCTCCCTACAACCCAGTACATTTCACCAAGTACCCCCCCAACCCGGCATATTCAGAGTTCACCCTTTAGGTAATCCTAATCTACGGCCCTGAGGCAAGAACTAGAGAAACCGAGACTGTTTACAGGGAAGGCCACAAAATCACTATACTCCCCCTGCTATTCTGTGACAAGTACAACCACCTGCCCGTGTATTTGGTCCCAATGACTCCGCCTCTCACTCTGCAGTCCAACCGCCCGCAAAAATCTGTTTCTGCCAATGAATCCACTTTCACTCAGATATTCAGAGTGATGTACATCACTCTTACCGGCTTGTTAGATTCTATGGTACCTACCAGCGGACCTTGGGCTCTCCTGGGAAAATTGGAATCTTATATTGTAAAGTTGGCCCCAATCTTGTGGTGGGCCCTCCCTGCTGGGCCTATGGGCCGTCTGCCCGCGAGTTCACAGGAACCCACCATAGGCTGGATCCCTGACACCTTACGTCCCATCAACGCAAAAGATTGACACAATCCTCCAATATCACAGAGACTTGGGACACACCTGTAGCAGGAACTTGCACAAATATCTCAAGACACACTAATGGTGGACCAACATGCTAGACAATATCAGAGAGGTACTGGAGCAATGAAAAGTCTGTGAAAAGTATGCCCAAACCAAGGCATCACCCAAGTCAGTAGTACCTGTATCCATCACACAACCCTTCAAGGTATGGTTGTTGGATATCGTGGGACCAATGCTATGCAAAAACAAGGGTAAGAAGTGCATCATAACTTCTATTGACTATGCAACCAGATGGCCTGTAGCACAAGCTACAAAATAACACAAAGGCAATGATGTGAGACAATTTATTGGGAAAGAAATCATAGCCAAGTTTAGGAAACCTGACCTCCTGATCACAGACAGAGGCACCAAACTTAAGGCTGTTGACACCAATATCTATCTTGCCAAGAATGGAATAAAGCATATCATAGCCAGCCCATACCACTCTCAAGAAAATGGTCAAGTAGAACAACTAAATGGCTTGCTTGTGGAAGCTCTCAGTAAGTTATCTGCTAACAATCTAAAGGCCTGGGTTAACATGTTGCCAACAGCACTCATGGTCTGTAGAACACGAGTCAACCGTAACACGGGCAAAAGCCCTTGCAAACTTGTCAGGGAGAAAAAGCCCGCTCTTGTTAGTACAGCCACAGGACCACAGTTACCTCTTCTCAAAAAGGTACCAGGCGACAGTGATCCTTATGTACAACGCGCTAGAAAAGACCAAGAGGAAATGAAACATAAAAGGATTGAGAGAGAGGCAATCCCACTACAGCCAAAAGATTCCAAGTCAGAGACAAAATCTGGGTTGTCAACCACGACCAGCATAAGTTAGATACAGGGCTATGTGGACCAGGAATTGTCATGGAAGTCAAGCCCAACAATACCCTCCTCATCAAAGAAATTGGGGCCTGAACTGAACTAAAATGTATGCACCATGACTGACTCCACCTATGCAAGCAAGAACAGCCCAGCGCAACTCCAGACTCTCTATTCCCAACGCCAAACTGGATCAATATCAAGTTCATATCCCCAACACATTCAAGAAAATCCCCAAGGCTCCGCCTTCTAGCACCCCAGGGCGTGATGTCACAACATCTTCAATTACTCCCTCTTGGGGAATTAATGTCCCAAGTAGTTCACCAAATGAGTCACCTAAGGGCTCACTGGCTAATCATTAAGTTGGTGGCACCACTATCATTTGATCATCTATTACAGGGATCACACAATCCAGATCCTAAGCAGAACACAACTTAAGTAAGCCTTGTGACTTAAGAGGAACATTACTCAGATAAGCCCCATGACCATCATGACATACATAGACGGCATGTGGCTTCCCATGATACTATATAATACCCTATATTCATGTCCAATAAAGTGTTGAGGATCTGGATGTACAAGTATTCTGGCTACTGCCAACCCACTTAACATCCAGTCATCACCCAATTTGGTGCCCTTCCAATATACCGTTCAGCATACTGAGAATGGTAACCAAGCAATATCACATGACGATCCAAGTATCCAGTGGCTCAAACCTATCCCGCACATGACCAACCCCTAGGTTCAATCCAACTAAATCTCTGCCACAGCTAAAGCTATATAAGTCTAAAGTATTATCCAATAAAATATACTTCTCTTCTTTCTCAATTCCATATTTGAAGCTTTCCCAAAAGGTGCTCCTTATCAAAAGTATCATTTCTCTTCTTAAAACTTCCCCTTTATCTCGTTTATTATACTTCCCAGAAGTATAAACTCGACATGCAACGGTCAATGGTTAGTCCCATGCTTAGCCTTCATAGATGATAAACCTAACCTAGATTGCCCCAAGTCCTCCCAGCCCACAGGTGGGAAGCGCTGCCACTACTGACAGTTTGTCCTCCTTGTTCTCTCTGGGATATCTAAGCCTAGTCTACTTGGCAATATCCGGCCTCATTAATTCCGTGACCCCACTAGGCTATTTAATCTCCTAGCTTATGAATTTGGATTAATATTTTATCTGGCCTGGCCATTCACCCGCTCCTCTGCCGCTCCGCAGTCCGACCAAGCACATGAATGGTGGGCAGTTCCTGACAACTCTACAGTAATAATTTTTATTGTTTCAATATGAATAATGGAAAAATGATCTGAAATCAAAATCATTGTAGCATTTTGACGTTTTCTATTTTTGAGACTGGATCAAAGAATAAATGTGTAAATATATTATTACATTTTGATTATATGCTAAATAGCTAGATGCCAACCAGCTTGATAAAATATCAAATTGGTCGTCGTATAACAGTTAACCATCTATAAGTTTGTTTGCACCGTAATTTGCATTAATGCTAAAATTTTAATGTAGCATAAAAAGGCACATACTCTAGTAGATCAAGCCAGTTGCTTTATGGCTTAACCCAAAACATTAAAAATGGCCTTTTGACTTTGTGGTAAAGCTTCATGCTAAGATATTTAAATACAAAAAAGCATGACTATGATTTTAACTGCATTAATTTAAAAAGGTGGTGTTTAATATAGCTTTTATATTGGATTGTTGAAGAATGTGGAGCCCTACTTTGTGACCACAGAGTTGATGTGACCTTCTCAATCCAACACCAGCCACATTTCAATGAGTTTGTTGTATATAGCCAATGGAAGCGGAACAGCTCCTTGGGTTTATGAACAAGTTCCTTGCCATGTCTGGCACTGGATGTTGCCACGTCGCTGGTTAAATTCAATTCATGAAGTTTGGCTAATAAAATTAGCAAATCAACGCCAGTGACGATGAGGATTTTTAAACCCTACAACAAGGCTGAGAAATCAGCATCCTGAGATACCTATAAAGCAGAACATAGCTGTGATCTCCTAGCTTCCAATATCCAAGAATCAAGGTAAAGTTAATTTTTATAAACAATGTTTAGGCTTTTTAGTTGCCGACAACCATTATTTTCACGATATTTATTCCTTAGTAGTCAAAACTTATTCAGGGATGTCCTCCTTCCGTTTTCTTCATCTAATCCGCCCCTTTCTGGGTGTGATCCCCGAGGTTGCCTCACCAGATCGTAAGGTAACATTTCCACTCCAAAAATTCTTCTTATACTGTTAAGATTCCTTTCAAGCAAAAAATTTTATGGACCGCCATTGCACTTTTCATTTTCTTGGTCTGCTCACAAATTCCTCTTTACGGAATTATGTCCTCGGACTCCTCTGATCCCTTTTATTGGATGCGTGTGATCCTTGCCTCTAATCGTGGTACACTCATGGAGCTGGGAACTACCCCGATTATTATGTCTGGCATGATCATGCAAATGCTTGCAGGTGCCAATATTATTGAAGTTGACTATGGTTTGAGAGAGGATCGTGCACTCTTTGGAGCTGCTCAAAAATGTAAAAGTTTTCTAAAACTTTTCTAATAGTTTAGTATTTGCTATGATAATTACTTTCGGTCAAGCTTTGGTGTCTGTAACCACAGGTCTATATGGGCCTCCCGGTCATCTTGGAGTTGGTGTTTGCATTCTTCTTATTATTCAATTATTCTTGGCTGGTATGATTGTAATTCTTTTGGATGAACTTCTTCAGAAGGGATACGGTCTTGGCTCTGGAATCAATCTGTTTATTGCCACTAATATTTGTGAAAACATCATCTGGAAGGCCTTCAGCCCCAGTACTTTCAACACCGGTCGTGGTGCTGAATTTGAAGGTGCTGTGATTGCCCTGTTCCATCTTCTTTTCACTCGCAAAAATAAGGCTAAGGCTCTCAAGGAGGCCCTTTTCCGTGCTAATCTTCCCAACTTGAGCAATCTTTTTGCCACCGTTTTTATCTTTGGCCTTGTTATTTATCTACAAGGTTTCCGCATTGAAATCCCCATTAAGTCTAACCGCTCCCGTGGTTCTCGTGGCGTTTTCCCCATTAAGCTCTTTTATACCTCGAACATGCCCATCATGCTGCAATCTGCTCTCACCTCAAATGTCTTCCTTGTATCCCAGATGCTCTACCTTAGATTCCCTGAAAACTTTATTGTGCGTTTGTTTGGTGTTTGGGAGGTAACTTGAGCAATTTTCCCAGTAACTAATTTACAGACCATTGATGAGTCCAGCCAATTAACTGCCGTCAGCGGTTTGGCCTACTATCTTCGTCCTCCCAATAGCTTGTTGGAGGTCCTCAAAGACCCTATCCACTTCTTGATCTACCTTGGATTTATCCTTGGAGCCTGTGCTATGTTTTCTCGTGCTTGGATTGATATTTCTGGTTCTTCTCCCCGCGATGTTGCTAAGCAGCTCAAAGAGCAAGATACTGTCCTTGCAGGCCACCGTGATGCTAGTTTGTACCGTGTTCTTAAGAAGGTTATCCCCCAGGCTGCCACTGTTGGAGGTCTCGTTATTGGTCTTCTTTCTGTTTCTGCTGATCTGATGGGAGCCATTGGGTCTGGAACTGGTATTTTGCTTGCTGTCACTATCATCTACCAGTACTTTGAAATGTTTGCTCGTGAGCAACAAGAGGCTGGTGGTATGGCTGCATTAATCAATTGATTTTTACAATTTATTGAGTAAATCTGATTGTGGCTAAGGCTATTTCTTGTTTTTTTAGAAATCTTTTTACTGCCTGGGGAGTACCAGTTTTACTTAAAATCTGAATTATTAAATTTTTGCCTAAAAATATTCTTTGTAGAAGTATTTATTTGTTTCATCTCAGCACAATTACTCCTATCTGATCCCATGAACCAGCACATCACAATCTGGATCAGGATTGTCACAAAATCTTTGATTACTTGCTCTTGGGAAATCATTTCCCTGATAAATGACTCAATTGTTGAGTAAAGGGTGGTACTATTTCACATCTAGATACTATACTAGGATCAGACATTCAAATCCCATGAGAAAAGGGTTAACACAAACCCCATGGCTGTTATAATCTACATGGACTTAGGCTGCTTTGGTCAAGCCCCAGGCAGCCGCGGCCAGTTTCTAGCTCTGAGTCACTCATGTCAAAGATTTATTTTAAAAGGATTAAGTTTTATGAATTTTTGTTCTGGCTGCAGCGGTCCAGAGCCAAAAGCTAGCCGGGGCTGAGCCAAAGCATCCCTAATGGACACTATGTGGCTTATCAGTTAGCTAAATAATGTTATTCAGCGCTGGTCAGTTTGGTACATTGGTAATTTGACTCATAATGAGTCAAATTACCAAATACCAAGCCAACCAATCAGGTCACACATGCTCTATCCCCATTTTTGGGTGGTAAAATGGGCCCCTAAATTTGATTTTAATTAAAAAATTGGATGAGAATAAGTACTGTTTTCATAAAAACACATTTTTCCAAGCTCAGGTTTATACCTGAGCCTTTTTTAATTTTTTTAAAATCTACCAATTTAAACATTTAAAAAGGTTATATCCTATATGTAATTTTTGATTTTTGAATCCAATGGAGGTATTTCCAGATATATATTTACTAATAAAGTTTTTAGATATTAAGCTGTATACCTTCAAAAAACACAATAAGAATCTTTTAGTAATCCTTTTCAACCTAACTGTGCTTTTTTAGCAGAGTTATAATGTGTCAAAACAACAGGGTCAACCCCTGGCAAGGTTCTGACCAAACGGGTACATGACCCGCAATTTGACTTCCCAGTGACCCAAAGGCAAATGCAGAAGCCTGTTACGGTAGAAAGACAAATGAAAAGAATCACACACCCTCACCAAACTCAAAACCAGTGATGGAAAGCTGTCAAACCTTTGATTATGTTAGAGAACTTAAATTTCATTCTTGACAAAAAATAGGTGAAAGCAGGAGTCATCCAAATCTTCCTCAAAAATCTAGACTTGCCCTGCTTTGCGCCAATTAATTACAACAAAAAAGTTACACATTATATGTTAATTGGAGATGGCAGCGCTTGACCTGCTGGTTGCTGATTTTTTTGAATTATGATGTCATCAAGTCAAATTTAATAGTAAATTACCAAGATGCTGAAAATATTCTTGCTAGCCAATCAGATGACATTGAAGCTCCCCCTCTCTCATCTTAAACTACCTTAAATATTTCCCCATTCCCCTCTAGGAACTTGTTTCTAGATAGCTTAATTAACATCAGATAAAGAAAGTTTTTCCAGAAATATGATTGCTCTACTGGGGCTGTTTGCCCCCGTTTTTGAGAGGTTGGCCTCTGTAATAGTTGAAGTGGCTGTTCATTCTTTGAATGCCCCCTGGCCCACTTTCTACATGCTATCCTCATTAGATTCCTACTCTGATTTACCTCTGCAAATCACCCTCGCTTTGACAATTTCTCTCTTCATTGTCTGCTTTACTGCTCCTGGTGCTAAGATTCTGAAACCGTCCTCCTAATTTGGTCTCCTGGTGCTTAAACAATTGACAATTTATTAACTATATCCTCATATTCTCTTTTTGAATAATGCAGGTTACCACTTTACTCTAACAGTATTCAGCTCTACCTTCACTGATCATTTAGATCATCTCAAAGCTGTGTTCCTCAATATCTGTGATGCTGGCCTAAAGCTTAAGCCCTCTAAGTGTACCTTCTTTAAGGAACAACTCAAGTTTCTGGGACATAGAGTCACTCAGAATGGAATCTAACCCATGAACAACAAGGTTGAGGTTATTGATAAGATGTTTTCCCTATCAACCTCTGTGAATTTCAAGTATTCCTGGGCATGATGGGGTATTATTGACAGTTAATTCCTGATTTTGCCAAGTTGAGTGATCCCCATGTCCAATTGCTTTGAAACTTTCCCTTTGATTGGACCAACAGCCAACAATAATTATTTGAAGCCCTCAATGCCAAGCTCAAATAAGCTTCCAGTCTGGTCTACTATGACCATGACAAGGAGTTCATCCTGTACACCAACACTAGTGGAGTAGCAGCAGGTGTCATCCTGGGCCAATTAGATAAGAATGACGTGATTGGCCAGTACTCTATTCTTCCATAGTTCTCAACAAACATGAAAATAGTTCTAGTGTAACCAAAAAAATGTCTGGATGTCTTGCATACTGTTAAGCAGCTCTGCCACTTAATCTATAGAGCCTATTTCACTCGGGAAAAGATGATTTCTCACTCAGATGGCTGCAACAACTGAAGGAGCCTGAAAGTTGGTTAGCTTGTTGGGTCTTTCACTTGAAAGGGTATGAATTCACAGTGGTGCATAGACCTGGTGCTCAACACCAGAATGATGATAGACTCTCCCAAATTCCCATCCTGACTATACACCCTGCCAATGCTAATTAATTATAACTTAATTGGATATCCTGGTGCCTGGACTACTGAAACCAAGGAGATACACCTAGCCCTTCAAGTCTTATCCAAGTACACTATTGTTGCAACATCTTTGATTACTTCCTCTTGGAGAAGTGATTCTCCAAGTGATTTCCTAACTAATTATTAAGTTGGTGGTACTCTTATCAATTGTCCATCTAATACAGGGATTAAACTTTTCAAACCCTAAGAGGAACAATTACTTGGATAAGCCCCATGACTATCATTACATACATGGACAGTATGTGGCTTCTCATGATACTATATCTTACTCTAAGCTTGTACCAATGAAGTATCATTTTCTTCTTATTTTTTTCTTTATCTTGTTTCATATACTTCTAAGAAGTATATACTTGACACTATCCTTCAAAATTGTCAGTTGTTCAAAAAGGTCAAGGACTTGTACTTGTCATATGTAAGTCCTAGCATGAGATTAGACATTATCCTCCAGTACCACATTGATACTGGACATGGTGGCCTAGCCAAGACTTATGACTGGCTATTTAAGAACTACTACTGATAAGACATGTGTCTCCTCATCCCAGATGTTCTCTATTTGTGTTACTCTTGTAAACTGTATTGCGTTTGATCCTCACAACATGAATTCAAGATTGTTCCTTCAAAGTATGCTTTTCATACTATGATTATTGATGCTGTTGGCCCCCTCACTTTCTCCCACTCTGGTTTAAATTCACCCTTATTTCTGTAGATCATTTCAGCAAATAGGCTGAAGCCAGGGCCAACAAGGATATTACTGCTAAAACTATATCTAACTTCATACTCAAAGATATCTTTTATCAGCATGGATGTCCACAAACCTTGCTCTCTGAAAATGTTACTAACTTTGATGCTAGGTTGATCACATTCATTGTGGAAGCTATGGGCACTCATTGGTCCTTCTCAGCTCCATATAATCTATCAACCAATGGGACTGTTGAGTGCTACAATTCCACTCTTGTCACCATTATGAGGAAGCTTACCCTAGACAATACTAAAAATTGGGATATGTTCATTTCTGCTGCTCTCTTTGAGTACCACCTAAGCAAACACTGAGTAATAAGACAATCACATTTTGCCATAATTTATGGACGTGGATCTACCGCCCCTCAATCTTAGAAGGCCTGCTAGTAGAGTTTGATGCCTCTGTTAATCCATAAACCCATTTTAAAGAACTAATAAGCCATATTATTGATATTCAGGACTCTGCCTACACCTCTGCCTATAAATCAAATCTCTAGAGATGTCATCTCTGAATGATTTCAGAGCCTTCCTTCCCAAGTTCTATATAGGTGACTTAGTTCTATATTATCAGAACCTTACTGGTGGTCATGCACACAAACTGGACTCTCTATGGGTTGGGCCCTGTGAGGTCGCTTTTAAGAAGGGATTTGACTATATCATTAAGCTTCTGTCTTCTGGGCACTATTTCTCTAGGGTACATACTAAACTCCTATGCAATAATCAACCCCCTACATTCAAACTTGAGGAGAGAGATATTGTAAATTGTGCTATTAATGTGCTGCAATCAAGAATGCCTCCCTGTCCACTAACATATCTCACAATAAACAGGAGGGCACTCATAGAGGCACCCCATAACATATATAGCAACATGAAGTATCATGTGGCTAATGTTGAGCCACTGGCAATATCTCCTGAACAGGAGCGCTGCCAATTTGATGGGCTGATCCCTCACCCAAGATATTCATAGATCAACCCCTATTTAGATCCAGCCACTGTGCCACCCCCTGTTGGACCTTTAGCTTTCCAGTATAGTATATTAATTACACTATTCCCAAATAAACATCATCTTGTTCTTGTTTGTTGCCCTTTCTATTGGACTGTTGCCTTCCCCAATCTAATATAGAACTATAATTGGTTCAGTTGCAACACTAGTTGTGGTTAATCTTTGTAAAACATGTCTTTAGTGGCTCCAGGAATGGGTCCAGTCTGGTCAAAGAGTGAATGATGGTCCCCAATCCCAAGGCAAGCTGTGAGTACAGCTGAGAAGATGAGATAATTTTCTTCTTTCTTGGGGAGAAGTGACCAAAGCTTAGTAGTTTGTATCTTTTAGTTGTAAGATAAGTGTGATTTATGTGATATTAATTGAGGAGATATTTATCTCAATGATAGCATGACCTATCACTGAAGGAGTGTGATTTACTTATAATGTAGTCAGATGATAAAAGCTCTGTGAATGGTGAGAAAATGCAGGACTGGGGATCCCAAGAGTCTAAACTGTGATTGCAGAAGTTTGGAGTTTGGATCAGGTCCAAACTTTAGATCTTCTGGGCCAACAACCACATGCCTTCCTTCTTCTTGAATGTGAGCAATCAGACCTTTGGGACATGTGTTAAATCAATAAAATGCTTCAAGGCCTCTTTACAAGTCTATTTTTGGTTGTTTTTGGGAAGCTTAGCTTTGGGCTGGGGCTTACATGACCTCCACATTTGGCAATTAAAAATGGTTCTCCCATTGTATTTTAGGGCTTTGGTATGGGGCCCCTGTCCTAATTGATTCCCCTGGAGTCTCAATTGTCATTGGCTGGATCTCTGAGACCAGTGAGAGGCTGGCTGGGTGGTTTGGCTGGCAGTGAGCCAGCTCGTGGGTGGCATTGTGGTGGCAGTGGATGACTGGCCTGTGGCTATATTTAATAAAATTTGATCATTACTGTAAAGTCACTCCCCCTTTAGCCTTGGATAGGACAATCTTCCTGCACCGCTCAAAGAAATCTGCTCAGAAGCCGGCCAAGCCCCTTAATTCCCTTGAGGATTTAGCCCATACAATTAATGAGAGATTTGTGTTGGCATACCCTTCCCAGGTGGTAAATACCAATGTGATGAACTTGGTTCCCACCTGGGAGGAATCTCTGATTAATTTGGACTGCCTTTTGGCTTGGGCCCATCCACACTTGAAATTAATTAAGTTGAACCATTCAGATCACGCTACTGTCAATTTTTTAAATGCCAATCCATCTAGATTGAATGGTGAGCTGCCCCATTCATCTGAAACCAGCCAATCAGAGTTGAAGTCGGAAATTGGTGTAAAACCCTCCAGCATGCTGGATCTTCCTGGAAAATTTCTCTTGCAGCCAATCAAACCCGCACCCCTGGGTCAGGTGACCCTTAATTTGGAATACCACCCTTAAAGCAAGACAGGGGACTTTTGGTCCCCTGCTTGCTCATTCTTTTCAAAACTAAAAGTTTATAACTTTCCTAACTCAAATTTTGTCATTTTGAGACTCTTTTGTAGCTCTCACTTATTCCTGGCTTTGTTAGTATTAGTTCTACTTTTATTTACCCCTCCTATCTTCCTTTAGACTTTGGTGTTGTTTACAAAGCCTCTAGCGTTAATATTAGTATTGATATATACACTTAACTTGTCATCCTCAAAAATCTAATTTTAACTTCAGATAAGTGTTTAAAACCCTTTATTTACCTAGTTTAAGTTAAAGATTGATTCCCGTTTGCTTCAACTTTTGCTTTCGCTCTGTTCACGCCTGGCCAATGTCTTCTAATTACTCCCAAAGCGTAAAATATTTGGTTGTTGTCTCTGGGCTTTGTATCTTAATTAAAATCCTATTTGCAGCCCAGATGTTGGACCCTTGTTGTCAAAAGTTCAAAGTTTGGTAGTTCCTTCACCTCTTCAATTTTAAACAATGCTGGTTCTCTGGTGAATTTTGTGGTTTTTACTCTTGCTGTTAGGGTAGAAAATCAAATGAAAGGGATAGTGCGCCCTCGGAAAACCCAAAATCAGCAAAGAACCGTAGCCAAACCCCTGAAAGAAATTGACAACTTAAATGCCGTCATAGACAAAAAAATGGGTCAAAGCTGGGGTAGCTCAAATAGCCCTCAAAAATCTGGACCTGCCTTATTTTTCCCCAAATAATTATGACAAAAAAATTACGCGTTATAAACTATTTGGGGATGGCAGCGCTCAACCTGCTGGTCGCCAAATTTCTTGAATTATGACGTCATTGACTCAACTTCAAATACAGGACCACCAACTGCTGAAAATATTCTTGCCAGCCAATCAGAAGCCTTAGAATCCCCTCCTGCCTCATCCTGAACTCCCTTAAGACTTCCCCATTTGCCCTCTAGAAACTTTTTTCTAGATAGCTTATTTTCACTGAAATAAAAGAAAGTTTTCAAAAAAATGTTGGCTCACCTGGGGCTGTTTGCCCCTGTCCTTGACCAATTAGTGTTGATTGTCTTCAAGGCTGCCCTTGATACCATGGCCGCGCCTTGGCCTGCCCTTTACATGTTGACGCCCTCTGATTCTTTCTCTAATTTGCCCCTGCAAATCATTTGCATCCTGGCAATTTTGACCTCCATCTTCTGCTACACAACCACTGGCGCCAAGATGATTGAACTGTCCTCCTGATTTGGTCTCCTGTTGCTCAAGCAACTCACAATTTGTTTATTATACCCTCATTGTTTGTCCTTGAATCACACAGCTCGCTGTTTTGCTCTAACACTTGCACCTGCTCTGAACTACCTCTTCAGATCTCTGGAGTCATATCTCCTATTCACTTCATCACGTAGGGAGTAACCTCACCCAATTTGTGCGTTTGTTTGAGGACATTCCTGGGCGCGCTCAGGAAATTCTTGCTACCAGTGAAAGTGTTGTTTGAAGTCTCACCTGTGACAACCTTGAGTTTTCTTCCCCCAAACCAATCCCCACAACACCCCCTGTCCTGATCCCCCTGTGCCTCTTTTATCCAAGGACCCGGTGGTCCTGATCCAGGAAGAAGGTCTGGCCCCCCAAGAGCATGCTCCCAAGCACGCCACCTGGCTACTTGGTGGAATGATCTTGATGGGTTTGGATTCCTACTTCCCCCGTCTGTCCATGGTGTCCTCCTTGTGGACACCACTTTGAGCGGTCATACCAGTATTGCACTGGATGGTGTCCTGGTGGATTCTTCCCCCAGGATAGGAGCCAAACTTAGTTAGTTTGGCCCCCCTCTCTCACACCTACCAAGTTCTTTTTTATTTTGAATAAAATTTGCAGTTGTATTGTTGGAATCTGTTACTATTATTGTTGTTCAATTGGAGCATGACTTTTTACTCCTTTTCAAATTATTGTACAATGTAGCTAGAAGGAGATGACTTCAACAAGTATTGAGCCAGCTCTATGAAAGAAATGAAATGTTAGCAAAGCCAGAAAAAGGCAACTACTATGGTTTGCTAGTGTTAAAACAATAGTTACAACCTAAACACAGAATCTACTAGAAATTTAAAAGAATTAAACTCAAAAAAATTTAGTTAGATCAAGATAATGATAAGTTTATTGATAATAAAAATGTTAGATATCTGTGGTAAAAAAGCTATGATGCTATTTACCAGCTTCTGTTGGCCATATAAGGCTATAGGCCATACCTGTTGTCTATAGAAAGCTATAGGCTTTATCTGTTGGCCATAGAAGTCTATAAGACTTATATGTTGTTCATACAAAGCTATATGTTTTATCTGCTGACCAGATAAGTCTTTAGGTCATAGATGTCAGCCAGACCATTCAATATGTCATATCTGTTGCCCAGACAAAGTATGAGTGATCTGTTAAACTGTCTGTTCCATAATCTGTCCAAATTGCACCCAATTTGCCACAATTACCATTGGAACAACCAGTTGCCAACTGACACTGTTGATCTAACTTACAGCCACTCTTGTCTGTTGTACTCTAACATGAAAATGTAGCAACTAAATTGATTGATTGTCAATATTCCATATTGTTAATCAACATTTCAGTTGGTTATCATATCACAAATACCTATATAGTCTTCAATTGACTTATGTAATAAGTTAGAGACCTTTTATTATAAACTGAATACTTTTTTCTCTTTTAACTTGGATAATTTACTTTTCAACTGCCTTTTCAGAGGTGCAGACCTTTGGTCTGTACAATCTATGATAGCTTTTTTAGGCTATAAACAGATGTTGAGCTCATGTTTTCAGCACTGTTAATATAAAGGCACCTAGGAATCATAATTCTGCTGAATGCCACTTATTGATTCTGAATCCTCTCTTCCCCTTCCCTAGTATCCCTTTCTGTCCAGATTCTGACTGATTAACATACACCCATTCTTCCGCCAACCCTGTTCTCACTCTGTTGTCTTGTTGCTAACTGATAACAGAATCCTTCCCAAAGTATATATTGTCTATTTGGTATCCAACTGACTACTATACACCAACTTGTTATCCTACCCTGTTGCCAACTGACACCTGGACTACTTCTGCTGTTGTTAATACTATGATCCTCATATATTATCAATAGTTGGCAACTCCTCAGTTTTATGCCAGCAAGGCATATTTTGTTGTACTCCATCTTGCCTGGTTCTCACATTTCTAAGTACTGCTTAATCCTGACAATCTGTTAGAGCAGTCACCACAATATCTATACCCTTGGGTGGTTTGTGTGATCTCAAAGAATACCTTGGAGTATCCACACTATTCTTCCCAGCTTGGATCAGAGGCTTGATACCTTTAAGGAATCAAGCGCCTTTGTATTGCTTGGAAGTGGAGCTGATTTTGTTGAGCTAGTTTTAGAAGAAACTATTTTATCTGTAGTTTTAGATTGTGGGAGGCTCAGTTTATCTGACCCAGTTATAAAAGATGATTTTGGCTTATTTGCAGTCAAGAGGCTTATCCAAAGACTCAGAGTGTATTGAATCTCCAACACTCCTCATATTAAAGTAGTTTTGCTTAATATTCTTTACCAGCCTCTATATCAAGAACATTCTTGACATACTACATCCTGACATATTTTGCTGAGAAATTTGGCTGATTTAACATCCAGGCAAAATTCCTCTGGTGGTTGATGCCAATCTATACAGTTATCATAGCCTTGATGGGATTCTGTCTCTCCAACTTCTTCCCTTATACCAGCCAAGTAACCCTCATTTTCTTAAACTATTGCACTCCCATGATTCAGCTGAGCATTTCCCATTCTTTTCAATGAGGGCTTTTACCCATGCTTTGAGAATTGGGGGCAGGTTAAGAGGAAATAAAACCAAGCTCTCAACCACAATAAAAATTGCGGTTTCAGCAGCAACCAAAAAGGTTGTCACCAACAATTCCTGGGAGGCCAAAGGGGGGAAGGAATCAACTGAACACCAACAGCAACAGACAAAACCAAATGGCCAAATTAGATTAACAAATTTCAAACTTTATTAGTATGGAGAATGGTGAAGCGTGGTCTTTTACAGCTCTTGCATTCATTTAAAGGGAGGGGATGGAATTTGGGTGAGGGGTTGAATGTCAAAACCAATTGACCAATGATATGAGGGAATATGAATCCATTTCTTGAGGCAGGAAAATCTGGAAAAATCCAAATGGAAAAAATCAAAAGGAAAAACTGACCCAACTAAAATTGAGGGACCTGTCTTGGATGCAAATATCACTGCTACTGGCTGCTGTCACAAGTGACAAACTCTTATCAACTATGCTTATCAAAAAGCCCCAACTACGAAACTCAAACCCCGGCATCTTGCGGGCTGCCCGGCCGCCCACAGTTTTTTGGGCTCAAATCAGAACATGATTCAACTTTGTAAAATCCTTTTAAGCTTGATGAACCAAATGTACCTATGCCAATACTCTCCACACTGGGGGTTCCTGATAAGACAGCCAATCAACAGGCAGGCCCAGCCATTGATTCCAAAATAACTTGGGCCCACACGGAAGGGGAAACAGATAATTTTCCCATAGAACGCAGGCCACCCAGAGGCGACCAATCCCACAACCTGACTAGGGAATTTGAGCTTCCTCAGTTCAAACCAGCCAATGAAATAACCCCTGCAATTGATGCCACCAAAGACTGGAAAGACCTGATAATCAGGAAAACCCGGGCCGACAGAATTTGTGAAAGTTTTACCATGTCAGATGGGCATACTTATACCCTGGGCCGCCAGGAAGATGCCCATCACACTTCTTGCAATAAAGTGATATGAACCTTTGGTTCAACCAAGTTATTCCATACTTGTTATTAGTTTTACTTCACCTACAGTCTACTCCTTGTGGCTCTGCTCCCTGTGCTCACCTACCCCAAGAAATTGTGGACCAGCCGCCCGAACTTTACCGTCCACCAGGAGCTCCCTTTGGCCCAGTACATTTTACTGAGTACCCACCCAACCTGGCATATTTGGAGTTTACTCTGGAGGAGATCCTAATCCACGACCCTGAAGCTAGAACTAGAGAGACGGAAGTTCTTTGCAGAGAAGGCACCAAAATTATCTAGCCCCCTCTGTTATTCCGAGACAAGTATAATTTCCTGCCCGCATATTTGGTTCCAATGATGCCGCCCCACACCCCGCAGCCCAACCGCCCGCAAGAATCTGTTGCCACTGATAAATCCACTTCCACCTAAATATTTGGGGTGATGTATATCATCCTCACTGGATTGATTGATTACATGGTGCCTACGAGCGGACCTTGGACAGTCCTTGGAAAATTGTTATCTTATATTGTAAAGTTAGCCCCAATCCTGTGGTGGGCTCTCCCTGCTGGGCCCGCGGGCTGTCCACCTGCAAGTTCTCAGGAACCTCCCACGGGTTGGATCCCTGACAGCTGCTCTTGCACATGATATTTAACCAGGTGTGTCTCTTTGGTGAGGTAGGTGAGGGCATATTAAAACTAATTTTGTAAGTAATAGTGTGAGGATCTTTTGTGAGGTTTTTAAGTAAATCTTTGGACAAATATCCAGGCATAATTTGGAAGAGATTCCCAAGAATTTGGTGAGGATTGAAGTGGTGCCTCAAGGGGGAGGCGTAACTTTACACCCCCTCTTTTAGATTCAATCTCATCCAGAGGCTAAATATGATTTGTTGTTCTAAAGATCTTGACTGTAAGGTCTGAAGGCTTAGGGTAGATTATTGTAAACTAAAGCCTTTAAACCAAGGATGGTTATATTTGTCAGTATAAAAAGGTAGGCAAGGTTTGCAATAATAACTGCACTAAGGCTCCTAAGAGCTTATATGAAGTGAAATAAGGACTAAGGTGATTTATTAACCCTAAGAAAATAAAATAAAGACCAGTCTTAATGACTGAAAATTTGGTTAAAAAGTCAATTTCTAAGTCTGGGAAATGGTCTGCACTAACAGGAGGATTGAAGCTATCAACAACTAAATTATGAGCACCACTATAAAATTTGCCTAACTGGTGAAGGATAAAATCAAAAGGAATCATGAAACTAAGAAGGAGCTAAGAATAAAATTTGAAGAAGAACACAAGCCACAAAACCTAACAAGTACCTTTTTGGGGTGCAAGTCAAACAATCTCAACTTAAGTTGAGATTGGATAAAACTCAGGCTTTTATTAAAGTCTGATTATTGAGGTGATGATAGGGGAAAAACAACTAACCAAAGGTGGTTAGATGGATTGGTAGGTAAAAAACAGACACAAGCACATGTTTTTGCTTAACTTAACCTTTAAAGGTTAAGCAAAGATGATAAAGGGGAAAGAAGGAAACAGAAAATTGTTTGGCAAACTCTAGTTAGAGTGAGAGAGTGAGCGAGAAGACAGGAAAACAGGATCCAAAACTGCTGATGTAAGCCAAAGTAAAAGCAAAAGGTAAGCGGGTTTAGAGCGGTTTAAACTAACCCTAGCGTAAAGGTTGTGGGTTCAAGAATCATCCTGAGGAATAAAGGTAACTTTGAAAGTAAAACTAACTGCTTATATAGGTTAAATTGAACAGTGGAAGACAGGGAATGAAAAGAAAAGCTGTTAGGAAATAAATTGTTGGTTAAACCCAAGGATAAGGGTAAAGTAATCTGCATATTCCTTGAAGGATACGAGCAGTAGTAATAGAGAAAAATAGAATCCTGACATTGACTATTGTCAATTATATACTTCTGGGAAGTATAATAAAGAAGATAAAGGGGTAAATTAAGAAGAGATTGATACTTTACTTAATATGAATATACATTATTATATAGTATCATGGGAAGTCACATACTGTCCATGTACGTCATGTAGGTCATGAGGCTTATCTGAGCAATGTTTCTCTTAAGTCATGAGGCTTAATCAAGTTGTGTTCCTTTTAGGATCTGGATGCTTGATCCCTGTAACCAATGGACAAATGATAGTGGTGCCACAAACTTGATGATTAGTCAGTGAGCCACTCGGTGATTCATTTGGTGAACTACTTGGGGTGTTAATTCCCCAAGAGGGAGTAATCAAAGATGTTGCAACACTATTTATTCAGACTTAATTAAGAACCCACTGAAAATAATAAAATATGCACTAACGTACATCCAACACCTGTAGATCTGACCTTCTTCTTATAGCCTGGGCAATCTAGTAACCCTAAAGATTAAACATTTCAAACTCCCAATCTATTGCTGCAAACTCAGCTTCATTAGCATATGTATCAGGAATATTCCTGACATAAATCAAATTCTGACAGGAGGAAAATGTTGGGAAAAGATAGGGAAACTCCCAATTAAAGAGGCCAATTTTAATGAGGAATTTCCCCCTTTATTTGGGGGAAATAAAAGTCAAAATTTGGAAGGAACGGATTTTCATAAAAACCGGAACAATTTAACATCCGGGCAGGCGCCTGCCGCCGCTGCGCAGACGCCCAGGCTGGCACCAGCGGGCCCGCCGCCAGCCCACTTGCCCGGCTCCCACCGGCCACCCGCTTGCCCACCCCCTCCCCCAGCGGGCTCTCTGCCAGCTCCCAGGCCCCATTCCCCAGCCAATCAGAAGCCATCATCTAAAACAACCAATCAGAAAAGTACCTGCCCACAGGGCAAACCCCAGGGAATAATTTCTGCCCTGCAGAAGAAAGGCCAAACCAAAGTGAAGAGTCCAAAAATAACCTTGAACCTTCCCAAAATAGATCCAACCAAATTCCAAAAGTTAAAAATAATTTGACCTCAAGCCAATGGGATTCAGAGGACCACAACCCTTGCTTAGGTCTAGGCCCCAGCCAAACCAACCTTTCCAAACCAAAAATAGATTTGGAAAGTCCCATGAGCTTTTCCCATCAGCTGACTTCACAACCAGGGGACATCATTGGCTCCAGGCATGAATGGCCAAACCTCCAGCAGATTGCCCAAGAACAAGAATTTGGCCATCTTCTCAAACCCCATTTCCCAAAACCTTTCTCCAAACTTCTGGGATCCCCAGTCCCTTGTTTTTACTCCCACCTACAAAAATTTGCAAGTGGGGAGTACTATAAATAAAGGATCCCCCCTCAGTAATAGCTTGTGCTATTATTGAGATTAATACCCTCAATAAAGTGAAATCCAACTTACCTCTAACAAGTTAAACCTACCAACCAGCCCCTGCCAACCCTCCAATCCAAGGAAGATGAACCACCTCATCTTCACAGCTGTGCTCACAGCTTGCCTTGGGATTGGAGGCTAACAGTCAGGTCCAGAATTCTTTGAGCCATCTCCAGAAGGACTAGTTCAACACTCCTACTATGATCCTGGTCAACTGAACTCATCCCAAACTGGACCTTGGCCTCCTTTGGTGTCTCCCCATTCAACACTCTTCATTGCCATGTACACGTCCATGTACTATGTCTTGACCTACTTTGCCGGAAGTTTTGGGAGATACAATGTGCATGCCAAGATCTTCTGCTGGCTCATGACTGTGTACCCCATTGTTACTGCTTTGACTGGGTTTCAGTTCGCCAACCTGCTACCCTACTTCCTGCAAGTGATACCTACCATAACTGGGTATTACAATATGACACTTCAAGATAATCAAGAAAATTAATGATGCTACTTGCAAACTAGAACTCTCACAGAAAAGCAAAGTTCACCCAGCCTTTCATGTTTCTTAATCCAACCTCTTCAAAGGGAAATCTCTTGCCTTTAATGAACAATTGCATTCTCTAACTCAGCTGAAAATGAGCATGAAGTTGAGGTTACACTTGATTCTAAGTGTCAGGAATATTCCTGACAAATCAGATTTTGAATGAAGAAAAATGCTGGAAACAAGTAAGGAATGTCCAAACAAAGGGGCAAATTTGATAAGGAATTTCCCCCATTATCAGGGGAAAAGAAAAATCAATTTTTGGGAAAAACAGAATTTTTTGAAAACCAGAATAATTTATCATCCGAGCAGGCGCCCGCCCCACCCGCCAGCCTCCCGCTTGCCCAGGCTGGCACCAGCGGACCTGCCGCCAGCCCCCAGGCCACCTGCTCGCTCCCTGGGCCCCAGCCAACTGCCAGCTACCCACCCAGACCCCAGGATCCACTCCCCAGCCAATCAGGACCCACCATGCCCACCAGCCAATCAGAAAAGTCCTTCATAAAAAGGAAAATTTTTGAGAATAATTCCTGTCCTCAGAATGAAAGACAAATTCAAAGTTCAGAAACCAATCCCAATTCTGAAGTTCTAGAAGAAAGGTAAAATCTTGTTTCAAAGGTTAAAAATAATTTGACCCACAGCCAATGGAATCTGGCGGACCATAACACTCACCTAAGTCTGGACTCCAGCCAAACTGGACTTCCCAAACCAAAAATAGATTTGGAAAGTCCCAAGAGTTGCCACCACCACCTGACCACCTACCCAGGGGAAATTATTGGCCCCAAGCAAAATTGTCTAAAATCCCAACAGATTTCCCAGGAACAAGGGTTTGTCCATCCTTTCAAACACCAATTCCCAACTCCCTTGACCAAACTTCTGGGGTCCCCAGTCCCCTGTTTTTACTCCTACTTGCAAAACTTTGCAAGTGGGGGACCACTATAAATAAAGGACCCCCTCTCAGTAATAGCTTGTGCTATTATTGAGACTAATACCCTCAATAAAAGTGAAATTTCAACTTCAACAAAAGTTAACTTATAGATCAAGCCCCTGCCAACCCTCCAATCCAAGGAAGATGCATCACCTCATCTTCACAGCTGTACTCACAGCTTGCCTCAGGATTGGAGGCTACCAACAAGGTTCAGAGTTCTTCGGACCCTCCACAGAAGGACTAGGTTATGACTCATACCACGACCCTGGCCAAATGAACTCTTCAAACACTGGACCCTGGCCGCCCCTGGTTTCCCCCCATTTGACACTATCCATAGCCATGTATACGTCCGCTTACTACATCCTCACCTACTTCGCCGGGAGCTTTGGAAGATTTAACATACACGCCAAGGTCTTTCGTTGGCTGATGACGGTGTATCTCATCATCACCGCCCTGATGGGCTTCCAGTTTGCCAACCTGCTACCATAAATACTTAAAGTGGTACCCACAATTTCCAGGTATTACACTAAGATATCATAAAACAAACACTGCTACCAAATCAAATCAAAAACTCTTAATGAAGTAGTCATATAAAAAACTGAGGAGAGTTGCCAGAACTGCTTCGCTCTAGTCGAACAATTCTGGGGGAGATGAGAGCCTCTTTTAGAGAGGGGTAGTGTATGGTAGCCAAATTCAACAGCTGGGTATTTACTCTGGAAATAGTTTTTTATTAGATATTGAAAAGCCCAATTGTTTTCACTATAGAGTTAATCAACTCCATTTCTCAAGCCTAAACTTGAGAAACTCTTCTTACAACCTTTATTTTTTAATCAGGCTTTATACCTTACAGATAAACTCTTAGAAACCCAACTTGGCTCTCTAAAATCTCTGAATAAAAATTAAGAACTGCAAAAACTGATCATAAACATAATTTGGCCAAAGGTGATTTAGCTTTTTCTATTTCAAAAGTTTAATTTTTGGATTTAAATGTTTTATGACAAATTGGTTATTGATGAAATGTTGGATTTAATCTTTCAATGTAAACTTATCTCGTTTGCCATTATGCTGGCAGTTTATAATAGTTTCATGTTTCCATGTGTGTCTTTGGCGTGTAGCATCATTTACTTTGTACTCCTCTCAGTGATCTGGATGGTTGCCTGGTCCATGCTGCCTAACACATTTCTCGTGGCCTGGCTTGATCCCCCATCATCACAGATAAGGTCAAAGGCAGGTTTAATCTAATAAGCGTTTTATGGACATAAGTTTTCTATGAGCCAAAAGGCCGTAATAGCATTTATTTTTAAAAATGTATACATTTATTTTACATTTTTTACCCTTGCATTATTTTTATGGGGTCTTGTGTAGTTTTTTTGTGGTACATATTTTATATTGATTCCACTCATTTTTAATTTTTAAATCTTATTTTATCGTAAATAATGCTGATGGGCCATTACTTATGGATGTCGCTGTAGACCCTTATTTGGATTCAACTTATTAAAACTATTTAAAGTTTCCGAGCATAATTTATTTATCTTTTAATGGTTTGCTTTTGAAGCTCGATTTGAGCTAGCATTTAAGTCACAACAATGCTGGCTGCAAAGCTGTTCTGTTAGCTTATATGTTTCAGTACTTTTGGAATAGTGGTCATCTGAAGTGCTTTTATACCTACTTTGAATGACTTTAAAGAAGGGAATTTATTACATGGAAAGGATATATACAAGCATGTATCTTTCTTGAGGGACCTTTTATTAATTGCATTTTAGCCTTCTCCAAAGCGGTGCTGAGTTGCGCAGCTTGTGCGGAATTGAAAATGGCTCCATCAATCAATCACCAACGTTTGGCTACAATTGTCATCCAAGAGTGACTACCTCGATTCATGTAGGTCCCAGTCTGGGCCTGTTTCATCTTATAAGTTCTTAAGGAGGTGGGTTCTCACTGGATCGGATTAAACAGGAATATCGTTACATCTTTTTCTTCATGGATAGATGTGTAACTAGATGTAAGAAAACCCGGGTTCTTTGCATGCTCTGACGCACTACCCCCATCACTCCTTGGCTGCCATGCAGCGGAACTGAAATGGCAATGAGAAGTTGAAGCAGCCAATCCATCCAAAGATTCGTTTGAGGGGTAAATGAACGACCCAGTGACATGCTCAACAAGCAGCCCAGGTGAGGTTCTGGGATTGCCTGGCCAATCTAATTTTAGATGTGACTAGCGTGCACGCACCGCGTATTTCGTTTTGGGATCTGCTTGAGCCACCTCTCCAGCTTCAAAAAGCACAACATCTCTTGGATTCTTGTTCTCAAAGCACTTTATCAACATGCTTCAGTTTGGGAGCTACAAAGAGCTATGCCAGATTGCGCCACTGACAGTATGTCCCTACATTGAAACCAACCTGGGTGTAGACCCTCTTTGCTATGCCCGTTCTATGACCATAAGCGGCAACAATACTGTGTTCGAAGTGGGTAAACGATTCGCAGCAAATTTATGGTTCTAATTCATCTCATTAGCTTCTTTGATCGTGTATGTATTAACCCTTATCTTATGCATCTTTATGATTTATTCAATCAAAACAAAATACACTGCTATAGGTATTGGATAAAAGAATGCATCTAATTATTTTTAGGGAGAAAGGAGATGGTAATATTTTTCTACATTTATATGCTCGAGGTCATCTGTGAATTCGTTTTAATTTCCGGGATCGTTCCAACTTCATCAATTGTGTATCCCGTAAGTTTTGGGCTCGGAATTTTCATTAACCGATTAAAGTATGGTGCAGCTATTCACATTGGTCTCATCACAGCCTGCTGCTGGTCTTTATTTCTGAATGGGTTTGTTGGCTTTCAGTTCATCGAGGATGGGACCCCGTTTTCCCTATGGGTAAAATTTTACTTCTACTCTTGTATTAATCCGGGTAGAGTATCCGTTTAACCACGTTGGGGGTATTTATTTCGTCTGCCTTTGTTGCTGGCGCAACCTTTTTGGAGAGTGCAGGTCTTAGCAAAACCTGGACCTCTCCTCTATTTATCATCCATATCGTTCTGAATGGCACACTGTTGCTTGTTTATTATCTGATGCAACTTGTTCTCGTATCCAGAAACCTAGATGACAGATGGCCCATTGGTAAGTCTATGAGATTCGATTTTGCTGAACTTTTTAGGAAGTATCACCCTTGGAGCCTTTTTCTTCATTATTGGACAGGTGATCTTATTACAATTTTCAACCCTCATCTGTTCAAAAGCCGATCATTACTTTGATGGGCTTTTCTTCGAAGCACTCTGTACGCTAACTGCTACAATGATGATTTACAAATACTGGGACTCTATCACCAAGGAAGACTTAGAGTTTTACATCGGTGGAAAGCCAAACCAATGGGAAGTCAAGGAGCTTCTCGATGAATACTAAATTTGTACTAAACTCAATCGTATTCTGCCAAACCCCACCATCCCAATTCTGGACACATTTCTTCAATCGAAAACTTAATCATGCAGATATATGGACATCTTTTAAACCAGTAAAAGAGCACATCATGAAGTATATTGCAAAGCTAGAACGTCATAACTGTTCTCAAAGAAGTTTAGATATGTTTAATAGAAAACGATGTTTTAGTGTATATTAAATTGAAAGTACACATCAAGTTGGAAATAATAGTAGTACTTTTTCTAAATATATCAGCAACACAACACTAATTAATAACTAGACTGATTAAAATAAAGTTTACAGAGGCAACTAAAGTATATCTGCAGTTTTTTTAAAAAAAAGTTCAATCTAGCATATGCATTGTTTAATAAGCATATATGCCACTTAGAGATGCTTAAAGCAATGAGGATATCTTTGATAAGGGGTGTTAATCCTAATTTGAAAATCCGAACTTTGCTTGATAAAATCAATCAAAACTACATATCCTAAGCGTTCTGCATGGTTTCAGATCATTTGCTAGCATTGCTTTGCCAGTCATTCCTGATTAGCGAGCCAGAAGATCTTCTACCAAGTATTTTTGCTCGATAGATTTTCAGCTGTATAAATAAAACTACATTTTTAAAATCTTTAATCCATCTCTAAAATCCCTAATAGATGACTTTAATAAATATACGAAGCCGGTGTAACAACCTATTTGGGTCCAATAAATCGGGGAAGATAGCAGAAGCCCCTAGAAGGGAGAAAATATCAATGTCAGGATTTTGGGATATTGACTAATTAAAGGATTCAACCATTAAGCATGAATGCACAGCCCAAGAAACCCAAAAGCTAAGCTCAACATGGAAATGTGGGCAGCCAAGCTAGTTCCTGGCATGGATCAAACCACTATCCCCATTAGAGAAAAAACCAGTGTTCACTGAACGATCAACGAGTACACCTCAGAAGGGCCCATTTATGCAACTTACAGTTACAACTATTCTAGCCTTTAAGGTATCCTAGAAAGCAAGGATCATCAGATTTACCACCACCTGGATAGTATCTAGAAGAATCTAATAAGAATTCAGCCTCCAGACTAACCACCCTAAGGTAAAAAGCCCAGTGATCTATTATCTTAGATAAGATCTTATTATATTGAGCCATCATGCTTGCTAACCATATCTCATTAATATAAGCCATCTTCTGGCTTTCTAGCCCTGCATTATGACCCAGGAAGCCATCTTCTCCACTCTTCAAGGGGAGCAATTGTTGAAAGATATCACACTGTATGCTTAACTGACATCTTTAGCTGACTGTCTTTAATATACTGTGCTGCACAACTGCTAGCCTGTACAAGCCACCTTGGACTGGACCATCTTCTGTAAACCTAGTGATGCTCCAGTCTCTTTCTTAGAGGAGCATACAAGCTTCCTGAATTAACATGGGTGGGTAGGCTGAGACATATTGTCAATTATGTAATAAACAAAGACTTATATTGATCAATATTTCTTGCTTTGAACTTAACAACAAGCATAGCTCTTTCTCATCAGTCTTTCTCTTCATCCTTAATACTAAAAGCTAGAGAAAAAGATGATACTGCCATCCCACTGCATTATTCCCTACATTAAATTATAGATTTAAACCAAACCATCTTTTCATATGTATAAGATAACTGTCTGCAGCCTTCTGGGCTGCAGGTTCAGTGTCACAGGTGGCCTCATCTTAGCCAGAATCACCTGTCTGCGCAAAGTCAAGAACCAGGGAGCCCAGACTAAACAAGCCCCTAAAAACATGCTGGCACCAACCAAGCTATTGATAAGAAGTGGGCTGTGGCTAAACAGGTGAAAAGTTTGAAAAAAGCCAGTCAAAGCCTCAACACGCAGCAATCTGTGAGAGAAGGGGCTAAACTAACTAAGTTCGGCTCCCATCCCGACAAGATATACCACCAGGATGCCACCCAGTGGAGTACTGGGATGACCACTCAGAGAGGGGACCAAAGAGAGGACGCGGGAGACAACTGGGGGAAGTATGCATTCAGCCCCATCAACACCAACCCGGCGAGCAACCAGGGCGTGCAGGTGGGAGCATGAGGCAACTTCACAGGTGCTCAAAGGGGTACTGAGTTGTTTTCCTCCAAGATGGGAAGGGCAGGCACCGGCACCTCCTCTAATGTGGGAGTAGGCAAAGTGTGGTCAATAGCATTGAAATCCAGGTCATCACAAGTTAGACTCTTGACAATAGTCTCCCCAAAAGGATAAGTGCACCAGGTATATGCAGGAGACTAGAGGGATTATCTCCCGCAAGGCAAACAGAAGAAGAGATGCAGGACCATAAATCAGGAGAAGCGGTCCAGAGGAGAAGCACAAAAGGGACCAGAGAAAATACCATAAAGCTAATAACTGGGACAACCATGATAACAGAGCCCGCAAAATTTGGAATCAAAGGGTACAGATATCAAGACACAAAACAGTAAAATTTTGGGTGAAATGGGCAGCTGCAAGAAGAAAACACCCATGAGTGGAACAAGAGAACACTTGGAGGCCTTGGCGGTGGTTTGGGGTGCCTTGGATGGGTGTAAAAGTGAGAGCGGGTTTGAAACCAGTAAAATTAAGAAAAAAACTCAAAATGATAGTAGGATTTATACAAAATTTTAAGTCAAAACTTAAGTTCAAACAGTAGGCTTCAAAAGAGCAAGCGGCAAACACAGCAACTATGTGTTAACCTTATAATATAAGTCTTTAAAGCGACCGCTGGGTTCAAACAAAACAGTTCAAAGGTAAGCTTTGAAATGTTAAGTACTAACACTTAAGATTCAAAAAGGGGAGGACTTCAACTAGAGTCTAAAATTAAAGCCTAGGGTTTTCTTGCTTTGGTTTAAAACTATTAAAGTTTTATTAAGATGAAAAATTGACAAGCAGGGGACTTAAAGTCCCCTGGCATTGTTAAAAGGGATGGGATACCAAGGAAAAGATCACATGACCCCAAGAGGCTCATCTGGTTGGCTAGGAGAGAAATTTTTCTGGTCATGGCCAGGGGTGCTAGAGGGTTCCAGTTCAATTTCTGCAGCCCCACCTGATTGGCTGGGAGGCAATCCAAGCATTTCAGATTTATTTGACTTCCTAGACATCAATGTGACGTCTCCTGATTGGGCACTTCTGATTGTTTTCAAAAGAGGGTGAAACCATGCCAACAAATAATCCAGATTGATCAGTGTTTCTTCCCAGGGCAGAGCAACCAAAGCCGGGAAATCTACAGGGTAAACCAGAACAAATCTCTCATCCACAGTGTGCGCCAAGTCCCCCAAGAAATTGAGCAGCTTGGCTGTTACTTTTAGGCCTTTCTTGGTGTGACGGGGGAAAATGGTTCAATCCAAAGCCAAGAATGGCAGTGAATTTACACAATCAGGTAATTTGGTGTTTTTTGGCCCAGAAATCAAGGTATGATGTTGCAACTTTCTGGTAATTTCAAATGGCACGGTTGCAAAGATCCCCCCAAGTGATGCATGTGCTCAACCCTAACCATCCATATGAGCTGGGTTGGAGCTCAGCACTACCCCAGTATTCCAATAAATCCATAAGTATTTCAAACCAGAAAAAAATTAAGCTCCTGGTCAAAAACTCCATGAAAATGAAGCTCCTGTTAACTTAAATGCCTGTACAGCTTCTCCTGAGAGCCATGTAAATTTTGCGGTGCTCATGGCCTTGTACTTCTTGCCACAACCCCCAAGCCCAAACTTGAGAGAGCTGTTGAACCAATCTGCTGAATTGTTCATTTGCCAACCCCTGTTTCATCTCCTTGGATTGCTGATTTTTTATCCTCCCCTAGGTTTCTTGGTTGTCCCCCCAATGCCTTTACTTGGAGTTTATTTCTTGCAGTTTCAACGCTGAGGATTGTTTTGCTGCTAAACATTTTCAGCATCCAGATCTTCATCTGCCATTTTATTGACACTTCATGTCATTTTTGGCTCCTGGGGACAACATCCTAGAGGACGCAATGGGAAATCTTTATAACAAAGTATTTGAGGTAAAAAGCTAGCCTTGGGCTAGCCTTCAGGGCAGAATTACAGGTGCATACCTTAATTTAACAGAATGCAAGAGGAGGAATTCCTTTTGGCAAAAAGGAATGAAAAAAGCTTGAAGGATAAAAAAGCTAACAAAAATGTGGATAAACTTGTCTTTATTAGGAGAAGTAATTCTACTTAAATAGTAGACAAGGGTTAATGATCACTTAATAGGTAGACAGAGTAGCAGAGGGGATCACATTGGGTTGAAATCATACCAGGATCAGTTGAGGGCAGGTATGGTATTCCAGAATGGGTGGACATTGATGTTGATCCATTTATGGAAGGCAAGGAATTTCCAAAGTCAAAAGCAAAACTGACCGAATCTCTGCACATATCATTATTCAAAGGCCATATCAAAATAGCATTAATGGCGCAATTTCTGAAACTTCATAATCTTAGCACGGCTCTACCGTTACACTCATTCAGACTGCTTGTATATTTAGGTCCTCACAGTCACGGTACCAAGTACTGGGGCGCTATTTAATGCGGGCGGCAGGACCACCAGGCCAGAGTGTAGGGCTCATCATAGAATGAGAGCTAACTTGATAATGTAGGATAAGGATTGACCAAGTAAGGACCAAGGAATAGAGTTGGGCACCATGGAGCCCACCAATCCTGTAAGAGTAATATAGAGTACTCCAAAAATCTGGGTAAAAGTGATGTCAGTAGTGGTAGAAATTTTTTGTGTGCAGTCAGGCTTCAGGGTTAGAGGAGGTGTAATTGGTACCAGGTATTCAGGCAGATAATGTTACGGTAGAAAGCCAAACATGAAGTACTCGTGCGCACTGATCACAGAGCGCTGCTATACTATTGGGCTCCCCGCTTACTCACACTGCGCCAATCCTAATGGTCAATAGATCTTGCCTGGTTTTGCTTCTCATGTGAATTTGTTAAGGGAAAGGACAATCACCTAGCAGACGCTCTCAGCAGAAACCCTGCTTTATACCCGGACCCCTCAGCGGTACATGAGTGGAATATGCATACCATGATCCCAATAGAGCAGGTAAAGAAAGAACCAGAGCCACCGGAGACTCTGGCAGTTCTATCAACTCTCTCAGATAACTTGCCAGAATCAAGCACCCCCTCTTTGACCCAGTGCCCAGCCATCCCCACTGCGCTCAATGACTCCCATCCCCTTCATAGCCAAATCCTACTTTCACAACCATTGGCGGCCTCTTACCCTAGGCTAATCAAGCTGGCTGCTGGGAATGGGAGTACCACACCACAAGTATACCAAGAAAATGAAGGAGTTCTACTGCACCAAGGATATTGGTGGGTCCCAGAGGGCCCTCTCAGATTGGAAGTCATCCAATCCCACCACGACTTGTTGGCAGCTGGTCACCCTGGAAAAACAAAGACCATTGAGTTGATTTGTTGTTCCTACAGCTGGAAAGGGATTACAGCTGATGTGGCCTGATACACTAAGGACTGCCTCACCTGTTGCAGAGCCAAGCCAAGCAGGTTAGTCAAAGCTGGCCTCTTGGTCCCCCCACAAGAGGCTGATGGACCGTGGACATCCATATCAGTAGATTTCATTGTACAACTCCCTTCCTCTCAAGGTTACGGCACCATCATGGTGGTGGTAGACCACTTTACCAAGTTTGCACACTTCATTCCGTGTGACAACAAAGTAACTGCGGTTGATACCATCCGCCTATTCATCAATAACGTGTTTGCCTTACATGGACTCCCTCAAGAAGTAATCAGCGACCGTGGACCCCAGTTCACAGCTCAATTCTATGAAGGATTGATGGAAAACTTGGGGATACGTCCCTGTCAATCCACTGCATTTCACCCCCAATCTGACGGGCAGACAGAGCATGTGAACCAAACCCTGGAAACTTACCTCAGGTGCTACTCAACTTCACATCACAATAACTGGGCAGACCTACTCCCCCTAGCACAATTTGCATACAACAATTTGACCCACACGTCAACCAGAGTCTCACCCTTCTATGCATTGTACGGCTATAATCCCGCGTTCAATGTGGGACCGCGCCCTGTCTCCCTTACCCAGGCTGCAAATGATTGAGCTATTCAAATCAGGGAAGTCCAGGCAGAGCTAAAGGTTACTTTGGCATCTTCCGTGAGAGTTTACAAGGAATATGCCAACTGTAAGAGAAGGGAAGGCCCATCCTACCAACCAGGTGATCTAATTATGTTAGACACTAGGAACATCCGCCTCAAGGTTCCATGCCGGAAGCTAGGCCCTAAGAGGATAGGACCATTTAAGGTCACAAAGAAGGTTGGCCCAGCCGTGTACCACCTGGAACTCCCAGCCACTATTTCCATTTACCCAGTATTTCACAAATCCCTTCTCACCCGTTACACCGGTCCAACACCCACTCAAATTAAACCCCTGCTAGTTGATGGTGACCTAGAGTATGAGGTAGAAGTAATTGTTAGTTCAAAATACCACAAACAGTCCTTATGTTACCTCATTGCCTGTAAAGGATTCCCTGAATCCGACTACAGCTGGGCCCCGGCCAAAGAATGTGGCCACTGCTCCCAACTGATTGAAGAATACCATGCCAAGTTCCCCAATGCCCCTGGTTCTCCTCCCAAGCCAAAAGCTCCAGAAGAGGTGGCAACACTCTGTGCCATGAAGTTGCCTAACCCTCACAAGAATTATTCACTTGCAAATGCCCCATCTGGAGGCATCCCCCCTTTCAAAAGAGAAGAGGGTGATGTTACGGTAGAAAACCAAATGAAAGGAATAACACGCCCCCGTAAGACCAGAAACCAACAAAGAACCGCTGCCAAACCCTTAAGAGAAATTCACGACTTAAATGCTGTAATTGACAAAAAATGGGTCAAAGCAGGGGTCGCTCAAATAGCCCTGGAAAATCTGGATCTACCATATTTTTATCCAAATAACTATGACAAGAAAATCACCCGTTATACGTTATTTGGTGATGGAAGCGCTTGACCCGCTAGTTGCCAATTTTTCAAATTATGACATCATTGACGTAGATTCCAATGCAGGGCCTACAACTGCTGAAAATATTCTTGCCAGCCAATCAGAAGCCAAGGAATCCCCTCCTGCCCCATCCTGAACTCCCTTAAGGCTTCCCCATTTCCCCCTCTAGAAACTTGTTTCTAGATATCTTACTCACCTTGGAATAAAACAGAAAATCACCCTCATGTTTGCGTATTTGGGCCTGTTGGCCCCTGTCTTCGATGATATGGCCGTGACAATGGTTCAGATGGCTTTGAACCCTTTTGCTGTCACTTGGCCCGCCTTTTACGTCACTTTGCCTGCTTGCCAATATTCTAATTTTCTGCTTAAAATGATCTTCTTTACTTTGATCTTGATCTCCATCTTACGTTCAACAGGTTGCAGTTCTAGAATGATCAAACCCTCCTCTCAATTTGGCTTACTGTTACTCAAACAATTAACTCTGTGTTTATTATATCCACATAATTTTTCTTTGAATAGTGCAGCTCGCCATTTAGTTCTAACAGATACATGTACTTATTGTGGAATAGTCTGAGAGAGACAGTGTACCACTTTCTTTTACAGCCAATGGTTTCTGATACTCTAGTTCTGGCAAGAGATCAGAGAGAAGTATTTTCTCCAGGGTAAATTTGAAATAGGCTTGTTTTGGTGGGTACTTGGTGAAGTGTAGGGGTCCAAAGGGTGCTCCTGGTGGACAGAATAATGCGGGCAAGAGGTCCACAGATTGATCAGTGGGAGTGGTGGTGGAATGCGAGCCTGTGGGACTAAAGTAGAGATGTTAAAATACTAAAACTAGATAGGGTAGAATTTGCATGAACCAAAGGTTCATTTAAGCTTTATTATCAGAATGATAATACTGCCATTCTCATCATAGCAGGGGATTTAAACTATTAAAATTTGTGTCTCCAAAAGTTGTGGGCTTTAGGTCCAAGGGCATTCTTTCAACAGGACTTTGGCATTTGGGAGAGGCTTCATGGACAGCTAATTCTGGGTCAGCTGGTGCTGAAGAATAGAAGTGGTAACACTCTATTTCTCTTTCTCTATTCCCTGTATCACACGGCCTGGCCAAATTCAGTTTTTCTTGGATGCTGAGAGTTAGCACTGGTTGGCTCTCATTGGGGGGCGTGATTTTGGATTTCACCAAAATCCCCTTTGGAGAAGCAACTGCTTCTGTGTATTTCTGGGCCCTCAGTGGTGCACCTTTCCAATCTTGGTGAATCTCCTTGACTTTTTGGGCTGCTTATCAAACAGCCCACTGACTCAAGCTAAAAAATGCAGACATCCAGGCCCTTGGCCCTCTGGGCTGGCAGGTCACAGATTGCAAGGACCAGCATTTGATTCCTAGTTTTTACTTCTGTTTATTGTCAGAAGCAAATTTTCATTTGTGACACACACAACCTGTTTCTTTACCAAAATCACATGTATCTTCTTACTTTTTTGATGTTAGAATACTTAGGATCTCTTCAGGAAGATAATACAGTAGTTTTCAGATCTGTGGCACTAAGAAAAATCAACTCAGATTTTAAAAATATATATTTGAATCCAAATTTATTCTTAATCAAGATAAATCCATTGTTTTTTATTTTGTTTAAATCTTAGTTTATTTTGCTTAGCGTCATGGCCTTAAAAACTACTGTATATTACCTCAGCCCCCAATTTTCTGAAATCTAGTAAAATTACAATTGTATTTTATTTTACTAAAATCTGCTATCTTTACTGTAGATTTTAACCTTGTAGAGCAAATTATGGGGCTTTAAAATCAAAAAACTCAATTTCAAATTGTAAATACAGGCAGCTAAGCTGAATGAGAAATAAAATGCTAATCAAATCAATCATTTTATAGACTCTTTTTGATTTATTTAAAATTTCAAATTCTAACTACCAAGTTCAGCTAGCTCAACTGATGTCATACAAAACTCATTAAAAAATGTGGGATTATAGCATGCAATTTGAGATTTCCTGTATGCCTAACAAGTTGTAGTCAACACAAAATAAATAAAAAATGTGAAAATGCGGGAATCTCAAGTCCAAGAACCAAATTTCAAATCATAAATGAGGTGAAATTGAAATTATTTTAATTAACAATCCCCTCAAAAAGAATTCAGGTGGATCTAGTGTAGGTTCACAATAACTCTTTTAGAAATGATTGACATTCTTGAAAAATCACTGAATTTTTTTATATGGCAGCTAAAATTTAGATGCCTACTAATCACCAAATTAGACATACTTATTAACAGAATATACTAAAATATGTCCCTTACTTATTGAGTTTTAATTTTTAATTAAAATCAATGTAAAAGTAGTTTTCAAACCTGTTGAGATAAATGTGTATTGTTCAGTTTAGAACGCATGCCTCAGTCTAAAAACAAAATAAAAAATCAAGGAATTATATTGGATTACAATAGATTTGTATCCACTTTGATTTTGTTTTTAGACTGAGCCCATGCGTTCTAAACTGAATAATATCCATTTATCTCAACAACTTTGAAAACTACTGTACCCAATCTTTGATTCTGAATAGTTTAAACCATATTGTTAACTCTGAACAATACCCATTCTTGAAATAAGTCTCTTAGACCAGCCCTCTGCTATTAAAACAGGACTTTATTTTATCTTTCTTAGCTCAAAAAATTGCCTAAGTCCCCACTTTACTTATAAATTATTGGGAGCTTTAATCCAGCTACTTTTGCAAACTTTGCCCACATTTCTATATTTAACCAAAATTAATATATTAGTCCTAAAGGTATTGCAACTAAACTAATGATAGTTCAGTATTTGTATTGGGAAAGACAACAGTCCAAATTAAAAGGGCAAAAATAGGAATAAGATACTGTTTATTGGAGAATAATGTAATTGATATACTATTTTTGGGAGCCACATGTTCACCAGGGGGTGGCATTATGGCAGGTTCAAGATAGGTTTTAGTCTGGGAATATCTTAAGCAAGGGATCAGAGCTTCAGATTGACATTGCTTCTATTCAGGAGAGAACACCTGTAATTTGACACTGTCCCCAGGATCCTTTATATGGTTAGTTATGTTATGAGATGTCTCTTTGAACACTTCCTGTGTATTGTAAGATACATTAGGGACAGGAGAGTAATCTTGGTTGCAACAAAGACATTAGTTTATAATCATTGAGTTTTTGTTTTAATCCCTGAATGGAGTTATTGAGTATTCATAACTCAACATGATGTATCCCAAGTGTAAATAAGGGGGGCTAGACTAACAAAGTCTGTCTCCCATCCTGGTGGAACCAACCACCAGGATGCCATCCAGTGCATGTCAGGATTCACCTTCATTTATAGCTACTATTCCTTCAATATCTTATTTGGGTACTTCTCTCCAAACTACCCAGCTCTACTTTACCAATTTATTTTCACCTTGCACCAATTACCCTCTCTTTTTTCCTCCCTTATCTTTATTACTTTTTGATTTGATATTATGCTTTTCCAAGCCTTTTATTAATCTAAGAGTGATTGAAAGTTGTTTTCAAAATTCCTTACCTTTCTGCTACCAGATTTGAACCCTGGACCCATACAACAAGTTAATAATTTGGTTTGCAAACGTTTTAGCTTACATTATGCGCCTAATTACATGATTTCCCAGGCCTCAGACTTGGTTTCTCCTTCCTTTTGCTCACTCAAACCAACTAAGCACTTGCCATAACTGTTCTTCTCCCTATGAAGTCTCCTTTATGATAACTTAACTTTTTAAAGTTATTTCAAGTAGTTGGTCACAAATTATGTTTTCCTTCCTTCATATGGTCAGTTAACATTTATAGGTTAAACTTTTACTTCAAATCTGCACCTCACTTTACCAAAGCTCAATAAAAAGGCTTGGTTTTAGTCTCAACAATAAGTTGAGATTTTTTGACTTTCACCCCATAAATGCACTTTTTAGGTTTTGTGGCTTGTGTTTCTTTTAATTTTTATTCTTGTATCTTTCCAGGTTTAGTTTTATAATTCCATTTGACTACATCTTCCATCAGTTAGAAAATTTTTATAGTGGTACTCACACTTTAATTGTTGACAGTTTCAATGCCCCAGCTAGTGCTGATCACTTTTCAGACTTAGAGATTGATTTTTCAACCAAATCTTCTGTAATTAAGACTGGTCTTTATTTCATTTTCTTAGGTTTAATAAATTGCCTTAGTCCCTATTTCACTTCATATAAGCTTTTAGGAGCTTTAGTGTAGTTATTGTTGCAAACCTTGCCTACCTTTTTATACTTAACAAATATAAATATTCTTGGTTTAAAGGCCTTAGTTTACAATAATCTACACCAAGCCTTCAGACCTTACAGTTCAGGACTGAAATGGCCTCTTGAAGAGGCCTCCCAAAAGAGGCCAACCAAGAAAAGGGAGGAAAATAGACGTCCAAGGCCATAACCAAAGCACCAGTAAGCAACCACAGACACACTCCTGGGCGGGAGGGATATCTGGATCCACAGGAGAAATTTGGTGCAGGGAGGGGAGGGAGTGACTTGGGACTGTTGTAAGTTTGATGTTGTGCAAGTCCAAGGAAGAGAATTCATCTGTCCCTGGCTTTAGAAAGAGTGGGAGGTCCTCAGGATAAGGACCTGGTCAAGATGACTTGACAAGTGTGTTAAGGATGGTAGGAACCTGAGTCAAATGACAGAAGGTATTAGAGAGCAGACCAGGGTTGGGAACAGAACTTTGGGCAGCCAACAAAAGTCTATTAAAAATACCTGGGGTTGCAGTCCAGAACAACAGGAAGATGGGTACCATAGTCACCAGGAAGGCCTTATGTAAAGGAGACAAAATTATTGCAGACAAGGTTTTTAACCAAAACTTCCAGGCAGACAGTCTGCAAGTGTTAGGGCAATTCCAAGGGTTTGAACCAAGTTCAGATCCTCTTAGATCAAATCTCAACAAAAAACACAGGCGGACAGGCAGCTGGGCTGGTGGGCAGACAGACCAGAGGAAAGTGGGAGGAGGGACGACGGCAGGAGTCAGAACAATTCTTTGTCACTGAATAAAACTTTTAAAAATACAAATAAATTTGCAAAATCAGGAGTTTTATTTAGTAATTGGAATTGGTAAGCAAGGGATCTGATGGTTCTTGATTCCATTATATGCATAGGGGGTGATAGTGCTGGGAGTTTAAAAGAGGGGTTTTGAAAAGAAATCAAAAGGGGAGCCAGTTAAAAGTAACAGCCCAATCTTTCATGGTCTGGGCCCAAGAAAATAGGAGCAGCAGACCCAGGTGTAAGGAACAGCCACCCAGTTGGCTAAGTGCATTCCAGGGACTCAGGGTGTACATTACCCTTAATGCCTGCCTTTGACGTCACAACTGGAATGCTCCCAAAACCAATTACTTTGGGCTGAGGGACCCCCAGGCCGGAGAAATTGCTTGACCGGGATTCCACTGATTGCAAAATTTTATTCCCAATTTCCCAGGCTGCGGGTTTGACAAACCCTGTGAAATGTGGCCCATGTTTTCCTGTCAACCTGCCATTTTTTTCAAGACAGGGCAACACCAAGAAAGCAAACAATACATCTGGATCAAAGTCTCCTCCACAGTTGGGGGGAACTCTAGAAAAGGGGAAGAAGTTTTGGCTGTGAAATTCAGAACAAAACTCTTGTTCACAGTGTGGAATAAGTCTTCCAGGTTTTGGAGAGGCTTTTCCTACATGCGGCCAGCCTTTTTTGATAGTCTGGGAAATATATCCCTGTCCAGAGCTAATAACGGGCCTCAAAACTTTACACCAAGGACTCACACCTTGACACACTCAATTGCTGTGTGAGGCATGTTACCCACCCACAATTAGTTTATAACCATCTTGTTATGGTAGAAAACTAAATGAAGGGAATATTATGTCCCTGCAAAACCCAAAACCAACAAAGAACTGCTTTCAAACTCTTAAAAAATAGACAACTTGCATGCCGTCATTGATAAAAAATGGATTAAAGTAGAGGCTGCTCAGATATCCTTGAAATATCTGGGCCTCCCCCTTTTACCAATTAATCAAGATAAATTAATCATGCAATATTCACTGCCTAACTTTGATAGCGCTTGACCCGCTAGTTGCTAATTTTTTTTGAATTATGACACCATTGGCTCAAATTCTAATGCAAGCCCTCCAACTGCTGGAAATATTCTTGCCAACCAATCTTTCAGGAATGAAGTATGGAAATAAGATTCCATGAGCCACTGTCAGGGATCCAGCCTGTGGGGGGGGGGTCTTGAGAATTTGTGGGTGGACGGCCCGCGGGTCCTGCGGGGAGGGCCCACCACAAGATTGGAGCTAACTTTAAAATATAAGATAACAATTTTCCCAGGAGAGCCCAGGGTCTGCTGGCAAGCACCATGGGATTGATCAGGCCTGTGAGAGTGATGTACATCACCCCAAATATCTGTGTGAAGGTGGATTCATTGTTTGCAATGGATTCCTGCGGGAGGTCAGGCCACAGGGTGAGAGGTGGTGTCATTGGAACTAAATAGGCGGGCAAGTAGCTATACTTGTCGCGGAATAGCACAGAAGGTATGGTGACTATGGTTCCTTCTCTGCCAATGGTTTCAGTCTCTCTAGTTCTGGCTTCTGGTTTGTAGATCAGGATTTCCTCAGGGTGAACTCCAAATAGGCAGGGTTGGGGGTACTCGGTGAAATGACTGGGCTAAAGGGAGCTCCTGGTGGGTGATAAAGTTTGGGCAGCTGGTCCGCGGTTTCTTGGGGTTGATGGGTGTGAGGTACAGAACCGCAGGAGGTAGACTGTAAATAAAATAGAGCTAATATCAAATATGGAATAATCTGGTTGAACCAAAGATTCATGCCACTTTATTGCAAGAATGGCAATGGGCAACTTCCTGGCGGTCCAGGGTATAAGTATGCCCATCTGTCATGGGTAAACATTTACAAATTTCTTTGCCCAGATGTTACTGTCTATCAGGTTTTTCCAGTCCTCGGTGGCATCTGTTGCAGGAGTTAATTCATTGGATGGTTCAAACCAAGAATACTCAAATTTTCTTGTTAGGTTGTGAGGTTAGTCATCTCTGGGTGGCCCACGTTCTACGGGAAGTTTTTTTGTTTCTCCTTCCGTGGAGACCTGGGTTATTATGAGATCTTTGGCTTGGTCCACCCCCTCATTGGTTAGGTTAACAGGAACCTTTGGTGTGGGAGGCCTTGATGCAAGTAACTTTAGTTCATCAAGTCTCAGAAGATTCCCCAAAGTCAAACCCCGCTCTGGTTTGAGCCCAGGAAATTGCGGGCTGGCAGCCTGCAGGGTTTTGGTTTTGGATCCCATAGTTGAGGTTTTCTCATGAGCATAGTCAACAAGAGTTTGTTGTTTGCAACAGCCACCAGAACTTCAAACCATTGACTACTCCAATTATCTTATCATTCATTCAAGAAGATCCAGAAAGAGACAAGACAAGATAATTCACAAGACAAGGACAGGATTGAAGAACCATAAGATTTATTGAAGTACCATAAGGAGAATGATGGATAAGGGTTGAGAGAAAATGTAAGGTAATTTATACTTATCAATTCTTGAATAAGAGGAGTCAAGGATGCTACAAGAGGGATATAGCATTTCAAAGGTATATTGGAATATGCAACAGTGGTTAGAAAGTGGCACCAATAGATTTCTTTTGTTCTCAGCTTTCAGGAATGCCTTTAAACGTTGAGATTGGTTCTCTAGCCGCAGAGATATGATTTTTTGAGGATCAGCAATTATGTGCAAGACAGATAGTTTGAAAGGTATTTGGACTGCAAAAGCACTCGGAAATGGCACAATTGAATCAAGTTAATATAAAAGCCTATTTCAAATCAAGTTCAAACATGATAAAATCAAGTAAATTAATAAAAAATATTATCAGGATTATGAATCCTGCCACAATAAGATGGCGCAAAATTCCCCCCTCCCCATCCTGAAATCTCTTAAAACTTTCCCCATTCCCCTCTAGAAACTTGTTTCTAGATAGCTTAATTTCCCTCAAAATAAAAAGAAAGTTTCCCAAAAAATGTTAGCTCATCTGGGGCTGTTTGCCTTTGTCCTTGAACAATTAGCTTTGGTTATGGTTAAGGTTGCCATTGATTCCCTGGCCACACTCTGGTCAGCAATCTACATGCTGACACCTTCAGATTCTTCTAATTTTCCCTTGCAAATCATTTACACATTGACAATTTTCACCTCCATCTTCTGCTACACTACCACTGGCTCAAAGATGTTGAAACTGACCTCCCAATTTGGCCTCCTGATTGTCAAGCAACTCACAATTTGTTTACTATACCCTCATTGTATTTACTTGAATCACGCAGCTTACCACTTTACTTTAATATCATGGAGATGGTTAGTCAGCAGACTTCTGCAGTGCTGACAAATCTCTTGAATTTCAGAGAGAGATTTTATAGATGTTTAAGTTACTATTCCCATGATGAATTCCCCAACATTCATATACCTCTTGTTACTACAAGAAATTTAGTGAATTACTTACCTTATTTAGTAATTTTAGGATTATTACAGACTTTCTCACCTCACACTACAAACTATAAGCTTTTAGCAGTTTCTCTCAAGGTTTTGTTTCAAACTGTACCCACCTTTTTGTATCTACTAAACTTAAACCCTATGACTCTTTATGCCTTTATATATAATCTTGTTCCATTTTGGGCAAGGTCTTACACAGTTTGTCTACTACTCTGTTCCTGTTTGTGGCCGACTCACTTGCGGTTCCCTGGCCTACGTTATATTCTGCTTCTTCATCTTTGACTTCTGATTTCCTTTAAAAATGCTCTTCCTCATTTTGGTCTTGGTTGCTGTCTTCTGTTATACATCCACAGGCACGAAATTAATGAGCCCCTCCAACCCAATTTGGCTTAGTGCTGCTCAAGCAGTTGACGATTTGTTTATTTTATCCCCATCATTTTTCTCTGAATAGTGCAGCCCGCCATCTAACTCTTACACATCTTCTTAAAGGCTTCAGACCTTACATGAGCAATCCCACAATTTCATATTTGTCATTTATGCCATGTTGTCCACAGTTTGTCAGACCTACAGAAAGTATCAGATTGTACACTAGAATCCCACATTTTCTTAATGGGCTTTGTGTGACACGAGCTGAATTGTTTGCATCTGGGATTTGAAATTTGCAAGTTTAAATAAATTGACAGATGTTAAATTAAAATGTTGATTTTATCAAATGCTTTATTTTTAACTCAGCTGGATTATTCACAATTGTGATGTGGATTTGGACATGATTTGACAGTCCCTAACTTGCCCCATGGGTTCTAAATCTATAGCATCCAGATAACTTTTTTGGGTGGCGCTCGTATGAATCATGGTGCCTTGATATTATATTTGACTTGGGGAAAGGGAAATATGATTTAAACCTCATTGACCCAAAATTAGTATTTTAAGTATTTATATTTAATGGGGTGAAAAATGGGGAGCCCTGTTTGAGGTATTGCATTTTCCACCAGTCATAGTACGATACATGATCTGAAGTAGCTAATGCATGATCTAAAGCAGCTAAAAATTCGCCCAATCAGAACATTCCAGCTATGCCCCCTTGACGTGGGTAGCAGTATCCCTATTGACAAGTCATCTGATTGAAATATTTAAAGGATACTAACTAGCTTTACAAGAAGTCACCCAGCTTAGTAGCTTTGAGCCAAGGTAAGACTAGTGTATTTAGCCCTTAGTTCATGAAATGTTGCGCCTATGATTGAAACATCTTGTCACTACTAAATAGTTTAATCACGCCTTAAATAGATAATAGCTAGCTAAGGATGTCTTCATTTCGTTTCCTTCATTTAATTCGGCCCTTTCTGGGCGTGATTCCTGAGGTTGCCTCGCCTGATCGCAAAGTAATATTCCTTTTTTTTCTGATATGCTTATTTGCTCTAGATCCCATTTAAACAAAAAGTCTTGTGGACTGCCATCACTCTTTTCATCTTCCTGGTCTGCTCTCAAATTCCTCTTTATGGAATTATGTCATCAGACTCGTCTGATCCATTCTACTGGATGCGTGTGATCCTTGCTTCAAATCGTGGTACACTCATGGAACTTGGAATAACGCCTATAATCACTTCCGGGATGATAATGCAGATGCTGGCAGGTGCAAATATTATTGAAGTTGATTATAGTTTGCGGGAAGACCGTACACTCTTTGGAGCCGCTCAAAAAATGTAAAAGTTTTCTAAAACTTTTCTAATAGTTTAGTATTTGCTATGATTATTACTTTTGGTCAAGCCTTGGTCTCTGTAACCACAGGACTATATGGGCCACCAGGTCATCTTGGAGTTGGTGTTTGTATTCTTCTTATTATTCAGTTGTTCTTGGCTGGTTTGATTGTTATCCTTTTGGATGAACTTCTTCAGAAGGGATACGGTCTTGGCTCTGGTATTAATCTATTCATTGCAACCAATATCTGTGAAACTATTATCTGGAAGGCCTTCAGCCCCAGTACTTTCAACACCGGTCGTGGTGCTGAATTTGAAGGTGCTGTGATTGCCCTGTTCCATCTTCTTTTCACTCGCAAAAATAAGGCTAAGGCTCTCAAGGAGGCCCTTTTCCGTGCTAATCTTCCCAACTTGAGCAATCTTTTTGCCACCGTTTTTATCTTTGGCCTTGTTATTTATCTACAAGGCTTCCGCATTGAAATCCCCATTAAGTCTAGCCAGTCCCGTGGTTCTCGTGGCGTTTTCCCCATTAAGCTCTTTTATACCTCGAACATGCCCATCATGCTGCAATCTGCTCTCACCTCAAATGTCTTCCTTGTATCCCAGATGCTCTACCTTAGATTCCCTGAAAACTTTATTGTGCGTTTGTTTGGTGTTTGGGAGGTAACTTAAGCAAATTTTAAGTAACTAATTTATAGACCATTGATGAGTCTAGCCAATTAACTGCCGTCAGCGGTTTGGCTTACTATCTTCGTCCCCCTAATAGCTTGTTGGAGGTCCTCAAAGACCCTATCCACTTCTTGATCTACCTTGGATTTATCCTTGGAGCCTGTGCTATGTTTTCTCGTGCTTGGATTGATATTTCTGGTTCTTCTCCCCGCGATGTTGCTAAGCAGCTCAAAGAGCAAGATACTGTCCTTGCAGGCCACCGTGATGCTAGTTTGTACCGTGTTCTTAAGAAGGTTATCCCCCAGGCTGCCACTGTTGGAGGTCTCGTTATTGGTCTTCTTTCTGTTTCTGCTGATCTGATGGGAGCCATTGGGTCTGGAACTGGTATTTTGCTTGCTGTCACTATCATCTACCAGTACTTTGAAATGTTTGCTCGTGAGCAACAAGAGGCTGGTGGTATGGCTGCACTCATTAATTAGCATAAGCTTTAGTAAAAGCTATAATATTAGGTTTATATGCAATAATTCATTTTAAAAATGTTTTAGCCAGAGATTACTAATTGTTTAGTTTTAAGCAAAGCTGTCTCGTTTTTAAAGGACAAGATATATATCTAAAGGAGGTCAAACTATTATGGATTAAGATAAATGTTTTGTGCAAAAAAGAGAAATGCTTAGAAAATAAAGAATGATATTATACTCTACTAGGGTTTTGGCTGGCCATTATAGACCAGATTCTGATTTTTGCTTATTCAGATAAAAAATCAGATAATTCGGAAGCTGGATTCCACTAACTTGGAATATGTCTTTTCCAGAAAGATTTGGGTGAGGAAGGCCTTTAGTCCCTCCAGAATATAGTACCACCTGCTTGGCATCTTGTGGAAATTCACAGGCTGAAACCTAGGGGTGTGACAAGATGACTATAAAATAATAAATGGAATGCATCTAAAAAATAGGAACAACTTACTTGACTCTTTTACTTATAAATTTAACCTTTTATTAGAATTCAATAAAAATATGCAGAATTCAATCCTATCTATTCATAGTAAACTAAAATCTGGAACAGATTCTCTACTAGTGGCTCAATTAAGAGTCTGATTCTATTGAAATCGGACCAAACTGATCTATAGACTGCTTTCTAAGAAAGCAGCCTCTGCAAAGAATCCGACACAACCTTATACTCTACAACTATATCAGTGCAACCCCATGCCCTTAATGTAAATGCCAGAGATCCCATTTTTAGCATCCTTGATGTTTATACCCATTCGATCATCAATGATTTTTTGGCTCCACATTTATAAGAATTTTACTTTTCAAGTTTCATCCTTTTAGATACTATCCCTACACCAAAAAATCTTTTGGTATGTAGATAAACTTCTCAGAAGCATTTTAATATGTAAGAGGGAGTGGCTTACACTCTAGAGTTTGAAGGGAAGAATATATCTTGTTGAAAACAACATTTGTCTTTTAAAGTGTCTGGCAAGATACCAGGTGCAGGGTGGGCCGCCGGCCCAGAGGGTAACACCCACTACAAGACTGGTGTTAACTTAATAATATAAGAGAGAGCGCCCAAGCAAGGTTCTTGTTATACCAACCAATGAGCATCTGCCTCCTGACCCAAGTACGCAAATTCCAGTCAAATTGTAAGTTTAACTGAAAATGTTGCTGCCAGATCCCTGGTGGCACAAAAGGCCACAAAATTACCAGTAAGTATAAGTAGTGAGGAGGAGAAGCCCTCCTAACTGTTGACATCTTAACTAAAACAAGTTTATGACCAGAAATCATTATCTTCTTGCAGGAATTATCTATTTTTACTCAAATTCAATTAATCTGCTTGCATCTATTTGTGAATCATCTACTCAATATAAACTTGCCTATCTGTACCCTCCTGGCTATACTCCTGCTACCTTAATTGATCCACCCCGTGCTCTTGACTTGGAGTATTTCCATCGCCATCATCTGGATCTCCCTCCTGGTCAACCAAGAGTATCCATTCTGCCTACTATGAAGGAGATCCCTTCCACTCCCCCCTTGCCAAACGTGTCTCCTGCCCAAGAATTCAGTAAGTTAAGGTCTTTCTACATTACAGTATTGGGGCTGGCCAACCAAGTTGTGCCCCATACTGGGAGTTGGCGTCCCCTAGCTACTGCAGTCAACTACCCGGTCAGATTTGCACCTATTGTGTACATGGCCTTCCAGGCCTGGCCTGCCTCCCCTGTGGGAGTCCAGCCAGACTCTGGTATGGGCCGTGACAGTCAGATGAGCCTTAACTATGCCCAGGTATTTTAGACATAGCTCATAAAGAACCTGTGCAGTTGTTGCTTGCTAACCTCAAAATTAGCCCTATGCATGTTGGCAAAGGACAAGTACTTGGACATGGACATTTTATAAGCGCTGCTGCTGTCCAATCCTTGTATTATTTTGGCACTTATGACAATTTGGCTCTACCAGAGAACAATCCTCCAGTTCTATCTCTTTTCTCTGCCAAGGATTTACCTCAAATCACCCCTCATCAACAAACTGAGGTACTTTACCTGATGGACTATTTCTCAAACATTTTTTCTCAAGGGCCCAACAACTATGGGTTAGAAAAATGGATCATTCATCAGATTGATACTGGAGATGCCCCAAGTTTTGTGCTAAACCCTACTGGCGTAGTCAAGTAGAGGATGTGCAAGCATCCAAAAAATTGAAGCAGCTCCTGGATGCTGGACTGTTAGACCCATCTCAGAGCTCATATGCCTTTCCTTTTTTGATCCTCAAAAAGAAATATTGTGGGCATAGGATTGTGATGGACTATTGACGTCTCAATTTCTTTGCTAAAAAGAACTCTTATCTTTTACCCAGAGTTTATGACACCCTTTAAAAATTAGGAGGGTCTAAATTCTTCTCATCAATGAACCTGGCTTCTGGGTATTGGCAGGTTTACCTATATCCTGCCAACAGGGACAAGGCTGCACTAATTACCTCTGAAAGGCTGTTTGAGCCTGAGCCTACCTGCATGCCTCAAGAATTGTGCAACGCTTCAGCAACCTTTCAACAAGCCATGAATTCCATTCTAAAAGACCTAAAGCTATTGTGTGTGTTGGTACTGTAAATTCAGAATCTAAAGGTAAAAATGCGGGATTGTCAAATTCTTTTGCATGAACTCACCAGCTTAATGGAGTAATTTTCATCCCAAAAACAACTTAATTCTTTATATAAAAGGATGAAAAACATTTCAGTAAGTTAGTGGGTTTACGCAAAAGAATTTGACAATCCCGCATTTTTACTTTTAGGTTCTGAATCTACAGTATTATTAGATAATATTACAGCTTTTATGTCAGGATTGTCAATTTTTCCCCTCTGGAACTTCAGGCCCAGGAGCAGGAATCAAACCCGGAACCTGGATTCCCCCAGGCTGCTGGGCCAGAGGACCGCGAGACCGACTGCCCGCATTTTTCTGGGATCGAGCCCCTGCGAGCTGATGTTGAAGAAGACAACCCGCCCAGAAAAGTAGATCAAGCTGAGGACAGTACTGCACTAAGTGAAGTGCCAATCACGACACCTAATGGAGGTGACCTGGCAACTATTGGCCTTATGAGTTTGAAGTCTTCACCAGCAACCAATCAAGAGCCAACCCAAGGAAGAGGCACTGGCCTGCAACTTGGCCCCATGACCTCAACACTAAAGCAAGATAATCAGGTAGCTAAATTGGGAGCTGCAACCAATGAAAAAACTCCCGGGCCAAGCGCCATTTTGCTGCCTTTAGACCTAAGTCCCCAGTTTCCCGGCCCGGTCCTTCACAAATGCCCTGATGACTCACATGAAAAATGTTAAGTTTGGAGGTGGGGTGCTATATAGACCCAAGGACCCCGCCCTCCAAACTTATCACCATTTTGAAATAAAGGTTATGTTACTTTGGCTTATACAGCTATTACCGTGTTTTGTATTTGCCATCTATCATTTCAGCTCAAGATCTTCTGGTCTGCCTGCCTCTCTGCCCGCAGTATTCCGTCCAGTCAGTGTACCCTTTGGGCCTGTCCATTTCACCGAGTATTCTTTAAAACCCGAGTACAAGGACTACACACCAGAGAAAATCATTGAACTAGATCCATTAGCCCGCATCCAATATGCCGTCAGATACAACCACCAAGGCCTGTGGATAATCTCTACACCCAAACTGTTTAGAGGAAAGTTTAACTATCTCCCGGCCTACAATATCTACATGGAACCGCCAGTAACACCCAAATCAATGCCCACGTCTTCACCCGACTTACCAACCAACCACACCGGCAAGCTTTTTGGCATAGTGTACATCACCCTCACAGGGGTGGTGGACACCATTATACCGGCCGCCGGCCCCTGGTCTTGGGTGGGGAAGTCCGTGTCCTACCTTCTCAAGTTAGCTCCTATCTTGTGGTGGGCCCTGACCGCAAGAAACCTGGCCCAAGTTATCCCCAAAAACAACAGGCCGGCCGCCCGAGACTGGATCCCTGATATTATGGCAATATTTATAAAACCTGGTACCCTGAGCCCCAAGATGTTGTTATTTCTTGGGGCATCTTGTATGCTTTTGTTATTGATAATCACTTATTACACCTATAAGATGACCATGAACCTGATCTCTTCCACCTGGAAGAAAGTGAACCTGAATGACCTGAAAAGAACCAACACTGCCACCACCAATACCAACAGACCCTCCTCCCAAGTGCAGAACGTAATTGTGAACCAATCCATCACCAAGGTTGAGATGCCCCAGATGGGAAAGCTCACACTTGAGGAAGCCCGACGCGCCATGCCAGTCCTTTGCCTGCATTTCCAGACCAAAGCTCTCTCCTATGCCAGTGACACCAAAAAGATACTGGGGGTCTCTTCCATGCTCTCTGGAGACGCTCTAGACTGGTTTGGCAAAGCCACAGCAGAAGATGTAGAATTCTGCTTGGACTATGCCAAGTTTGAGGCCAAATTAATGGCAACTGGGGAGGATTGCGACACCAGATACTACGCCTTGAACTCCTTGCTGGAAATCTGCCAAGGCTCCCAACCCATTCAGGCTTACATTGATGAATTCCTTAAACTGAAGACCCACACTCAACTGGAGGACAAGTTGTCAGCCATCATCTTCTGAAAGGGAGTGAACCCAGCCATGAAGGACTTATTGAAGTACCACCCGCCCACCCTTGGGTTGGAAGACCTGGTCCCCTTATGCAAAGGCCTCAGCATGAATTCTGAGAATGCTGGGCCCTCTCAGACCCGTCAAACCCAAGCCGCTACACCCAATAGAGGGGGGATGACCCCTGATGAACTTCAAAGACACTACAGAGAGGGACTCTGTTTCCACTGCCATGAAGCAGGACACTTAATCAGAGCCTGCCCTAAGAAAACCCCTGTGCCTGTCTCTTTGGCCCAAATAAATGCCTCTTCCCAGTCTTACAAATTTATCCATGTGACTGTAGATGTAGCGGGTAATAAGCGCAAGATCAAAGCCTTTATTGATACAGGGGCAGACAAAAGTTTTATTGACGCCAGCCTAACAGAGGAATTAGGCCTGGCAGCATCAGAGCTTAGTCTTCAAGTAATCATGGGAAAAAGCTCCTTGGACACAGGCTATGAGTGTGAACAAGAACTCTTGCTGACCATTGGGCACAATGTATACCCGTTGTCCCTGATCCTCTTGCCAGGACTACCCCACCCCCTTACACTGGGTGACTCCTGGTCCAAAAGACACAGCCTGATCCTGAACTATTGTGATCAAACCACCACGTTGGGCCAAACAGCATCCTGTGACACTGTTCCCTTTTGCATGAGCCATGACCAGCCCCCTATCAACAAACTCTTGGCTATGAAGATAGAACCTAGTTTTGGAATACTGCCTACCCCCTACAGAGATGGAACCATGTGGGTCATTATTTTAGAGATTAGGCCATTTTCTAATGCACATGCTGCTCAAGTCGCAGCATAACACAGTTCGATTTTGAAAAAGTAACTAATTACACAATTTATATTTAAAACATTAATAACTCAATGAAAAATTAATATTTTTTCACACTGTAAACTATCAAAATGAAGCTAAGAATCTTATCTTTCTATTGGTGTAAAAATTTTAATATGTATACTATGCTCAATATTAAAGCAAAAGTAATTTAAAAGAGCATAATCCAGATTTTATTATATGATTATATCTAATGATATAAAGTAGATTACTTCAAAGCTAATAAATACTTTTTTTTGAATACACAACAGATGTTTTTTATTTGACGAAATTAAAGATAAGATTGAGAGCTTTATTTTCGCATTTTATTTTATTTAAAAAGCTCAATTCTCTAGGATTTTATGATAGTTTGAAGTTAGGATGTTTTTATCACTGTTTAGATTGATTTTAAGGTTCAAGTGAGCTTCGAACCTCAAATTGAGCATTCATTAAATGGAATTCTTTAATATTTTATCATTTTAAAAATATGCGGAAGAGTTACAATTAACTGAATACATCATTTTAATTGATTTGCATTGATTACAAAGAGGATATGATGTAATAATAATGCTTAGCTGCTTCACATATATCACTTGTGCATGAAAACTGGGTATTTAATTAATTTCTGCAAACATAAATTCAAGTTCAAACTATAATAAAAGCTATCACACCATTTCTTTCAGAATGGTGTCATTTAGCTTGGTATATAAGAGCTAAAGTACCACAAAGCTTCTAATCCAAATAACCCAATTCAAAGACCACATTCTGATCATAACTACTCCATCATTAAGGCACACATCAAAGATCTGACCTAATTACAGATTCAAAATACTACCATGTCCTCAGTTAAATTTACTTCTTCCATGCTACCCTTTTTTTCCTTGGGAGCTTCAACAAAAAGAGAGAGAATTGCAATGTTAAAAAAGGCATTCCTCTTTATTGCTGGTGATGATCTTGATAATTTCATCAAGCACTTCCTTACTCAAACTGAATTTGGGAAAGCTCAGTTCCTGCCAACTATTCAAAATCAAAAAGGCAATGAGTTCATTGAAAACTTAAAGGATCTCATGAAATCTTCTCCCCAAAAACATCTCCCAGCCTTGCGATCTCTGGTTACTTCCAGTTACTCTTTAAAAGAGCTTAATGATATGGGGTTTAATATAACCAAAAGTGAGTTTGAATACTCAAGAAAAATAAATAAAAATAAAAATGTAAGCTTAAACAAAAAAAGCCAAAAAAATAATAACTATTCATTAAAAAAAGAAATAACTAAAAAAAATAATTAAAAAATTGCTGGAAAATTCTTTTGAAACAAGCCAGTTTACAAAAAAAAGTGCCTGAAAAAATTTATAAAGATATAGAAAAAGAGATGAGTAATTACTCAACTGAAATTAAATACTCTCTACTTAAAACAAAAAAAGAAATATATGAAAATATGAAAATAAAAAATGAAATTTCAGTTTCAATTTCTACTTACTATAAATTAATCCCTAAAAATATAATAAAAAGTAAAAAACAAACTGATATGTGCAATATTTGTAATTTAAAAAATTCACTAGAAAAAAAGAAGGAAGAATGTGAAAGTAAAAACTTACCATTACCAGAATCTATAGACAATGACTTAAAGACTATTAATCAGCACCAAGACTTTTATGTTCATCAAAATTGTGAATATAAAAAAGATATTAATGAACTAGATGATGAGTCTTGTGTTGTAGTTATAGATTATAAAGAAAACTTAAAGGTTGGAGGTGGTCCAATTGAGACCAATAATTGTTTTTATTCAAAAAAACCAATCTCATTATTAGGGTTTGCATTAGTTTTTAAAGAAAACAATAAAATTAAATATGAATATCATGATTTTTTGTCTCAAATATTATCACATGATTCTTTATTTTCAGGTGAATGTCTAATAAGTCTTCTTAAATTAGATAGATTTAAAAAAATAAAAAATATAAAAGTATGGACAGATAATGGAAATCATTTTAGATCATATGAATTTTTATATTACTTATTTAAAGAGGCACCTAAATATATTAAGGGTTCCATAAAATATAACCGTTTTGTTGAATGCCATGGAAAAAGCATTGTTGATGGTCACTTTGGTGTAATATCAAAAATTTTAAAGGAAAAAGAAAATGTACTTTATATTAACAACATTAATGATCTAAAAAATATTTGTGAGAAAGAAGAAAGAAGAAAAGAATTATACAATTCATCTTTAACTGGTTCAATTGTTTCCCAAAAAGCATTTTTTTATATTTATGAAAGGAAATTTAGGCCTATAAAAAGAGAGCTTGAAGTTAAAAATCTGCGCATTAATCTTTCATATTTGATGAAAGATGGGAAGTTATATACTTCACCTTTAACATTTGAAAGCTTCTCAGAATATTCTGAGATATTTTATCATTTGAAATCACGTGATGATACCAGAGAAACAAAAATATCAGAAGATGCTAGTAGTGTATTGGGGCAAGTTCATGAAGTAGGGCAGCTTACTAGAGGGTGTATTTTAAATAGAGTTATCAGTCTTTCAAAAACAACAACCTTTTTTTCTGAAACAAACTAAGAATATTTATGATGAGCCAAAGATAGGGTAATAGCATTTATAGCTTTGGGGCTGCTATTACTCTCCCATGCAACTCATCATAAATATTTTTGGTTTGTAGTAGCACTTAAGATATTTTCAGTAGTACTATAAGTTGCAATTTTCAATTATAAAATCAATGAATTATTTTTTAAAAAATCACCCAAGCCCAAGATCAATTAAATATTTGGGATTGATTGTATTTTACTCTTTCTGAATAATTTGAATATGAATAATGTGATTAAGTTATAAAATAACCAATCTGGCGCCTAGGCATAACAAGAAAAATAATGTCCCATGTGTTTAGTGAAGAGGCAGCCATCAAACTATCCAGTCATTCAATCTATGACCACGCCATAGACCTGCTGCCAGGGACTCAAACGCACCACAGCCCCATCTACAGCTGTAATCACTGCGAGCAAGCGGCCTTGAAAGCCTACCTTGAGGATATGACAAATAAAGGGTTTATCTGGGTGTCTAAAGCTCCCTGCTTGTTGCCCATGCTATTTGTAGGAAAAAAAGATGGCAGGATGCAGCCATGTGTTAATTACCAAAAACTGAATGACATCACAGTGAAGAACCGATACCCCATTCCTAATGCTGACGACCTCTGCAATTTACTGACTGGAGCACAGATGTACTCTAAAATTGACCTCCGAGACGCGTTCAACCAAATCCAAATCAAGGAGGGGGATGAGTACAAGACTGCCTTCAAAACTTGGTATGGGCTATACGAGTACCTAGTGATGCCGTTTGGCCTCTGCAACGCCCCTAGCACCTTCCAAAGGATGATTAACACTGTCCTAGGGGAATACCTTGACCGTTTCTGTGTGGCTTATCTGGATGACATCCTCATCTACAGCAAGTCTCACGAGGAACACCTTCACCATCTGGACCTCATATTGGAGAAACTCTCCCATGCTAATCTACACACTAAGCTCAAGAAGTGTGAATTTTTTCAATCTGAGGTAGAATTCCTGGGATACATAGTAAAGACTGGTGGCTTTGCAATGGCTCAGGATAAAGTGGATGCCGTGACTTCCTGGCCAACCCCCACGTGCCGGAAGGACATCAGAAGTTTCCTGGGCCTGGCAAACTATTGCAGGGATTTCATCCAAAAATTTTCTCTCATCACTCTGCCCCTGACCCGCCTGTGCTCTGACAAGGTTGCCTTTGCCTGGAATCCAGAATGCACCACCACTTTTGAAACCCTGAAACTTGCCTTCACCTCTGCCCCTGTCCTGTACTGGCCATGCCTGACCCCTCCAAGCCATTTGTGCTAGAAACCGACGCTTTCAACTTCGTGGTGGGTGGGGTCCTTCTTCAGGAAGGAGGGGATGATATGCTACATCCTGTAGCATATTACTCCAAGAAGATGCTACCTGCAGAAGGAAGCTACCCAATATATGACAAGGAGATGCTAGCCATAATGAAGACCCTGAAACATTGGCGCCAATACCTATGTGGCGCTGAACACCCAGTGAAAGTCCTGACAGACCACAAGAACTTGGTCTATTTCTTCAAACCACGCCAGCTTAACCAACGTCAAGCAAGATGGGCCCTAGAGCTGGCTGACTACACCCTGATCATAGACTACAAGCCAGGGAAGGTGAACGTGGTACCCGACGCCCTAAGTAGAAGAACTGACCTGGAACCCACCCACCCACCTAGAAACCGTGACCACAACTCTCAAGTACTCTTGGACCCAACTAGCCTAGGCATCCATCTGGGATTGATGAAGATCAGAGCCAGCAAAAAAAGAAGTACTAAGGGCCCAAGCATTAGACAAGTTCACCAAGACCCTGATTGCAGACCTCTTCAAATCCTTGGATAGAGCCCACTACCAGAAGGGCTACTCATTGAAGGGATCCATGTTAATGCTCCACAACCAAATCTTTGTACCAGAAGAGGACATCAGAATCAACGTTTTGAGAGACTACCACAACTCAGAGATGGCGGGACACCTGGGTAGGCTCAAGACCCTCCAAAGCATCAGAAGGAACTTTTCCTGGCCGAAAATGGATCAAGACGTGATCACATACCTGAAGGGGTGCGAGACCTGTGGAAGGACCAAAACTCGCAGAAACAAACCTGAAGGACTCCTAAGACCCTTGGATATACCCCATGGGCCTTGGAGATCTGTCTTCATGGACTATATTGTGGACCTGCCGCCATCCCTCTCATATAATGCAATCCTAGTCATGGTAGACCGCTTCACCAAAATGGCATACTTTGTACCAACCACCACCAATTGCACAGCAGCAGAAACAGCCCAACACTTCCACAACCGCATCCTCACGCAACACGGGACACCTGAGGAAATCATCACAGACAGAGGACCCCAATTCACGTCAAACTACTGGATACAAGTAATGAAAGACTTAGGAATCAAGAGATGTGTATCAACCTCCTACCACCCGCAGATGGACAGCCAAACTGAGCAAGTGAACCAGATCCTGGAACAATACCTCTGATGTTATGCCAACACTGACCAAGACAACTGGGCAAAGATGCTCCCTATGGCCCAGTTTGCTTACAACAGCAAGGACCACGCTTCCACAGGAATGTCCCCCTTCAAAGCCAACTATGGATTTGACCCCACCTGGGACCCCCAGATTGGCAAAAAGGAATCAAACACCACGGGGCGCTCCTGGATTGAACAGATTCACAACACACAAAAAACATGCTTGACCAATCTGAAGCAAGCAGTGCAGACATACAAAGCCTTTGCTGATTGCAAACAAACCCCAGGCCTACCCTTACAAGTTGGAGACAAAGTATACCTAGACTCCCAGAATGTACCCCTACATGTGCCCTGTAGGAAACTAGCTCACAGGAGAAGCGGCCCCTACAAAATCACCAAACTAGTTGGTGAAGTTGCCTTCAAACTGGACCTTCCCCCTCCTAGAAGATCCATGATGTGTTCCACCGCTCCCTGTTGTTCAAAAAAGATGGGAATTTGCTTCCCCACCAACGGATTAAGACAGCCCCCCCACCCATCCAAACAAACCGCGGTGAGGAATATGAAGTTGAATACATACACAGTGACTGAACCCACTACCACAAACCCCAGTACTACGTCAAGTGGAAAGGATACCCTCTAGAAGAAAGTACTTGGGAGCTGCTGAGCAACCTGACTAACGCCCAAGAAGCCATCTAACTCTACCTGAACAAGAAGAATTGGGAGGGAGGGAGCTCAGGGAAAGAAGGGGATGATGTCAGGATTGACAATTTTTCCCCTCTGGAACTTCAGGCCCAGGAGCGGGAATCAAACCCGGAACCTGGATTCCCCCAGGCTGCTGGGCCAGAGGACCGCAAGAACAACCACCTGCATTTTTCTGGGATCAAGCCCCTGCAAGCTGATGTTGAAGAAGACAACCCGCCCAGAAAAGTAGATTGAGCCGAGGACAGTACTGCACTAAGTGAAGTGCCAATCACGACACCTAATGGAGGTGACCTGGCAACTATTGGCCTTATGAGTTTGAAGTCTTCACCAGCAACCAATCAAGAGCCAACCCAAGGAAGAGGCACTGGCCTGCAACTTGGCCTCATGACCTCAACGCTAAAGCAAGATAATCAGGTAGCTAAATTGGGAGCTGCAACCAATGAAAAAACTCCCGGGCCGAGCGCCATTTTGCTGCCTTTAGACCCAAGTCCCCAGTTTCCTGGCCCTGCCCTTCACAAATGCCCTGATGACTCACATGAAAAATGTTAAGTTTGGAGGTGGGGTGCTATATAGACCCAAGGACCCCGCCCTCCAAACTTATCACCATTTTGAAATAAAGGTTATGTTACTTTGGCTTATACAGCTATTACCGTGTTTTGTATTTGCCATCTATCATTTCAGCTCAAGATCTTCTGGTCTGCCTGCCCCTCTGCCCGCAGTATTCCGTCCAGTCGGTGTACCCTTTGGGCCTGTCCATTTCACTGAGTATTCTTTAAAACCCGAGTACAAGGACTACACACCAGAGAAAATCATTGAACTAGATCCATTAGCCCGCATCCAATATGCCGTCAGATACAACCACCAAGGCCCGTGGATAATCTCTACACCCAAACTGTTTAGAGGAAAGTTTAACTATCTCCTGGCCTACAATATCTACATGGAACCGCCAGTAACACCCAAACCAATGCCTGCGTCTTCACCCGACTTACCAACCGACCACACCGGCAAGCTTTTTGGTATAGTGTACATCACCCTCACAGGGGTGGTGGATACCATTATACCGGCCGCCAGCCCCTGGCCTTGGGTGGGGAAGTCCGTGTCCTACCTTCTCAAGTTAGCTCCTATCTTGTGGTGGGCCCTGCCCGCAAGAAACCTGGCCCAAGTTATCCCCAAAAACAACAGGCCAGCCGCCCAAGACCGGATCCCTGACATTTTAGTTCCACTTTAACCAATCACTTAGATTATCTCAAAGCTGTCTTTAACAAGATTTGTGTTGCTGGCCTTGAGTTGAAGCCCTTCAAATGTTCTTTCTTCAAGGAACAGTTGGAGTTCTTAGAACATGAAGTCAATAAAACAGGGATTTTCCCCATGAATAATAAGGTTGAAGCAATCAACAATATTCTTCCTCCTATCAACCTGAGGGAAGTCCAAGTGTTCTCATTATGATAAGTTACTACCAATAATTTATCCATGAATTTTTCAAACTCAGTGAACCTCTGGTACAGCTACTTTCAATAGTACACTTCAAATGGACTGAGAGCCAACAACTGGTATTTGAGGCTTTAAAGAAAAAACTCAAGGAAACTTCTATCTCAGTTTATCATGATTATAAAAAAATTACCCTATACACCAATGCAAGTGGAGTAGCTGTATGCACAATATTTAAAGTCACTTCCCTCTTTAGTCCTGGATAGAACTATCTTCCCTCAGTGCACAAAAAAATCTTCTCAAAAGCCAGCCAAGCCCCTTAATTCCCCTGAGGATTTAGCCCACACAATCAATGAGAGATTTGTATTGGCATACCCTTCCCAAGTGGTAAATACTGGTGCTTTGGACTCTGTCCCCACCTGGGAGGAATCTCTGATTAATTTGGATGATTTTTTGGCTTGGGCCCGTCCACACTTGAAATTAATTAAGTCTAAGCATTCAGGTCATGCTACTGCCAATTCTTTAAATTCCAATCTAACTGGTTTGAATGGTGAGCTGCCCCCATTCCTTTGACCCCAACCAATCAGATTTGAAGTAGGAAATTAATGAGAAACCCTCCAACCCTTTGGATTCCCCTTTGCAAAATTTCTCTGCAAGCCAATCAAGTCCCAGTCCTGAGTCAGGTGACCCTTGAATTCAAATTCCACCCTTAAAGCAAGCAGGGGACTTTCAGTCCCCTGCTTGCTCATTTTTCAAAATTAAAGTTTTGTATCTTTGGGGCTCTTCTATTATTTCCCCTCTATTCCTGGCCTTTTTAGTATTGGTATTACTATTATTTACCTTCCCTGCCTTTCCCTGGTTTACGGCGTTTTTTTGAAGTCGCTATAGTTAACGTTAGTGCTAGTAATTATGCTTACCTTAGTTGCTTTCAAAAAACTAGTTCAAACTTTAAGATTAGTATTTTAATTGCTATAAATTCTTACTTTAAGTTCAAAGATGTTTCCATTTTGGTTTTGAGCTCCTTGGCATTTAATATACGCTTCACACTTCACAACCCTGTCTGCAAAGCGACCAATATCCCACAGCCTTTGTTTCTTGCTGTTCCCAGCCTCCCGGTGACTTTCTTGCTGGGGTTTGTCCATTGGTTGTCCCCTTTTGTGGAATATTTTGCAGCAATAATCAAGAGAACATCAGGGGAATAAAATCTGTTGTTGCTGGTCCCAAACTTGGCTATTAAGAGAAATGTTGGTCTCTCTTGCCAAGTTTGTTGTTTATACCTTGGTGCCGGCTCTGGTAATGATATGGTGTACTACCCTGGATCTGTGGGGGTGTATTTTCCATACCCTTCACTGTGTTGGTGCCAACCCAGGTCAATTCATGTACTTACTGGAGGACATCCCTGGACGCACCCAGGATATCCTTGCCACCAGTGAGAACGCTGTGAGAAGCTTGACTTGTGACAACCTCAAGCTCACTGCCCTTGATCCAGTCCCACTCATGACCCCCAGCCCAACCCCCTCCCTTCTCCTTCCTTGAAGATCCCAGTCCCACTGATCTCAAAGAAAGACTTGGATGAGCAAGAGCTCAGACCCAAGCGTGCCTCCTGGTTGCTTGATGGGGTGCTATTGATGGGCTTGGACTCATACTTTCCCCATATATCTGCTGTGTCCTCCCTATGGACACCCCTTTGAGCGGCCATCCCAGTCTTACACTGGAGGGTGTCCTGTTGGATCCTTCCCCCAAGATGGGAGCTGAACTTAGTTAGTTTAGACCCCCTCTCTCACACAATCCTGGCTCAACTAGATGATGAGGGAGTGGAGCACTCTGTGGCTTACTCTTCATGTGTCCTGAACAATCACAAGAAGAAAAACAGTGTCACTGAGAAATAGTGTCTGGCTTTTTTGCACACTGTAGAAAAAATTCATTATTACATTTACAAGACTTATTTAACTGTGATCACTGATTACTCTTCTCTTTTCTGACTAAAACAACTGAAAGAGCCATAGAGACAGTTAGCTCAATGGTCCCTGCGCCTTCAAGGCTATTACTACACCTTAGTTCATTGTCCAGGTGTTCAACATCAGAACACTGATGGGATATCCCACATGTCTCTTCTGACTATCAATCCTGCAGAAGCTGATTGTCTGTATGAACTTATTGGGTACCCCTCTGTATAAGATGCTGAAAATGAGGAAACTTGTGTAGTTCTAAAAAATCTCTCTGCAGACACCTGTAAGGGATTCTATCCCTTACACAAGTCATTGTTCCATTGCTGGAATTTTTAAGACACAAATGGATCATTTAAAGAAGGTTTTAAATTCAGGAAATTGGATTGATTTACAATCCAATTTAATTAACAATATTAATTTGGATCCACGTTCAAAATTGATAAATGAACGCACTTTCTGTAAATTCACTGCCACCTCTGGCTTTGGATCAAACTGTTTTCCCCCGTTGCACCAAAAAAGGGCCAAAAATTACAGCCAAGCCACTCAATTCTCTAGGAGATTTAGCTCATACTGTTGATGAGATATTTTTTCTGGCCTACCCTGCAGACCCCCTGGCTTTGGCTGCCCTGGCCTGGGAAGAAACACTGGTCAATTTTGACTATTTGTTAGCATGGTGTTGTCCTCTCTTAAAAACAATCAGGAACACCCAATCAAATGATGCCACATCTATGACCAGAAAATCAAATGGACCTGAACTGGTTGAGGAGCCTTCCAGCCAATCAGGTGGTCCCGCAAAAATTATCCTGAACCTCTCCAGCATCCCTGGCTCTGGCCAGCAAATTTTATCACCCAAAAAATCATATCCAATTCAAAACAGCCAGGCGACCTCCCCCAGCAACTCACCCCCTTTTAAAAATGCCAGGGGACTTTGGGGTCCCCTGCTTGTCAATTGTCAATTTTATTAAAAGTTTTTAAATTTTGATTGCACTTTATCTTTTCTTAATACTTTGGTTGATTTGGAACTCTTCTTCTGGTTCCATTCATCTAAGTTTAAAGTGTTAGTGGTTTTTGGAACTCTTACCTTATACACCCCAGTTTCAAACCCAGAAACTCCTCTGGAGAGGGCCCAGCGTATAGATGTTGCCTCCTTTTGTTTTCTCTTTCAAAAACTGATTTGAACTCAAAATTCAATTTAAATTTCAATATAATTACTATTATTATTTTGATTTTTTCCTTTAAATTCATTGTTTTTGAACCCGTTTTTGCTTTTTCTGGTGATCCAAGGCCCCCGCGTTCACACCCAAGCTAACCAGACCCACTCTGCTGGTTCCTTTTTGTCTTTTGCTTGTGGCTGCCCCTGTGACTTGCATTTTTATTGTTTTCCAGCCAGAAACTATACCAACCTTCTCCAAATTTTGAGGAGATTGCTACCATGGTACTCCCAGTTCTAAAACTTGTTGCATTCTCCTTGACTTCATTTCTGCTACTCCTTTGGTCAACCTTGCCCAACTTGTGGTCAAAAATCACTTCTTCTGCTCGGTTTGTGGGGGAAACCCCTCTAGCCTTCTGAATTTCCCTAGTGGTCTCCTCCTCTCAGGAGAGGCTGTGGTGAAAAGTCTGAAGTGTGATGACCTAGATTTGAACGTCAACAATTATATCTTGCCCTCCACTGAGGGAGAGAGAATATTGGTGCCTTCCCTTCCCAGCCTGGACAAGAGCGCTTCAGTTTCCCCAGAGGCTCTTGAGATCCCTCCTCCTGTTGCCCCTTGGCCCCCCTGGGTGATCACTGGTATTGCGTTGATGGGATTGAACTCCTACTTCCCCCAACTGTCCCCAGTCTCTCCCTTCTGGTCCCCCCTTAGAGTGGTCATCCCAGTCCTCCACTGGGTGGCATCCTGGTGGTTCCTTTCATCAGGATGGGAGCCAAACGTAGTTAGTTTAGCCCCCCTCTCTCACACTTCTGAGAACAAAAACAAAAGCCAGAGCAAAAGCAAACGCTCAAACTCAATATTGAATATAAGATCTATTTTAAATTCAAAAGCAGTATCCCAGAATGAAGAAAGCAACAACGGTAACAAAAACACCTCAGAAACAAGCTCTGAAAACCCAAAACCAGCCAATTAAACCGAAAATAAATGCACTTTGACTAATCACTATGATACAGGGGACCCTTCTAGCTAATCAATCAAGACAACACAACCAAGCCACAGGAATGCTGCTCATCCAGTCTCAAAATACCATTCCCACCAGAAGCCAGAAGAATACTGAAGTTCAATAATTCAATCTACCTCTTCTTGCATTGCAGTCTGCAGCAGGCTGCAGCCTGCAAAGCAATACTAGCCAAACTATCCTTGCAGGATCCCCTGGTAACCACTATGCTCCCTCCCCCAATTGACTTCAGTATTTAAACTGAAGATTTTTACTTGAGCAAATTGCTCCAACAATTTCCTTTTATTCCTATCAATCAAATAAATCTATATTTTCAATTCTAAACACTTGATTAGTAGATTCTAAAGGTTTCTCACAACAACATGAAGTTCATCTTCCTTGTATAGACTTTTTGTGTGTTAATCAGTTATGGGCAAGCAAATGTTAACTTCAAAAGCCCTGGACCAACTCCTACTGACAAATCTGAAGACTCAATTTGGTATTGTTTTGGTCCGCGTCAAAGACATGCCCCTTATTGTAAGGTCTTGCCCATAATGGCGCAAGGTTATAAACTAAAGCGTGCAAAGCATTGTGATTCAAATTTATATATATAAGAATGTAGGTACTGTCTGTAAGATGATCTTACAAAAACCCGCTAAAAACCTATATTGTGTCACAAATGGAGTAATAGAGTTTAAAAACCCTAAGCAAAGAAGATAAAATAAGGTGTTCAATAGTGAACAATTTGTAACTAAAGGAATATTGATATTAGGATATTCTCCATCTGCAAATTGATACATATAGCTATTGAAAGATTCCACAAGGGAAAAATGGATACAACAAGCCTAAGTCTTGTTGTTTACAAGTTCCATTTGGATTTTAAGAAAAAAGCTAAACTAAAAAAGTGAATTTTAAAAAACAAAATTCTAAAAATTACAAGTTTGAAGTTTAAAATTGGAAAAGTTGAAGGGGAAGAAATCACTTAGAACTTTGGCTTAAAGCCTATGCTTCAAAAGCTCTTTATTTATAGAAGAGAAAGACTTTTCAGTTTGAGTATGATCAACAGAAGGAAGAAGCCAAGAGGAGGAGCAACTGGAGAAGTTGGAGAAAATCAGGTGCAGAAAAGGAGAAAACAAAATACCAGTTCAAGTTTGATAGGCAGCATAAGCTGGGGAGAGCAGCAACAATGTGAAAAAGGAGTTTCAAAAGGTAAGCAAAAATTAGAATTAATCTAACTTAAAGTAGAAAATATAAACTATTTTAAAAGCTGGAAGACAGTGGATGACAACCACATCAATTCAAACGCAAAATCAAAGAGAAAAACAAGGTAATTAACTTAAAATACTTAAATATTAACTTCTAATTCAAAATTCCAATATAAAAAATACTGAAGGATTAAAATTGATTTAAACATCAAAATATGATAAATTTAAAGAGCCTGTCCTTTGGGGCAGGGCATGACACTTATGTTGAAACAGCTCAATTCTCACCTATCATCCACCCCAAGGCCCCCTGGTTGGTCTTGGGGTACACCAGTGTATATTTCTCCTCAATCACTTCACTCCCTTCTTGGGAAGATTCCGTCTATTTGATCACCTTCTTCACATGTTAATGATAGGGATTCCAGTAGGTTCCACTCTGATCAAATTCAACTTGGGAGCTCTTCTTCATTCAATTGGGGAAAGGCTTCCCAATGAGTGGATCCCTGACAACATCTTTTTTGGGACAATCAACATTTTGTTAAGATTAAAAACTTATATCTGCCTTACATACATCCTAGTCTCAGAGTCTCTATTGTCTTACAAGCACACTTAGAAACTGGATATGGAGGGATCAATAAAACCCACAATTATTTGATAAAACACTAATATTAGAAAGATATGCAAATGTTGATCCCTGGTTTATTGAATTTTTATCATGGATGTAAAATACAACACCCATAACTCTCACAAAATGAATTCAAGCTCATTCCTCAAAAGCACAATTTTCATACTGTGAGTATTGATGCTGTTTGTGAGAGAGGGGGCTAAACCAACTAAGTTTGGTTCTCATCCTGGGAGAAGGATTCACCAGGACACTATCCAGTGCAAGACTGGTATGACCGCTCAAAGGGGCGTCCACAAAGAGGACACATCAGATAGTCAGGGGAAGTAGGAATCCAAGCCCATCAGAATCATCCCACCAAGCAACCAGGAGGCGCGCTTAGGAGCGGACTCTTGGATACTCAAACCTTCTTCTTGGGCCTGGACAACTGGGTCCTCAGAGGGGAGGGCATTGGGGGAGCCAAGCTGGGGGATGTTGATGGGGCTAGTTTGAGGGCAGGAAACTCAAGATCATTGCAGGTGAGACTTCTCACAACATTCTCACTGATGACGAGAATATCCTGAGCCTTTCCAGGGATGTCCTCAAATACATGCATGAACTGGGTAGGGTTGGTGCTAACATGGTGAAATGAATGGGAAATACAACACAAAGGTCTGGAGAAGTAGGCCATATCATCACCAAGGCAGGTGCCAGGGTAAAAACCACAAACTTGACTAGGTGAACTAACATTTTTGGGTCTTAAAATAGAGCCCAGTGAAATTGCAGCTATTTTCCTTTTTTAGTCTTAGATGCAAGGCAAAATAGGCACCAAAACAAACCATAAGTCTTCTAAAACACTGGAGAAAGACATAGAACGGCAACCACGGACTAATGACTTTGAAAGTGTATAATAAAGTGACAACAGAAGCAAAAGCAAAAGGAGAACAAAATCAAACTTATAATAGGTAATTATATAAATTGAATTACTAATTTGTAAGCTCAAGTTGACTTCTTTAAAGCAAAAGCGGTAAGCTTCAACATTAATGTTAAAAACGTCTATAGGGGCTTTAAAAGGACGCTGGGGACCCAAAAGCAAAGAAAATAGGTAAGGGAAAAGAAAACCTTTACTAAAACTTTAGAAAATCAAAAGGGACCAAACAAAGGACCCAAAGAGCAACTAGAATTTTAAGTTTGAAGATACAAAATTTATTTGTAAGAATGAGCAAGCAGGGGACCAAAAGTCCCCTGTCTTGCTTTAGTGGAACCCCATTTGAATTTGAAAAGTCAGGTGTCCTCAGCCAGTCATTTGATTGGGTGAGATAGAATTTTTGCCAGTAATTTCAGGGATTTTGGATAGTTTCTCACCAATTTCTGACCCAACCTCTGATTGGCTAGTGCCTAAAGGACACTTCTGAATGCAATCAATTCCAGTTAGAATGGATTTTGTTGAAGTAACCAAAGTGCGACCTGATTGTTTGGACTTAATCATTTTTAAATGCAGACAAGCCCAAGAAAAAATTATCCAAATTAATCAGAGATTCCTCCCAAGTGGGGACATAGTTCAAAGCATCAGTGTTTGTCACTTGAGAAGGGATGCCAACACAAATCTCTCATCAATTGTGTGGGCTAAATCCTCAAGAGAATGATTGGGCTTGGCTGGCTTCTGAGCAGATTTCTTGGTACGCCAAGGGAAGATAGTTCTATCCAAGGCCAAAGGAGGGAGTGACTTTACACTGTTAGCCCCCTTCCTTGATCCTTCTCTGGTTGTTGATTCATCCTGAGATCATTGACCACTTCAGCAAATGGGTTGAAGCTTAAGCTATCAAAGACATCACCATCAAGACCACTGCTTAATTCTTGCTACAAGCTGTGTTCTTTTTCCATTAATGATCTAAAGTCCTGCTATCTAAAAATAAAATTAACTTCAATACTAGACTCATCATATCTATTGTTGGGGCTATGGGAACTCACTAATTTTCTTCATCTCTTACAACCCTGCTGCTAATGGGATAGTAAAAGAGCCAACTCAATGCAAGTATCTATCATATGTAAGTTGACTCAATCAGACACCTCCAATTAGGATTATTATATCCCAGCTGCACTGTTTGCCTATTTCCTCAGCAAACATCATGCTACTGGTTTCTCTCCATTTGCTATGTTGTAAGGTAGAGAGGCCACTAATGTGAGAATTGGGGAGCAGGTTAAGAGGAAATAAAACCAAGCTCTCAACCACAATAAAATCATGGTTTCAGCAACAACCAAAAGATTGCTGCCAACAATTCCTGGGAGGCCAAAGGGGAGAAGGAATCAACTGAACACCAAAAGCAACAGGCAAAACCAGAAGGCCAAATTAAACTTACAAATTTCAAACTTTACAGTAGTTTTAAAATTTATGGCAACAAACAAAATTAACTGAGATTTAAACAAAATTGAAATGAACCCAAATCTATTGTAAATCAATATAAATTCAATCATTTTTAATTTTGTTTAAATCTGAGTTCATTTTGTTTAAATCCGGATTGTTTTTGCTTGTTGCCTTAGCTTTTAAAACTACTGTATTAGAGTAGAGAATGATGAAGCAAGGTCTTTTACAACACTTGCATTCATTTAAGGGATGTGATAGGATTAGGGTGGTAGATTGAATGTCACAAACCAATTGACCAATGATATGAGCAGATAAAAATGCATTTCTTGAGGCAGGAAGATCTTGAAATTTTTTTGAATGGACATAGTCAAAAGGAAAACTGAACCAAATAACATCAGGAATATGTTTTGGATGCAACTACCACTGCTCCTGGCCGCTCTTGTACATGATATTTAACCAGAGGTGTCTCTTGGGTGGGTTAGGCGGGGGCATCTTCAGAATAATTCTAAAATATTAAATTGATGGCCTTTTTTGGGCTTTTTCAGTAACCTTTCAGATAAATATTCAAACATAATTTGGTAGAAATTCCCAAGAATTTGGCAGGAATCAAAGTGGAGGCCTAAGGGGGAGACATAACTTTACAACTAATCTCTCAATATTGGGCTACTCCTTGGTGGAAAAGAATGAGATATTAGACCCTAAAAAGTATGTGAGAGACCTGGTCAACCGGGTCATTGATATCTAAGCTACCACTTACTTCACTGCCTAAAAGACTAAAACATTATAGCTATCCCCTTTTAATGCATCTTGTTCATATGTCCCTGAATTCCAATTGAGAGATCAGATCTTATACTATCAGAATTGTGTGAGTGGCTGTGAGTAAGGTTGAAAGCCCTTTGGAAGATGGTTATAAACTAATGCCTTTAATCCCAAAATGTTTATGTTGACTAAATATAAAAATTTTGGTAAAGTTTAAAAAATTTATTGTATTAAAGCACCTAACAGCTTATAAAGTAAAATAAGGACTAGGCTATTTAATTAAACCTAAGAACACAAAGTAAAAACTGTCTTCACAATGAAAGATTGATTTGAAATTTTGACTTCAGGTTCAGGGAATTAGTTTGCATTAATAAGAGTTTTAAATTTATAATGATTAAAGTCTGAGTATTATTGTAAAAGTTGCTTAAATGATGGTGTATGAAATCAAAAGAAATCATGGTGCAAAAAGTATGACTAGTATATCAAGAAGATTCAAACTAAAATAAAATTGAAAATAAAACAGAAAAAGAAAGCCTCAAACCAAACAAGTAAATTTTTGGGGTGTAAGTCAAACAATTTCAACTTGAAGTTGAGAGTGAAACCCCAAGCTATTTATTATTGCTTGGAAATTAAGGTGTATATTTGAGCTTAAGATTCAACCTAAGGTAGGTAAACTTATATGGCAGAAAAGCTATGATTAAAGTCAGCTGCAACTCCTCATGAGATGATAAAAAACAATAGAATTAACTTAAACAAGTTAATATAGGTGGTAAGGGAAGGACAAGAAAAGTAGTTTCTAGTGATGATGCAAGGTACTAGGAGTGAAAACCAAAGAATAAATAAAAACCCATCAGAAAGTCCAGAAGTGGAATTCAAGTGTAAGCAAAAATAAGGCAAGATGGTAAATAACCACTAATATTCAAGTGATAGGTTTTAAGTTTGAATCCTGTGGCAGGAAAAATAAAGGTAACTTCAAACTCAATTTTTAACTTTAAGCTGACTAGGAGACTGGGTTAAATAAAAAAAATAAAGTGATAACATAGTAACCAAATGGCTCTGATCCTGTCCTGGGTGTTTTGAGGAACAAATAAGATAATAAAAAAGTTGCAAAAAGATAAACTGCTAAAGTCCTACTTAATAGCAGTGAAAGCAAATCCTGACACTGCGACCATAAGTTGGACTCCCTATGAGTTAGTTCTCTCACAGTGATCTTTAAATGTGGATCCAAATATACTGTCAACATAATTTCCTCTGACCATTCTTTTGCTTGAGCTCATGCTAAGTTTCTTTGTGCCTACCTCCCTATCAGAACTATCATTTATGATGATCCTATCATAGATAGTTCAGACTGGATAAACTTAGTAAAATTGATTACTAAATTGGTCTTAAAAATCAGAAGTTAAACACTGATTATGTTAACATCAACTCAATACAGCCAGGAGCAAAAGTTGAACCCATAACCTTACTTGTGGCTGTAGAGCACTTGAAATCAATTTAAAAAAACAATTAAGAGTTTAATAAGCAAGAAAAAATTCTTCAAAAATGAGGAAAACAGACAATCAGAGGCTGAAAACTCACCTGCTGACATTACCAACTGTCTGGTGAAGACAAGAAGCTCTGAAAACTACTAAATCTCAGTTAATCATTATTAATACGTTAAAAAACATAGTAAAAGTGTTTTAACTGAAAGAAAAAATATTCCACATTGTTTTAGGTAAGTTGCTTCTTAGGAGTTAAAGAAGTTGTTTCAACTGTTTAAAGAATGTTTAAAACTTGCTTCAACTGCTGTGACAATGCAACTCCCACTTCCTTTTTTCAACTCCCCTATCCATCTACTATATAAGTATCTTAGCATTGCCTATTGCAAATGCTCAATCAATAAAGAGTTTAAACCCAGCTTAATATTTTTATTGTTTATAAGACTTTTTGGAAATTCTCATGAAATCACCAAATCTTCCCCATTTTTGAGGAATCAGGCTTAAATGGGTGATTTTAATCTTGGCTTGTACTTTAGTATATTCAACTGTTCAGACAGAAACATGCCCAGGACAGGAACTAGCACCAAGTAATGAAACAATGGGAAGTGAGCACCAGTGGTCCTGTCATGAATGACATTTCAATACTTGTATCAAAAGCCCAAGAGTTGAACCCCAGTTCTCTGAAGGCGGATTGGCCCCCCAGGATGGCCCAGGACCCGCCAACCTGTTGATTCAGATTAAGATTGTTAAATTACTCCCTGACCCACCATCTTAATAATGAGGATTCCCTGAATGGTTGCCAGATTGCTGCCAAAACGGTGCCACTGAAGGTCCATACCTATACAGGAGACGTAGCCTGACTAAAGGAGGTTGGGGAAAGACCTACTACTAGCCCTGCCAACAAGTACCAGCTGTTGCCAGTCTCCAGTCCAGAAAGAGTATTACAATTGGCCAGCTCAGGTGACATGGTGAACAACAGCAGCAAAAAAATTGCCACTTCTGTTCTCCAGAGCCAGCCCAACCAGGACCCTCTGAATTGGTGCCACTAAGGGCCAAACCTACACAGAAGTTGTGGCTTGGACAAGACCCACTACTAGCCCTCCAATAAGCACCAACTGCTGCCAGTCCCCAGTCCATAAAGGGAAATGCAATTAGCCTGCTCAGGTGACATGGTGAACCACAGCGGCAAAATTAAGCATTACCACTTCTGTTCACCAGAGCAAACCCAACCAGGACCTGCTGCCCTCAAGACCCTAAGCCAAGATCCATGCCCTACTGGCAAACCATCCATGAACCTGAAGTCTGCAAAAAGCAAAGAAGCAAAATCATATGGTATAAGAACACTGGTGGTGTGGTGTGGTGATAACCACATTGTCATTTTTGATAATGAAATTTTATGAACATTTGGGTTGAACAAATCCTACCCTATCTAGTCTTAGTGATTTTCCATCTCAACTCCGTCCAAGTAGATAACCAGGCATCCACACCCTCCAGTGACTAACCTACCAACCCGCCTCAGGCACTATACCGTCCCCCTGGAGCCCCCTTTGGACCTGTGCAATTTACTGAATACCCGCCCAACCCTGCCTACTTGGAGTATAGCTTAGAAACCCTCCTCATTGCCAATCCTTTGGCAAGAAATAGAGAAAACAAATACATAGGATGCAAAGGAAAGAGGATTGAGGTGTTGCCCTTATTGCTCAAAGACAAGTTCAATTATCTGCCAGCATACTTTGCCCCCATGACTCTGCCCTTAACCCCAAAACCAGACCGCCCAATGGAACCCTCCACTGCTCCTGAGACCACTTCCACTCAACTGTTTGGAGTAATCCACATTACTTTGACAGGATTTTTGGATTCCATGGTCCTTAACTCCAGACCCTGGTCCTTACTCAGGCAATTGGTATCTTACATTATCATGTTAGCACCCATTCTATGGTGGGCTTTACCTGTTGGCCCGGCCGCACCCTGTCCTGATCTGCCTAGTACCTCTACCTATACCTGGCTTCCTGAAAGGTCCCAGGAAGATGGTATACAGCCTCTTTGTTTTCTTCCAATCCTCCTACCAAGCAAAGACCTCAATCTGCACCCTCTAATCCTGTGCAGACTAGTCTCTTCCATCTGTTTGCTTCCATTTTTTTGCTCACCTACCTGGGTGCATACACCTTCCTTGGCCGGTTCAATCCCTTATTGGGAAGATATCAAATCCTTGGGGAGTTATTACACTTGGGTATGATTTCCGTACCAATTGTCTCTATGATCATTGGCTTCAACCCTCCTGCTCTAATCAACCATGTTGGGAAACTATTTTCTTCAGGGTGGGTTCCTGACACTCCCCTTGTTTCCAATCTTGAGGGGGATCTGTTTTGGATCCAGCTTTGCAAGCACTATCAATTAGACTAAGAGATAGTTTGGCTCAATATATTGAATGAAAAATTGAGGGGTTTTGCTTTTGAACTGAATTGTTCAGTTTTCCTAAATTTGGATTGAGATCAATTATTTAGTCACCCAGGACTCTACCAGCTATATGCCACATTGGTGACTTCACTAATAATACAAAGATTAATTCCTTTGGTATTTAAGAGAACTTTCTTTTTCAAATAAACCCAAGTTTATCTTTATTCTGCTTTTGAAATCTTTTAAGCTTTAAGCACACTCTTCCTTTTGCCCAGGAAGACTTTTATTTTACATAATCCTAAAACAGGGCAAAAAGTTAATATACTTTACCTTGTTGCAGTGCCCAGGCCGTTGACTCCTAGTTAGCTTGAGCTGCAAGTTTTTCTCATAAATAATTTCCACTGAGTTCTCTCTAATTTTAATATAGTAGAGCACAACTTGACAGACAGAAAAGTTGGCAGGGATGGCAAAAGAGATGAGTGGTGTTCCAAATCAATCAACTTAAAACAAGAGGCAGGAAAAGCCTCACAATAAATTTTAAGAACTATTAAAAATGACCAAAGTTTGTTATCAAAATTGACAAGCAGAAGCAAAATGGCCCTGCTCTCTATTTTAAAGGAGACTTTAACTTAATATATGCACCATTATGATGCACTAATCATAGAGGGGAGTGATTGTCTATATGATAATTTTCCACCCCTGAGCCAGGGAGGTTGAAAAGGTTCTAAATTTTTGAAGAGCCTGAATTTGATTATTTGTGAATTTCAAAATGGGCTACAAAAAAACTTTACTGAAGTTGACTTCAACTGGTATCATTGATTTGGAGCCAATTGATTGGCAGGATCTAATTGCTTTCAGGTGGAGCAGAGCTCATGCCAAAAAGTAGTCTAAGCTAGTTAAGTATTCTTCCCAGTTTAGGGCAATGAGCAGTGGGAACTTTCAGGTGCTTTAAAGGTATAAGTCAGGAAAAATCTTTTATCAATTGTATTAGCCAAATCTTCTATGACATTGAGGAGTTTGGAAGAATTATGAGGACATTTTTTGGTTCAGCAAGGAAACAGTGACTAATTCAGGGCCAAAGAGAGGAGTAACTTTACAGAATCTATCACCAGAGAAAATTCATAGCTTCTATCAGGCTTGATGGACAAGTGCTGATGGTGTGACAGAAATGCTGGGATATTAAGAAGAGGTATGCAGATGATGGGGAATAACCACCCAAATACATAAGGAGTTGATTATTAGCCACCACCAAAGCTTCAAACACTGTTTAGTGAAATTTCCAAAAGATATACTGGGATTTAATAAGATAATCAAACCCAACCAAAGTAGTCCTAAATAAATGGCCTGCAACAGAATTAAATAATTCTCTGAATAGAGCTCCAGACATTGGAACAGCATAACAGTACCAGTTTCTGATTTGGGAGTAAAGACTCCTAGATTGGAGGGCATCAGAGTAACATTCAGAGGCATTGACAACAAGGAACCAAGAGAAGGGCCCCATCTTCCAGTAATGATCCAGCTTATAATCAGATTGTAGGAAATGTAGCACAAAATCCAACGACAGGATGCATTTTTAAAAATGTAAATTAGACCAAGGGATATATGATTTTTATTGAGTAAATCTTTTTGGAGGACTCAACTCTTAGAGTTGAAACAGTGAAAATTATTCAATATATATCAAAAATTGACTAAGCAATACCACCTGGATCCTGGGCTCCTATTCCTTCCACATTGTCAAGTGAGTATATGGTCCAGGTTGCAAAGAACCCTTGGGTGACCAATTTCTGAAAACCATGCTGATTAATAAGTTCATATATGGTGACCCTTAAGTTATGTCAATTTATCAACATCAACTTACAGGGGGATTGTATTTGACTGGCAAACTGGAGCAGCCGTAACCCATTTGCAATCAACTGTTTGATTTAAATCCGTTAACTTGGTCAATTTTGATAAAGGTTTCCTGTCTTTCTGAGCTTTCCTACTCAGCCAAATAATCCCCAGCATTATGGAACTTACCGTGACATTACCCTCTGCTTTAGCCCTGGGCACAATACCTCCATCTTGGAGATGAGTTAAGGAGAAATTTTTGTGGGTAGGGGGAAGTTTCATTGCGGCCAAGGTAAGCTCAGGGTGACCAATGGCGGTAGGGTGGCAATTGTAGAACTCAAGGATAAGAACTGGGGAATTAGAGCAATCATAGTGGGGAACCAATGAGTTTTCAGAATCAGGATAACCCTTCCACGACACCAAATACTCTAGACAACGTTGATTCTTATAAGAAGCCAAAATGCAATTTAACTCATACTCAGGTTCTCCTTCCACCAGAATGGGTTGGGAAGAAGGAATCTCATTACCCTTAAAAGGAGTAAGTAAGCATTTGTGGAAGGTGTGGAAAATATTAAAAGCTGGGGGTAAATCTAGTCAATATGCAGAGGGACCAATTTGACGCTCAACTTTGAAGGGACCAACACACTTGGGACCCAATTTGCGGCAAGGGACCTTCAATTTCATATTGTGAGCATCCACCATAACTAGATCCCCTGGTTGGTAGGTTGGACCTTTCTGGCGCTTGCAATCTGTGTATTCCTTATATGTCAGGGAACCAGCCCTGGTCTGCCGGCTTACTAGGGTTTGGGAACTGGCAAGTTGCGGACTGGGCGGGCAGGGCCCACCAAAGGATTGGCGCTAACTTAATAAGGTAGGACATTGATTTGCCTACCCACAACCACGGACCGGCAGCAGAGACAATACTATCTATTACTCCTGTGAGAGTAATATATACAATTCCAAAAATCTTGTTGGTATGGTCCAGCAGGAGCTTTTATGGCGGCAGCAGGCATTGGTTTGGGGGTGACAGGTGGCTCCATGTCCATTTGGTAGGCAGGAAGGAAGTTGTATTTATCTCTGAACAAGCAGGGTTTGGTAACGTACCAAGGGCCTTCTTGGTTGTATCCGGTTAACTCTGTAGTTCTGGCCAAGGGATCTTGGGCTAGTATATTGTCTGCAGTGTAGTCCTTGTACTAGGGCTTCAAGAGGTATTCTGTGAAATAAACAGGATCAAATGGAGCACCCAGAAGACAATACATAGCTGGCAGACTGACAGGAGAGTCAGATGATCTTTGAGTTAACTGGCAGATGACAAGAATAAAATACAGAAATAATTGGGGAAACCAATATCTCATACCCTTTATTTAAAAATGACAATGGGGATTGATCTTAGCCTGGCAGGTATTTATACCACATTGCCAGGCTTTACTTCCTGGTTGGGTTTTCTGGGCTCAGGCAGTTTGGTATTGGGGGTCTTAGATGGTAGTGTGGTGCTTGACACTGGAGGTTTGCCACTGGCCGCTTTGGGACGTGAAGACTTCAAATCCTTCTGTTTGTCAATTTGGGTATTGGGTATCTCTTCAGGTTCAGTGCCTCCTCTGGGGCTTTGGGGGAGTTCAGAATAACTCTCATTGAGAAACTTGTACATTTTATCAAGAAAACCGCCAGTGTCAGGCATTGGCACCTCAGAGAAATTCCCAGCATCTTGCACTGGCGGTTTGCTTGCAGAATCCTGCAGGACAGCTAAGTGTTTGGGTCCTGGCAGGCTGGCAACAACTTTATCAATCAGTAGTGATTTATTGGGTTCCCAGCCTATGGATCTGGTGGTCCACAAAGGGTTTTTTTCCAGGGTTTGACTCTGGTTCCATATTTTGAGATTTAGGAGCATCCAAATTGTCATTCCTGACATTGTAAGTTGTCATGGCAGCAGCGAGAGTAACCTGGAGCTCCTGATGAACTTGCTTCAATGCAGCAGCCTGATCAGTTGCAGCTTCCATGTTGCCAACCAAACGAGGACCCATGTTGGCCAAGGGATTGTAGCCCACATTGGCATAGAATGGCAAGACTTGTGTTGATGTGTGTGGGGTGTTATTATATGTGAACTCTGCCATGGGTAAGTTAGCACATCAATCATCTTGTCGTGCATTAGTGTAGCAACAAAGGTAGACCTCCAAACTTTGGTTTACCCTCTCTGTTTGTCCATCAGATTGGGGGTGGAAAGCTGTGGAACAACACAATTTGATACCCAGAATACCAGTAAAAGCTTCCCAGAACTGAGCAATGAATTGGGGCCCGCAATCACTCACAATCTCCATTGGGATGCCATGTAGGGAGAAGATCCTATTCACAAACAACCTAGCTGTTTCCACTGAAGTAATTGATTTTGAACAAGGTACAAAGTGTGCCATTTTTGTGAAACAATCTACCACCACCATAATTGAATTAAACCCATTGGAATTGGGAAGCTCACCAATGAAATCTACCAACACAGATGTCCAGGGTCCAGCAGCAGGCTGCAGAGGAACCAATAAACCAGTATTCTTGTTCCGGCTTGCCTTGGACCAAACACATACCAGGCAATCTCAAACAAAAGCTGCTACTTGCACTATCAAATCTTTCCAGGAAAACTGGCGGTTGATTAATTCCACTGTTTTGTTTTTCCCTGGGTGGCCTGCCGTCAGACATATATGATGAGCCTCCATGATTTTGTCCCAAATGGTTCCTTCAGGAACTCACAAGCAACCTTGATGATATAGAACTGGACCTATCTTGTGATAGCTCTGTGGCTGGCCAACCAGGTTTGCATATGCTAGTTCCAATAGCCTATTGTAACCTTTGGACAGAGGCTGCAGAAAATTAACTTTGGAATATAAGTATAGGTTGGCACCCTTGGTTAGGACATAGTTGTGACAGAAATCACTGGATAATATGAAGCCGTTTCTAAATGATGAGGAATTACCACCAAAATCCACATAGAATTGATGATTAACCACCAACGCGGCTTTAAATATCTTTTTGTGAAATTTCCAATTGAAACTCCAGGATTAAGTAGAACAATCAATCCTAACCAGAGTAAACCAAGATAAATGACCTGGGAAAGCATCAATGCATCTTCAGCGTAGAATTCTGGGCATTGAGAAGTGACACAATTTTCATTTTCCAGAATGGGGGGAGGAGCTACAAAATTGGCTGGCATGGAATTAACATTTTGCGGCGCCAAAAACAAAGTTCCAGATGCTGGCTCCCATCTTCCTGAAATAATTCTGTTCAGAATCAGATTGTACAGGATATACCGCAACAACCCAAGCACAGGATGCATTTTTAAAATTTAAAATTAGAACTTGGGATAACTGATTTTTATTGAGTAAATTTAGAAGGACTCAACTCTTAGAGTTGAAACAGGGAAAATTATTCAATATATATCAGAAAAATTGACTAAGCAATACCACCTGAGTCTTGATCTCCTATTCCTTTGGCATCTTCAAGTAAGTATCTTGTCCAGGTTGAAAAGAACCCTTGCATTATCAGTTTCTGACAACCATGCTGATTAATGAGCTTATATTGGGTGGCCCTCATATTACGTCAATTTATAAACGTCAGTTTACAAGGGGGAGCTGGTTTCAGCTGGCATACTGGAGCAGCCGTGACCCATTTTCAATCAACTGTTTGGTTTAAATCTGTTAACTTGGTCAATTTCAATACAGGTTTTCTGGCCTTCTGTGCCTTCTTACTTGGACAGACAATACCCGGCATTATGGAACTTACTGTGACATAAACCCCCGCTTTAGCCCTGGGCACAATACCACCATCTGGGAGATGGGATAAAGAGAAATTCTTATGGGCAGGTGAGAGTTTCATTGCGGCAAGGGTAAGTTCAAGATGTCCAATAGCAGTGGGATTGCACTTGTAGAACTCGTGAATCAGATCAGAGGAATTTGAACAATTGTAGTGGGGAACCCAGGAGTTTTCAGAATCAGGATAACCTTTCCAAGATACCAAATATTCCAAACAACAAAAATTCTTGCAGGAAGCTAGAATACAATTTAACTTGTACTCAGGTTCTCCTTCTACAAGAATGGGTTGGGAAGAGGAGGTCTCTGTTCCTTTGAAGGGAGTAAGGAGACATTCATGGAAGGTGTGGAAAATCTTGAAAGCAGGAGGTAAATCCAGCTGATAAGCAGAGGGACCAATCTGACGTTCTACCTTGAAGGGACCAACTTGCTTGGGACCCAATTTACAACATGTAACTTTAAGTTTCATATTGCAAGCATTGATCATGACTAGATCACCTGGCCTGTAAGTTGGACCTTCCTGGCGCTTGCAATCTGCGTATTCCTTGTAAGTTGTCACAGTGGCAGCAAGAGTAACTTGGAGCTCCTGATGGGCCTGCTTCAATTCAGCGGCTTGATCAGTTGCAGCTTCCACATTGCTAACCAAACAAGGACCCGTGTTGGAAGAAGGATTGTAACCCACATTGGCATAAAATGGCAATACTTGAGTTGACGTGTGCGGGGCATTATTATATGTGAACTCTGCCATGGGTAGATTATCACACCATTCATCTTGTTGGGCATTGGTGTAGCAGCGTAGGTAGACCTCCAAACTTTGGTTTGCCCTCTCTGTTTATCCATCAGATTAGGGGTGAAAAGCAGTAGAGCGGCACAATTTGATACCAAGGATTCCAGTAAAAGCTTCCCAGAATTGAGCAATAAATTGAGGACCATGGTCACTTACAATCTCCATTGGAATGCCATGTAGAGAGAAATTCTGTTCACAAATAACCTAGCAGTTTCCACTGAAGTAATTGTGGTTGAACAAGGTAAAAAGTGTGCCATCTTTGTGAAAAAATCAACTTCTACCATGATTGTGTTAAACTCATTGTAATTGGGAAGCTTGCCAATGAAATCCACCAAAACAGACGTCCAAGGACCCGCAGCAGGCTGAAGTGGAACCAGTAAACCAGTAGTCTTATTCCAACTGGCCTTGGATTGAACACATACCAGGCAATCTCAAACAAAAGCAGCTACCTGCACAGTCAAACCTTTCCAGGAAAACTGGTGGCAGATAATTTCCACTGTTTTGTTTTTCCCTGGATGACCAGCTGTTGGACAGGTATGATTAGCCTCCATGATTTCATCCCAAATAGTGCCTTCAGGGACCCACAAGCAACCTTGATGATATAGGTCTGGCCCAATCTTATGATAAACCTGAGGCTGACCTATTGGGTTTGCATATGCCAGCTCTAATAGCCTATCATAGCCTTTGGACAAAGGTTGCAGAAACTTAACCTTGGAATATAAGTCCAGATCTGCGCCCTTAGCTAAGGGCATGGTGGCCAACATAGCCAGCAGAGGCAATACAAAAGGCATCACAGTCTCGTCTGGAATCATAGTATGTGTTTTAAACTTGGCGTTCATACTAGCATCTGGGAGATGGGAGGGATTCCTGCTTAGAGCATCTGCCAAGTGATTGTCAGATCATTTAATAAACTTGTAGCGGAACTTGTATCTTGCCAGATCACCATGCCATCTGGATTGGCAACCCGACAAAACCCTGGGTTGTCAATAATATAGAAGAGCTTTGTGGTCAGTTCTTACTACAAATGGATGACGTGCTGACATGAGATGGTGGTGCCAATGCTTTAGCAATTCCACTACAGCCAACAATTTCTTGTTGTAAATCATGTAGTTGCGTTCTCAAGCCTCCATCTTCCAGGAGAAATACCCAACAGGTCTCTCAATCCCGTCACTAGCCGTCTGCAACAGCACACCAGCCACAGCGTATTTAGATGCATTGATGGAAACAACAAAAGGAAGCTCAAGATCCACATGTCTTAACACTGGGGAGGACAACAAAAGAGCCTTGACTGCTGAGAAGGCACTTGCACACTCAGGCGTCCAGACTAAAGTTGTCTTTCCACTAGCCAAATATAAAGGGGCGGCCACTTCAGACAAGTGGGGGGTGAATTTCTTCAAGAACGTACATGTACCCAGGAAACTACAAAGTTGGGATACTGTCACAGGCGTAGCATACTCTCAAACCGCAGCTTCCTTGTCAGGGGCAATGGTGTGGCCATTCTCAAAGATAATATTACCCAGAAAGGTAACCTTACATTTAAAGAATTCACACTTACTCCTTTTGATGATCAAGTTTGCTTAGAGAATGCACTCTACAACTGCCAACAAGTGGTCCTTATTGGACTCCTCATCCAGAGAAAACACCAAGATGTCATCCATATATGCAATGGCACAAACACCTAGGAGATCTCCCAGGACTGAATCAATCAACTGCTGAAAGCAAGCCGGGGCATTCTTCAATCCAAAAGGCATTACGCGGAACTGGAAGATACCCTTCTTGGTTCTGAATGCTGTTAACCATTCCATTCCTTCTGCAATCCTGATTTGATTGAAAGCATTCAACAGATCAAGTTTTGAGAATACCTTGGCCTTCTCAACACATCTAGAGATCTGTGCTTTGAGAGGTAAAGGATAAGGATCTGGAATCATAATGTTATTCAAACTCTCATAGTTGACACAAGGACAAAGGGACCCATAAGACTTCTGAACAAACAATAACAAAGAGCAGATCAACAAAGCTTTCTTAAAAAGGTAGCCTTTCACCAAAATGTCTTGAGTCCACTCCTCTAAACATGTGTCTTCCTTCAAGACCGAAGGATAAATAAGAGACACAATATAAATCAGATCAACAGTAAATTTAAAGTCAAAGTCAAACTGTGTATGCTTAGGAAGGACCTCTCCCCTAGTGGCGTCAAATGCTGCAGACCAGGGCTGAAGGCATGGGGGTAAATCCAAAATAACAGGTGCAGGGACAGGGAAAGACTGGATTGTTTGAGAAGAATGCTCTAATTCTGACATATCTAATAACAGAATTTAGATGGATATGCCTGAAGAGTGGTCCACTTGCAACTCATTTTCCTTTAGCAGGGTCAATACATTATGGTTGCGCCACCAGCCCACTCCCCAGGATAATAGGATACACAAGGGTGGAGCAAATGGAGAACCTTGTAGTAAACAACTGACCCACAACTACAAATGTCACTGGCTTCTTAAGCTGGAAAGAGGGAAACGTTTGACAGTTTCCACCCCTAACAAGAATTCCAGGGTGAACTTGATTTGCAGCAAGTCTGCTGTCTCAACACTTATGAAGTTCTTGGAACACCTGTATCTAGCAGAATTGCTGGCCAATAGATGGTTTGACCAATGTCAATGCTACCATAAAAAAGAAGCAACCATAAGTAGATTTATTTGCAGCAAATGTTGCAATCTCAGCAGGAGTCTGCTTCTCTTTGGTGGTATGGACAGCATATAAGGAGGCAGGATGCTCCTGGAAGTTCCACTCAATCATTTAATGAACAGCAGCTGGAAGGACGGGATGATCACAATCAATGGGAATGAGGGGCAACTCTTTGGACTCAACTGTTGAAGACTTCACGGATACAACATGCTGAAGCATAGCTAATGAACTTTCAGGGATGCCACCACTAGTACTTCATGTGTCTCAGTGGGTTTGTTCAAAATTACCAGTTGCACCTGAGAAGAAACACAGGGAGAACAATCCTGACTCTGGCTGGAGAAAGCCACCGCAGAACAAGTCCCAGAAAACTAGGAGCTAGCAGCGGGTTTGGCATCAATCTTTATTGCACCTTGCTTGGAAGTCAACAGATTTGAGACCAAAGAAGTAATTGGGCTTACCAGGGCCTCAGTTGTAGTTAATGGAGAATCCCAAACCGCCAAATCCTGGGCAGTCCTGTCAACTGCTAACCATAACACTGAGGGTTTATTCACCTTGGTGTTACAAAAGTAACAGCTTCAAGGCCCTGGGCGGGAATTGAACCCACTCCTAGCCACCAGGCGGGGCTAGCGGGCGGGGGAGATTTACCTGCACCTGGATTTTTGCTTTTCAAAGATAATTCAGGTGCGGGAATCATTCCTGCCTTGGTGGCAGCTAAGAGGCCCGCTCTGGGCCCCAAAAACTACAGCCAAGCCTTGGTGGGTTTGGCTGGGCCTGGGCAGGTTATTTTTAGCTACCTGGTAAACCCAGATCAAGCCCACCCTCCATTAAGTAATTTGGGGTCCTCTATTGGGGACCCCTTTTTTAATCAAGTTCCTTCACATCAAAAATGCCTGTCAAGCCTGTCCAAGAATGGTGATCAAATTGGAAAAAACCCCATGACTCCTGAAGCCAAACTTGCCAGAACCAATGATCAGCCAGGCCAAGATGGGCCACCAAAAAGCCAAAAAACTGTTCCTAAAGACCCCAAAAATGACCATGAAGCAGCCAACCAAACAGCAGAACCTGAGATGCCAAGCCTTGCCACAAAAATAGCACCAGAAGAATGCCCAGAGGCACTTGCATGTGAGTAAGTATATAAATCAGAAGCACCTGAAAAAGTTCTGTATTGTCATCCTTACCAATATTGTTGTTATGAACCTTTGGTTCACTAATTTTTTCCATACATATTTTTGATATTCTTTCATCTGCAAACACCAAAGCGTCAGTACCCAACCACTGGGATAGATAGCCAGACTCCAGTTGACAAAACTGAAGCCTTTGACTACTACTGTCCACCCAACACTCCATTTGGCCCTGTTCATTTCATTGAGTATCCCCCAAATCCTGACCATGAACCCTGGACTTTGGAAGACTTGCAGTGGTACACCCGCCCAAACACACCCAAGAAACCCTACCAAATTGTCTGTGACAGCAAAGCAATCACCATCTACCCTTTGATTTTCAACGGGAAGTACAACAATCCTGCTGCCTACCTGGTCCCCATGGAACCACCCCCAACATCCAAACCATACATCTCAACCCCACCCATCTCTGATGCCACTGGCCAGAGTAGTCAATTCCTGGGAGTGATTTACCTGGCGCTTACAGGGTTGATTGACTCTGCCTTGCCAGAGGCTGGGCCTTGGGCTGTGGCTGAGAAGGCCCTTTCATATCTGGTAAAGTTAGGTCCCATCATCTGGTGGGCCATACCAGTACCTACTTTGACTCCTCCTTCACCTGCTGGAGCTCTATAGTACTCTTGGTATCCTGACACTCGGGAACACCAATTGTACGGCAGTAGGCAAGAAACTGAGGAAGGAATATCAAGAGCGGAGTAGTACCCTGTTGGAAGGCGTACAGCTTACAATAAACTTTGAGCTCCTCAATAAATACACACATATTTTTTAACAAAGGGTATAAAGATACACTTTCTGTCAAAACCTGTGGATTGCGCTCCACCACAGACAACAACCATTCACAAGCATCCTCAGAAACCTTTGTCATCACATGGTAAACTTGGGATTTGTGAATAAGGCTTGAACTGAAATAGAATGATAAAGCTGACAAAACTTCACGCAAAATTTCATCAGTGGGTGGAGCAGGAATATAATCCAGGCGCTAAAATGACAAGGCGCGGCGGAAATAGGAAACAGATGTACCCGTCTCAACAGCTGTTACTGGAGAAGGGAACCAAAAATTAAATAAAAGTACAAACTGAAAACTAAAAAAAGACACAAATAAACATGGTAAACGCAGATATCTCACCGGAACAGGAGAAAAGAAACACAAATTCATGACAAACTGCTTCCAAAAACTCAGACGTAGAAGAGTTGAGTAATGTGACGGAAATTGCGGGATAGTATGAAGCCGTTTCTAAATGGTGGGGAATTACCACCCAAATCCATATAGAATTAAGGATTAACCACCAGTGTGGTTTCAGATATTGTTTTGTGAGATTTCCTATTGAGATACTAGGATTAAGTAAAATAATTAATTCTAATCAAAGTAGTCCAAGATAAATAGCCTGTGAAAGCATAAAAGTATCTTCAGAATAAAATTCAGGACACTGAGATGCAACACAATTTTCAGTTTCAGAGATGGGGGGACAACTCCAAGATTAGCAGGCATGGAATTACCATTCAGAGGTTCCAATGACAAAGTTCCAAATGCAGGGCCCCATCTTCCAGTAATGATACAGCTTATAATCAGATTGTAGGGAATGTAGCGCAACAATCCAACAGCAGGATGAATTTTTATAAATGTAAATTAGATCAAGGGATATATGATTTTTATTGAGTAAATCTTTTTTAAGGACTCAACTCTTAGAGTTAAAACAGTGAAAAATATTCAATATATATCAAAAATTGACTAAGCAATACCACCTGGATCCTGGGCTCCTATTTCTTCCACATTGTCAAGTGAGTATATGGTCCAGGTTGCAAAGAACCATTGGGTGACCAATTTCTGAAAACCATGCTGATTAATAAGTTCATATATGGTGACCCTTAAGTTATGTCAATTTATCAACATCAACTTACAGGGGGAATTGGATTTGACTGGCAAACTGGAGCAGCCGTAACCCTTTTACAATCAACTGTTTGATTCAAGTCTGTTAAATCACTCAGCTTTGTTAAAGGTTTCCCGGCTTTCCGAGCTTTCCTACTTGGCTGAATAATCCCTGGCATTATGGAACTTACTGTGACAGTACCCTTCTCTGTGAGAATGGGGAACTGTGAGAAAGGGGGGCAAAACTAACTAAGTTTGGCTCCCATCCCAGCAAAACAAACCACCAGGATGCTGCCCAGTGGAGGACTGGGACAACCACTCTAAGGGGGGACCAGAGGGAGGACAATGGGGATAACTATGGGAAGTATGAGTTCAATCCCATCAACACCAGGCCAGTGATCAACTAAGGGGCACAAGAGGGAGCAGGGGGACACCTCAAGAGCCAGAAGGGGGACTGAGTTGCTCTTTCTCAGGCTGGAGAGGGAAGGCAATGACACTCTCTCTCCCTTGGAGGGGGGCAAGGTAGAGTCAACAACATCCAAGTCTAGGTCATCACATGTCAAACTTTTCACCACAGCCTCTCCAGAGAGGAGGAGACTACTAGGGAAATTCAGGAGGCTGAAAGGATCTTCACCCACAAGCTGGGCAGAGGAGGAGATTTTTACCCACAATTCCGGCAAGGTGGACCACAGAAGCAACAAAAAGGGCACCAAGGAAAACACCACAAATTTTACAGCAGATTGTATCATGGCTGTGATGCTTACAAGATTTGGAGGAGAAAGGTATTGTTTTTTGAATTAATACCAATAAGTTTTATGCTAGCAGGGGTAACTACAAGCAAAGACCAGGCAGGAGTACCAGGGGGTGATTAAGAAGGCTTGGACGTGAACTCAGATGCCTTGGGTCAATTAAGAAACAGAAGCGGGAGATTGAACAAAAATTCAAGAATAAAGTAAGATTTATATACTAATTTGATTGAAAATTCAAGTTTGAAGATGTTGTTTAAAAACAAAAGTAAAATAAACAGGCTACTATATGCCAGAGCTTCTCCAGAAGGTCTCAGAAGAGATGCCAGGTTTGAACCAGGAGGGTATAAGGTAAGTTTTAGGAGAACAACTAACACTTTAATCTTATAGATAATAGAAACTCAAACAGAGTTTCTGGTTAAAACTATAATCTTTAAAGGAAGTGCAACAAGTCCAAAACTTTATTAAATTGAACAATAGACAAGCAGGGGACTGAAAGTCCCCTTGCTGTGTTAAAAGAAGTGGGTTGCAAGGAGATGAAGTCACATGATATTTGGCTCTGGATCCAATTGGCTGGAAGAGGAATTTTGCTGGGCAGGGCCAGGGGGACTGGCAAGTTTCACCCAAATTTCCGCAGTCCCATCTGATTGGCTAGAAGAAGTACCAGGCATTTGGAGTTTACTTGAGTTTCCGAGCGTTGATGTGGCGACCTTTTATTGGCTAGCTCTGATAGTTTTTAAAAGTGGACAACACCAGGCCAACAAGTAGTCTAAATTAACCAATGTTTCTTCCCAGGAGGGAGCAACCAAGGGCAATGGATCCGCGGGGCAGGCTAGCACAAACCTTTCATCAACTGTGTGCTAAATCCTCTAAAGAATGAAGGGGTTTGGCTGACATTTTTAGACCTTTCTTGGGCCAGCGGGGGAAGATTGTGCAATCCAATGCCAGGGGTGGCAGTGGTTTTACATTATCCTTTCCTTTTTCCTGAGGCCAGATCCCTCCCTGGGGTAGCGTAGCCACCAAGAAGTTCTTGTGGGCTTTGGGGATCTTGAGCGCCAGAAGTGACTTGGGGGCCAAGTGCTGTGGGATTATTCCTGTGAAATTCTTGTACCAGATCCCAACAATTTCCGCAGTCTGAAGAGCTTACCCAGCTGTTGTCATAAAAGGGATATCCTTTCCAAGATACACAATATTGGAGGGACTTGCGGATCCTATGCAAGGCTACTATGGCTTCTACCTCATACTCAGGAGAGCCATCCATCAAGGTGGGGTCAGGAGTGCTGGGGAGCTCCCTCTCAAAAGGGGACAGGCAGCAGGCATTGAAGGTACTGTGAATCCAATAGGAGGGGGGAAGATCCAACACAAACACACCATTGCCCAAATTCTCCAAGACCTTTAAGGGACCCAGTCTCTTTGGGGCAAACTTCCTTGAGAGGACCTTCATTTGGATATTGGTAGCATCCAACATCACAAGCAAGCCCACTGGATACTGGGGAGCAGGCCGCCTATTCTTTTCCGCCGCTTTCTTGTACACCTCAATGGATTTGGTTAGGGTGCTTTGGACTTTGAGATGAATAGCTTTAAGGTGAGCCACCATGTCTGCAGCAGCTGGTACGCTTGCCTGGAGCAAGGGACCTATCACAAACGCTGGGGAAACCCCCAGAGTAGCCTGGAATGGAGACACCCCTGTGGAGGCATGCACAATGTTGCTGTAAGCAAACTGGGCCAATAGGAGATTGTTGGACCAGGAGTCCTGGAGGCATTTGCGTAACAACGCAGATGCTGCTCCATGGTTTGGTTGACTCTTTCTGTTTGCCCATCTGACTGGGGATGAAAGGAGGTGGACCTGCATGGCTTAATGTTTAGAATCCCCAGTAGAGACTCCCAGAACATGGATGTGAACTGGGGGCCTCTGTCACTGATGATCTCCTGAGGTAAGCCAAAGTTGGTGAAGATGTCTTTCACAAACAGATTTGCCATCCCTACTGAGTCCAGGGTGGTTAGGCATGGGATGAAGACTGAATATTTGGTGAAATGGTCAACTACCACCATAATGGAGTCAAAACCTCCCATCAAGGGGAGAGCCACCACAAAGTCAACTGAGATGGATGACCACAGGCCCTGGGACTGCTGCAGGGGATGAAGTAGACCGTTGTTCCCTGAACAATCTGGTTTGGAGCAAGCGCAGGTGACACACTTCTTAATCCATGGGACCACTGCTTTGGTTATCCCAACCCAGCTGTAAGTGTGCCTGATGAGCTCAAGCAGCTTCTTGGTGCCGGGATGTCCAAACAGGGGAGGATCATGATGTTCTGTCATGACACACAATCACAATTCCTTTAGAACCCACACTTTATTGTTTGGTAAATTATCCTATCCTTAAGAGTATAGGGACCATTGAATGCGGAGTCAGGAGACAGCGTAGCACAGATAGCCTGGCTATCCAGTGAGGAGTTCTGGGCCACCAGGACGTTGTGCAGAAGCGTACCTGGGAGAGCCAGTGGCGGGGGCGCCTCAAGTGAGGGGGCGGGACCAATAACCAGGAGTTGTGAAGAAACAACTGGAGCTGTGGTTGGGGGGAGGGGGAGGGGGGAGGGGGAGCCAGAGTCTGGGAGGATCAAGGACTCTGGGATAACAGTGACCTGAGGGTCCTTGTTGCCCCTCACTGGGTACATTGCAGGGTTACAACTCAGGAGGTCCGGGAGGATTTTGAGCTCTCCTTTCACAAACTTGTACTTGAACTTGTAACCCAAGAGCGTCTGCATGACACGTGCCTGACGGGGGAGTAACTTCTGGGGCTTGCGGAAGTAGCAGAGGGCCTTATGGTCTGTACAAACCACAAACTTGTGTTGGGCGCCCTGCAAGTGATGTCTTCAATGAGTGATGGCATCCACCACAGCTTGCAGCTCCTTGTCAAACACCGCCCAGGAGCACTTGTTGGGACAAACTTCCTAGAAAAGTAAGCAACCAGGAGCTCCTGACCATTGTGTTCTTGAAGAAGGACCGCCCCAGCAGCCACATTAGAGGCATCACAAGCTATAATGAACTGTTTTCTTGTGTTGGCATGGCGTAGTACTGGGGTGGAGACAAAAACCCGCTTGATGGCCTCAAAGGCCTCCTGGCATGCTGGGGTCCACACAAAGGAGGCATTCTTGCCAGCCAGGGGGTGCAGGGGGGCAGCAAGCTCAGAGATGGCAGGGGAGAACTTCTTGAGGAAGATCACCATACCCAGAAAGCAGTGTAACTCCTTCTGATTCTGCGGGGTAGCCCACTACCAAAGGGCCTTGGCCTTGTCAGGGGAGACCGTGTGGCCGTCCTTTAGGGCCAAGTTGCCCAGAAAGGTAACCTTGGACTTGAAAAACTCACACTTGCTGGGCTTGATGAATAACTGCGCCTTGTGGATGGCCACCATCACAGCCACCAGGTCCTTAGCGTGCTGCTCAGGAGTGGGGGAGTAGATTAGGATGTCATTAATGTACGCCACAGCGCAGGAGAAGCAGAGATCTCCCAAGGCATCCTCAATGACTTGCTGGAAGATTGTGGGAGCGTTCTTCAAGCCAAAAGGCATGATCCTGAATTGAAAGCAGCCACGCCAAGTTTTGATGGCTGTAAGCCATTTGTCCCTCTCTGCCACACAAACCTGGTTAAAAGCATTAAAAAGATCTAGTTTTGAAAAGACACAAGGCTTGGCAATGGGCAGAGCAATTGAGGCTTCCAAGGGGAGGGGGTAGCAGTCCGGGACAGTGACTTTGTTGAGAAGGGTATAATCAACACACAGCCAAAGGGACCCATCCAAATTCTTAGCAAAAACCACCGGGGAGCTAACCAAGAAAGCCTTCTTAACTATCCACCCTTTTGCCAGAATGTTGTCCAGCCACGCACCCAACACCTTGTCCTTCAATTTGCTAAGAGGGTACATTGGGGTGTCAATCTTTACAAGGTCAACTGTTGTCTTAAAGGTCAAATTGTGGCAAGAGTGTGGAGGGAGGGCACAGGAAAGGGTAGCCTCAAAGGCGTCCTTGAAGGGAGCAAGGATGGCCGGAAGGGCAAAGGGCTCAGGGGAGAGATTGGGGTTGCCGCAAGAGATAAGCATGACTCAGGTGGTTCCCACCCCAAGGGGAGAAGGGGGAGGAACTCAGGCACCTGTCTAGCAAGAAGTGGAGCTTGTTGTTGAGACAGTCAATCTGCACCAAGTGACGCCGCCACCACTGTCGTGAATAACAGCATTCACCATGTTTTGATTTTGCCTTTGGTGGGCCATTTCAAAGATGAATCTCTTGCTTTTGCTTTCAACTCTCAAAATGAACTGGTTTTTACATCAGTAAATATGCTTGTTTGGTTTCCTGACTCTGTGCAACTCACTTGCTCCACTCATGCTTGTGGCAAGTTATCCTACTGTCCTGGTAGTGTTTTGTGGTATTCCTAACCACTATATAATCCATTTCCTATTCTACCAATAAAATTAAGTTCTATTCACATTTTTGTCTTTGTGTCTTCTGTACTTCTGCGCCTCTCTCTAGCCACGCCTAGCAGAGATTATTCATCCAGGGCCGCAAGGTAAACACATTTGCCTTCCCTGTCATCTAACCAAGACTTAGTACAAATCCAATCCTAAGGTTAGGATTTCCTGTTGTGTGTCTGTGCCGCGCCTCAGAACACAACAACCACCCCACACCCACAATTATAGGATACAGGAGGTCCTCCACAGCAGAGAATTTACTCACAAACACGTGGGAGCCTGTACAGTAACTAAGTGGGTTAGTGAGGGGGTAGCTGAGAACCAGTACCTGGCTAGCAGCAATAAGGCTTTGAGGAGGGAGCAAGGACAAGCCCAAGGATTTGGCCAGGTCCATAAAGTTGCCCGCAGCACCTGTATCTACCAAAACTGTAGCCTTAGCTTGGCAGGATTTGGTATAAAAGGTTGTAGTAAAAAGAAAATAGGAAATATCTTCTTTATTATGCAGGGTCAGAATGGATGCAGCAGGGTCACAGGAAGAAACCTCAGGGATGGCAGCCAAAGCCGCAAAGACAGGGAGGGATCCTGTGAAGGTGGGCCAGTTGGGGGCCTGGCGGGGGCGGCACATCTGTTGATGGCAGGCGTCTTGGGAGGCTTGGCCGTGGGGGATTAGCCTGGGTGGCCTTGGAGACTGGGAGGTGAGCCAGCACACCAGACTTGGGCTGGTAGGCAGGCTTGGCTCCAAGCTTGCAGGCCAACGTGAATGCCTTCTTGAGGGAGGTAGGAGCTGGATCCCACACACTCTTGTCAGCAGAAGCAGCGTCCAAGGAGTTGCAAAGCATGGCTATTGCCATCTTGGTAGGGAGATCCAGGGAGGCAGCTTTCACTGCAAAACACTCAACATGGGAGGCAAGGTCAGGGGTGAGGCCTTTGGAACAAAGGGTCTCAAATATAACTGAGGCCTTGGAACCCAGAGCAGCCACCGCTGAAGAGACCAGTGTTAGGAGGGAGGAAGTATCCCCAAGCTCCTGGCTTTGGCAAAGGAAAGTGCGCACCCAGAGGCGGGCGTCTCCATCAAGAGCACCAAGAGGGCCACTGATCTCTGAGCGTCATAGATGGGAGTGTCTGCAGACACTGAGTCCGTAGAGAGGCGGAGCTGCAGCTCCCCAAGGGCGTCCAGGACCTTCTCATAGACAGCCACGGAGGGGGAGGTGCAGGGCAACACCAGGGTAATATTCACCGCTGATGAAGCCAAGGAAGCTGTGGAGGGAGAGGCAGACTTCTTGGTGAGGCACAACTTGAAGGAAGACAGAAGTGATCATGTGGCCCACACCATGAGAAATCCAGCAAGGAGTGATCCCAAGCTGGCGCAGATGAGGGCAATAAGTAGGCTCCACACCCAGTAGCAAAAGGCTTCAAAGGCAGAAGAAATGGGCTTGTCTATTATGTGAGAGAGGGGGGCTAAACTAACTAAGTTTGGCTCCCATCCCGGCAAACAAACCACCAGGATGTTGCTCAGTGGAGGACTGGGACAACCACTCTAAGGGGGGACCAGAGGGAGGACAATGGGGATAATTATGGGAAGTATGAGTTCAATCCCATCAACACCAGGCCAGTGATCAACCAAGGGGCACAAGAGGGAGCGGGGGGACACCTCAAGAGCCACAAGGGGGACTGAGTTGCTCTTTCTCAGGCTGGAGAGGGAAGGCATTGACACTCTCTCTCCCTTGGAGGGGGGCAAGGTAGAGTCAACAACATCCAAGTCTAGGTCATCACATGTCAAAATTTTCACCACGGCCTCTCCAGAGAGGAGGAGACTACTAGGGAAATTCAGGAGGCTGAAAGGATCTTCACCCACAAGCTGGTCAGAGGAGGAGATTTTTACCCACAAGTCCGGCAAGGTGGACCACAGAAGCAACAAAAAGGGCGCCAAGGAAAACACCACAAATTTTACAGCAGATTGTATCATGGCTGTGATGCTTACAAGATTTGGAGGAGAAAGGTATTGTTTTTTGAATTAATACCAATAAACTTTATGCTAGCAGGGGTAACTACAAGCAAAGACCAGGCAGGAGTACCAGGGGGTGATTGGGAAGGCTTGGACATGAACTCAGATGCCTTGGGTCAATTAAGAAACAGAAGCGGGAAGTTGAACAAAAATTCAAGAATAAAGTAAGATTTATATACTAATTTGATTGAAAATTCAAGTTTGAAGATGTTGTTTGAAAACAAAAGTAAAATAAACAGGCTACTATATGCCAGAGCTTCTCCAGAAGGTCTCAGAAGAGATGCCAGGTTTGAACCAGGACGGTATAAGGTAAGTTTTAGGAGAACAACTAACACTTTAATCTTATAGATAATAGAAACTCAAACAGAGTTTCTGGTTAAAACTATAATTTTTAAAGGAAGTGCAACAAGTCCAAAACTTTATTAAATTGAACAATAGACAAGCAGGGGACTGAAAGTCCCCTTGCTGTGTTAAAAGAAGTGGGTTGCAAGGAGATGAAGTCACATGATATTTGGCTCTGGATCCAATTGGCTGGAAGAGAAATTTTGCTGGGCAGGGCCAGGGGGCTGGCAAGTTTCACCCAAATTTCTGCAGTCCCATCTGATTGGCTAGAATAAGTACCAGGTATTTGGAGTTCACTTGAGTTTTCGAGCGTTGATGTGGCAACCTTTTATTGGCTAGCTCTGATAGTTTTTAAAAGTGGACAACACCAGGCCAACAAGTAGTCTAAATCAACCAATGTTTCTTCCCAGGAGGGAGCAACCAAGGGCAATGGATCCGCGGGGCAGGCTAGCACAAACCTCTCATCAACTGTGTGCTAAATTCTCTAAAGAATGAAGGGGTTTGGCTGACATTTTTAGACCTTTCTTGGTGCGGCGGGGGAAGATTGTGCAATCCAATGCCAAGGGTGGCAGTGAATTTACAGGAGCATCCAGGTTAAGCTCTCTGGGCCAATCATGGCAGGGCTCATCAACAATGTCATTGCTGGCCTTGACTGTCTTTGTCACAACTGTCCCTACATTGGCTGGGATACATCTGTAATTACCCTCTATAGGAATGGGGTGGGTTTTCAGATATATCCTGTCAAAATGAAAAAAGTTGCTTCACAATACTGTGTTTATCAGAATAACAGAAACTGGCTCATACAATTTCAAAGGGGGAAACTAGACTTCAATCAATTCTCAGTCAAAGTTATCTGTGTGTAACCACCTGCAGTCCTCCCTTTGACCACTCCATCTCCACCAGCACTTGTCGCACTCCTTTAGGAGTATAAGGATTTTTGAGTGAAACACTGGATCAACTACCCCCTCCCTGAGAGATACAGCATGCTGTACAACTGCAAGGGTTGCTTTCCAAAGCACATCCCCTTTATTGCTTAACACCAAAAGAAGATGATATCCTCTGCCAGCACCTTGTAGACACACTCAATAAGGGCTTCATCTTCCCCTTGCTCTTGCCATATGGTGCTGCTGTCTTTTTTGTAGCCAAGAAGGAAAGGTCCCTTTGCTTGGTCACAGACTACTGCGCCTTAAATGAGGTGACTGTTAAGAATAAATCCCCCCTGCTGTTGATTGATGCTCTGTTTGACACGCTCACAGGTGCAAAGATCTTTAGCAAGATTGATCTCACTGCAGGGTACAAACAGGTCTGCATTGCACCAGGGGATGAGGTAAAAACTGCCTTATGTACACACTACAGGTTGTTTGAGTGCCAGTTCATAAAATTTGGAATAACCAACGCTCCCTCCACCTTTGCCATGTTGATGAACAAAGCATTTGAGGAATTGGTTGCAAAATGTGTTGTTGTGTACCTTGACAATATCATTCCCTTCAGCCAAGATCAAACCACACATCTACAACACCTCTGTGCTGTTCTCAACATCCTTTGTAAAAACCAGCTGAAGGCCAAGCCTTCCAAATGCAAATTCATCAGGTCAGAGCTCCTATTCCTCAGGCATACCATCTCTGCTCAAGGGATAAAGCCCAACCCTGCCAAAATTAAGGCAATCACAAGCATGCCATCCCCCACCAATGTGGTTCAGGTGTGTACATTATTAGGCATGGTTGCCTATGTGTGCAAGTTTATTCCCAACTTCAGAGAACTAATTGCACCCATAACTGAACTCCTAAACACTAAACAGTGCTTCCATTGGACCCCTGCCAGAGATCAAGCCTTTGAGACGTAGAAGCAGAAGCTTACAATGGTGCCTGTATTACAGTTTCCCAATTAAAAATGCTAATGCAAACTCGGGACTGATGCCTCTGTCAGGGTCATAGGGGGCGTGCTACGGGTAGAAACTGACAAGGGTGTCTTCCTCCCTGTGGCATATGAATTCAGGAAGCTCACTGACTCAGAACAACATTACCCAATCCATGAAAAAGAGTTGGCCACATTGTGCACTGCGTTGAGAAATAGCACTGTTACCTGGAAAAGGCCACCTTTCTACCCTGCTTCCTGACAGATCACAAGTTGCTCCAGTACTTCAACATGCAGTCCCACCTAACACACCGCCAAGAAGGCTGGGTCAAGCGTCTATCCCCCTACCAGCTGTGTATTTATTACAAGCCTGGGAAGGAACTCATCACAGCTGGCGCCCTCTCAAGGCTCTATGGAGTGTCTGTCACCGGGGACAATGGCTTGGACCCATATTGGCCAATGCTCTACCTCCGTCTTGAGGTGACCCAATACAAAGGCCATAATTTGATAACCATCTCCAAGCTAAAGGACAATGAAATTCAGTTCACCACTGATGCTGGCAATGTCTGACGCCAGGAAGAGACAGGTGAAAAGATGCCTTATATTCCCACCACACAACAAAGTGACACCATACTGCACTACCACCACACCATGAGTTATATAAGAGGATGTACTCTCTTTGAAATGATGAAATGTAAGGTTTGATGGTTGTGTATGCGTCAAGACATCTTGGATCTCCTTGAAACATGTGTGTTGTGTGAAAAGGACACATCTAAACCCGCACCCCCAAAGACTGCCTTGCCCATTAAGGCCATGTAACCCTTAGAGCAGTGGGCCCTTGAAATTTTTGAACCTCTCCCTGAAGACAAAATTGGGAAGAAGTACATCATCACAGCCATTGACTACTTCACCCATTGGCCAGTAGCCTGGGCAACCACTAATAACACCTCCACCACCATCACCTGCTTTATTGGCAAGGAAAATGTGGCCAGCTTTGGGCAACCCAAATGCCTCATTACAGATGGTGGCCCTGAGCTTGTTGGGCATGTCATGAAGGCGTACTGCATCAAGAATGCCCTTCAACAAATAGTCACAACTCCATATCATCCGCAAGCCAATGGATGTGTAGAGCAATTGATTGGTTCACTGATCCAACTGATTGCCAAGCTCTCACAGGAACACCCTTATACCGCCTGGACTGAACATTTTCACACCGCCCTACTCATCTTAAAAGCAAGGGTCAACAGGGGCACTGGGTTCAGCCCCAGCACCCTGGCCTTTGGGACGCCTGATAGCTTGGCAGGAGTAGAACAAGGGAAATTATGATTCACAATTCCCGGGAAAGCCCTCTTGTTGACTACTCCCTCCCTGAGCCAGTGGCGCGCCAAATCCCAAGATATTAAACACAAGCAAATTGAGGGAGGAACAAAACACCTTGAGGCCAGATACGCTGTAGGTGACCCTATCTACACCCTCAACCCCAATTCAGCCAAGTTAGAACCCAATCACTTGAGACCCTTCAAGATAGCTGCGGTCTATGACAACCACACCTACCAACTTGAAGATGACAGAGGAAACACCAAGAAGCTTCACCACAATTGCTTACGCCCCTGACATGTCATCCCCACACAAAGTTTGCTTGTGCAGACCTTCCCAGATCTTCTGCAGGCCCCAATCCTGGTGTCTGACAACAAGCAGGGGGCAAGGGAGTATTGCAACCAAGTTTCCAGACTTGCCTGCCAACGTAGCTTACAATACACAGGGGGCACTCAATGAGTTGCCCCTTGACATGTACAATGGCATGAACCAATCTGATGGCAATGTCAAACTGCAGGCACTTTCTCCTAATCAGGAGTGCTACCAATTTGACCTGCTGATCCCCGCACAAGTTATTCCTTGGCTCCAAACCTTTCATGGAACATGCCACCATGCCACCCCCTTTTGGCCCGGTGGCTTTCCACATATAGTATATTATTCACAGTATTCTATAATAAACAACATCTTATTCTTATTATTTCTGTATTTTCTATTGGACTGTTGTCTTCCCCAAATCAAATACTGAATCCTCATTGGTTCAGTTGCAACAAGATCAAATTATATAAATCTAGCGTAGTAGTCCTACTACAGGATGCATTTTAAATAAATATTAGACCAGCAGATATTTCAGTTTATTGAGTAATTTTTTTAAATTAGGCCTCAACTCTTAGAGTTAAACGGTGGAAAAACTTTCAGTATGTAACAAAATTATAACCTCAGCAGTATCACCTGAATCCCTGGCTCCTATTATGTCCTGTCATTCAAAGTGTACTTTGTCCAGTACACAAAAAACTCTTGTGTGACTAGCTTTTGACAACCATTCTGATTAATGAGGTTGTATAAAGTAACTCTCAGATTACATCTATTTATCAGTGATGACTTGGCCTGGATACTGAACTCATCCTGACCAACCAGAGCAACAGTGACCCATTTCTATTCAAAAGTTTTATTAAAATCTGTCAGGATACCAAGAGTACTATGGAGCTCCAGCAGGTGAAGGAGGAGTCAAAGTAGGTACTGGCATGGCCCACCAGATGATGGGACCTAAATTTACCAGATGTGAAAGGGCCTTCCCAGCCACAGCCCAAGGCCCAGCCTCTGACAAGGCAGAGTCAATTAATCCTGTAAGCGCCAGGTAAATCACTCCCAGGAATTGACTACTCTGGCCAGTGGCATCAGAGGTGGGTGGTGTTGAGATGGTTGGTTTGGATGTTGGGGGTGGTTCCATGGGGACCAGGTAGGCAGCAGGATTTTTGTACTTCCTGTTGAAGATCAAAGGGTAGATGGTAATTGATTTGCTGCCACAGAAAATTTGGTAGGGTTCCTTGGGTGTGTTTGGGCGGGTGTACCACTGCAAGTCTTCCAAGGTCCAGGGTTCATAGTCAGGATTTGGGGGATACTCAATGAAATGCACAGGGCCAAATGGAGTGTTGGGTGGACGGTAGTAGTCAAAGGCTTCAGTTTTGTCAACTGGAGTCTGGCTATCTATCCCAGTGGGTGGGTACTGACGCTTTGGTGTTTGCAGATGGAAGAATATCAAAAATATGTATGGAAACAAATTAGTGAACCAAAGGTTCATAACAACAATATTGGTAAGGATGACAATACAGAGCTTTTTCAGGTGCTTCTGATTTATATACTTACTCACATGCAAGTGCCTCTGGGCAATCTTCTGGTGTTTTTTTTGTGGCAAGGCTTGGCATCTCAGGTTCTGCTGTTTGGTTGGCTGCTTCATGGTCATTTTTGAGGTCTTTAGGAACAGTTTTTTGGCTTTTTGGTGGCCCATCTTGGCCTGGCTGATCATTGGTTCTGGCAGGTTTGGCTTCAGGAGTCATGGGGTTTTTCTTATTTGATCACCATTCTTGGAATGGCTTGACAGGCATTTTTGATGTGAATGAACTTGATTAAAAAAGGGGCTCCCAATTGGGAACCCCAAATTACTAAATGGAGGGTGGGCTTGAACTGGGGGCACTGGGCAGCTAAAATTAGCCTATCCAGGCCCAGTCAAACCCACCAAGGCTTGAGAATAGCTTTTGGGGCCCAGAACAAGCCCTGCAGCTACTTCCAGAGCAGGAGTGGTTCCCACACCTGGATTTTTGCTTTTTGAAGCAAATCCAGGTGTGGGTAAATCTCCCCTGCCCACTTGCCCTGCCTGGCGGCTAGGGGTGGGTTTGATTCCTGCCTTGGGCTTCAAAATGTTATGATTGTAACAAAATCTATCAACTTGGTTAATCTGGTTAAATGCTTCTCCAATTTCCTGGCTTTTTGACTGGGACAAATAATACCCAGCATTATGAAAACTACTGTTACATAAGACACCTCATCTACCTACTAGGCCAAGAGAATGATGGTCCAGTTGACCTATACAGCTCAGAATTTCTGAAAGACAAGCCCCAATTTTGTCAAAAGCTGATCTCAATTTTGTCATTGGTGGAGAATATGTTATATATTTTTAATTTATTAATGGCAGAATGAGAACTGCTGCATTTCAATTTTTAGAACATATAAGACATGTAAAATTTTAAATGCAAGTATTGTTTGAAAATTTTATTTTATTTCATTATTTAATATATTTTTGATCATTTATTTTGATTATCACACACCCTGGATTTAACCCTTGGATTTCACATGGATGCCAAGCAAGTGGTACTAAATTCTAGAGGAAAGAAAGCCTTCTTTTTCAAAATCCTTTCTAGAAAAATTGGATTTCCCAAGTCAAAAGAATCCACAGTTCTAGAAAAGATCCATTTTGGCTACCTAAAGTAGGGCATAAGTCAGGATCCACCTGCTTTCATCTGCCGCAACCCTACTCACATTTACAATTCTAACTCATGTATAGGGCTGCAGTGGATCTGAAATAATGGCTGCTTTAGAAAAAAAGTTATCAGTAAACCAGGCTTAGGTAGAGGCATTGGGCGGCTTGGGATGGGGTGCGGCCAAGCCGGCGGGTAAAGCCCGCCATAGAATGGGTGCTAACTTGATAATGTAAGATACAGATTGCCCGAGTAAGGACCAGAGTCTGGAATTAGGGACCATGGAATTTACCAATCCTGTCAAAGTAATACATAGTACTCCAAACAGTTGGGTAGAGGTGGTCTCTGCTGTGGCGGTAGGTTCCATTGAGTGGTCTGGTCTCAGGGTTAAGGGCAGAGTCATGGGGACAAAGTATGCTGGCATATAATTGTACTTGTCTTTGAACAATAAGGGCGGCACCTCAATCCTTTTTTCCTTAATGTCATATGTATTCAGTTTCTCTAGTCCTTGCCAAGGGATTCACAATGAGGAGGGTTTCTAAGTTGTACTCTGAGTAGGCGGGGTTGGGCAGGTATTCAGTAAAATGCACAGGTCCAAAGGGGGCTCCAGGGGGATGGTATAGTGCCTGAGGCAGGTCAGCAGGTTGGTCTCTGGAGGGTGTGGTTGCCTGAATGTCTACTTGGCTGAAGTTGATATGAAAGATTACTAAGATTAGATAGGGTAGGATTTGTTCAAACCAAAGGTTCATAAAAATTTTATTATCAAAATGACAATGTGGTCATCACCACACTGTCAGCATTTTTATACCATGTGGTTTTGCTTCTTTGCTTTTTGCGGACTTCAGGTCCATGGGCAGTTTGACAGCAGGGCATGGATATTGGCTTAGGGTCTTGAGAGCAGCAGGTCCTGGTTGGGTTGCTCTGGCAAACAGAAGTGGCAACACTTAATTTTGCTGCTGTGGTTCACTATGTCACCTGAGCGGGCTAATTGTATTTCCCTTTCTGGACTGGGGACTGGTGGCAGTTAGTGCTTATTGGCAGGGCTAGTAGTGGGTCTTGTCCAAGCCACAACTTCTGTGTAGGTCTGGGCCCTCAGTGGCACCAGTTTGGCGGGTCCTGGCTGGGCTGGCTCTAGAGAACAGAAGTGGCAATGATTTTTTTTGCTGCTGTTGTTCACCATGTCACCTGAGCTGGCCAATTGCAATACTCTTTCTGGACTGGAAACTGGTGACAGCTGGTACTTGTTGGCAGGGCTAGTAGTAAATCTTTTCCCAACCTCCTTTAGGCAGGCCACATCTCTTGTGTAGGTATGGGCCTCCAGTGGCACCAGGTTGGCGGCAATCTGGCAACCATTCAGTGTCAGGATTCTCCTTTTCTCTATTACTACTGCTAGTATCTTTTCAAGGAATATTCATATTATTTTAATCCTTATCCTTGGGTTTTAACCAACAATTTATTCCCAAACAGTTTTTCTTTTCATTTCCTGGCTTCTACTGTTTAATTTAACCTATATTAATGATTACGTTTATTTTTGAAGTTACCTTTATCCTCTGGAAAATTCTTGAACCTGTGTCCCTTACACTAGGGTTAGTTTAAACCACTCCAAACCCGCTTAACTTTTGCCTTTACCTTGGCTTACGCCAGCAGTTTGAATCTTATTTTTCCGTCTTCTTGCTTGCTCTCTTGCTCTAACTAGAGTTTGCCAAACAATTTGCTGTTTCCTTCTTTCCCCTTTACTGTTAGCTTAACCTTTTAAGCTTAACTTTCCATCAACCATGTGCTCTTGATTTATGATCAGTTTAATCCACCCAACCAATTTTGGCTAATATTTCTTCCCCCTTTAAGTTACCTCAAATACAAGCTAGAATAAAAGCTTGTGTTTTATCCAGTCTCAACTTAAGTTGAGATTTTTTGACTTTCACCCCAAAAAGGTAATTGATAGGTTTTGTGGCTTGTGTTTTTCCTTTCCAAATTTTATTCTTAGCTCCTTCTTAGTTTTTATGATTCCTTTTGATTTTATTCTTCACCAGTTAGGCAACTTTTATAGTGGTGCTCATAATTTAGTTGTTGATGTTACGGTAGAAAATCAAATGGAAGGGATAGTGCACTCATGTAAAACCAGAAACCAGCAAAGAACTGCAGCCAAACCCTTGAAAGAAATAGACAACTTAAATGCTGTAATAGACAAAAAAATGGGTCAAAGCTGGGGTCACCCAAATAGCCCTGGAAAATCTGGACCTGCCTTATTTTCCCCCAAATAATTATGACAAGAAAATTATGTGTTATACTTTATTTGGGGATGGCAGCGCTCAACCTGCTGGTCGCCAAATTTCTCAAATTATGACGTCATTGACTCAACTTCAAATGCAGGACCTTCAACTGCAGAAAATATTCTTGCCAGCCAATCAGATGCCACAGAACCCCCTTCTCTCCCATCCTGAACTCTCTTAAGACTTCCCCATTCCCCTCTAGAAACTTGTTTCTAGATAGCTTATTTTCCTCAAAATAAAAGAAGGTTTCTCCCAAAATGATGGCTTATCTGGGGCTGTTTGCCCCTGTCCTCAAAAGATTAGCCTTTGTGGTGGTCAAGGTTGCCGTCAACTCCATGGCAGCGACCTGGCCCGCCCTCTACATGCCAATGCCTTCAGATTCTTTCTCTAATTTACCCTTGCAAGTTATTTGCCTACTGAAAATCTCAACCACAATCTTCTGCTATACCACAATTGGATCCAAGATGTTGAACCCGTCCTCCCAATTTGGTCTACTGCTTGTCAAGCAACTAACCATTTGTGTATTATATCCTCATTGTATTTCCTTGAATCATGCCACATACCGTTTCACTCTAACAGTTGATAGCTTCAATCCTCCTGTTAGTGCAGACTATTTCCCAGACTTAGAAATTGACTTTTTAATCAAATTGTCAGTCATTAAGACTGGTCATTATTTTATTTTCTTAGAGTTAATAAATTGCCTTAGTCCTTATTTCACTTCATATAAGCTCTTAGGAGCCTTAGTGCAGTTATTATTGCAAACCTTGCCTATCTTTTTATACTTGACAAATATAAACATCCTTGGGTTAAAGGCTTTAGTTTACAATAATCTACCCCAAGACTTCAGACCTTACATTCAGGGAATCCTCATTATTAAGCCGGCAGGTCACAGGGTAACTTAACAATTTGGGTCTGTGACTTAACAGGTTGGCGGGTCCTGGGCCATCCTGGGGGCCAATCTGCCTTCAGAGGGCTGAGGTTCAACTCTTGGGTTTTTAATACAAGCATTGAAATGTCATTTATGACAAAAGCAGCCATTTGTCTCAGATCCAGAAACAATTCTGAAAATTGCCACAGCTATGATTTTTCTGGAATTGTAGCCGTACAGATCTATAGACAGATTTAAAAATAAAAATTATATTTTTTCCTTCAAATTTTAAAATATAAAAATATCAATTATGATTTGATTTTTTAAATTTAAAATGAAATTTTATTAAAAATATAAAAAAGCGGCTTGTCTGGAAAAGAGAAAGCCATCTCTGACTGTTTTATTTTATTTTTAAATTTCCAGATACCCCTAGGTAAGGGGAATCTGAAATCCAAAAACATGACAGTCTGGGTTTTTTCTACATTTTCTCCTTCTAGTTTCTAAGAGGGTAATTGTAATGAATTTAGTGTGAAGTGTGTTAATCTGATGAATGAGATGATTATTGTGATAGACAAATATGTCAATCCTGGAAATGCCAATAGTGTAAGATCAATCCCAATTGTTCATATTTGATGATCTTTGTGATTAACAAATTGTATCAATGTTAGGTTATAAATATTGGCAAGCTTCTCTCATATCACTATCATTTTAATGAACAAATTATCTTAAGTGGAACAACGCCTTTTGATTGTGTTTAGTTAAAACCAGTTGGTCTCCCCAATTGGTTTTATAACAGCTTGGATTAGGGCTGTGTCAGATTTGAGATGGTGGCTTCTTTTTTAAAAAGGAGCCACTTGTCTCAAATCTGGAGATGATTCTGGAAAATTGTCTAGGGTACAAATTTTCCGGAATTGTTTCTCTATATAACTACAGAAGAATTTTTTCCAGATTTTATTTTTAAACTAAAAATTATATTTTTTACTTTCTGTTCTTAAAAAATTAAAAAACTTGAATTCAAAATTTAAAATATTCTTAAAAAATTAATTTTTATTATAAGTATATATCTAATTAACTAAGATTCCAGAAAATAGAAAGCCTTCCAAGGCCTTCTTTTTTTTGAAATTTCAGATTCCCCCAATGTAGGGGAATCAGAAAGAAGATTATTGGGAAGGGAGGAAGGATGATTACGGCAAATGCTGTAATTGTTGTTGTGGTGAACAACAAATATGTAAAATTGGTAATAATTAATCAACCAAGAGATATAGCTTTATTTGCATGGTTCAACTATTTAAAGGGAAATTTGGGGATTTGCGGATTTCAAATAACGGTTGTTTGAATGCGTTCACCGTAACACTTCCTCTTTCATTCTAAGCTTGATATGCCTTCAAGCAACTGCTGCTGACAGGGAGGGGGTATTGGAATCCTGCAGTGTTCTCAAGGAAGTAGCTGTGATGTTTTCCAATGGCATAAATGGTGTATGGGCCCTTCCATTTAACTTTGAACTTCTTAGAGCGGGTGGTGTTCAAAGCACTATTGAATTTTAAAACTTGCTGGCCAATCTTGAACTTGGGTACACAGTGGTTGATCTCCTGCTGAGCGGCTGTGATCTTAGAGGCAGTGGCAGATAGGTTTTTCTTGGCTTGGTGGCGGGTTTGCTTGCAGTCTTTTGAGTCCCAGTGCTGGTTCACCTTCTTGAGAACGCAGGTTTGGTTGGGTTTAGTTCCAAACATGGCTTCAAACGGTGTCATCTTGATAGTGTTGTGGACCTTGGTGTGATAGTTCCAGAGGACTGAGGGTAACATGGCTTCCCAAGTAGATGGCTGGAACTTGGTGGTCTTCTCAAGGCATTCAACTAATGTGCAGTTGAATCTCTCAGTGAGGCCATTACAACGAGGGTTGTACGCAGTGGAGAACTTGTTGACAGTGTTCACCTTGTTTGTCAAGTCAGCTACCATGCAATTTCTGAAGTGGGATCCTTTATCAGATAACAATGTAGCTGGAGGGCCAAATTGGGTCACAATGCTGTTGTAGATGAAGGAAGCTGCAGTCATAGCGGAGTTATTGCTGCAAGCCTGAGCAACAGGCCAATGGGAGAGGTACTCAGTAGCAACCAGGATGTAAGTTTTTCCAGATTTTGATGGAGGTAGGGGCCCAACAAATTTGATACCCCAAAGTTCAAATATCTTGTTGACTACAATAGGTTTCACAGGCTTGGTATGCACAATCTTCTTACTGAACCGTTGGCAGTTCATGCAGCTGCGGGTATGGTTGTAGGTATCTGTATACATCCCTGGCCACCAGTAGGTCTCCTTGAGGCGCGCTAGAGTAGCATCCTGGCCAAAGTGTCCAGTGCCATTGTGTGCTTCCATCAAGATACTCTCTCTGTCCTCCTTTGGTGGGATCACCTGGAGCCCATTATCCGTCTTTTTAAACAATGTGTTACCTATCACAGTGTACTTGGTTGAGTAGAAAAAGAACTTGCGTAGATCAGCTTCAGTGACAAGTGATGTGCGTAGCCGGGCCATGTCCTTGAACTGAGCCAGAGGGGGTTCATAAGTCAAGATTTCAACCAACAAACAGAACTGTTGGGACAAGCCATCCACGGCGGAGTTCAGCTTCCCGGGAATATGTACAATCTCAAAGTCATACTCCATAAGTTCCAAGAGCCAGCACATGCAACAACTGCAAGGGAGAGATGCATCAGTGATGAACTTGACAGCCCAGTTATCAGTATGAATGACAAGGGGGTGGCCAAGCACATAATAGCGAAACTTCTCAAGAGCCTTGATTACGGCCAGGACTTCCTTGTCGTAATAGCATAGTTGTACTTGGCAGGTATAAACTTTTTAGACATAAACTCAATGGGTCTAAAAACATTGTTTATTTCCTGGCATAGTACTGCGCCCACTGCATTGGTGCAGGCGTCTGAAAAGATGTGGAACTTGCGGGTGAAATCAGGGTAAGCGAGGACTGCATCAGAAGTGATGGCAGCCTTAAGAGCCTTGAAAGTGTCATCTTCAGGGGCTCCCCACTTGAACGGCTTCTTCTTGTGTGTCAGATTGAAGAGAGGGGCAACTAACTCACTGTAGTCTTCAATGAACTGATGGTAGTACCCTACCAACCCAAGGAAGGATGACAGCTGGTTGGCGTTGGTGGGTGTGGGCCAGTTTGTGATTGTGTCGCACTTGTCAGGATCAGGGTGTTTTCCAAAGGCATCGCTCATGTGTCCCAGGAGTTTGAGTTGCTGAACAGCCAGGATGGACTTCTCGGAATTCACACTCAGGTTGGCACTCTTGATATGGTCCCGGCATAGCTTCAGGTGTTGCAGGTGCTCGTCAAATGTCTTGGAGTAGATAATTATATCATCTAAATAGACAGTAACAAGGTCACCAATAAGACCTTCAAATACCCCATTCATAATGCGCTGGAAGGTACGAGGGGCGCCCTTCAGTCCAAAAGGCATGCAGATGTATTCATACTGTCCCCATTTTGTGACAAAGGCGGTCTTTGGCTGGTTGGCCTCTTCAACAAGGATCTGGTGGAACCCGCTGAAAAGATCAATATTGGAGAACCACTGTGAACCACCAAAGGAGGCCAAGATATCTGAGATGCGGGGCAGGGGATAATGATCAGATATAGTCACCTTATTTAGTGGGATGTAGTTGACACACATACGGAGTTTATTGCCCTTCTTGGGTACAACCACAATGGGGGAAGCCCATGGAGACTTGCTGGGGCGGATCATGCCTTGCTTCAACAGTTTAAGGATTTTGGTGCGCACAAACTCCTCCTTGGACTGGGGAAGGCGGTAGAATTGGGAAGCTACAGGCTTGGCATTACCAGTGTCAATCTCATGGCGGAATCCTGGTGCCTCGGAAAGGTCGTCATAGTCTGAGACAATGTGTGAGCCATACACAGAAATCACCTCACGGAGCTGGTCTTGTTGGACATTGGTCAACCAGGTGTTGTCTGTGATTTGGGCAGCTAAAGGTTTGCAGAGGAAGGAAGGGCCAGTAGGACTGTCAAATGTTACCTTGAGATCAATCAATTCATTATTGTGCTCAAGTGTCCATCCGTTGTCCACAAACAGGGTGGTTACGCTCAGGTCGCTCATAGTTTTGCGGCCAAGGAGCAGGGTATACTGGTTGTGGTCAAAGATGGCAGTCTCAATGGTACTGAAGACACCTCCCAACCATAAGCGTAACTTGATAGCCCTGCCGAGAGCAGTAGTGCAGCTCCCATTGGCTAGGATGAAGCTGACGTCAGAAGAAGTTAGCTCAGGCCAAGGCAGGGATTCCAAGAACATCTTGGAGATGATGTTGCTATACGCGCCACCGTCCAAGATTATAGAAGTGTGTATGCCGTTTACAGTACCTGTGGTTCTCGGGGCGCCTGAGCCTGTCAGGAAGAGGGCTTCATATTTTCCAGGGCGTAGCGCGGATATGGCCTGGTGCATCTTCTGGCAAAACTTGGGGCTTTCTGTACACAGGTCTTTGAGGGAGATGGTCATCATCAGCTGGCGCAGGTTCTTCACAGCTGAGAGGCCAGGTCTCTCCTTCAGTCCATCTGATTGGTTAGGGTTGTAATGCTTTCTGCCAGACTTGGGAGGGGGTCGCTTTGCATCCGAGGTTACCTGGGACTTATCATCCATTCTAGGATGGTTGATTGCCACCCAGAATGGGTCAAACCATTCTGGTGGCGTGTGGAAAGTATCCATAGGCTCAGGAGAGTTGGATGAAAACTGGTTTGGCCAGTTGGGATTCCTTTTATACCTGAACAATTCACTCGGAATAGTATGCGTTAAATTTGCACCAGCAGCGCCAAATCTGATTAGCTCGTCTGTATTGCAATAATGGTGCAATAAATTGGGTACATTGGATGTCTTGGCATCACGGGGTTTGATTGGCTGGTCATGGGTAGGACAACCAGCTTGGTCAGAGCAATTAAACTTTGCGCCAGTTGCACCGGATCTGATTGGCCCATCAGAATTGCAATAATTGGACAATAAATTGGGTACATTGGATGCCTTGATATTGCAGGGTTTGATTGGCTGGCCATGGATAGGACAACCAGCTTGGTCAGAGCGATTAAACTTTGTGCCAGCTGCACCGGATCTGATTGGCCCATCTGAATTGCAATTATTAGGCAATAAATTGGGTACATTGGATGCCTTGATATTGCAGGGTTTGATTGGCTGGCCATGGATAGGACAACCAGCTTGGTCAGAACAATTAAACTTTGCGCCAGTTGCGCCGGATCTGATTGGCCCATAAGAATTGCAATAATTGGTCAATAAATTGGGTACATTAGATGTCTTGGCATCGCGGGATTTGATTGGCTGGTCATGGGTAGGACAACCAGCTTGGTCAGAGCGATTAAACTTTGTGCCAGCTGCACCGGATCTGATTGGCCCATCTGAATTGCAATTATTAGGCAATACATCAGGTGTGTCAGTTTCCATGGTGTCAAGGGGTTTGATTGGCTCATACAAATTACATTTATTCATCAACACATTTGGTGAGTTGACCTCCATTGCATCGTCAGGTGTGATTGGCCCAGCTAAATTGCAATCATTTATCAATATATTGGCTGAGTCAACTTCCATAGCGTTGTCAGGCGTGATTGGCTCGTCTAAATTGGAGAACTCACTTGAAGCCATATGCATAGAATTGCATGTAGCGCCGGAGGAGTTGATTGGCTGGGCCAAGTCACATGGGTTGTACGACGCATGCTGTGCCATGGCATCCTGGTGAGCCCGCGATGTGATTGGTTGATTCAAATTTCCAGGGTTGGACGATGCAGCTGGTCTCCCGGCATCCTGAGAGGTGTGTGATTTGATTGGCTGATTGTTAAAATCAACATCATATGAGGTAGGATTTGCATTAAATTTATCATCATGACCAGATCTGATTGGTTCACCCTAATCAGCCTGGTCCATCAATAAGCCATGCACATCCTCCCCAAGTATTAAGGAACCCAATTGGCCCCAACCCAGGGAAATTCACCCGGGAAACCATTGTAGGGCCCAATGGGCCAGGGTGGCTACAATGGTGGTTCCCAAAGGCTGTTGGGCCTTTGTCCTTGCTTTCCTGGCTGGTGGCCCTATGTCCCCAGGCTGCCGCGCCTGCAGGGGACGCCTCTAGGGAGGGTGTCACAGAAGGTAAGTCGGGAAACTCGCTTTTGCTGCGTAGAGACTTGGGGACGGACTCCACGGTTACAATATTATAACATGGGTCGTCCTCGAAAGGAAGGTATTCGTTGAGATCAGGTAAGCACAGGTAATGATCTTCATTTTCAAAATCTTCCTCAATTTCCAAACTAACAAATCTATTAGGGTGGCAGGGGTTTCATTTGCTGCCGTGTATGTACACACAGGGTGGCAAGGGGGAGGATGGGGGTTTGCGGGGTGGATCAGGGTCGCTGGGATGGTCCAAATCATCCCCAGCTTCACCATGGGCAAGAGGGGGAAACACAGATGGGGACGGCGCGTCCTCGCAGTCCGTATGCTTCATGGGTGGGGGTGTGAGTTTGTGACCTGGGGAGGGGCCTCGGGAACAAACTTGACGCTTACGGATCAGAGTAAATGGGAAACTGAGCCCATCAGGGTCAATGATGTACTCAAGAGTAGATTTTTATTCAAAGGCTGAGGGGTGGCAGAGGAGGATAGGGCACGTTTTGCTTCATAGTTTTGTTCAGCCATCATCAACCCTTGAGGTTTGCGGTTAAGATTAATGAGGTTGAACTCACAAATGAAGTTAGAGTGGGATGGCTCCTTACAGATGGAGCAGGGCGCGGTGCAGTCCTTGGAGATGTGCCCCACCTCAGAGCAGTTGTAACAGCGGGGGTTATACAGGTGGTTATGGTCTCTTTGAAAGGTGTGGGGGGAGGGGGGTTGGCGTCCTTGCTCTTGTGCTATGAACATGGCGTCAAAACGGCGGTTCAAATCCTCAAGGTGGGCCTTGACCTCTTGGGCAATTTTCTCAGACTTATTCTGTTTGAGAACTGGTGCAAAGGGGTTCCATTCAGAATTTTCTTTGGCATGCTCATCTGTGGCTCGTTCCACCCAGATGTCATACTTGTCACGGACCAAGGTGATTGCCTCCTCCAACAAATTGGGTTTGGCAGCTTGAACCATGGCAGAGTAGGAGTGGGTAAGGGCGTTCACAAATGCGCGGATGGAGACGAGGCTGTGAAAATTCTCAACAGTAGTCTTGCGGTCAGAGGAACTGTTTGTTTTGAGGTGTTGCTTCAAAGCCTTGTTGGCGGTTTTTTGGAATGTATTCAAAAATTTGCGCAAGGATTTAAAGTGTACCATCTTCAACAGGCCCAGCTGGTGGATGGCATTGGGTTCATGTTCAGCAAAGCGGAGCTCAGCTTGGGCCTTCCAATCGGCCCAGGCGGCAACCTGAACATCCTGATGCCAGACACGGGCTTCCCCCAGGAGAAAACGGCTGACCTCATGGAGGCAGTCCTCGTCAGTGAGCTTGAATTGCTCAGCATAATCCTCGAAAGTATACAGCCAAGCAGTATACCCATTCTCCTCGAAGCGGGGAAGTTGCTGAGCAACCTAGAACTTAGACAAGGGGTCGCCAACAGAAGGGGCAGGGGAAGGGACAGCAAGGGCAGAGGCAGCAGGAGTTTCAACAGCAGAAACGGGGGGCACGGAAACAGACATCGCAACAACAACAGGCACACAGGCAACAACACAAAAACAGCAATACAAGTTCGGTGAATGGAATGACCTCCAAATTTTTGTTGTGGTGAACAACAAATATGTAAAATTGGTAATAATTAATCAACCAAGAGATAAAGCTTTATTTGCATGGTTCAACTATTTAAAGGGAAATTCGGGGATTTGCAGATTTCGAATAACGGTTGTTCGAATGCATCACCACAACATCGTCCCTTTTTTGGGCCGACACAGCCCTAGCTTGGATGCATCGATTACAGCAAATGCCATAATTGGCGTGTTTTTAATCTGCCACAGCCCTACTCATGTTTATTGGACTGGATAATCTTGCATTTTTCATCCAGGTTCTAATTCTACAGCATTTTTCACCCAAGCAAATTTTAATGGTCTCCAACAAGCCAGCTTTTTATCATTTCCTTACCGACAAACCAAGAGCTTATCTTATCAAACCTGGTTTGATATCTAAACAAAATGCAATCTTACTTTGAAGCTCTGTCCTCTTCAGCTTATTTTATAGAGCTTAGAACTATGCCATACCCATCATAAATCACAATTTATCTTAAACTGGCCTCCTATGGGATTTGTTTTTGTGAAATAAATCAGCTTGGTTGAAGAAAAGCAAATCATTTTATCTACGTGTGAGTAAATAAATCTTGTTCAATAGAAGCTAGAGGGCTATGATTTATTGGTGGTAATTGCCCAAGATAAGTACCTAGAAAGTTAATTTGAATTAATGTGGTATACGGAAAGGGTGAGCTTCTGTGTTCAGAACAAACTTATCAAGTGGGAGAACAGATTCAGGTGCTTGACAAAGATAGAGATACTTGAACGTTTCAGCAAGGAAGTAAGAGGGCATGTTGCCCTCAAGGTTGGCGCTTTTTTTAGTGCTTGTAACATCTCTGTATTCAGCATATCCAAATCTAGTTCGAGTATATCTATCAAAGCCAACAAAAAGATCCCAGCACTTCTCCCGATATAGTGAGTCATTAGTAAAGCGATGAGCATAGAACAAGGATTCGGCTAACTCGGGGCGCAATGAATTATGGGGATTTTGAATTCTGAGGGGGCTCGAAGAGGAGAAACTGACAGACTCGGGAGCTAAGCCTGTAGGGATCGACTGTTGAAGAGCTATGAAACCATCTAGAAGCTCCAATCCAAGCTTCCCCATCCGCGATTTTGGGAGAAATTCTTCTCCTAAGAGCAGCATCCCAGGAACAAAAAACATGAGATGCTCAGTCTCCGATAAATACATTCCTTGTTCCAACTTGCCGATGCAGACCGAATCTTTGCATCTTGACACAAGGCTTCTTTTCATGGTTGCGATGCTCTCATCAAACATTCTTAGATATTTCCTCCCTTTAGTTGGCCCCAAGAGTATGCGTAGCTTTACAAGGTACTCAAAGAATGAGTCACCATACCCTCCATATGTAAGCGTTTCAGAAGAAAAATTCCCTGTGTTGACATCCACAGTCGAGTAGTATAAGCCAGGTCCTTTTTTGTTTCTATCCAAGACATCGTAGACTCTAAGTGCAACGGTTACATACTTTGGATCTCCTGTCAGCTGACTGAGACGTGCAAATTCTAGCTGACAAGAACCAACGTTGGCTAGTGACGCATCGGCTTCGGGCACAGGCTTTCTGGTTTTGAAATCGAAGTTTGTGTATGGGAAACCTGAAGGAGAATTGAAATCTTTAAGAAGTACATCAGCCAAATCTTTAGCTTTCTTTAATAGTATTTCTTCGCCTGAGAGATCAAAGGCGCTTATAAGACCTCCCAAGTTTCGAATTGTTACCTCGAAAAAAGAGCTAACATGTTTACCCCGAGAAAAGTCAACCTTTGAGATTTTTTTGACAGCTTCGGTGAACTCTTCCTTCATATCTAAAAGCCATAAAGTATCGAGACTATCGATCAAAGTAACACCCCAGCCTCCCCAGACTTCGGACTTGGCTTGTCCAGTCAATGGGTTGATTTCATCTGCTCCAAAGGCGTTGGTGACATAAGACTTCCAGGTTTCGCGGAATCTTGATCGGATGAAATCCTTTCTTTCTGAAATCTCTATTCCCGAAGCAGTCACTAGACTAGCGGATAGCAGGTTCCATATTTTCATCCTTGAAGCTTGACTCTAGAGCTGATGCATACTCAAAGTTACTTATGTATCCGTTTGAAACCCAAATGTAATGTAATTAAAACTGTTGACACATCCGCTCGTTGCAACGGTACAACCACCGCATGTTCATGATTGTCTAGGCATGCCAGGATGATTATTTCGCAAGCTCCGCCGTAGGGATGCTTCGGCTCAGCCCCGGCTAGTTTCGGCTCTAGGCCGCTATAGCCAAAACGGATTTCTTTCATATTTGAAAAGATTTAAATAAATCTTTGACATGGGTGACCTAGAGCTAGAGACTGGCTGCGGCTGCCAGGGCTTGGCCGAAGCAGCCCTACCCCGCCAGTTATCACAAAGCATACAAGCGCCTATTTTGGCGGTGACGAATCCAAACTTAACCCCAAATCCAAAGCTCAGATTAAAATATCAGTGATTAAAAAACCTTTTTGATAAATTAGGGTGAAATTAGAGTCCAAATCCAAATTATGGCGCTTCTTCGCATTTAGGCTCCTTATTATTCATCATGTGAAAATGTCTTAAAGTTCACCTTTATGAATCGATGTAATTAAAAATCGACAACTCGAGCTGGAGGTGCACGCAAACCTGGCGCTCAGTAGCCAAGGACTTAGGATTAGGTTTTGCCAAAGAAAAATATTGTCCACTCAAGAAATTTTGGAATCTAACTGCTTCCAAGGCCAAAGTATTTTTAAACCAATTTAAAATGAGAATAGTTTTATTTTTGTCTATTTATTTACTAGCTGCTATAGTTATTTCTATGGATTGATTTTATAAATTCGAACTGTCAGTTTTAGATCAGCAACAATAACTTAATATCGAATATTAATGAGGCTTCATTTGTCATGGTAAAAGTTATACTTAGAATTGCTAGAATCAAAAGTTAATAAAAATCTTTTATAAATAATATTATAACATTTTCTGAAATGCTATTAACTACATTCATTAAAAAATACCTAAGCCTTTAAGAACCTGCATAAAATCGGCAGCGCCTAAAGTTAATCTGCATTCACCTTGGAGCATTGTATGGACCCATAACCTTACAAATCAGTGCAACAAACTAGTAGGCATTTCAAAAACGAGTTGCAGTTTACCGCACCTGGGTTTTATTATATCTTTTACCAACCAAAAGTTAAATTGCTTAAATATCCTTTTAACAAGTCCTGCAGTGGTTGAGTTGAGGCAGGGTATAATTAAAGTGTACATCTGCGCAGCCCCGATCATTTCCAATCCAGCCATAAGCATAACCTTTACTGAGATAAGTTTGGATTCGGTGCCGTAGATGGTCTTGATGCATTGACTTAAACAAGATCTATGATAATAATAATTAATAAAGACTATGTAAAGTTCTGAGGGGTCCTGCTAGCCCTGGATAGGGATTTATTCCCCAGAGTCACAAAAAAGGCAGGCTGCATCCAGGCACAATCTCTCCACAACCTGGAGGGCCTCACCCACACTGTGGATGAGCATTTTGTGCTGGCCTTTACAGCCAAAACTTCTCCTCCTTCCTTGGAGTCTCCTCCTACTACGTAGAAGATATTGATCCAGTTGGATTGTTCTCTCTCCTGGTGCTGTCCTGCTTTAAAAAAATTAGCAGGACAACAGAAAAACATGGGGCCCATTTTACTGGGCTCGCCTGGCTTGCAGCCTGGGAAATTTGGTGATAAGATTCCACATATAGTGAAATCCCGTTTGAGTGATTGCTCTGGCCTGGGGTCTCTTAGCCCAAAGAAAATGGTTCTCAGGACATTCTGGCTGTGACATCAAAGGCAAGCATCAATGGTAATATTGTGCCTGAGTCCTTGGAATTTACCCAGCCAACCAGACTGATGTCTTCTGCACATGAGTCATTGCTCCTATTTCTTGGACCCAGGTCATAGGTAGATTAGGCTGATGCTTCTAACTGGTCCCCCTTTCTGCTTCTAAACCCCCCTCTTATAACACCCCTGGTACCATTACCCCTCCCATGCATGTAATGGAAGCAAGGGCCATCAGGTCCCTTGCTTACCAATTCTGATATTGAATAAAAATACTGATTTTACAAATTCATTTTATTTTATTTTGGTTTTAATTCAATAACATAGACTATCATCCTGACTTCTGCTGCTGTCCCCTCTTCCCGCTTTTCTTTGGTCCGCCTGCTCTGCTGTATGCCTGCCCGCATTTTTTGTTGGGATCTAATCCAAGAAAATTTGAACCCTGTTTGGATCTTCAGAAAACCCCCCGGTTCTCATTGTCTGCTGGCCACCTGTCCCACTGCCCATCCACCTGTATTTTTTGTTAAAATAATCCAAGAAAATTTTAACCCTGCTTGGATCCTCAAAAGTCTCTCAGTTCTCGCAGCCCTTTTTCCCAGAGTTTTTTATATTAAAAACTCATTCTAAAGAATATTGTCTTCTTTTGTTAAGCCATTTATGGTGATCATGGTACCTGTCTTCCTGTTACTATGGACTAAAAACCCTAACATTTGTGATAAAATTTCCTGGGCTGCACAAGGCTGTGTACCCAATCCTGGCCTACTCTCAAATCCCCTTTTTCATCTGACCCAGGTTCTCATCATCCTCAACACCTTTTTCAAGTTGGTGTGGATAGGTCTCTATTCTAAGGATCTCCCACCTTTCCAGAAGACAGGAAAAGATGAATCCCTTTTCACAGATCAGAATGACACCAAACTTATGTCAGTTTCAAACCACTCTCTCCTCCTTGTAGCAACTTACTCCTATGAGTCTGGATTCTCATCTCACCCAGGATCATTTGTTATGGGTGCTGTTGGGTGCCTTGGGTTTAGTCTTAAATGCCTATTTCTCACCCTTGTCCCGGCCTGCCTCTTCCCAGAGGCCTCTTTAGCAGTCATTTCAGTATTGATTTGGATGGCATCCTGGTGGGTAGTTTTATCAGGATGGGAGCCAGACTTTGTTAGTCTACCCCTCTCTCTCACAGAATAATCTAGGACTATGTCAATTAGTTATTGTAGTAACTGTGCTATATTAGCAAGTTACAAGGGGAAATATTTTGAAAAATAGATAATTATTTTTATTGAGCTTTATGGCTTATATAGTTTGAGTGAATCATTTTAAGAGAAACAAGATTGTGATGATCAATAATTTGGATTGGAAAGGGGATGGTGTGATTCTTGTAATGAGTGAAGCGCTAAATCAAGCTGTCCATCAAGCATATATTGTCACTAGTTCTTGTTGCCTTGTTTGAAAATTTGAATTGACTTCCACATTTGGCTTTGGTTTATGAGATAATCAGTTTTAGTTGCATGGGGTCTTTTGTGCAGAACTTTTCTGGGGGGATTGTCCAAGTTGTTTTGACAATATCAACATCACTGAAGAATAGCCTTTATGAAAGCCTAAAAATAGTAGGGAAGACACCAATGTAAAGTTACGCCTCCCCCTTAGGCCTCCACTTCAATTCCTGCCAAATGCTTGTGAATTTCTACCAAATTATGTTTGAATATTTATCTAAAAGGGTACTGAAAAAGCCCAAGAAAAAGCCATCAATTTACTACTTTGGAATTATTCAGAAGATTCCTCCACCTAACCCACCCAAGAGACACCTCTGGTTAAATATCATGTGCAAGAGCGGCCGGGAGCAGTGGTAATTGCATCCAAAGCATATTCCTGATGTTAGTTGGTTCAGTTTTCCTTTTGACTATGTCCATTCAAAATCTGTCAAGATCTTCCTGCCTCAAGAAATTCATTTATATCCGCTCATATCATTGGTCAATTGGTTTGTGACATTCAATCTACCACCCCAATTCTATCCCATCCCTTAAATGAATGCAAGAGTTGTAAAAGACCTTGCTTCATCATTCTCTAATCTAATAAAGTTTGAAATTTGTTAGTAATTTTGGTCATTTGGTTTTATCTGTTGCTTTGCCGTGTTCAGTTGACTCCTTTCCCCCCTTTGACCACCCAGTAATTGTTGGCAACAACCTTTTGGTTGTTGCTGAAACCACAATTTTATTGCAGTTGAGAGCTTGGTTCTATTTCCTCTTAACCTGCCCCCCAATTCTCACAACCAACCTGTGATGACTCATCCAAGGAATCTCAGAAAGGCCAGTTGCTTGATGAAATACTACCTGGCTCAAGGACTAAACAATACATTACTAATGAAGCCAAAGCTTAAGATAAGCCAGTCCCAAGGCAAAAATATTTTGCAAAAATAAAATAGGACTTTTTAAATTGCCAATAAATCAAAGAAAATATGAGGAACTAAATAGGCCACCCAGATAGCCCCAGAAAAAAGGCTTGAAAACCAAATTTGGGAATTGATCAGTATATACACCCACACTCTTAAAATATATGATTATTGTTATACTTATCAAATAAAGGTTTTTATGATCCTTTGGATCACTAAAATTATTTATTTTAAGTTATCTTTCACCACTAGTTGCAAGAAACCATCTGTATCACCAATTCACAGCCCAGTATACTCCTGTGATTTCATAAAACAAGACATGATGTTCAGTTTAAGCCTTATTTTATCTTCATTGTGAGTCTCCTTTTATGAGCTCATTAATGCCATGTAATGAATATATTTTCTTATTTGTTAAAGCACATAATGATGTATATCTATATTAGTCTCTTATCATTCACAATAAATAAGACCTTTTTACCCTTTGACATGTATTGATGCTTTGCACTTGGCTGGACATTTCTACTATTTAGATAGTGTCCTATAACCAGGCTTTTTTACTGAAAGAACTTATGTTACTGTTATACAGAATAAATATGAAATAAAGGGCCCTGATATACTAGCATCCCTACCAGGCTAGTGCCCTAGGCCCATTCACAAGTTATATTCCTTTCTTGTCCTCTAAGTAGACCTAGGAATCTCTGGTGTATACCTGCTACCTCTCACTCTTATAATATAAAGAGCAATAACCAGAATTTAAGATTTAAATGTAGTGCAGATTTATTAAGTGAAAAACAATGAGGGTAAAATAAGGAAATTATCAACTGATTGAGCAACACTAAACCAAATTAAGTGAAGGGGCTCATTAATTTTGTACCTTTGGATGTACTGTAAATTCAGAACCTGAACGTAAAAATGCAGGATTGTCAAATCCTTGGTCCAAATTTTGAATTGCTTTTGCGGGCAACTCAGCTGAGTGATAATTAAAATATTTAATAAAATCAACCATTTAATTTGACTTTTTTTGATTTATTTAAATTGACAAATTTTGAATCTCTTGAGCAGATACCTCAACTAACAAAAGACAAAACTCAGCAAGCAAATGCGGGATACATGAATCAGAAATGCGGGATTCTTATGTACAATTTGAGATTTCCTGTATGTCAAACAAATCATAAACATCATGTAAAAATTAACAAATCTGAAATTGCGGGATTATCAAATCCAAGAACCAAGTTTCAAATCATAATTGCAAGGAATTTGAAATATATAAAATGTATGGGTGTCTCAAAAAGGATGCCAAAGGATCTAGAGTGGATTTGTGCTGATTCTTTTAGCAATCACAAGCATTCCCAAAAATCACCCTATTCCATTTTAGGACGGCTAAACTTTAGATCATAATATTCACAAAATTAACATATATAACATTAAAATTGACTAAAATATACATTCCTCTTCTTGAGTTTAAAATTATAATAAAATTTTTATTATGTCTTCTTCCAACACCAACCAAGTCAACGAGCTGTTCCCTGGCCTTGACAAAATCATGCAGGGCTATGCTGGGTCTTCTAATAGTGAAGCCTTCCTCTATGGCCACTCCCAACCTGCAGGCCCCTCCGCAAGCACTACCCAGGAGTGTGTTCTTTCTCCCGCGTCCTCAAGCATGGCCCTGTTTGCCCATCACACACAGGCAGCTGCTAACCCAAATCATATAGAAACACTAGCATCCGTAATTGACCAAGTGAGCCATGGGGCCACCAATGGAAGCCAGAATCCAGAAACAGCCAATCCGATGACACTGTCTGGTTCTCAAGGCAGACACACCCCATCTCCATCCAATCAGCCTGCAAGGCACAGAAGAAAATTAATCACTCCAGAGATTGTTCTTGAAATGGTTGAAAAGCAAAGGATGCTTATGTCCCTCAGGGAAATTGTGGCCACAATGGGTTTTACAAAGTCCACTGTGGCTGCAACCCTGTGAGCCCACGCCAACGGTGGCCCCCCTACCAAGAAGACCTCAACTGGTGCCCATACTTTGACCAAAGGTGACACAGCCCATCCCCTTATGATAGCCATTATGGGATATGACCCCTGGATGCCCCTGGTCCAGGTACGTCTCCAGCTGGGACTCCATGGCATCTTCACCAACAAAAGAACAGTGAATTTGTGGATGCACGGAGTTGTGGTTGCTGCCAGAATCTTATCCAATCAGGTTCTTGGTGGCCCCAGTTTGGTGGATACCAACCCATACAATTTGACCATCATCAATTTTATTAAAGGGAGGGCAATGAGGGCCCGTAATGACGTCATCTTCCTATCATACGCTAAGATCTCTGCAAGTATCCAAGACTATGGAGAGAAGCGTATCCAGTCTGACGTGTACAAGCGTGGATCAATCTTGTATCATTTTATTGGGGTTTTGTTGGCAGTTTCCCCATTGGGCGTCACTCACTACTCCACAATATTGAACACTGCAGATGGGTATGCCTACCAGATGGAGCTCAAGGCCATGCTGGAGGAGTGGGCCACACAAAATGCCCTGCACACAGTTGTACTTAGTGCAGAGATGGAGCAGCAGAAATGGGCAACCAAGGAAATTAGGGCTGCAGGGCATACCTGTTGATCCTACCCCATCAACCACGCTGCCATGCATCTTGCATATGTATGTCTTTACAATTTGGTTTGGCTCTCAGGCGCTCAAAGCCTGCCACCTACAATGAACCGTGCTCCCAAATTGAGAAAGAGCATGAGATTTTCCCCTCTGTATTTGTCCAGGACTTATCAGATCTCATTATCTTCTATGCAAGTGATAGTGATAAGTCCAGAAAGGACTCCCTCCTCCCCTCACGCCAATCATCTGTTTCACCAAGCCCACATATGTGACAGAAGACAAATTTGAGCAATTGAAGCAATCAGCTCTTGCTGCCCCTTCCCAGTCAACAAACCCTGCCTCCCTCCCATCAAGCCCCCCGCCTTCCAACCCTGACTCCCAAGCCACCACCCATTCCCTCCCCACTATCTCTGATGCCACCCCTTTCACAGGCGCAGATGAAGGCAATGGAAATTACGCCCATTCCCTCCCTTTCCTGTCCTTTGATTAGTAAATAAATATTTTCTTTGTGACAACTTATTAAAATTGATATCTCTCTTTCAATTCATAATTAATAATATTTTCTTTTTACATTATCAACATTTCCCATAATTAATACAATGTTGTACATTTTACAAATAGCTTAAAATTATTAGCATACATATTTTTCATCATCATTAATAAATTAAAGACAATAAATGTAAATATTGGATTAGAATATTGCAATTAGATGTCAACTCTTGATATTTTGATATTATGTGCATAACCCAATGTATTTTTTTAATAAAATACATTTTAAACTTGGCCTTTTCCATTATAATTTAATAAAATAAATTGTGTTTATATTAGAGAGCCATTGACGCTTAGTACAAATATTGATACATAGTGCATTTACAGCCTGTATATTTACCTATTGTTAATAACTCTATAAACTTTTTAGTTGGATTTTGCGAGGTAATAATAATGTAATGTGTTAATAGAATACTGTTTATTGTCATTAATTGGCTGATTTTCTTTGATGTGGCAATTGTGCATTTCTGATGTTTATGCACTAGTATCCAATTGGTTGGCTTCACATCCAATCACACAGGCAATAGGAAAACAAGCCCCCACCCCAACCACATCCGTTCTTGGGGCAGCGGCTTGATTTCCTATTGCCTGTGCAATTTGATGTGAAACCAACCAATTGGATACTAGTGCGTAAATATCAGAAAATGCACAATCATCACAGCAAAGAAAATCAGCCAATTAATGACAATGAACAGTAATTTATTAACACATTACATTATTATTACCTCGCAAAATCCAACTAAAAAGTTTATAGAGTTATTAACAATAGGTAAATATACAGGCTGTAAATGCACTATGTATCAATATTTGTACTAAGCGTCAATGGCTCTCTAATATAAACACAGTCCATTTCATTAAATTACAATGGAAAAGGCCAAGTTTACAATGAATTTTATTAATCAAAATGCATTGAGTTATGCACATAATTTCTAAATATCAAGAGTTGACGTCTAATTGCTATATTCTAATGCAATATTTACATTTATTGTCTTTAATTTATTAATGATGATGAAAAATATGTATGGTTTGAAGGTAGTACTATAAAAACCAGTTTTTTGATGGAATTCAAACATAATGTCAAATATTTACACACTTATCAATGAATTAGAGTCAGCCCTCCAAAAGGTTGTCAAGCTTGAATACAACATCAGGGAAATTGTGGTAAATCAACTGGGAAATGAGGGAAGAGCCTTGGTCCAGCAAAAGGAAATTGCAAAAAATAGCCTGGGAACAATAGTTAATAAAGAACACAAGGAAATAATTTTAAATCTTCAAAAGGAAATACTCAAGCAGTTAGATTTCAAAAGTGAATGTCAGGAATGCTCTTTCAGAGCATACTAATAACAATTATCCTCTTGGGATGTTGTCAGAAATACCCCCTTCTTTGGGGTCAATTTTTGATACTAAAATTGCTGGGTTAGTTGGTAGTTTCTGTCCTATTTTACCTGAAGTAATTGACATCAAAACAGTCTGTGAAACTGTTAATTCAGGACCAAGTTTCAAACCCGGGTCTCCTGCTGTTTGCATGGACAACCAATTTAAAGAAAACGTTAGTGTATTTAAAAACGAGTTGCTACCTGCATTTGACAGATTCAGCCAATCAGACAATGTGCTATCAAATTTGAAAAAGGGTTTTAAGCACCCAGGTGACGTCCACATCAGTTTTGACCTCAATTTACGCTCAACTGGCCCGTTTCTGGCGGTTTTGGGTTCTATTCATTGCTCTCCTTCCCCAGTTTTGACTGGGGAATAGTTGATCTTCTCCTGCTTCTGCCTGGTTCCACTGATTTGGTAAATTTAAACCAAAATATTGTTTTTTTCAATTATTGAGGTTAATATTTTGGCTACAATAAGACAAAATAATCTCAGTTTATTATCAAACTCTCCAGGATCTCCAAATTCCCCAATTTTCCCCAGATCCTTCCCCATGATGTTGATCTCATTTATGTTTCCTCCAGTTTTTATTTTTTTTACTACCATGCTATATAAGGATGGTAAGTTATGATCTATCACTTGTTCAATCAATAAAGTCTACATTCACCCTAGTGACTGTTAATTTTTATTCTTTACACAACCTCTAAATTTCCAAGGCCATGAAATTGCCCAAGACTCCTCATGGGGAGTGGCTTGGGTATAAATGATTACTCTGGATAGTCCTGACTTTGATGGTGTTTGCCAGCATCTCTATAGGTTCCTGGGCTGATTTAGGCACAACAGCAGATTCCCAGTTTCTGGATAGCTCCTGGCGCTGCATGATTCTGGGGGTTTGGTATACAGCAAGTCCCATCTCCAACAATCCCCCTGTGTGTGAAGAAACAAAGTTTTATGAATCCTCCCCCTTGGCAAACAAATCTCAAGTGTTTTTTCCTTTGGCTTTGGCCTTTTTTTTAAGTTATCTCGGTGCGTACTTCTTTCTGGGTTGCTTTAATCCCCTCCTAGGCAGGTACCGCCTCCTTGGAGAGTTATTCCATCTGGGAATGGTCTCCTTACCTGTGGGATCCCTGGTCACAGGATTAAATCCCTCTGCAATCATTCACCACCTAGGGGGTTTACTCCCTAGCAGGTGGGTGCCTGACAGTGAAAGTTACAACTTGTGGGAATTTGCAAAAACCAATAGAAAGAATACTCAAAAAATTAAACTAATTGAAGGAAATGAAATTTTAAAGGAAATCAACACAAATGAAGATGAAACCGACCAAATGGAAACAGACAAAAACAAAACTTAGTCAAGAAGCAAGAGCGCTTCAAGAAATATAGAAATTTTATCAAATGAAAACCAAGAAGAAACACAAGTTGCAAGAAATTTAAGAAAAATTAAGCCTAGGAAAATTAATGAAGAGCAGCCAACACTCATGAAATTTGCTGAGGTGGCGCCTGTGGCTGAGGGGGCCACAGGGGAAACAATTAGTAAGTCTTTTTATGTTTTATTTATATTTATTTTAGTCATCACCAGGAATGGGGACAAGGTCGCAGAAGTGGCGGCTTTTACGCCAAGTTGGTTCTACAGGGGTTACCAGTCACTGGTAGCCCCTGTAAAACAAATAAATAAAAACCAAATAAATTAAAAATTCAACAGAATATGAATAATTTTTCAAGTATTGAAGCTAAAGCTAAGGAATATTTACCACCCGTGGGGTACTCGCCGTGGATTAGGGAAGCATACAAAATAGGAGCAAATAACAACTTCAAAGAGATGACTGAAATTTGCGAGGATATAAAAATAAACTTCAATGAATATATTTATGAAAGTATACAACAATTTCCCTTTTAAAATATCAATGAATATGAAAAAACCTAATAAAAACTGACTTTCAAATAGGAACTAAATATTTAAAAACTGAAAATTTTAATTAGGTATTCAAGGCATTGTCAAACAAAGTTGGGGACACAGTCCTTGTGAACACATTTAAACCTTTATTAATATTGTTTGCCAAGGCATAGGGGGCTGATACAAGTTGGGCGCCCCCGGAACCCTCTTCAAATTCAATCAAACATCCTATATCAATAGGTTAGTTCAAGTCTTCAAAAAATTGTGCATGTTCTTGGAAAAATATACCTCACAAAGAATTCACGTTGCGGTATACCTGGGAATCCTCCTCCACTGCATATTAAAAACCAACATCAAAAAGTTGGAGGATGTACCTATTCAAATGGACATATGCCAGTTAGTACTCAAACGCCAGAAGACACTGCAGGGGTATAGGACAGTTGAGCACGTCCTCTATGACTCATTTGCATTGGCAACACTATACAGGTACTATGTGCCCCCCAAAAAACCTACTAGTCAATTTGCTCACCCGCCTGCCTTTTATCAAACAATCAGCAACCACTGGGGTACAGAGCGCCACCCCTCTAGCAATTACATCCAGGGTTGTCCACCACGTACAGAAGAGTATTTGGATCCAATTAGACGCTCTAGCCAAAATTTTAATTTCAGGGTATAATTCCCTGGAATAATCACATTCCCTTTGCAATTAGCATCCCCTCAATAAATATTTTTTCTTGCAAATTAAAATTTATTTTTTTTAGAATTTTTATATTTTAATACTAAAATTTTAATATTGAAATATGTAATATTAAAATTTTTATAGTAAAATTTTTAATATATAATATTTCAATATTGAATATATCACAATTAAATAAAAATAGTTAAATTTTGAATATTTAAACTTTAATATATAAATTTTAAGATTTATAATTATAATTATAATTTTGCTTTTAATATTTTAAGATTGTTTTAAATTTTAGTAGGTAAATTATAATATTAATATATCTAAATATATTACAAGACATTAGTTAAAGTTGCAACCACGTCAAATAATAAAAATAAGTTATTAATGTTTTTATTTACTAGCTTGTCAAGTGTCAGGGTAAAGTAGAGAGAGAGCTTGTCGTAATTGATCAAATGGGGAATGTACACCCAAATTAGGACAACATTACCAATGAGGAGGAGATAATGTGTGTTTACTTGTAAATGATAACCCTTGAAGAGTGAATAAGGAAAGGTTCAGCAGAAGATTATGTACAGATACATCAGGAAGGCCTTCATTTGGCTCAACGTCAAGGAATCAGCAGCATAGATAGGCTCACATTCAATTTTGCGGGTTTCAGGAATCATTTCAGCAGGAGGTGGAAGATTACCAGGAAATTGCAGAGGTGAGAAAGCAGAATCTAGCAGTCTGGTTATTAAAAATCTGATTGGAAAATATTGAAATAAGTGAATCATTGAGGTAATATATTTATTAAGAGTAAAATATCAAACTACTAAGGTAGTTTGGTGGGGACAATTGTTACTTAAAGCTTTTAGGTACATCTTGATGAGGTGGCCTCCTTGAATACAATATTTAGACAGCTTACAGATACCATCAATGGTGGTTCTGTAAGCTTCTACCTGACCTCCTTTGAGGTCAGGATTTGTTGACCAGCAGGTCAAGGAAGGGAAAATTGGGTGTGGGGCATCCGCGCCCCACTTGGACCCAATTTCTTGTGCCACCACCCACTTGTGATTGATTGTTAGATTTAAATCTACAATTGCCGCAAGCAGGCGAGGCTTTGGGCCAGGTTTCCCCGGGTGGCAGCGCTTTGGCCGAGCCACACCCAGGAAAACTATGGCCATGACATCAAGTACAGGTTCATTTATTACATATACAAACAACGAGAATTGAATTTATCCACATTGTGCGGCCCGCTCCACTTATATTCTAAACAAGTGATTGTTTAGAACTTGAATTACCTTTCCCTTGTAATATGATTTGATAAATATATTTGATATGCTTGACCTGCGTCCTAAGTACTAATTAGTAAGTAATACATAAAAATCATTGGTGATTGTGTTGTGTGGCTATAGTGGCACTGATTTAATAAGGATCAGATGATGTCCTGCAAGGTCCAATTTGTGGCCTAACAAAGCCAAAGTATCAACAAGGATTCACAATTGTTTAAATAAAATTAATCTATTTCTATCTTTTTTAATTTATTTATTTGTTAGCGCAACAGTCAATATAATATTCAGTGCATTATAATAAAAATATATTCCTCTTACCTAGTATAATTATTTTTCTTACCTTTTCTACATATTCTTATATGTCTATAATATAATCAAATGTCACATCATTATATATAAATAATAATTTTTGAGTCCTAATAAAAACAAAATAAAAAATAAAACCCGGAGCGCCCATTTATCTGATTGGCTCAGAGGCCAGGGCTTTGGGGAGGAAGGATTCTGAATGCTTGTAAAAAGCCGCCACCACATTGGGTGGCATTGCAAATTGACTGACCTCAAGAATATTGAATAGATCCTCAGTATCCTGAGGAAGGCCTTGTTTCACCTTATTCTTGATCCAACCAAACACCTCCTTGATTAGGTTTAGAAATGGAGAATACAGGGGAGGAAGAGGAATCTCATTGGGCAGTCAGCCAGGCAGTGGTTGGCCAAATGGCTATTTTTATTGATTGGCGGGAACTCAGACACAACCAGATCCACTTTGTGGAGCCTGACATTATCCAGCACAACAATGTTGGTTATACTGTGGTAGTTGATCTGGAGATACTCCTTGATGACTAAGAGAAAATTGAGAAAAGTCCCGCTATTGTGGGAACCCTTGATCATTTGGTATTGGTCCAACCCACGAGGACCAAGAAGCGCAACCATTGAATAGGTCTGGGAACAGACAGCTGCACAATGGGCTACACTGTCCTTGGACCCCTTCTCAACCCACCTATTCCTAGACCTGAGTGAGGAGGAAAACATCAATTTGTTGATGTAGAAGAACTGGACATTCCCAGTCTCCTTTAGTGCCAGATATGTCTTGGCATAAATACGTCAATCCTTGATGGTCTTCTCATTGTTTCTGTTGTAAAGTGAAACTTCCAGTACTTTCCAGGAGAAGCCCAAATCAACCATTGTTTTGTAAACAAGGGTTTTGGAAACAGAAAGCCCGAACTCCATGGCAAGCATTGATTGGACAGCAAGTGAGTCCAGGTAGCAATCCTTGGCTACCCACTGTTTTATTGCGTCAATATGCACAGGCTGCAAGAGTTTTGGCTGCCGCTTAGCCTTGGTGGATTTGGCAATTTGCCCGGTGTTGCCATACTTGGTGTTGATATTGGCAATGTATCTGGCTGTGACACCAAATTGGGACGCAATATCCCAAACCGCCATCCCCCCATTCAAGCAGTCGAGGAGAGCTTCACGCTCACTATCTGTCAACTGACACTGGCCCTTGGCAGGTACCACGGCATCCTGGCTAGCAGGCTCAACACAGGGGACGAGGACCTTTGTGTAGAAGGTGGGATCACGCTTGCTTGCAGTGGCACCGTCAATTTTTGAATACACAATAGGCACAGATGGCTCAACAGTGGTGGCCAATGGCTTGTAGGTGGTGTCAAAGACGCAGGGGCAGGAAGTAGCAACTCTTGGATCAAGAGTGCGGGGCCAGGTGACAACTGGGTATACAGTGAAGATGTATGTAACCTCATTATTCCCAATGATCTTTGTGTGAGAGACTTTGGTTGCAGGCCTTGAGAGCAGCTTCTGTCTGGGATTAAGGCTGTGTGATCTGGCTTAGGACGCAGGAGGTAATTGACTGGAGCTGACACCTTGGGAGGCCTGTGTATTGGCATGACTCCCTTCAATTTGTGTTCTGGGTCTGTTCTTGGACCCTCTGGCATGCCCTCGTGGACAGGCTGCCCCACAGGCTGGTGCAAGAGCTGGTTGGGAATGCAACTGACAGTCCATAAAAATAAAATAAAAAATATATTTTAGATTAAATATGTATTTATTTGGATTTATTGGTTTAGTTGTGAGTAGGTGTTTTCTCTTGATTTAGCCTTGAATAGTAGAAGAGTTTCTATATCTGTAATTTGAAGTGTATAATATTGTATCCTTTCCAGTTTTGGATGATTTTAAAGTTTAATCACTTTTTATGTATAAACATGGGTATTGAGATTGAATTTTTCATTTGATTTTAGTTGTGGTGGAGCTTCTTTATTTGGGTTGGTATTTCCTAGTGTGCTTACTGTACATTCAATTTGGATTCCAGTTCCTGCAATTAATATCTGATTTTACTAGTGCCATTCAAAAGTGATTTGAAATTTGGTTCTTGGATTTGACAATCCTGCAATTTCAAAAAACATAGTGAACTTAATGAAAATGGCTGATGGATTTGAACACTTCAAATCTGATTCCAGTTAATTCATTTTGTCCATTGGAAATATGCAGTTTGACTTGAACTTTGCAAAGTGTCTATGAGTTCCCGCATTTTCAAATATTCAAATAAATACTCAAAGAATTCAATTTGATTATGTCATGAATAACAGCATTCACCATGTTTTGATTTTGCCTTTGGTGGGCCATTTCAAAGGCAGATCTCTCACTTTTGCTTTCAACTCTCAAAATGAACTGGTTTCTGCATCAGGAAACATGATTGTTTGGTTTCCTGACTCTGCGCAACTCACTCGCTCCACTCATGCTTGTGGCGAGTGATCTTACCGTCCTGGTAGTGTTTTGTGGTATTCCTAACCACTATATAATCCATTTCCTATTTTAGCAATAAAAATAAGTTCTATTCACATTTTTGTCTTTGTGTCTTCTGTACTTCCACACCTCTCTCTAGCCACGCCTAGTAGAGATTATTCATCCAGGGCTGTAAGGTAAACACAATTGCCTTCCCTGTCATCTAATTGAGACTTAGTACAAATCCAATCCTAAGGTTAGGATTCCCCGTTGTGTATCTGTGCTGTGCCCCAGAACACAAAAAAATGGTGCTCACTACAGGGGCTTTAAGCCCCTTGGTTACCCCTTTTGCATCTACGTTTTCAGGTCCCTAGCCTCCGCCTATTCAGGAGTCAACCTCGCCTGAAATTACCAGCCCTCCTATTGAGGAAGACATTGCCAACCTGCCTATTGTCCCTACTGTACTGAACCTTGGGAATGGTCCCCGCCTAGCTGCTTACCCCATGGGTACCCCTGACTTAGATCAAGTCATGGCTTTAGCCATTGGGATAGCTCAGGACAGGGCCATCCCTTGCCTTCAGCTACAGTTTAGCCGTGCCAAATACTATGAGTTAATTGTGGCCCCTCAGTTTCCACAATATCTCCTCTCAGCGGCTGGCTCCGCTGAACACCTGCTGTCATCCTTTGTACAGCCTGCCTTGGCCCACCACCAGATGGTGTTGGGACTCCACGTTCAAGAGATCTTGTCTCTACAAGCAGCTGTTACCCATCATTGGGACCAGTTTGCTGCCTACCAACAGTGGATCCATTCCCTGTTCTCCTTGGTATCTGATAATCAGCGTGATTTGGTCACCTCTCAAACACATTTAGTCAATTCTATTGAGTGAATGCGCCAGTCCATCCCTGAGTACGTTAGGGAGCAGCTACATGAGTTTCACCAGTTAGAACAACCCTGGCAAACTCAAGTAGACTCCACCCTAAACGCTTATCTCACCAACTTTGAACGCCTGGTGCAACAGCTCAATACATTCAGTGTCTCGTCCTTTGAGCAATTGCAACAGGTAGCTGACCTTGCCGCCCAAGGTCTAAATGAACTCAGTGCAGAATTTGATTAAGAGAGAGCTACCACTGTTGCTGCTATAGCCAAACTTCAGAGTCAGGTGAATGAGCTGTCTACACCCAAACATGATGTCCCGCCTTCTCCTCCTGCTGATGATCTGGTGGACAGAGAGCAGAGGATCTGGGAGGCCATCTGAGAATTACGCGCTTCCACTTGTAGCCAAGGACGTCCTACTGAAATGCCTCAACCTGACCCCAAGGTTCTTGTGCTGACTGCTCAGGTCGCTGAACTACAGCAAGAAGTTGCTGCTTTACGTTAGGTAGTAACGGCCGCTGCTAGCCCACTTGGGGTTAACAAGGAGGATGGCTGTTGTCCTGGTTTGGCGGGGGCTCCTCAAATCCACTGTGCCAGGGAGTTGATTGCCCTAGCTAATGAGGTGGACCATTTGAAACAAGATCAGACTGAGTTGGATAGAGACATAAAGGAGATGAGTGAGCTGATTGATTTGGTAAACAACAGATTCACCCCCTGCCTATCAGTGGGGCCATCCCTTACTTTGCGGCTGGCTGAGCTCTCCACTGTTGTCACTACCCAAGGACAACGCCTAGATGTTACTGAATGACAGACCACTCTAGCCAACACTATGGGTGCCAGAACTACCAAGACTCTGACAACCCTTGAAGAAAGTGTTTGACAACTATGGGCTAGACAACACCCCTCCAAATCTGAAGCTGAGTTCTCCCCACGCATAAATGTACTCAATAGCAGCAATGGTGGTCCAGCTCCCAAAGCACACTTCAAGCCTAATTTTAAGCAAGTATTTGATCCCAAAACCTCAACTATTGCAGCTTTCTTAACTATTTATGAGACTGCCATGAGGCGAGCATCAGATGAGGTTAAGAAGAAACACATTCTAATCTGTCTACATCCAACTTGTCAAGAAGTAGTTGTTCCAGAGCTGCCCACCATTGAAACCTGGGAAGACATGAAAAAGCTCCTGATTGACAAGTTTGGTGGTGATTTTAGACTGGAGGTGAAAAAGGATGCCTTCATGCACATATCTTTCAAGCCCAAAGAGATGTTAGCCAAATTCACAGACAGATTTTACATGGAGGGACAACAATTAATAACAAGCAGACAATTGACAGCAAATGAAGCATATATGGCCTGCGCCCAGGCCCTCAAGGTGAATCAACTCCTGTGTCTTCATTTCAAGGCCCACAAAGCTATGCTGTCCTCCATGAAAAGTATAAAGACACTGCTCCAGGATATGCATCTTACCCATTCTGGGGCAGTTGTTTGGGAGAGTTGTGCCGCTTCCAACTCTGGATCTTCTTCTCGCGGCCCCTGTATCCTCACTATGAACTCACAAAATTCTCCTTGACGTCAGGTTTGCCACAACTGCAGTCAGATAGGTCACCACTCTCGCGTTTGCACCAATCTGCAGGTTAAAGGAGCTGATCCCAAGGATCAGTTGGGAAAAGAAAAGTCAACCTAGAGGCAGAGACACTCTTGGTTGACAATTCTTCCCAGTCTCCTTCTATACCTCCGCCTGCTACTGACTCTGAGCCTTCTGAAGATGAGGCTCCTCCTATCCTCCTTCTGTTCCATGACATTTCTGATGATTATGATGTGGATGAATCTGATGTTGAAGACCCTGATGCATATGGGTATTCTGTTTTTGTTGTCCCTGAGACTATTGCAGTTCCCTACAAGCTAAGATCAGGGAAGACTACAACTACCTCCAAGCCCTTGCCTGAGGCCAAAGCGGTTGTCTCCCGCCCCTATCTTACTCAGATAAAACAATCCCCTGTATTAGTGGAATCATCAGAGGAAGCCGCTGAAGTTGCAGACGCCGTTTTCAAGAATGTATCTGTCTCACTCCCTCTCCAAACTGTATATAAGGAGTTTCCAGGACTAAGATGCATTATTGAGAAATGGGACAAGGAACTAGCTGAGGCGCAGGATATCTTGGCTGTTCTGTCACTCTTTGGACACACCACCACCAGGGTAGAGATATCTATCCAAAAAGCAAAAATCAAAGCCGTCCTGGACACTGGTTCTCCTGTCAATGTTGTTTCTTCTAAACTGATAAAGAAGCTTAAGCTGGCCCCCAAACTCAACTACCATCAATCCTATGGCACCGCTGGTCTCTCCATGACTTGCGCCATTGGTGCGTACTCCACCTTGCCAATGCAATTTGGTAAACTCCTGTTGGCTGCGCCAGCTGTTGTTCTAGAAAATGAGAGCTACGACCTTTTGGTTGGTACCCAGTTCCTTTGGGAGTATAATGGGATCATCAACCTAAAGGATGGTTATCTTTCTATCCTAGGGTACAAAGTCCCTCTGATCTTTGAGGAGCCAATCAAAGTTCCTGGTAAACGTTTGAAGACATGTACACTGGAGTACCTCACTGGGGGTTTCACCCTAAAATACCAAACCCATTCCACCAACTAAAGTGTCCTCTCATGGCTTGTCCTGCAACTGAGGGAATCCCTCTCATGACCACGTCTGCTGTCACCATCCCTCCAGGCTCTCAGGCTATCATAGACTCCCAGATATCTTATGAACTACCTGAACAGACTTTCTTAGAGCTGTACTCCCCTCCTTTGCTGGGGCGTAACATGCCTTACCTTTGTCCTGGAATTCTGGACGTCTCCCACAAGGATCCTGTTCAGTTACTAGTTGCCAACCTTACTGCACTTCCTATGACTGTATCCAGATGACAGGTTGTTGGTTACAGAAAGTTGTTAAATGCCCCTGACGTCTTGTCACTTCACCCTTTTGGAACGTTTCAAGACTTTAACCTACCTGAAGACAAGCCTCAAGTCCTATCTCTGTTCACTGCTCAAGACTTCCCTCAGTTGTCCCCGGTACAACAGAAAGAGGTGCTTGATTTACTAGACCAATTATCAGACATCTTTGCTAAAGATAGCACTGATTATGGGCTGACTAAAGGTGTAATTTATCAGATTGACACAGGAGATGCTCCTCCCTTTTGTGCCAAGCCATATTGCCGCAGCCGAGTGGAAGATGCACAGGTTTCTAAAGAGCTCAAACAACTGCTGGACGCTGTATTGCTAGCTCCCTCTCAAAGTCCCTGGGCTTCCCCTCTGCTCATCTTAAAGAAAAAGAATGGGGGCCACCAGATTGTGATGGACTATCAAAGGTTGAATTCTCTAACCAAGAAAGATTCCTATCCCTTACCGCGTATTGATGACGCTCTTCAACGCCTTGGAGGTTCTAAGTTTTTCTCTGCCATGGATTTGGCGTCTGGTTACTGGCAAGTTGACCTCTCTCATGAAGACTGTCAGAAGGCTGTGCTCATCACATCAGAAGGATTTTTTGAGCCTACCTGCATGCCGTAAGGGCTCTGTAATGCCCCGGCCACCTTCCAAAGGGCCATGGACTCCATCCTCTGTGAATTGAGGTTGTTGTGTGTCTTAGTCTATCTAGATGATATAACAGTCTTCAGCGCAACTTTCACTGATCACCTAACCCATCTTAAAGAGGCGTTCATAAAGATCCAAGAAGCTGGCCTCAAGTTAAAGCCTTCTAAATGTGCTTTCTTTAAAGAGCGCCTTGAATTCCTGGGCCATGAAGTAACCCAAACATGAATTTGTCCAATGACCAAGAAGGTTGAAGCCATCAACAAAATGCTTCTGCCCACCAACCTCCAAGAAGTACAAGTCTTTCTGGGCATGATGGGCTACTATAGACAATTCATCCCTGATTTTGCTGATACTAGCAAACCCCTGGTCCAACTGTTGCGTAATGTTCCTTTTGAATGGACTGCCAGCCAACAGCAGGCCTTCGAGACTCTAAAGCAGAAACTCAAAGAAGTGCCCATTTTGGTGTACCCCAATTATGATAAGGAATTCATCTTGTACACTGATGCTAGTGACCTTGCTATTGGGGCTATCTTGGCTCAGCTCAACAATGAAAGTGTGGACCACCCTGTAGCCTATACTTCCTTTGTGCTAAATAAGCATGAAAAGAATTATAGTGTTACAGAGAAGGAGTGCCTTGCTGTGCTGCATGCAGTCAAACAATTCCACCACTACGTGAATGGTACCCATTTCACTGTCGTCACTGACCACACTTTGCTCAAATGGTTACAACAACTTAAGGAGCCTGAAGGACGCTTAGCCAGATGGGCCCTCTGCCTGCAAGGTTATGACTTCACTGTGTTCCATTGCCCCGGGATTCAACATCAGAACACTGATGGGTTGTCCCAAATGCCCATCCTTGCCCTACATCCTGCTGAGGCAGACCGCCTGTACAAGCTAATTGGCTACCCTTCTTCCTGGGAAAGTGAGACTGAAGAGGTTTGACTTGCCCTGTCCAAATTGTCTGAAGACACCCTCATACGCGACAACCAACTCTTCAAGAAGTTGCAGGGTCAATACCTGCCCTACGTGCGCCCCAGTCTTTGCCTCTCCTTGGTGTTGCAAGCCCATAAAGAGACTGGCCATGGAGGCATTGCCAAGATCTTTGAATGGCTTCAGAAGAATTACTTCTGGGAGAATCTTTGCCATTTGATCCCAGATGTTATAGCTAGTTGCCATGACTGCCAACTTCAGAGGCCCCAAGCTGCTTCTCACAAATTCAAATTGGTCCCCCCTCAACACGCTTTTCATACGGTTAGCATTGATGCTGTAGGCCCTCTCCCCGCTTGCGCTCCAGATGCCACTTTATCCTGATTGCTGTCAACCACTTCAGCAAGTGGGTAGAAGCTTGCCCTACTAAAGACATCACTGCTAAGACTACTGCTGCCTTCCTGCTGCAGGATGTTTTCTACCGCCATGGCTGCCCTCAAGTGCTGTTGTCAGACAATGGAACCAACTTCAATGCCAAACTTGTAACCTCTGTTGTTGAAGCTCTAGGAACTCACCAGTCTTTCTCTGCCCCCTATAATACTTCCACTAATGGGGCAGTTGAGCGTGCCAACTTGACACTGGTTTCTATCATGAGAAAACTCACCTACTCTGATGCTGCCAATTGTGATCTATACTTACCTGCTGCATTCTTTGCCTATTGTAAAGTTCTGTGGCCCACCTTTGGCCCTAGATCAGGATGTATTTCCCAGACCATCAAAAAATGTGGCCTGTGTGCAGGCAAAACCCCTCCAAAACCTGGAGGACTTGGCTCACACAGTAGATGAACGCTTTGTGTTGGCCTTCCCGGCCAAAGTTCTCATTTCCCCTTTGGAGTCCCCTCCAACTGCAGAAGAGACATTAATTCAGTTGGATTGATTGTTGTCCTGGTGTTGCCCGGTCCTGAAAAAATTAGCAAACCAACAAAAAAATGCGGTCCACATGAAGTTGGAAAGGTCAAATCTGCGGCCTGGGGAAATTGGGTACCAAAACCCGCGGCCAGAGGTGTCCAAGGTAGCTAATTCCTCTGGTCCGGGAGTCCCCCGGCCCAAAACAATTGGGTTCCAGAGCTCTTCAGTGAAGACGTCAGAGGAAGGCATTAGGGAAATGCGCACCCTGAGTCCTCAGAAGGCTCCTAGCCAATAAAGGGGGCTGAGTCTTACATCTGTCTCTACAGCCCCTATTTTCTGGGTCTCAAACCAAGATAAGATTGGCTAGTACTCTTTAATAGGCTCCCCTTTAGATTGCACTCCAATAGCCCCTTTCATAACCCCTCCCGCCCTATCACCCCCCCCTTTGCATAAAATGGAAGCATGGGCTGTCAGGGCCCTTGCTTACCAATTCCAATTGTTGAATAAACTCCTGACTTTGCAAATCTTTTGTAATTTTAAAGTTTGTTTAACAATAAAGGTATTTATCCCAACTCCCGCTGTCGTCCCCGCCTCCCGCTTTCTCTGGCCTGCCAGCCTGTCTGCCCGTCATTTTTGTTGGGAATTGTTCCAAGAACAATAACTTGGACCATTCCCTCTTAATTACCTGAGCACTTAATTGTCCCTGCCAACCGCCTTCCCTGGCCTGCCTGCCTGACTGCCCGCCCGCCCGTTGTTTTTTGTTGGGAATTGTTCCAAGTACTGGTCTGTCCGCCCAGTAGTCTTAGCAAAAGAAGGGTACCCGCTGGAATCATGTTGTCACCTTGGTACAAGATGGCTGTGTGGATACTGGTGCCCATTTCCCTCTTGTTCTGGTCCTCAAACCCAGTCTTTTGGAGCAAACTTTCCTTGATTTCTCAATCTTCTGAGTTTATTCCTAGTCATTTTACAAATGTAATTGAGCATCTCACCCAGATTCCCTTCAAACTGGGATCCTATAGGTTGTTTTCTTGGTTGTCTTCTCATCTTGAAGAGTTATTGCCACCTTTGGAATCTGTGACTACTGAAACTCCTTCTTCTGACTTGGCCAATCCTTCCCCCCTGCGCCAAATCCCTGAGTCAAATACAGAGGCCCCTTTCACTTGGGATTGCTCTCTATGGTTACTTACTGGAGCCATGGTCATGGCTTTGGATGCATACTTCCCTCCCCTTTCACATCTGGTCTTCTTTGGGAGGCCCCTTTGAGCGGCTATCCCAGACTTGCACTGGATGGCATCCTGGTGGTTGGTCCCACCAGGATGGGAGCCAGACTTTGTTATTCTAGCCCTCCTCTCTTACACCTATTTTCTGAGCAGGCATCAGATCACATGGTACTCCCCCTTTGCCATGTTGTATGGGCGTGAAGCCACCACTCCGTTGCTCTTGGGGGTTCCCCTACTCTCCTCTGATAAGGCCATGAACCCTGAAAACCACATCAAAGACTTAGTCAATCACATCATTGATATACAGGCCACTGCCTACACATCCACATATAAGACTAAGGCGCTTGAGCTCTCTCCTGACAACGCTGGGCACTCCCCCTTGCCTGAGTTTGATGTTGGTGACCATGTCCTGTACTACCAACACCGTGTGGGTGGGCGCGCGCATAAGCTGGACTCCCTGTGGATTGGTCCTTTAGAGGTGACTTTCAAACAAGGATCTGAGTACACTATAAAGCTCCTCTCCAGTGGTCATCCTTTTGCTTGTGTACACGCCAAGTTCCTCCACAAGTATCACCCCCCTAAGGCCAATCTAGAGGAGGGCAATGTTGTGAATAACGGCATTCACCATGTTCAATTTCGCCTTTGGTGGGCCATTTCAAAGACAGATCTCTTGCTTTTGCTTTCAACTCTCAAAATGAACTGGTTTCTGCATCAGAAAATATGATTGTTTGGTTTCCTGACTCTGCGCAACTCACTCGCTCCACTCATGCTTGTGGCAAGTGATCTTACCGTCCTGGTAGTGTTTTGTGGTATTCCTAACCACTATATAATCCATTTCCTATTTTACTAATAAAATCAAGTTCTATTCACATTTTTGTCTTTGTGTCTTCAGTACTTCTGCGCCTCTCTAGCCACAACTAGTTGAGATTATTCCTCCAGGGCCGCAAGGTAACGCATTTGCCTTCCCTGTCATCTAACCAAGACTTAGTACAAATCCAATCCTAAGGTTAGGATTTCCCGTTGTGTATCTGTGCTGCGCCCCAGAACACAGCAGATTAAAAAAAGGCCATCCCGCAAAAGTGATTTGAGATTTGGATCAAGGATTTGACAATCCCACATTTTTACGTTCAGGTTCTGAATTTACAGTATAACAGAAGGCGGCAACCAAAACCAAAAATTAAATTGAGCATTTGAAGAAGAAAGTTAGAAGTAAAAAAGATGGAGAATTAGGATAAAACACAAGCAAGGGAACTGCCAAAGAATTGACAGCAAATAGGAAGAAGGTATAAGATATATTATCAACCAATGGGGGCATTAGGTCAAGATATTCTAACATGGGTTTGTAACTTACTTTATTTTCAATCTGTCAGGGATAATAAGCTATCTAGAAATAGGTCTCTAGAGGGGAAAGTGTGAACTTTTAAGGGATTTTAGGAGGGGGTATGGTGGGTGTTACAACATCCAATTATCTGAGGCAAATATTTCTAACAGTTTGCATGTAAGGTCTGAAGGCTTGGGGCAAATTGTTATAAACTAGAGCTTTTAAACCAAGGATGTTTATATTGGTCAGATATAAAAAGGTAGGCAAGGTTTGCAATAGTAACTGAACTAAGGATCCTAAGAGCCTATATGAAGTAAAATAAGGACTAAGACAATTTATTAACCCTAGGAAAATAAAATAGAGACCAGTCTTAATGACTGACAATTTGGTTAAAAGTCAATTTCCAAGTCTGGAAAATGGTCTGCACTAGCAGGAGGATTAAAGCTATCAACAATTAAACTGTGAGTGTTACTGTAAAATCTGCCTAACTGATGAAGAAGAAAATAAAAAGGAATTATGAGCTAAGACTTAAACTAAGATAAAGAATCAAAACTGAAAACACAAGCCACAAAACCTAACAAGTACATTTTTGGGGTGCAAGTCAAACAATCTCAACTTAAGTTGAGACTGAGTAAAACTCAGGCTTTTATTCAAGTCTGGGTTTTGAGGTAAAAGTAAAGGGTGTGTGAACTAACCAAGGATAGTCAGTTGGTTTTAAAGCAAGAAAAATAACCACAAGCACATGTTTACAATTTCTTAACTTAAAAAGGTTAAGGCAAGGTAAAGGAAAGAACAAGGAATCCAGTGGTTAATTGTTTGCTTAAACCTAGAAAAGCGGAGGCAGAAGAGCAGGAAAACTTGGTCTGAGGCTGTTGGCGTAAGCAGGAAGGAAAGCAGAGCAAAAGCAAAAGGTACTTGAATTTAGACTAGATTTAAACTAACCCAGCATATAGGTACCAGGTTTGAATCCTGTTTGCAAAAGGAAGGTAAGTTCAAACTTGAAACTAACTGTTAATCTTTAGATTAATTGGCCCAAAAGGCAAGAAAATGAAGAGGGGAGTTAGGGAATTGTAAAAAATGTTGAAGATACTAGCTAAAGGATTATAAAATGACCAATTGTAGTAAGATGAAATAATAGAAGCAAGAATAAAAATGAAGAGGAATCCTGACATTACAGGCCTGCTTGGGGATTTGACTTAATGGTATCATAATCCAAAAAGTTGGCAGCCAGCAGGTCAAACACTACCCACTCTAAACAGTATATACCACATAATTTTCTTATAATAATTAATTAGTTAAAAAGTGAGCAGGTCCAGATATTTTAAGGGTATCTCAGCTGCCGCTGCTTTAACCCATTTTTATCAATGACAACATTTAAATCATCTAGTGTAGTCAAGGACTTGACAGCTCTTTGTCTTTGACTTCTGGTTTGGCGCAAACATGCTATTCCTACCATTTGGAGCTCTACCGTAACATATCCAGCCATATATGCTCTCTAATAGCTGTATTTTATATATTAACATTATTGCTATTAGTTATCTGTACTGTGTTATGTACTATAGATAAACTACCCAATAACATCACTGGTATAGATTACTGTATTAATAAGATGTGTTGCACTACAGTAAGAGCTATAAACTATCTGGTATTTCTTTCCAGAACACACCCTTATTTTTTTATCCTCTTACATTCTATCATGTATAAGATAAAGAACCTATGACAAGTCAAATAGAAGGTTGTTGTGCAGGTAAGGTCAAACCTCTTCTAAAACAAAGAAAGATTAAGCTTAGAGAGATAGGTAGTCTTAATTATCTAGTTTGAACTTTATGCATCAGGCTGTCATTTGGTGACAGCTCAGCCAGTTGAGAGGTCAAGAAGGGGCCAACAGACAAACAGTGGGAGAACCTCTTGTTGATAGAATCAATCAGTTATTAATCTCTTGGAAATCCCTGTCCAGAGTGTCATGATCATTCTTAAGGTAGTTGATCTCATTAGCCAGAGCAATAAGCACTCCAGCACAATAATATGAGGCTGCCCAGACATCCTAGAACAGAAGCCATTATCATCAGAAGCTTCTGGAAGGCTGATAGACTCAGCAATGACCTCACATAACGCTTTATTCTCCTGTTGGAGTCTGTTTATCTGAGTTGTAAAAACAGACGCCCAAGGATCAGGTCAAGAAGCTACTTCTAGAGGAGCCTGACTACAAGTGGTGGTATGTAGTTAATGAATAGCGTCCCACAGCCTTTGTTCTTGTGTCATTAGGTCCTCAGGAGGGGGAAAAGGAGGAACATCAGCAGAAGGTTTGCTTATCTTGTCTAAACATGCTTGTAACCCTTGAATGATGGTACCTACAGAAGTTCTTTCTAGTTTCAACTTGCCCTGCAGGTCCTGAACACTTTTTGAGGCAATATCAGTTAAATGCTCTAGTTGCCCTGAAGTATGGTCACAGCATTTATTGAGCTGTTCAACCAACTGTTTGAAATAAGCTCAGTGGGTGTTGAGCAAGAAGTCAAACTCAGCCTGTCAGGGTTGTTGAAGCTGATGGAACTCTTGCAGATGTTTACAGACATACTAAGGAGTTGAGGAGCAAATTTGATCAATGGACTTCCCTAATTAAACCTGAAAATTAACTTAATTTCACTAATTGTCTTATACAAGGCAGAACAGAGAATACCCAATAAGGTAGGCAGAGAATTGATCCCAATGATTATACACAGCAGCACAAAGGGAGGAGATCCTGTGCACGTGGAGCCCCAGCATCATCTGATGTTGGACCAACACAGGTTGGAAAAAGGAAGATATTAAACAAGTAGCAGAGTCAGCTACTGAAAGGAGGTAATGCAGAATACAAGGTGCAACTATCATCACATAATACTCTGTAGAATCAAACTGTACTTGTAGATTGGGTAAAGCTTCATCACGTTATAGCCCAAGGGCAACTGAGGTTATCTGATCCAAATCTGGGGTACCCAGGGGGTAAGCCAAAAGACAGGGGCCATTAGCAAGGTTCAAACAGTAGGAGTGATAGGTAGATTAGCTATGTATCCTTTCATCAGCGGGCTGAAAACTTCAATTAAAGACAGGTCCTGAAATGACAGAGATGAATGGCCAGAGAAGGTAGTTGAAAAGGGGGTAACTGAGAGGCTTACAGCCCCTGTAGCAAGCATATTTTTTGTTGTGTTCTTGGGTGCAGACAATGTCAGGACTGAGAATTTAAGTCTCAACTGATATTTCCTATTTTGTTGATATTTATGCCAAGTGTAACAAATCCAAATGACAAAGTTGGATTCTGAAAACCCTCTATTGGATAACAGAGTTTCCCTTTTCTGCTCTTTGATAAAACATCTTCTTATTCCATATTCATTATAGACCTTTTAAAAATTTCACTAAATACCTACCATGATAGCTCCCTGGGAGCTATCTTGGTTTACTAAAAGCTATAATAAAAAGATTAAAAACAATAAAAACCCCCATTTGGCATAAAAATCATCATTTTGAAATTCATTTTAAATTTTAAGTTTTTTATACAGAATCATTTCCTCTTAATGTTTAAGGAAATGCATCAGCTAAGCTTCTCCCAAATAATTCTACTCTCATTTGCAATCCTTCTGACCTTATGTAATAGCTACCAGAGTCCGCAGTTGTCTCCCATCCAAAATTAGTTCCTTTCAGTAATAATTTCTGTGGTTTAAGGCCTGGCCTGGTCTGGTCCACCTTGCCTAAAGCCTTGGTAATAAGGTGGAGCACTGGCCCCATTTGTCACATCAAGACTTCTATTTTCTCTCTCTTTTACTATCTTTAGTTTCCTATATTTATGCAAATACTGAACCATTTCAGCTCAAACTGGTATCAGCCAAAAGCCCTCAATTTCAGCTTTCAGATTCGTACTCCTGACAATATATTTAAGATATAAAATTATGAGTTAATCTCACTTAAACATAATTTTTCTTTCATCTTCTTTTCTTAGAGTTGGGTATAAAAACCCTCACAGCTCTATTACAAGCAATTCAATCTCCTCCTGTTTAGGCTCATCAGTAAAACTATTGTCTCAATACTAGCTGTATCTTTTGTATCCTTGGTAAATAGTAATTTGTTGATGATGGTTGAGCACAGGCTTTGATATAACTGCAGCTGTTGTTGAAAAAGTCTTAAGTCTTACAGCCAAGGAGCACAATGGGAAATCATAACTATAGGATTGGGTTTGTACTAAGCCAGAGGTTATTATTAAGAAAATGTGAGATTAGGATGATTTACCACAAAAGATCAGGCTAATCATTGCACACAGATCTTATCAGTTACATACTGTATTACCAATTGATTATAATGTTATTAAACATAGTAATTATACACTGTGTAACTACCTGTTGTGAACCCAACTTAACAAATACTATTGATTAGAATTAAAGATAGTTTAGACCAGGATATGGAGTGAAAATGTAGGGGTTTTGCTTTTGACCTGAATTTTTCAGTCTGCTTAAATTTGGATCAAGATCAATTAGTGAGTCCCCCAGGCCTCTAACAGCTAAATGCCACATTGGTGTCTCCACTAACAATACAAAGATCAATCCCCTTGATATTTAAAGAAAATTCCTCTCTAAATAAATCCAAGTTTATCTTTATTCTGCTTTTGCAACCTTTTAATCTTCAAGCGCTCTTGCTGTTACCCAGGAAGACTTATATTTACATCATCCTAAAACAGAGCAAATAGATGATACACTTTACCTGGTTGCAACGCCCAGGTTGCTAACTCCTGCTTGGCTTGAGCTACAATTATTTTGTCATCAAGGCTTTTCCACAAGTTCTCTTCTATTTCAATATAGTAGAGCATAACTTGACACTATCAGTTTATTATACTGCAGATTCAGAACCTAAAGGTAAAAATGCGGGATTGTCAAATTCTTTTGTGTGAACTCACTAACTCACTGGAATATCTTTCATCCTTTTATATAAATAAGTAAGTTGTCCTGGGATGAAAATTACTCCATTAAGTTAGTGGGTTCATGCAAAAGAATTTGACAATCCCACATTTTTACCTTTAGGTTCTGAATTTACAGTACTTGATAGACCTATTATAAGGTGTATAATACTTAGCCTAAAGTGATTATCATTATTTTACACACTGTGTAATCAATAGATGATCAATTGTGTTAACCACAGTATATCCTACTAGATATTAGATCACCTAAGCCCTGCCCAGCCTAAGAGACACATATATACATATAAAACTCATGAAGGTGTGAAAGACCTTGGAATAAGACTTTGTAACAACATCTACAGCAGGTAATAACTATCTCAATATTGGATTGAGTCAGCTATTATAAAGTGTATACTCTTTAACTTGACACATTTTATTAGAAAGCAGAAAATGTACTATCCAAAATAGGATCACTGAAGAGATCCTAAAAGGAAATAATGATAAGAACATTCTACTTTCCTGAGTAAAAGGACATAGTTGGGACTATCTCTAAGTGTCAACCAAACACAGCATAGCATCTTAGTGTCATTAGAGGCATGTTGTTGTAAAATATGGCTATAGGTTGCAATAATTCTACAATTAGTTAGTCAGTAATCCCAACTCTTAATACTATACCTGTAGTTGGTATAATGACAGCCTTTGGTAGGACAGAAGAATATAAGGGTATAAAGACAAAGCTGGTATTTTATTTGATAGTGATATAATTATATAGTATAGGTCAATGGAATTATCACCAGAGAAAAAGGGGCACTGGCCAAAGGAGTTGTCAAAAGGATGGGAGAGAAGAGGCACACTAAAAATCCCTATTCAAGAAAACAAACAGGTTAACACACCTTGCTAATAGAGGCAAGTGGTACTAATTGTGACATTCTATTATTAATCTTGGAGGTGAAGCCCACACTTGATGTGAAATTGAGTAACACTTCAAACACCTGTTTTTTTAGGTGTTTAAAACGTATTTACCCTTGTAAAACCATGTTGCAATAGGGCAATTATGCAATTGCGCAAGCGTTTCATTGTTCTGAACCTTAAGTGAACATTCCTTTGTCTAATCCATTCAGGATCTGTAACATTTTCCTCCACTGGATTAAACAACTGTATTAAAAGGCTTGACGTCCCAAGAGGGTGGTCATAATGAGCAGTCATTCCAGAAGAGTTCCAGGAGTGGCCTTGAAGAAGGTGCAAGTAGTGATTCCCAAGAGGTGCATATGAGAATTGGGGAGCAGGTTAAGAGGAAATAAAACCAAGCTCTCAATCACAATAAAAATCGCGGTTTCAGCAACAACCAAAAGGTCATTGCCAACCTTTCTTGGGAGGCCAAAGGGGGGAAGGAATCAACTGAACACCAAAAGCAACAGATAAAACCAAATGACCAAAATTACTAACAAATTTCAAACTTTATTAGATTAGAGAATGATGAAGCAAGGTCTTTTACAACTCTTGCATTCATTTAAGGGATGGGATAGAATTGGGGTGGTAGATTGAATGTCACAAACTAATTGACCAATGATATGAGCGGATAAAAATGCATTTCTTGATGCAGGAAGATCTTGACAAATTTTGAATGGACATATTCAAAAGGAAAACCAAACCAACTAACATCAGGAATATGCTTTGGATGCAATTACCACTGCTCCTGGCCGCTCTTGCACATGATATTTAACCAGAGGCGTCTCTTGGGCGGGTTAGATGGGGGCATCTTCAGAATAATTCCAAAAAATTAAATTGATGGCTTTTTCTTGGGCTTTTTCAGTAACATTTTAGATAAATATTCAAAAATAATTTGGTAGAAATTCCCAAGCATTTGGCAGGAATTGAAGTGGAGGCCTAAGGGAGAAGTGTAACTTTACAGCGCAAGCATACAAGGCCAGTGGAGATGGAGAAGGCCACTGAAAAGCAAGTAGTCCTTCATGATGTGGATGGCAGCTACCTGGACTTGGGGTTCATCTAGATCAGCTGCAGGTGCCTTAGTTGGTCTTAGTGAGAACATACTCATTATTTGCTGTGCTGTTCCTGGCCTTGAGTAAGCCCAAAGAGGTGACAGGGACTAGGATACAAGGGGGCAATATCATCAAATGTCAATTATCCATGCAAGCTGCAGAGGACTACTTGGGGACTCAGCTGAAGGAATTCCACTTCAATGGCCAGGTGCTCTCAGATTTGAAGCAGGGAACTGTCTCCAACATTGTGAAATCAGCTCTTTGTGCTTGGGTGACACCTGGGGTAACAGAGGCCCAAACAGTCAGTTGGGAAACTTCTGATAACTTTGAGTAGCGTCTTCAGCAGGCCTTCCAGAAAGTGCTGAAGTTGTACATAGTGAAGGGTACTGCTCATCTGGTGCCTATGGTGATGGCTGGTAACCTTATTCTTTGGACCAATCATTACAACTCCATTTGGGATTAGAACATGAGAGTCTTCCTTGAGTGGGCCTTGTTGGTGTTTTACAGGATGGGTGGCCAGATTCCAGTAGAATATGCTCTTTGTAAGAGTCTCCTATGGGGTTATATCTTCTTGTGGGTCGCTTTTCCTGTAGAAATTGGGGTCAATCATGTCTCTTGTTTGGTGGGGGTTTGTTGCCCAATCCTTAGTCATTGGCTTCACAGATCTGTAGGCAACCAGTTGTGTTTCCTGGCTGCCATCCAGGTAGCAGAACAGTTGGTGCAGTATTGGAAGAGTCTTGTAAGTCTTCAATAAATACCTTGTTCTTTCATTCTTATTCCTCATACATTTGTACACCACTATTGCAAACAGGACAACAACTCATAGAATTTTTTAATTAGGCTTTTGTTTTTTAGGTTGCTGTCCTCTTTGGGGCTTACTATTAGTCACTAAAAGCAGAACATATATACTGAGGGTGTACTCTAGTAGTTAATTGCATAGAATGGGGCTCCTTCAGGGTGTAGAAGTCAGGGCCAGACTTCTGGATAACTTGAACTGAGCCTTGCCAAAGGGAGTCAAGTTTAGATTTGTGACCATACCCTCTATTACTGAAGAAGTATACTGAGTCTTCTATCAGTAAGTGGGTAGGGCGGGGCGTTTGGACACAGATTGTTCTAGGTCCTGCAACTTATGGTTTAAGGTTAGTGTGTAGGCTTCTGATTTCAAGCAGATAAAGCTCTGAAAAGCTTGTTAAGGTATACCTCTGGGGACACAGCCAAACTGGGCTTTACAAAAAATATAGTAAAGGGGGAAGGCCTGGTTGTCAACCATAGACCAGTTGAAAAGGTGGCTTGCCAGTGGCACAATGATAGCCAATGTTGTATGCAAAGGTTGCAGAAGGCAAGAAGGTATACCATTCCATCTCTTGTTGGTGTCTAAGCTCCCAAAGTATATGTACCAGGCTTCCATTTGTGTGTTCCACCATAAAATTTGTTCTTGGGTGATAAGAGGTGGATAACAACCCACAGATTCCCATCAGTTGGTTGAGTTGGGGGATGATGTGACTGGTAAAATTGGTACCATTGTCAGCCAGCAGAATCAGGGGGCAACCATATTTTATATGATGTTCTCCAAGATGAACGTGCTGTCACCAGTGAAGATTGGTTAGGAATTGATTGTCCTCTAACCATTTAGTCAGATGGTCAACAGCCACAATGATGAACTTGTTGTGACTGTTGGTAACTGGCAAGGCGCCCAATACGCCAATGGTCACTGTATGGAAGGCAAAAGCAGTATGTACAAGTCTGTATTGGAGCTTGGCAACCTTAGGTCTCTCAATGTTGCAGTCATGACAGGTGGCTAGTGTATCTAATACATCAGTGTGCATTACTTTCCAGAAGCAGTGCTGTTGTAGCAAGGCTAACATCTTCTGTATACCATAAAGAACAGTAGTCTTGTGAGCGGCCACCACCAAGTCCATGCGTAGGGATGGGCATATATAAGGTAGCCAAGAGTCTCCACAAAGATTCAGGAGTTGTTCCTTGGAGACCTTGGTGTCAACGGCTAACATATTGAGAGCCCTCTGTATCTCTACTGGCTCCTCCTCCCACAAAGAAGGATCCTCCATAAGCTTGTCATAGAAAATTGTAACATCCACATGTTTAGTGGTTTGCAGGTGGGGCCAATGTTGGGCAAGTAAAAAGTTTGATTGTTTGTTGCAGGTAGAGGTCCAGCCTGGTGGGTAGCGTGTGCTATACAGGCTGGATATTGTTTAGACCCTGGCGGATAACACAGGCTGCCAGGGTAGGAAAGTGTTCCAGCATGATAGGTAACTTGGCTACCAGGGCTGTAAGTTTTTGGACCCCTGGCAGGTAACACAGGCTGCCAGAGAGAGGAGGAGCTTTGATAGCTCTATGTACCCTAATACAATTACAGGAGGTCTGTGAGCAAACACTCTACCTAAAAAACTGTTAGGGTGTCCTTGTTTATGTCCCTATGAGAGCTTTGGGGAGATCCCAAAGTGAGCATTGGAGGGCATAGATATGCTCAGGGGTGTCACCAAGACGGTTACTTGGGGAAGCAGCTGCAGAACTTGGTGTGATCAGGCCTCTGAGAAGTAAAGCTGATTACTTTGCAACTGAAAGCTCAGAATTATTTACCTGGTTGAGTAAAGATAACATAATAGACTTTAATGATCTATTGTTGGATGGCCTAAGTAGATTGCCACTTAAAAGGGCCCAGTTAAACACCAGTTCAATGTAGACTAATGCATCAATCTACAGGTTCTGTTAACGGGGACTGAGATAAAGGACCAAGGTGGTTTATAGTGTGGGATCAACAGTGATGACTAGTAAAAAGGACTGTATAATCACAGTGAAGACTAGTTGAGGAACTGTGGAATCATGTTGAAGTGAAGGAGTAGCTTATCATGATGTAGCATTGGTAAAGGACTAGGAGATTATGATGCAGGAGTAGCTGATTATGATGCTGGATGAGCTGAAGGACTAGAAGATCATGATAAGGGATTAGCTGATCATGATGCAGGATTTTTTGATGGACTAGCTGATGGATAGAGAAGAACTAGCTGAAGTACCAGAAGATCATGGTGCAGGACTAGCTGAGGAACTGAAAGTTAGCTAATAAGGACTGACAGAAGTAGATACAGGAGCTATGATGCTTGTTTTGGACTCTTAGAAATGTAGATGTTTATAAGAAAGAAGCAGTAATAGAATTAATTAATGCTACCAAAAGATATGATATAAAGATGTAACTAATTATCATGTATATAAAATAAAAGAAAAGAAGAAATAAGTTGCAGTGTTTGCACTGTAGATTTATTGGAAGCTGATTGAGTGAATGATGCCAGAATAGTGGACCAGTTAACGTTTTGGTGCATAAAGAGTTGTTGATTCAAGCGGTTTGAGCAGTAGAAACTGATTTCTTAGTTGGATCCCAGTGGAACTTCAGAAATGGTCTATTTTTGCGCTCTGTATTCATTGGTTGAGTTCTGGCAGGTTTCCTGATGAAAATGATTGGTTGGAAGCCAAAAGCTTAAAGTATAAGTGAGGAAATAGTGAATTAATACTTTAAGCTTTTAAGAAAGTAAGTATATAAGCTTAAGATATTATAAGAAAAAGTGAGCAGCAATGATTTAAGCTTCTGAAGAAAGCCATTTTGAAGGCAGAACTGTTGGGAAAAGGACACTATAAGAAGAAAGCTAGCTGGAAAGGTACAGGATCTTTTCCAGATCTTTTGGAGTTTCTGCCAAGAGGTTTTTGGAAGCCTTTTGATCACCAGCAGGAGCTTGATTAGACTGATACAAGTGTAATACAAAGATCACTAGAGCTGTACAGAGAGCTAGAGCCCAAGATAAAAGAGCAGAAGCCCAATATTAAGGAGCCAGAGCCTGAGATAAGGAGCTAGACCCTAAGCACAGCACATGTGTCCAAGTTTGAGGAGCAGGAGTCCAAGTTTAAGGAGCAGAAGTCTAAGACTAAGGTGCAGGAGTCCAAGACCAAGTACAATGAGTCCAAGATATTGTTAGAGGACTTCAAGTATCAGCAAATTCATATTGTTTCCCTGACCCCCTGGGCCCTATACCAGAAGGTTTTTAAGGGGATCTTCCTTCTGAGAGTGAATAAAAGCCCATTTCTACCCCTATAAATATTTCTGAGATACATTTTCCCTTACTAGAGAATGACAACCCCTTCCAGATGGTCCCTGGCTATGACCCAGGACACACTTTTGGGACTTGTGGACAGGAACCCCACAAGAATGTCAGCCATGTGAGACAATTAAGCAACATAGAAATATAGGAGAGACAGTCAGCATTCTGGTGGGCTGCCCCAGCTCAATGAATAATCTTGTAGTTGTATGCCTGTAGTTTGATGGTACAATGCGCCAGCCACCCTTCAGGGTTCTTGAGAGCTTTCAGCCATTTCAGGGAGGCATGATCTGTTAAAACCATGAAATGTACCCCATGAAGATACACTCTGAACTGTTGATAGGAGTATTTTACAGCCAGACACTCACATTTGGTGACAGTGTAGTTCCTCTTGTGAACATTGAGTGTGCGTGAGCACTATCCTACAGGGTGTTTGGATCCCTCAGAGTCCAGTTGGGAGAAGACACCCCCAATATCAGTCAGGCTAGTGTTGCAACCAAGTCTCCCTCCTTGCCTGCTAACATATCTTACAATCCACAGGGGGCACTCAAAAAGCCACTCCTTGATATATCTAACAACATGGACCAATCCAAAGGCAGTATCAAATTGTGGGCACTTTTTCCTAATTAGGAGCGCTACCAATTTGATCTGCTGATCCCTGCACAACTTATTCCTTGGCTTTGAACCTTACATGGAACATTCCACCATGTCACCTCCTGTGGCCTTGTGGCTTTCTCCATTAATATATATAAAAGTGAGTCTGTCTGTCTGTCTGTCTGTAATGTCACCTCAAGTGGGCTCAAGCCGTAAGGGATTTGACTGAATTGATTTTTAGTTAAATTTGATTTTAAAAGTTGATTGTTAAGCCAAAAGCCCAATTTGGCTCATCCTTACATTCAATCCCTTACATGCATCTTTGAGAGTACACAGATTGAATTCAGTGGAGTGTGGGCTAAATCATGTTGAACTGAAATATAAGCCACTTGGACTTTAATAATTTGTATTTGATTACTTGCATTTTAAATTAGTGGCTAACCCCATTCAACCATATCAAAGTGGCTTATCTTTCTAGATTACCTGACTCTAGAATGGGTGGATTAAAACTGGAAGAGAAGCAGCAATTTTTTTAGATTGTTTTATATGATTGGATGGTTATGCTCTAGGCTGACAATAAAATTGATGACAAAATGAGAGCTTGGACAATTTATAGTGATACAGTTTAAACTATAAATATAAATATTAGTTTAAAGAAGGTGTTGTGGTGAACAACAAATATGTAAAATTGGTAATAATTAATCAACCAAGAGATAAAGCTTTATTTGCATGGTTCAACTATTTAAAGGGAAATTTGAGGATTTGCAGATTTCAAATAACGGTTGTTCAAATGTGTTCACCACAACACTTCCTCTTTCATTCTAAGCTTGGTATGCCTTCAAGCGGCTGCCGCTGACAGGGAGGGGGCATTGGAATTCTGCAGTGTTCTCAAGGAATTAGCTGTGATGTTTTCTGATGGCATAAATGGTGTAAGGGCCCTTCCATTTAACTTTGAACTTCTTAGAGCGGGTGGTGTTCAAGGCGCTATTGAATTTTAAGACTTGCTGGCCAATCTTGAACTTGGGTATGCGGTGATTGATCTCTTGTTGAGCTGCTGTGATCTTAGTGGCACTGGCAGATAGGTTCTTCTTGGCTTGGTGGCGGGTTTGCTTGCAGTCTTTTGAGTCCCAGTGCTGGTCCACCTTCTTGAGGACACGGGTTTGGTTGGGTTTAGTTCCAAACATGGCTTCAAATGGTGTCATCTTGATAGTGTTGTGGACCTTGGTGCAATAGTTCCAGAGGACTGAGGGTAATATGGCTTCCCAAGTAGATGGCTGGAACTTGGTGATCTTCTCAAGGCATTCTACTAATGTGCGGTTGAATCTCTCAGTGAGGCCATTACAACAAGGGTTGTATGCGGTGGAGAACTTGTGGACAGTGTTCACCTTGTTTGTCAAGTCAGCTACCATGCAATTTCTGAAGTGGGATCCTTGATCAGATAACAGTGTATCTGGAGGTCAAACTGGGTCACAATGCTGTTGTAGATGAAGGAAGCTGCAGTCATAGCGGAGTTATTGCTGCAAGCCTGAGCAACAGGCCAATGGGAGAGGTACTCAGTAGCAACCAGGATGTAAGTTTTTCCAGATTTTGAAGGAGGTAGGGGCTCAACAAAGTCAATACCCCAAAGTTTAAATATCTTTTCAACTACAATAGGTTCCACAGGCTTTGTGTGCACAATCTACTTACTGAACTGTTGACAATTCATGCAGCTGTAGGTGTGGTTATAGGTATCTGTATACATCCCTGGCCACCAGTAGGTCTCCTTGAGGCGCGCTAGGGTAGCATCCCAGCCAAAGTGACCAGCGCCATTGTGTGCTTCCATCAAGATACTCTCTCTGTCCTCCTTGGGTGGGATCACCTGGAGCCCATTATCTGTCTTTTTAAACAATGTGTTGCCTATCACAGTGTACTTGGTTGAGTAGACAGAGAGCTTGCGTAGATCAGCTCCAGTGACAAGTGATGTGCGCAGGCAGGCCATGTCCCTGAACTGAGCCAGAGGGGTTTCATAAGTCAAGTTTTTGACCAACAAACAGAACTGGCGTGACAAACCATCAGCAACAGAGTTCAGCTTCCCGGGAATATGTACAATATTGAAGTCATACTCCATAAGTTCCAAGAGCCAGCGCATGCAACAACTGCAAGGGAGGGATGCATCAGTGATGAACTTGACCGCCCAGTTATCAGTATGGATGACAAGAGGGTGGCCAAGCACATAATAGCAAAACTTCTTGAGAGCCTTGATTATGGCCAGGACTTCCTTGTTGTATATAGCATAGTTGTACTTGGCAGGTATAAAATTTTTAGACATAAACTCAATGGGTCTAAAAACATTGTTTATTTCCTGGCATAGTACCGCGCCCACTGCATTGGTGCAGGCGTCTGAAAAGATGTGGAACTTGAGGGTGAAATCAGGGTAAGTGAGGACTGCATCAGAAGTGATGGCAGCCTTAAGAGCCTTGAAAGCGTCATCTTCAGGGGCTCCCCACTTGAACGGCTTCTTCTTGTGTGTCAGATTGAAGAGAGGGGCAACTAACTCACTGTAGTCTCCAATAAACTGATGGTAGTACTCTACCAACCCAAGGAAGGATGACAGCTGGTTGGCGTTGGTGGGTGTGGGCCAGTTTGTGATTGTGTTGCACTTGTCAGGGTCAGGGTCAGGGTGTTTTCCAAAGGCATTGACCATGTGTCCCAGGAGTTTGAGTTGCTGAACAGCCAGGATGGACTTCTCAGCATTCACACTCAGGTTGGCGCTCTTGATACGGTCCAGGCATAGCTTGAGGTGTTGCAGGTGCTTGTCAAATTACTTGGAGTAGATGGTTATATCATCTAAATAGACAGTAACAAAGTCACCAATAAGACCTTCAAATACCCCATCCATAATGCGCTAGAAGGTTCAAAGGGCGCCTTTAAAACCAAAAGGCATGCAGATGTACTCATACTGTCCCTATTTTGTGACAAAGGCAGTCTTTGGCTAGTCAGCTTCCTCCACAAGGATCTGGTGGAACCCGCTGAAGAGATCAATGTTTGAGAGCCACTGTGAACCACAAAAGGAGGCCAAGATATCTGAGATACGGGGTAGGGGATAATGATCAGATATAGTCACCTTATTTAGTGGGATGTAGTTGACACACATACAGAGTTTATTGCCCTTCTTGGGTACAACCACAATGGGGGAAGCCCATGGAGACTTGCTGGGGCGGATCATGCCTTGCTTCAACAGTTTAAAGATTTTAGTGCGCACAAACTCCTCCTTGGACTGGGGAAGGCGGTAGAATTGGGAAGCTACAGGCTTGGCGTTACCAGTGTCAATCTCATGGCGGAATTCTGGTGCCTCAGGAAGGTTGTTGTAGTCTGAGACAATGTGTCAGCCATACACAGAAATCACCTCGCAGAGCTAGGCTTGTTGGACATTGGTCAACCAGGTGTTGTCTGTGATTTGGGCGGCTAAAGGTTTGCAGAGGAAGGAAGGGCCAGTAGGAATGTCAAATGTTACCTTGAGATCAATGAATTCATTATTGTGCTCAAGTGTCCATTTGTTGTCCGCAAACCGGGTGGTTACGCTCAGGTTGCTCATAGTTTTGCGGCTGAGGAGCAGGGTATACTGGTTGTGGTCAAAGATGGCGGCCTCAATGGTACTGAAGACACCACCCAACCACAAGCGCAACTTGATGGCTTTGCCAAGAGCATTAGTGCAGCTCCCATTGGCAAGGATGAAGCTGACGCCAGAAGAAGTTACCTCAGGCTGAGGCAGGGATTCCAAGAACATCTTGGAGATGATGTTGCTATACGCGCCACCGTCCAAGATTATAGAAGTGTGTACGCCGTTTACAGTACCTGTGGTTCTTGGGGCGCCTGTGCCTGTCAGGAAGAGGGCTTCATATTTCCCAGGGCGTAGTGCAGATATGGCCTGGTGCATCTTCTGGCAAAACTTGGGGCTTTCTGTACACAGGTCTTTGAGGGAGATGGTCATCATCAGCTGGCGCAGGATCTTCACAGCTGAGAGGCCAGGTCTCTCCTTCAGTCCATCTGATTAGTTGGGGTTGCAATGCTTCCTGCCAGACTTGGGAGGGGGTTGTTTTGCATCCGAGGTTACCTGGGACTTACTCTCTGATTTAGGCTGGTTGATTGCCACTCAGAATGGGTCAAAACATTCTGGTGGCGTGTGGAAAGTATCCATAGGCTCAGGAGAGTCGGATGAAAACTGGTGTGGCCAGTTGGGATTCCTTTTATACCTGAACAATTCACTCGGAATAGTATGCGTTAAATTTGCACCAGCAGCGCCAAATCTGATTGGCTTGTCCGTATTGCAATAACAGTGCAATAAATTGGGTACATTGGATGTCTTGGTATTGCAGGGTTTGATTGGCTGGCCATGGGTAGGACAACCAGCTTGGTCAGAGCAATTAGACTGTGCGCCAGCTGCGCCAGGTCTGATTGACCCATCCAAATTGTAATTATTGGACAATAAATTGGGTACATTGGATGTCTTGGTATTGCAGGGTTTGATTGGCTAGCCATGGGTAGGACAATTAGCTTGGTCCAAACAATTAAACATTGCGCCAGCTGCGCCGGATCTGATTGGCCCATCTGAATTGCAATTATTGGGCAATACATCAGGTGTGTCAGTTTCCATGGCGTCAAGGGGTTTGATTGGCTCATACAAATTACATTTATTTATCAACACATTTGGTGAGTCAACCTCCATTGCATTGTCAGGTGTGAATGGCTCAGCTAAATTGCAATCATTTATCAATATATTGGCTGAGTCAACTTCCATAGCGTTGTCAGGCGTGATTGGCTTGTCTAAATTGGAGAACTCACTTGAAGCCATATGCATAGAATTGCATGTAGCGCTGGAGGAGTTGATTGGATGGGCCAAATCACGTGGGTTGTATAACGCGCACTGTGCTCTGGCATCCTGGGGCCATGTGATCTGATTGGTTGATTCACATCTCCAGGGTTGGACAACGCTGCTGGTCCCCTGGCATCCTGGGAGGCGTGTGATTTGATTGGCTGGAAGTCAAAATCAACATTGTACAATGAAGATTGCACATTAAATTTACCACCACAACCAGATCTGATTGGCTCACCCAAATCAGCAGGGTTTGCCAATAAGCAGTGCATCTTATCCCCAATTGTATTAAGGGACCTGATTGGTCCTAGCCCAGGGGAATTAACCCAGGACACCATTGCAGGGCCTAATGGGCCAGGGTGGCTGCAATGGTGGTTCCAGAAAGCTGTTGGGCCTTTGTCCTTGCTTTCCTGGCCGGTGGCCCTATGTCCCCAGGCTGCCACGCCTGCAGGGGACGCCTCCAGGGAGGGCGTCTCAGAAGGTAAGTTGGGAAACGCGCCTTTGCTGCATGGAGACTTGGGGACGGACTCCACGGTTACAATATTGTAACATGGGTTGTCCTCAAAAGGAAGGTATTTTTCAAGATCAGGTAAGCACAGGTAATGATCTTCATTTTCAAAATCTTCCTCAATTTCCAAACTAACAAATCTATTAGGGTGGCAGGGGTTCCATTTGCTGTTGCGTACGTACGCTTGGGGTGGCAAGGGGGAGGATGGGGGTTTGCAGGGTGGATTCAGGTTGCTGGGATTGATCTCTTCATCCCCAGCTTCACCATGGGCGAGGGGGGGAACGCAAGTGGGGACGGCGCGTCCTCGCGGTCCATACGCTTCATGGGTGGGGGTTTGAGTTCACAACCTGGGGAGGGGCCTCAGGAACAAACTTGGCGCTTACAGAACAGAGTAAATGGGAAACTGGGCCCATCAGGGTCAACAATGTACTCAAGAGTAGATTTTTTATTCAAAGGCTGAGGGGTGGCAGAGGAGTATAGGGCGCGTTTTGCTTCATAGTTTTATTCAATCATCATCAACCCTTGGGGTTTGCGGTCATGATTAATGGGATTGAACTCAAAAATGAAGTTAGAGTGGGATGGCTCCTTACAGATGGAGCAGGGCGCAGTGCAGTCCTTGGAGATGTGCCCACCTCAGAGCAGTTGTAACAGCGGGGGTTATACAGGCAGTTATGATCTCTTTGAAAGGAGCGGGGGGAGGGGGTGTCATGAATGACATTTCAATACTTGTATTGAAAACCCAAGAGTTAAACTCCGGTTCCCAGAAGGCGGATCCAACCCTCCAGACCAGTCCAGGACCTGCCAATCCATTAAGAGATGGGCTCAAATTGGTGAATTGCTCTGTGTTCCGCCGGCCTACTACAAAGGACCCTCCAAAGACAACTCAAGTCACACAAAGTGGACAGGGGACCGCCAACTTGCTAAATTGTGTACTCAAGTTGACAAGTTACTCCAAGAACTGCCAATCTCCCAAGGACAATTCCCCAAATGGTCATCAGATTGATTTAACCTGGAGCCACCAAAGACCCAAACCTACGCAGCGGTTACAGCTTGCCTTAAAGAGGTTAAAACAAACCCTATTCTCAACTCTGCCAACAACCTGCCAGCATGCCACCCAGAAGAGGTAGTACAATTGGATTACTCAGGTGATATAGTGAATAGTGGCGGCAAAACAAAGCATTGCCTTTCCAATTTTCCAGAACAGGCAAAACCTGGATCTGCCGCCCCTGGGACCCCAAGCCAAGACCCACGTCCTGTCAGCACCTTGTCTGAAAACCTGAATCCTGCAAAAATCAAAGGAGCAAAACCCCATGGTATAACAACCCCGGCGGTATGGTGAAGACCACATTGTCATATTCAATAATAAAGTTTTATGAACCTTTGGTTTGAACAAATCTTAACCTATCTAGTCTTAGTGATCTTCCATCTTAATTCCAGTCAAGTAGACTGCCAGGCCGCCGCCCTTCCCCAAGACCAACCTGCCAAATTGCCCCAGGCATTATACCTTCCCCTGGGAGCCCCCTTTGGACCTGTGCATTTTAATGAATACCCCCCGGCCTGGCCTATTCAGAGTACAACTTGGAAACCATCCTTGTTGCCGACCCTTTGGCAAGGACTAGAAGTACCGAGTACATAGGACGCAAAGGAAAGAGGGTTGAGATTCCGCCCTTACTGTTCAAAGACAAGTACAATTACCTGCCTGCCTACTTTGTTCCTATGACTCCTCCTTTAACACCACAACCAGACCGCCTGTTGGAACCCACTGTGGCCGCCGAGACCACCTCTACCCAACTGTTTGGAGTACTCTACATTACTTTGACAGGATTGGTAGATTCCATGGTCCCCAACTCCGGACCTTGGTCCTTACTCGGGTGATTTATATCTTATATTATCAAGTTAGCACCCATTCTATGGTGGGCCCTACCTGCCGGCTTGGCCGTACCTCACCCTGAGACACCCAAGGCCTCTACCTACGACTGGCTTCCTGACAGGGGGATTGGGTTGGCGTCCTTGCTCTTGCGCCATGAACATGGCGTCAAAACAGCAGTTTAAATCCTCCAGGTGGGCCTTGACCTCTTGGGCAATTTCCTCAGACTTATTCTGTTTGCAAACTGGTGCAAAGGGGTTCCATTCAGAATTTTCTTTGGCCTGCACGTCAGTGGCTTGTTCCACCCAGATGTCATACTTGTCACTGACCAAGGTGATTGCCTCCTCCAATGAATTGGTTTTGGCAGCTTGAACCATGGCAGAGTAGGAGTGGGTAAGGGCGTTCACAAAGGCGCAGATGGAGACAAGGCTGTGGAAATTCTCAACAGTGGTCTTGCAGTCAGAGGAACTGTTGGTTTTGAGGTGTTGCTTCTAAGCCTTGTTGGCAGTTTTTTGGAATGTAATCAAAAATTTGCGCAAGGATTTAAAGTGTACCATCTTCAACAGGCCCAACTGGTGAATGGCATTGGGTTCATGTTCAGCAAATGGAGCTCAGCTTGAGCCTTCCAATTGGCCCAGGTGGCAACCTGAACATCCTGATGCCAGACACAGGCTTCCCCCAGGAGAAAACAGCTGACCTCATGGAGGCAGTCCTTGTCGGTGAGCTTGAATTGCTCAGCATAATCCTCAAAAGTATACAGCCAAGCAGTATACCCATTCTCCTCAAAGCAAGGAAGTTGCTGAGAAACCAAGAAATCAGACAAGGGGTCGCCCACAGAAGGGGCAGAGGGAGGGACAGCAAGGGCAGAGGCAGCAGGGGCCCGAGCAGGGGTTTCAACAGCAGAAACGGGGGGCGCGGAAACAGACATCACAACAACACAGGCACACAGGCAATAACACAAAAAACAGCAATACAAGTTTGGTGAATGTAATGACCTCCAAAATTTTGTTGTGGTGAACAACAAATATTTAAAATTGGTAATAATTAATCAACCAAGAGATAAAGCTTTATTTGCATGGTTCAACTATTTAAAGGGAAATTTGGGGATTTGCGGATTTTGAATAACAGTTGTTCAAATGCGTTCACCGCAACAAAGGAGATGGTTGGTTTGGACATTTTGAAATTATTATTATTCATTTGAAATAATTTGAAATAATAGAATATTCCAACTGGATACATCACCTGATCCAAGTGGCTGCATATTGTTCAGAGTAGACCTTGCTTGACACAGCTTCATCCCAAAAGAACATCAGTGGAGTAAACAAGCTATGACAAAATTGTGATTCAATATAATGATTTTCATGAAATTTAGAGGATGTAGATCAATTTTTCAGATGATTCCGATCAAAATGGTACCAAGCATGATATCTCTAGCTGCTCTAGATGCTGAGATATATAGTTAAGTACTGCAATCGGGTTCGCGTCATAATCAAAGGCTCGGACTTGATTTGATATTATCTAAATTTACTTTTAATACACACTACAAAACTAAAATCAATATATCTCAGTGAATACTAAGCCGATTTTGATATCCAATAGCTTATTTAAAAGCTGCAGATCAGCTCTACATTTTTAAAGCCATTAAAAATCAATTACTAAATTTTAAAATAATTAGTTTAGCCTTACTAAACTTAATAGTGATACTATACTTATTTAGGTTTAGTTTTTATTTATACTTGGAGTATACAATTTTAATTTTAAATTTAAATAAATATAATTGAAATTACCTTTTAATAAAACAATCAAATGAAATTTTAATTAAACATGCAATAAGTAATACAAGCCTAAAAAGACAATAAAATAAATTTAATTGATTTATTAAATTCAACTTTAATGCTGTCCTTGGACGGGACAACTGCCTAGTATAGTATATTAATCACAATATTATACAATAAACAATACCTTATTCTATTCATTCCTGTTCTTTTTATTGGACTGTTGTCTTCCCCAATCAAATACTGAATTATAATTGGTTCAGCTGTAACACTAGCGTCTGTATCAATTACACAAAGCTTGTCAAAGTCAGGGTACATCAGTACTAGTGCTGCAGTCAGTGTTCCTTTGAGAGTATTGAAGGCAGATTGGCACACTGTACTCCAGAAGAATTTCTTATAAGATTGAAGGAGTTGGAACAGTATATTTCCCAGAGAGGCAAAGTTGGGGATAAAGCAGAAATAATAGCCTACCACCACCAGAAAGACCTGCACGCCCCACTTATTGGTCAGGCTCTACATCTCCTCAATGGTTTCCATCTTCAGTGGTACAGGCTGGAGTCCATCTTGAATAATGATGAAATCAAAGAACTCTAGACGTTCCTTGAAGAAGTTACATTTTTGTGGCTTGAGCTTAAGATTGGCTGCAAGTAACCTCTGGAAGACTTCCTCTAAGCGTTTCAAGTGATCATTAAAGGTTTGGGAGAACAAATTAATGTCATCCAGATAGAACAGGACACTAGTGAGTTTAAGATCATCCATCACAGCATTCATAGCCTGCTGAAAGGTAGATAGGGCGTTAGAAAGACCTTGGGGCATCCTTGTGGGTTGGAATAGCCCTTGGTCAGTGATGATTGCACATTTCTCTTGATCAGCGGGGGGTAGATCAATCTGACAGTACCTACTGATAAGGTCCATGGCACTGAAGAACTTGGCGCCACCAAGAAGTCTAAGATGTCATAAATGCAAGGGAGGGGGTAGGAATCCTTCTTGGTAACAGCATTTAGGTGGTGGTAGTCAATCACCACACGGTTGCTGCCATCCTTCTTTTTGATAATCAGGAGAGGGGAAGCCCAAGGGCTTTTACTGGGGACCATTAAGACAGACCCAAATAGTTTCTGAAGCTCCTTGTTGGCTACAGCATGCTTGGCTTGACTACACTGTATAGACCTGAAGAAGATGAATGAAATGCCTTGAGTGTCAATATGATGGGCAACAGCTAGACTTGCACAGATCATAATCACCCTTGGCAAACACATCCTTATACTGAGCAAAAATATCCATGGCTTAATCTTTTTGCTATTCAGAAAGACCAGAAAGAGTTGGAAATTAAAACCAATAGAGCCAGTGATTGTTCACAAGGTAGGCCCAACTCAGAGAATTCCAAAAAGGGGTCAGTCTCCTTTATATTTTCATGCTCTTCTAGTCTTATATAAGACAGAAGTTAGTGTTTAGAGACAACCATTGCTTGTTGAATCATGTTGGCCAAGAATATGAGAACTTCCTTTTCACTTGGCATGAGGATGCCAGGCACAACCCTGGGTTCTAGTCTGGATGCATTAGGAATGCCAAAGATTTCTCCATGAGTGCCAACAATTAGAGCTAATAAGAGTCCTGTATTATGAATCACCTGAAAATCAGGTGGGATAGTCACATTAGAGGAGGCGTAGACTGAGATTAAATTGGCTTCCCCAACCAAAAGATGTAACACCTTAGCCTTCTTACTTTGAAGAGTATAAGATACAGGCATCTCTCTATCTGTGTACTCCAAGTTAATGTGATGCAGGCAGCGTAGGGGTAAGTCAGAAAAACAAGCACTGTGATAGAACATGGGGATAGAGTGACCCAAGATTCAAAATGTGTGGTTACCATTATTGATCACTGTGCTTTATTAGACCATAAATCTAATTCCTATAAGGATGTCATAGCTATTATTTTCCAGGATAATGGCTGGGGTGGTTACCATTAGTTTTCCAAAGCAAAGAGGGAGTGAAGAGTAAGCTCATTTTGCTCTAGTGGTCTGTGGCTCAGCTGTACTAAACTCTTCATGATAAGCCAAGTCCGGTGCCAGCTTTAGCTTATTGACCAGCCACAAGGATATAATGTTCCCAGGAGCACCCATATTCAGTATGGCCCAGACATGAGGGTTTTCACCACCAGGTTGATATAGGTGCAATCCTGGTGGTCCTCTCTGATCTCCACAATCTTTGAGACCTGGTGTACGCTTAGTCCTTTGAACTTCTCCAGGAAGGTAGCCATGACAGCTCCTACAGCTGGGCTAGCCTCCTTAAGTGATTTTAAGGGGAGGAGACATTCATATTACGCAACAGTTTGGTCAAGCATTCAGCAGTATCATCCTCATGCAAGGCTTTAATCCTGACTGTGCTAGTTGTTTGGCATAAGGTATGGATACAGTCTAGTGGGTAATGCAGGGTATGACTAATTCAGGGTGAAGGGTCATACAGCAATTCTGGGTATTGACAGTGAGTACCTGGTGGAGGAGGTCCTCTTGTACTTACCCATTGTCAGAGTCTTCTAATTCTGGTTGGCAGAGTGAGTCACTAAAGGGGGATAATCAGTGGGCTCTGGCGTAGGGGCAAGGTAAATGCCAGGATCAGGGGAGAGGATTTTGGTGAAGCCAACAGAGCAGCCAAGGATTTCTACTTTTACTAGCTGCTTAGCAGTTTTTTGTCCCTTCCTCCTGGTATTATTCAGACTAAATTTCAGCAGGTTAATCTTCCTTGTCATCTTCCATGCTTACATGATGGACTTTCTGGCGGGGGTTCTTGAATTCCCAAGAGAAGTGGTCAGCTATGCCACATTTAAAGCAGTACAGGGAGAAGTGTTGGCTGGAGCAGTCCCAACCTTTTCAGAGAGATTAGAAATCTCCATAGACTTATTGGCTTGTACTCTGTTTGTTGGCAAGGGCAACTCTCAGAGAAGGGGACCTCAAACTCCTCCTTGTATGTGCAAAGAATACAAATCAGATCTGGTACCATGCAAGTGTTATAGATACCAGACTTAAGAGCCAAAGATAACTCACAATTAACTCTTACAGCGTTCAAAAGAGCAGAATGGACATCAATGAACTGTACAGCATTCATAGAAGACAGGGTCTGGGCCTTGAGGTAGAACTTAGAAATGAAGTCTTCTAAGGTTTCTCCCACCTTCAAATTGTTGTCTGCAAAGTCCATCTTACGGCTGAGTAGGGCTTCTTGGCTATCAAATTCCTCAGTTAAAGCTCTGGAGACGTTGGCAAAGGTCCAGTCATTCTCTGGAAGGCACAGCAAGATGATGGTCTGGGTGTTGCATCCAGGCAATTGATAATGATGAAGTCTCTCATAGTGTTGTCAACACCATACATGAAGTTCTGTTAGAGGCGCAGGAACATGACAACATTGCTCTATCAGTCAAACTAGGGTATGTTGACAGGCTTAAAGTTGCTGGAGCCTTGCTGCAAGGGGGCAGGCGTGATCCTTACATGAGAGAAGGTGAGGCAGGAGCAGCTGAGAATGGAGACAGTAAACCTAGCCTAAGAGGAAAAGCATCAATTCTCTTCCTGCTGTGCCTCACTTTCACTCTCCCTGTCTGCCAGGGGTCCATCCTGTGGTAGGCTACTGAGAACTTGAGGGCTGTCTGCCTACAGGCCCAGATGAAAGGGCTCACCACAGGATGGGGGCTAACTTTACAATATAGGATAGTGATTTCATGAGGATGGTCCAGAATCTGCTAAAGTGCACCATAAAATTGATTCAGCCAGTGAGAGTGATGCACATGACTCCAAATATCTGGGTGGAGATGGACTTGCTAGTAGTAACAGATTCTTGTGGGCGGCTGGGCTGTAGGGTCAAAGGAGGGGTCATTGGTACCAATTATGCAGGCAGGTAGTTATACTTGTTGCAAAATAACAAAGTTTGTATGGTGATCCAAGTTCCTTCACAACTAATAAGCTCTGTTTTTCTGATACAGGATTCTGGGTTGTAAATTAGGATATCTTCTAAGGTAAACTCCAAATAATCTGGTGTCGTAACTGTGCTAATTTAGCAAAGTTACATGGGGAAAAATATTTAGAAGATAGATAATAATCTTTATTGTGAGATAGTGATTATATAGCTATTGTGAATCAATGGATAGCAGGAACATGATTGATGATTACACGGTTGGATGGCAGAAGGGGGTGGCTTGATCCTGCTAATGAGTCAAGCGCCCAATTGAGGTATCCACTGTGAAGGATCATTGTCTGTTCATGTTGATAGATTTGATAATCCGAGTCAACTTCCTAGTCTGGCTTCAAGTGATTGGGTAATTGGATTGCGGGTCACAAACCTGCTTGGTTGGAACCTTGCTGGCAGGTCAAGCCTGCGGTTTTGACACTGGGTTTGAAGAATACTCTGTAAAATAGACTGGGCTGTAGGGAGCTCCTGGAGGATGGAATAACTCAGGTGGTTGGTCTGTGTTTTCTTGGGCTTGCTGGGAAGCCAGGACAGGCCCAAGGAGATCAAATTAAAAATGGTAAAGTGCTAAAAGAAGGTAGGGTAAGTCCTGTGTGAACCAAAGGTTCATAACACTTTATTGTAAGAATGTCAGTGTGCATCTTCCTGTCATCTCTTGGGTATAAGTATGCTCATCAAAACTGTGAAACATTTTGTGAATTCTTGTGGCTGTGTGGTAGCATTTAACAGGGTTTGGAAGTCTTTGGTGGCACCTGAAGTTGTTGGTTCAACATTGGTTGGGTCAGGACGGTGAATATCAAATTCCTGCTTGGGACATAGGATTTTTCAGCTGCCCGTGGGCCTCAAGATTAGGGTAATTCACCTTACACTTCATTGGCGGCGGCCTGGGCAATTGCAGGGGTGTCTTTTGGGCCGTTGTTCCCATTGGCTAGGCTCAGGGGTTTCCCCATGGAGTAAGGTTTGAGAGTAGAAGGTTCTACACTGATGGGTTTTGGAGGTTTCTCTGAAGTTGAATCTATTTCTAATTTGAGTCCAAAAAACGCAGGCAGCCCGCAGGGGCTAGGGGGTTGAATCTTGAAATTGGGAATTTTCTTTGCCAATTAATAACAGGAATTTTTCACCTGTGACACTGTCTTGGATTTCCCCAGAAGCTTCAGGAGTGGACAAGACATTATCCTTGGATTCCAGCACCGGCTCCAATACATGTACAGCATTGGAGGTCAACTGAGTGTGGCCATTGTCACTTTTGTAGCTGTGGTAAAGCTCAGGGCTAGAAAATCTCCTAGTACTGTGATTGCTTCTGGCGTCAAGAGACGTGAACTAAAAGTTGAAAGCCATTATCTTGCTATCTATTCTATCCAATTGTCTTTGAAAGGCGTCCAAGAGAAGTTGTTGAAGTCCAGTTCATCTTGGTAACCCTTATTCTCTTGGTGGGTGATATCCAAGTTGTCTTTTAGGGAGGTAATGTGCTTCTCCTGTATGCCAAGCTTGGTTTTTAGTATTGGCTATCACCTCATTGTCCTTCCTGACTTGGGTCTGGGTGTCAGCTCTATCATGGGATTGTCAAAGTTTGAGGCAATCCTGAAGTTTGACACAGTGTGGTAACCAACAAACAGGAAGGCATGGTCTGTTCTCTGTTGGACAAGTTATACTTGCATCTTCTTGTGGTGGTCAAAGAGCTCAAGGACGTCACAGCCAAGAAGATGACTGGAAGGGGAATTGTCCATAGATGTAGGCGGGGGGGTTGAGTGAGGGTATGATGGCAAGGCAACAGGCATCTTTCAACCTCTTGATCCAGGATTTGAACTATTGGGCCATTAATAAGCACATGGTTTGTAACCATACCAATACAATTGACATCTACACCCTGATGGGTGAGGGTCTGTACCACATGTACTGGGACTAGCTAGGCTATTCCCCTGTCAATGGCATCAACCCAGTGAAGCATGATATTCTGGGTGTTGGTAACTTTAGCAAGGTACTGATTAAGGGTGGTAAAAGTGTTTACAAGATCAGAGTAAAGGACCTGGAGGAATGTCTGTTGGTTAGATACCAGTATTCTCTGGTCATGCACTAGGCTTTGGATGCAATGCAGAAGAATTCAGTTGTGGCATACAGCAGGATTGGTGAACTGTTGTAAATAGTCCTTGATATGTTCAATGGTGCAGATGTCACGGCAGAGTTGGTCAGGGTTGATCTAGGAGAGGTTCTTGAAGCAAACCAAGGAGGTTTTGGCAGAGGGCGGCTAGATATCCAGGTGTTCCTAGCAATCATCATTGCCAGCAGCGCCAGAGTCCATGATGTGGATGGCATCCTCAGAAAGAGAGGAGTTGGCGTTCATCTCCATGGGTGCCAGGGCTTGTAGCATCAGGGGTTGTTGGAACACTATAGCCTGGGGCTGTTGATGTTAAGGCATGAACTGGCTGAGGGTGGGAAAGCCATAATGGGCACCTTCTCTCTCTCTAGTGTGGGTGTTGGCAGCAGTAAAGGCTGGAAACTGATAGAGGGAAAGACTTGTAGCAGGAGATTCAGCCAGAGGCTGTCCTCCCTCCTCATAAAAAGAACTGTGGGGGTGGGGGATGTTGATGTTGAAAGCCATAAGCGCCAATGTCGTAAAATATGGCTATATGTTGCAATAATCCTATAATTAGTTAGTCAGTAATCCCAACTCTTAATACTATACCTGTAGTTTGTATAGTGACAGCCTTTGGTAGGACAGAAGAATATAAGAGTATAAAGACAAAACTAGCATTTTATCTGATAGTTATATACTTATATATTGTGGGGTGGTGGAATTGTCAACAGAGAAAAAGGGGCACTGGTCAAAGGAGTTGTCAAAAGGATGGGAGAGAAGAGGCACACTAAAAATCCCTATTCAAGAAAACAAACAGGTTAACACACCTTGCTAATAGAGGCAAGTGGTACTAATTGTGACATTCTATTATTAATCTTGGAGGTGAAGCCCACACTTGATGTGCAATTGAGTAAAACTTTAAACACCCATTTTTAGGTGTTTGAAACGTATTTAACCCTGCTAAAACCATGTTGAAATAAAGCAATTGCACAAGTGTTTCATTGTTCTGAACCCTAAGTGATTGTCCCTATTTATAATTCATTCAGTATCTGCAACATGTTTAAAGGTGCAGCCAGTTTATAACCATCATTAGACTAGATCAAGAAGAGTACAGGCTGTAGCTGAAGTGCTATACAAGCCTTGAGGAGGCCAGTAGTGATATCTATGCCAAGGCCATCCAATCAGGATAGGCGTAGACAGCAAGAATGATAACTGTTATGAAGGTAGCCACTGAGAAATGTCTGAAAGGACAGGAGCAAGGGTTGTTGCAGTATATATAGATATAGATACTATCATTCTCCAAGCCAAAATTCTGACTTTTAAGGTTTTAAAATTAATCTTCCTTTGAGAATTTTAAATTCCAAATTTTTAAGTCAGTATTTTGAGATAAAACCCTTCTCTTTTCTTGACACTTGGGTTTTGCTTGATGTCAAAAGCAAAACGCCAGTTAAAGCTCAAATGTTATGTAACTACCTTGGTTATCTCTTAATTTCAAAACTGATGTAGACTTCCTGTTTCTGTTTGAAGTTTACTCAAACTCTCCCCTCTTATGTCTTCTGTTGCAGTTGCAACTTACTTTTCCATATAAATAAAACCAACAAGGAAGAGTAGGCTTAAGCCCATGCTCTAAGTTTTTCTCCTGCTTAAGATTAGGACTTCTTAATTTTAAACATTTAAATTTAAAACTTAGAATTTAGCTTTGAAATTACCTTTTTCTTTTTTTCTTGAAAACTCAATTTTTGAAGTTTACTTAACTTTCAACTTTGAAATCAACAATTTCTCTTTTTCTTAAAAACTCAATCTTTGATATTTACTTAAATTTTTAACTTCAATTTTAAATCTATCTTTTTATTGTTCTTCAATCTTTTTAAGAATCAATTTCAGAAAATTAAAAATTTTACTTACAATTTAACATTTTTGTTATTCATTTTTACTGATTTATTGAGATCACTTTGTTTTTTTATAGAATTTATATGTCTATTTTTTAAAAAACCAAATCAATTTTTTATTTGAAAAATAATGCAGATAAGTCTTACCAACCTAGAGTAAACTTTAATACCATGGAAATGGTAACTCAGCAAACTGCTGCTTTATTTACAAAATATTTTAAATTTTAAAGAAAATTTGTATGGAGTGATGGCTTATTATTCTCACAGAGATTTTCCCAACATTGACATAACACTTGTAACCACTCAAAATTTAGTGAATAATTTGTCTTATAATGTAATTTTGGGATTTTCACTAAATTTCTCTCCACATTTCACAAATTATAAACTTTTGGCAGTTCTCTTAAGGGTTTACTGCAAATGGTACCTACATTTTTATATCTTTTAAATTTAAATCCAGTAGCTCTGTACACCTTTATTTATTATCTTGCTCCATTTTGGGAAAGGCCTTACAGACACCTGGGATTGATGTTAATAAGTTCTTAGTTACCCCTGGATAGTTTGCAACCTTTGGCTATATTTTACTCCAGCTTCAATAAATGTAATTATCTACAAGTATATTATACTCTTGTCTGTAGTGCCCTTTAATATAGAAAAGGTAGAGTAAATTTGCAAGGCTAAATCTTTATGTAGATTTGAACTACCAAGCAATATATATGATTGCTTCACAGGATCAATAAGGTATTTACTTTAAGGCCATGGGGATGTTAATCAACAGAAATCTCCTCTAGGTACTACTAGGGAGATGTCGCCAAATTACAATAAAATCCAGAAAGAGAAAATGTAAATAGAGCTTAGTTTAATTGGATGCATAAAATGATTATTATATGGCAAATGCTTACCACAAAACAGTAGTAGGACAGGTAGATCTCTGGCTACTCTAAAAGTGGGTTGAGGATTGATTGTTTAACCAGATAAAAGATAAATGAAGCCATCATCTTTTTTAGGTTGAAGCTATTTTGAGTTACAAAAGAGAATTAAAGATCTTGCAATTGAAATGCAACTCCTCCAAAGGCAAAATTGAAAGAGAAAAGATTTTGTGATTCATGGCACTAGTGGTATCATCACTCCTTATTAAACTACATGTAATTATGGGATGGTGAAAGCTGTGATTAATGTGGATTCTACCTCTGGGAATACCTACCATAACACTCTTGTGAATTTTTTTGGATTGGGTAATAATGAAACAGGAAATATTACAAACAGGAAAATTAGAATGAAGATTTTAAATGTGGCATCAATATTATAGCTTTCTGCTATAGAAGAGTTATAAAGAGGAAGGCAATATTTATCCTAGGCAGTGATTTATTTTAGGATAACAAAACATATAGTTTAGGTTTGGCATTTATAAGAATATGAGCCATGTTATAGGATGTGCTATTTTTAGCCAAATTGTTTGGGTTCTTTAACTGGAGTTAGTACAAATGTTTTAAAAGCATTGGTGACAACCAAAAATACCTCATATTTAAAAAGAATGATTTCAGATTTAAGCAAAACCTGACTATCAGGTTAAAATATACACTCTGTTAACAGGGATTTTTGGCGTTAATGGGCAAAATGGGTCAACACAGCAAAGAAGTGCTCACGCGCCAAGCAAGACTATTCAAAATAAAATCCAAAATACACTGATTCACAAACAAAATGGTGTGTGTTGTATTTTGGTGTACATATATTTACTATGTGAATTGGTGACAAAATACACACAAGCGCGGTGAGTCAAAACTCAAACCAAAACACAATAGCAACTCACTACATAAACAAAATTACTCAAATGTTGTGTGCAATGGAATGTAATCAAGAATGATACCAAGGTATCTAAAATAGGACACACAATCTGAAACATACATGTTAAAATATTGTGCTGGGTGCTTAATTTGGCGTAAAATCTTGGAAAATGGGTGGAAATTATTCCAGGTATCCTAAAATGGGTGTTGTAAAACCAAAAACAACAAATTAAGAAATAAAAAACTATAATTGGTATATTGGGTGGGAAAAACTCTAATTAAATATCCATATTCAGATAAAAAGCAAGAATTTAAAACCAGTGTATAACTTAATTAAGTTTATTTAGTATTTTATTAAATTTTAAAATGGAAGGTACACAACATAGTGGCAATGCACCCGTTGTGCGCCGCGGTTGCGGTCACCCCTGCAGGTCAAAGAATAGAGTTAGTGCAACACAAGTGCCTACTCAGGAAGGAGATAGGAGAGGAGAGTTTAATAGTGACGCTGTAATGACATAGCCAGTTCAAGAAGAACAAGCTTCTAGGGTGCAGAGCATCAACCCTCAGGTCATCAAGCTGACCTGGAAGCCCACCAAGGTCAGAACTACCAGAACGGTTAGAAACAAGGAGGTAGATCTTACTTCTTATGTGTTTGACTCCATCTACCGCCAGGATTTGGTCCCGTCAGCCATGCTGGAGAAAGTTAAGCCTGTACTTGACACTAGTTAGGAGCTTTATGTCAGTGATGGCAACCAAGAAGACAACAACAAGCCTGAGTTTACAGAACTACAGAGGGACAGCTGGTTCTAAAGAAAGTTGCAGCCTTCTACAACAAAGTGCCTATGCCTTGCAAGCCTGTCACCAATCAGGGTCCTGGATTGTCTGAATCCTCAAAGCCTTCCCAGAAGCGCATTCCTGATATCAAGTGCATCATCCTAATCAGGCTTATGCAGGAATCTGGTGACAACAAGGCGGCTGCGGCTCTTGTTGGGTTGAATCCCAAGTACGCCTCCAAAACCTTTAACAAATTCATCAATACTGGTTGTGTCCTTGCTGCAGAGAAACCTTGCGTGTTTCTACCATGTTCACCAAGGAGCACAAATGGGCAATCTACCAGTGGATAACCCAGGACTGCCATCTTGAACTAACAAATATACAGTCAATGGTTAAATCTACTTTTGGCTTTGAGGCCTCATTTTTCTTTTATTATCATTTGGTAAAGGGTCTGTGGTTTTCATGGAAAAAACTTGGGGTAGCCACCTACAATTGGAATAGCTCAACCAACATCAAGACCCAGAAAAAATACGCAGAGGTGTACACTGCCCTCAAAGCCAAGGGGACAATCAAATTTTACTATATGACAAATCAGCATTTGCCTTGTCAATGCACAATGGGTATGGGTATGTCCCCAAAGGCTCAAATGACGGGGTAGCTTGGCGTGCTGAAGTCTGCGCCACAGCCTATTCTATGGTGGATCTCTTTGGTAAAAAGGAGATCAAGCTGTATCAAATGATATTGGGTTCTCACAACAGCTGTACCTTCATGTCATTCCTCCAATTGGTCCAGGAGCACCTGAGGCGCACAAGCCTGGGCTTCACCAACGTCATTGTGCTGGACAATGTTGGTCTCCACAAGGTTGCAGATATTCTTGCTGAATTTCCATCAATTGACACCAGCATTGCAGTGGCCCCCCAGCAATTGGCTACAGCAAATTTACACCTTCTCTTCCTCCCCGCCTATTTGCCCTTCCTAAATCCCATTGAGGAAATTCTTGGATAGCTCAAGCAAGTCACCAAACAAGGGACCCCAAATGGGACTGTTGTAACTGTGCTGTTTTAGCAGAGTTAAATGGGGAAAATATTTAGAAGATAGATAATAATCTTTATTGAGAGATAGTGATTATATAGTTGATGTGAATCAAGGATAACAGGAACAAGATTGGTGATCACACAGCTGGATGGAAGAAGGGGGTGGCTTGATCCTGGTAATGAGTCAAGCGCCAAATTGAGGTATCCACTGTAAAGGATCATCATCTGTTCATGTTGTTGAATTTGGTAATTTGAGTTGACTTCCTAGTCTGGCTTCAGGTGACCAAATAATTGGATTGCAGGTCACAAACCCGCTTGGTTGGAACCTTGCTGGCGGGTCAAGCCTGCGGTTTTGACACCCCCCAACTGAAGGTTGGCCTCCTCTGGGGGCAGGTTGTCAGAGAGGTTGTCAGGAGCCCGGGCGCTGTATTGAACTAGTTGTTGTTTGGTGGCAGGCAGGGCGGTTTCTCGTTGCTTCTGTCTTGCCTTGAAGGGTTGTAGGCAATCATGGTGTAGGGTCTTGTCTTGCTTACATTTCCCAAGCCCTTGCACAAGGTAAGCGTTATTGTTGTTTACCTTCAGAATGATTGCTGGCCCTACTTTTTCAGGTTGTAACTTGCTCTTGTCAACGTTCATGACCCATACTTTGTCCCCAACTTCATGTCTATTGCGGATGGGGACAAATGTCTTCTGTAGGCGTTCATTCTCTTTGGCTATTTGCTCGCTTTTAGCCTCTACTACTTGAGGGTCCAAGCGTGGGGAGACTTCACTTGGAATTTTCAGTTTAGGTCCTGCCAATGCTTGAATGATATTTGGCTTTGTGCCGTATACCAGTTCAAACGGGCATTTTCCAGTGGATCTGTTCACTTGGGTTCAACACACAAGTAATGCAGTCAGTAGCTACTTATACCAGTCTTCAGGTCTCCCAGCAGTGAGTTTGGCTAGGGCTTGCATGAGGCTACCATTAAGCCGCTCTACGCGTCCATTGGCCTGTGGGTGATATGGTGTTGTTACGGTGTGTTTGACCCCATTCTTGGTGAGCTATACATTGGTGTCTTTGGAGGTCAATTCTTTGCCTTCAATGGTTATCAGGAGTTCTGGCTTTCCAAACTTACTGATTATTTCTTTGCCAATAAATTGTCAAACATCATTGCCGGTGTGTGCCTTCACTGCTTGGGCTACTGGCCATCTTGTCGCAAAGTCAATGGCGGTGATGATGTATTTTTTTGTCATTGTGCTTTCCTGGCATGGGGTCAACAATGTCAGAGCCCATACTTTGAAAGGTAGTTGTGTGCAAATGGGGAGTACTGACTTTGGTGGGGTTTTGCTTTTGGCAAACTTTTTGCATACCTCACATTGGTCTAGGACTTCCTGGACATTGCAGTATAAGGTGGGCCACCAGGCTTTATGCTTTAGGAACTCATATATATTTTGGCTCTTGGTATGTCCAAGATCTCTGTGGTAGCAAAGGATAGTGTCAACTTGCTGATGTGTGGGTATGTAGGGAATGGTTGTACCATCCGTCATTTTCCTGTGAAGAGTCCCGTATACGTCAGCAAAGAGGTGTTCATTCTTGATGACCGTTTCTTTGGTGATGTTGGTTGTGCCCGCGGGGAATCCTTTGTCTTTTGTACATAGCACTAAGAGAGGCCAGTCTGGGTCAAGCCCATTCTCTCCTCTTGAAGCACGGACATACAGCCGGTACAGGGTGTCTGCCATGGTGAGCTTGGCCCCAGGCTTATACTGGATACACATGTTAAATCTCTCCAATAGTTACATCCATTGCACTTGGCAGCGCAACATATTTGCTTGAGTCTTGAAATATATGAGTGACTTGTGATCAGTTAGTGCTATGAATTCTTCCTGCCGTTCTAGGTAACAGCACCATTTGACTAGGCAGTTCACGATGGCCAGCAGTTCCTTGTTGTGGATAGGGTATTGACACTTGCCATCTGTTAATTTTTGTGATTCATAAGCTACAGGCAGGAAGTTACCATATTATTTTTGATTTTTAGTACTCCCCCAATGGATGCATCTGAGGCGTCGGTTTCCATCTGCTATTCCCTGTCTCCTTTGGGGTATTGTAGGATGGGAGTTAATGTGAGCTTTTCTTTGAGGCGTCTAAAACAGAGGTCATGTTGGGGGTCCACACAAACTTAGACTTGGCGCCTGTTATGGCGGACAAGGGGGCAGTCAAGACGCCACAGTCAGGTATGAAGTGTTGTACATAGGCCACCATCCCCAAGAAGGTGTGGAGTACTGACTTATCCTTGGGGGTGGCATCTTGCAGATGGCCTGTATCTTTTGATTGTCAGGTTTGATGCCATCTTTTGAGACTATGTGTCCCAAGAAGGGTAGTTGCTCCTGGAAGAACTGGTATTTGGAGGGCTTGGCCAACAGTTTGTGTTGTGCCAAGGTCGCAAAGACTTCCTACAGGTCTTTTTGGTGTTATTCTACCAAGGGGCTGTAGACAATGATATTGTCCAGGTACACTAGGGCATGTTTGCCTATGTGGGGTGCAAACACTTTGTTCATGAAGGTTACAAAGGTGAATGGAGCATTGGTCATGCCAAAGTTGAGTACCACACATTTTTAGGAACCATATTTAGTGCAGAAAGCCATTTTGGGAATGTCTTCCTCCTTGATACAAATCTGATTGTAGCCTGCCGTTAGGTCAATCTTGGAGAAGACTGTGGCTCCTCCCAAGGCATCAAAGAGGTTGTCAATCAGTGGCAGTGGGTAACAATTCTTAATGGTGACTTTGTTTAGGGTGCAGTAGTCTGTGACCAGGCGTAAGGTACCGTCCTTCTTGGCCACAAAGAACACAGCAGCCCCAAAGGGAGACTGTGAGGGGCAGATAAGTCCTTTTTCCAATGCCTCCTTGAGATAGGCGTGTAAGGCGTTGTCCTTGTTTGGGGTCAGCCTGTAGATGGGGCATGCCTTGGGTATAGCCCCCTTGAGTTGGATGGAGTGTTGGATATGCTTCTCAGGGGGCAGCCCAGGTAACGCTTCCTTAAAGATTTCTGGATGGCGGGCCACAATGTTGCAGTCCTGAGGCGTGGAGATATCCTGGTGATCCTTGAAGTGTATGATCTCATACTGACAGAAGTCCCAGTCAATTGCCTTCATATTTTGCTTCTTGTCCAAGGTCTCTGTGATGTGTACAAAGACGTGGTCATGTAGGAGTTGGTCCACGGAGTCAGCCTAGATCCAGTGGTTGACGCCTTCACGCTTGATGGTCAACACAGAGGTCGCCCAGTCTATGTGAAGGTTGTTTTTCTGTGACCAGACTAGTCCCAGTACAATGCCAAACTTAGGAAAGTTGATGACGGGACCTTTGATGGTGGAGTGAAGGTTCTCAAGCATGACAGAGAAGGGGGCAGTTTCCTTTGTCACGGTAATGTGGTGTTCATCAGCCAGGACCACATTTTTAATCCACAAAGGATTAGTGGCCAGCTTGAACTTGTCCACAAAGCTACTGTTGACTAGGGTTTAATCTGTGCCCAAGTCCAGGAGTGCTGAGCCTGTGTAACTGCAAAAACAGAAAGGATAGGACATCAATTTATTGGGATATCTGGCAATGGTGTACAGTATCGGGTCCTCTGAGGGCACCTGGATCATTGGTCATTGGTCTACGTTCTCAGGTAGGTATTCATCATTGGGCAAGTCAGGAGTTGTGTGGGGAGAGCTTGGCTTGCTTAGTGCTCTCCCCAGGCTTTTCCCTCATCTTGGTTGCCTTGCGTGGAGGTGACACGGAAATGAGTGCAATTTGACTGGCCATTGTTCCCATTTCCATGCCTATTTGAACCCGTGGGTTTGTGGTTAGTGTTGTTCCTGTTGCCTCCAGGGGGTGGTTGAGCAGAGCACCCGCTTGGATGGGAATCCTTGGGTCTTTCTTGTTTCCCAGTTTGTGCCTTGTGCAAAGCGTTGGATGTCTGTTCTGCTTTTTCCGCTTCACGGTACAGGCTTTGCAGGTTGGTCACTTGATCCAGGTTTACATGTCTCATCACGTGCAACTTGAGAGCGTTGTAGTACATGAGGTGTGTGGCTGGGGTGTCAAAGGCCATGTTAGATGGAGCGCAAAGACGGAGTTCCTCGTAGGCGCAAGTGAGTTCTTTAACAGTGCCTGTCTGGGTCAGGTTCTTTACTTGGCAAATGATCATTTTTGCCGTATCTTTAAGCACAAATCTTGCCAGGAAGTCTTGCTTAAAGGTATCCCAGTTCTTGTCAGTGTGCTCTTCATGCCACTTGTTGCACTAGGTGCTAGCGTCATGGGTCAGGCAAATGGAAAATTCTGCAATCCAAAATTGCTGTGGGCATTCCATCTGAGCTAGCTTGCTCTGGGCAGACTGAATCCATGCGGCAGTGTTATTGTCATTGGCCCCGGCAAAGGGTTCCAAGGCGGCGCTTTGTAGCCTTTGCGCTACATAGGCGGGCATGGTGGTTTTGTCAGCTGGTTGCAGCATCAAGGAGGGAGCCTGAAAGAACCCTTGTGCGGACATGGCATTGAAGGCGGGTAGCAGGATTACTGTGTTTTGGTATAAGACAAAACCATCAGGTATCTCAGTACCTGGAGTATATGGAGTCCAGTCAGGCGGGAGGCCAGACATGATTCTGTTGAAGATTTGTTGGCCATGGCGTGTGCGGACAACAGGCAGAATTTTTCAAGATAAGGTAGGATGGAGAACCTACCTGTGCTACCAATGTCGTAACTGTGCTGTTTTAGCAGAGTTACATGGGGAAAAATATTTAAAAGATAGATAATAATCTTTATTGAGAGATAGTGATTATATAGTTCATGTGAATCAAGGATAACAGGAACAAGATTGGTGATCACACAGCTGGATGGAAGAAGGGGATGGCTTGATCCTGGTAATGAGTCAAGCGCCAAATTGAGGTATCCACCGTAAAGGATCATCATCTGTTCATGTTGTTGGATTTGGTAATTTGAGTTGACTTCCTAGTCTGGCTTCAGGTGACCAGATAATTGGATTGCGGGTCACAAACCTGCTTGATTGGAACCTTGCTGGCGGGTCGAGCCTGCAGTTTTGACAGGACCGAGGACCTCTTTGATTTGCTGCAGGCCAGGATCCACACCCTCCCAGCTGAGACCATGGCCAAATTATATGGCCACTGATTTGTTCATCCCCATGTGCCTTGCCAAACAGCCAATCAGTTAAAGGCTTAATGTGTTCAACTATTTTATATTCTCTAATTTACTATTTAAGATTTTTAATTATTGTTTTATATTTAGAAACTTCAAAAGCCTGTGATCACATTCAGCTGCACCATAAATGAAGGTTTGTAATTTATTTATGTTAAATTATTTTAACATGGTATCTGGTGCTACACCAAACACTTGATACTGGATTACTTGTAATATTTATATCACTCTTGTCAAACAAATATAAAAATGAAATTACAAAAATTTAAATGTAAATTGTACACGGTAGAAATAAATTTTATTAAAGTAAATATATTTATGCATATATGATGACATTCACCAGGATTTTCTTTCAAAAATTGTTTGCTAAAATAAAAGTTTGAAAATTTAATTATTTTAAAAAGTAAAATTTAAAAGCAAAGAAATATATTGAGGAACAAGGTTTTTATTGGGTGCACCTGTAGTAGGTTTATTGGTATGTACCCACCTAATGATGGAGGTGGCGCACAACCTCCACTGCCACACCATAGACGGTGGATACACTCTGGTTGAAATACTCCAGTCTGCTGGTGAAAGACAGTATGGTCAGATGGGAGTTCAGGAGCAGCTTTTTGGGCAGGGCTTCAAACCCGTAAATTCCAGCCAGGACCAGGGCGTCCTGGATGACATAGCCCACCAAGTTATATCCAGGGAGGACCTTCTTCCCATTCAGGGAGGCTGGCCTTGTCAATCCCTAGGAGGACCCTGTCAAGGTCCTCAACGTTAGCCCCCATCCCAAAGTAAAACAGGAACCCCAGGTAAACCACCAGATGAAGCCTTTGTCCAGCAAAGGCTTCTGTGAACCCACAGAGTTTATTATACACAGCACTAATATTTCTTTTCATGCTTTTTCATCAAGAAGGTCAGCTCCATGGCTGCAAGGACCCCTGTCTTGTCAGCGCTCCAGGCCAGCCCAAAGTTGGCAAAGAGGATTTTGGTCTTCTTGACAGCTGTTGAGTCTGCAACAGCCAATTTACCCACCACACACCCAAAGTTCTCCAACAGGTAAGAGAGTGTGTGCTCCACCGGGAAGCAGAAGCAAGCAGCTGCATTAGACTGGCCCATCTCTGGTATGTTCTTAAATGGGAGCGTCTCCAGGACATCCCAAACAAGCTCAATGGAGTTTACACTGTAAACTCTACTGAGGATCACTGGGTCCAAGCAGACCAATTGGGCATACTTGTAGGCATTAACTGCCCACTTGGATGCCCCCTTGCTATGTGTGAGCCTGGCCAATGCCTCCATGAACATTGGGAAGGTGCCTTTGATTTGATCCTTGAGCTCCCGCAAAACAGGGGAGGACAGAAAAAGCTGCCTTGCCACATGATTGGCGTAGTTGGCGTAGAACATGGCGGGGACAAAAGGGGCAAAAACTTGACAGAATTATGCCATCTATGTTTTCTAAAATAAGGCAAGTATTTTGAACTTTTATTAATTTTTTATTAGGTTACCTTCTTGTGTTTCTTCCTTGCTGGTGGCTTCAGCAGGCTCAGCTATTCTTAGCGCCAGCAATTGCACTGGAAATTCAGTATCCTCTTTCCTGGAGTTCTTTGCTGACTTGAGATGTGCATACATCTCAGGGTTATCAACCTAGACGGACAGCACAGAGAGGGCAAACAACTTCAACTAAAGGCCCTCAACCACAGTTTTTTGAACGTTAAAAAGACGCTTGATTGTTTTTTCAGGGATTTCTGGCATATTGGCCATAAGTGCCTTGGCAGACACCTTGTCAATTTTGTCCCCAGTGAGGATGGTGGCCTTGAATTTTTTCTTGACCTTGCAGTCAATTTCTTTGATCTCTGCAATTTCAGAGTTGAGGTCTTTGAGCAATTTTTCCAGTTCCCTCATTGATTTTTTATTAACCTTTCCATATGTTTTTATAGCTTTCACCCCAATAAAATCTGTATTATTCTGATACTATTTGTCAGAGCCCAGATTGTCCTGGAAATTCAGCTGGCCTGCCTAGAGGCAAAAAACTAAAAAGCTTGGAAATTTGTACAAAGTAACTCTCAGAGCAAGAAAACCCCCTTTTGTTTAAAAAATGGCCTGGGATTTGAGAGGCACACAAGCCTTAAATCCCTGGCTTCAATCCCATTAACAATTTCAGCCTTCTTAATTATTAGGAAACAATACATTGGGATTGTGATTGTTCAATTGTGCAATTGGGCGCTTTATTGCTTACGGGATCTATAAATAACTATGGCACCTTGGCATGATGAAGTTCAAGAAAGGATCATGTTATAACAACCAATGGGCACTTACCCCCTGGCCCAAGGATGCAAATTCCAGTGAAAATTGTAGGTTCAACTGAAATTGATGCCATCAGTTCTCTGGTGGCACAAAAAGCCATAAATTACCAGTAATTATAAGTAGTGAGGAGGAGAAGCCCTCATCACTTTTGACATCTTAAAATAAAATGCCTTTATGATCAGGATTCCTTATTTTCTTGCAAGATCTATCTACTTTTGCACCAATATAACTATTATGTTTGCATTTATTTGTATCTCCATTACACTTTACAACCTCACACATCTTCTCCTCCTGGCCACCAAGAGTGATCATTTTGCCCTCCATGCTGGAGATTCCTCCTACTCCCCCTGCCAACTGTGCCTCCTGCTCAAGGCTTCAGTAAATTGGGTTTTGTCTATATCACAGTATTGGGGCTGGCCAACCAGGTTGTGCCCCATACTGGGAGTTGGTGTTCCCTCACTACTGCAGTCAACTATCTGATCAGAATTGCGCCTATTGTGGACTTGGCCTTCCAGGCCCGGCCCGCCTCCCCTACAGGAGTCCAGCTGGACTCTGGTATGGGCCATGACTCTATTGCCTCTTTGTTTATCCCTGTTTGTTTTCCCATTACTCCAATAACCCATCTTTTTATCCATTGTGTATATATTTTACACTCATCTCAATATGTGTTATTTGCTTTGTGTTGCCATTGCTTCCATAATCACCATAGTATTTTTGGCACTTAAACACAGCTCCTTGTGAAAATATTAGCAACAATTTGGTGATCAGCTAAATTTGGATTAGAAAATTATAGGTTAATTGTGTTTAGATGAAGTTGTTACTGATCCAAATTCAAAACCTTAATGATAAACTTTAAGCCAATCAGGATCTGAGTGATAAAGTGATTGTTGTGACATAAAGGGTCACCCAATAACTCTTTGATGCATGTGCGCTAATTAATATGATTGGCTGGTTGTTTTCCCATTGAGCGCCATTGTGTCAGGAATATTCCTGACATAAATCAGATTTATAATGAGGTACCATGCTGGGGAAAAATAGGAAATTTTACTGTCAAGGATTCAAAATTTGATGTGGGTTTCCCCCCATTAATTGGGGGGAATAAAAATAAAATAAAAGTCAAAACGGGACTCGGCCAATGCTGGATTAATTTATAATCTGGGCAGGCGTCCTCTGCAGTTGCGCAGGTGCCTGCCACGCCTACCAGCACCCTCCCCCAACCCCTCAGCACCCAGCCAGCTGCCCTCCCACCTGCTTGCCCCCTGGGTCCCAGCTAACTGCCAGCCACCCACCCGGGTCCCAGTCCCCACTTCCCAGCCAATCAGAAACACCCACCCAATTCAACCAATCAAATAAGTCCCTGATAAAAGGGCATGATTTTAAGAATAATTCCTGCCCACCAGAAGAAAGCCAAGCCCAAGTTCTACATGTGAGCAATAATTCTCTCCATAGCCAATAGGTTTCTGATTCTCAGGTCACAAGATTTAGTCCAGACTCCAAACAAACCATGTTTCTCAAGAAAAAATAGATCTTGAATACCTCATAAATTGCCACCACCACATGTCTCATGCTTAGTAAAGATCATTGGCCCCAGTCAAAAATGGACAAACCCACAACAGATAACAGAAGAACAAAAGTTTGGCCATCTTCCCAAAAACCAACTGTCATTCCTATCTTCCAAGCTTTTGGGAGCCCCCATCTCATGCTTTCCACTCCCATTTGTAAATCTTTGCACATTGAGAAGCAATATAAATAAAGGATCCCTCCTCAGTAATAGCTTGTGCTATTATTGAGTTTAATACCACCAATAAAGCTAATTTCAATCTCAAATTCCAAGTTAACTCTTATTTAGTTTGCCTCAGCCAACAGCCTCCAATCCAAGGAAGATGAACCACCTCATCTTCACAGCTGTTATTACAGCTTGCCTTGGAATTGGAGTATAATAACAGGGACCAGAGTTCTTTGGACCTTTAGCAGAAGGGCTAGGTCATGATTAACACTATGACCCTGGACAACTCGACTCTTTGCACACGGGTTCCTGGCCTCCTCTGGTGTCATCACACTCCACCCTGTCTATTGAAGAGTATACCTCCCTGTACTACATGTTGACCTAATTTTCAGGGAGCATTGGGAGATACAGCATCTATGCCAAGGTCTTCCGGTGGTTAATGACCATTTATCCAATCATCACTGCCTTGACTAGTTTCCATTTCTCCAACCTTCAGTCATACCTTCTTCAAGTAGTACCTGCAATGTCTGGGTATTACACCTTGCTGCTGTGGCAATTTGTTGATGGACTATGCCCAATCAGCTGCTGGGTTAGCACTAGTCCATCAACAACTTGCCACAGCGGCAATGGCGTACAATGGAAAAACAACCAGCCAATCATATTAATTAGCCCACATGCACCAAAGAATTATTGAATGACCCTTTATATCACAACAATCACTTTATCACTTGGCTCCTGATTGGCTTAAAGTTAATCATTAAGGGTTTGAATTCAGATCAGTAACAACTTTATCTAAACACAATTAACCTATAAATTTCTAATTCAAATTTTGACAACCACCAAGTTGTTGTTAATATTTTCACAGGGGGCAGTGTTTGGGTGCTAAAAAAACTGTGTTCTGAATCTAGATACATGGCATAGTAAATATATGCTTTTATAGAAATAAGCTGAACATAAAGAATAAAACTAACTATAAACAAAGATAACATGAACAATTGAAATTCAAAATAAAGATAATATAAATAGAAAATGTTTGGTGACAGGGGTTTATTGGGGCGGGGGAGAGTGATGCCTAGGAGGCAGAATAGCGCGGGAAGGAAGACGTAGAGGAAGTGCTGGCCTGGGTGGTCTGGGATTGGGTGGGGGGTAGGGGTAGGAGGATTGCACGTGATAGCCACCATATACTGTTATTGGTATTCCTCGTCTGTCATTGGCTGGATGGGCTGGTAGGTGGCAGTGGCACAAGGTGGGAGGCGCTTATCCTTGCGTGATTGGTTGCCCATGTTCACATGGAAGACAATTTGGGCAAACAAGTCAGCCACCATTTGGTGGCCAAAGAGAGAATTGTGGTCAAGGACTCCAAGATAGAGGCCATTGAAAGCCTGAGGGCGGCACTCCCAGAGTGTGTCTCCAATGCTGAAGAATACAATATCTGCCAGATGAATGTCAGCATGGCTGACAGGGTAGACTGAGGCCTGGTGCCCACATTGCTGGATGGCCTCAAGGGCGGTGGAGCTACCCTCTATCTGGTGGCTCAAGAAACCTGGTGCTTGGAATTTGAGCCATTCCAGGAGTCAAGTAATCCACTGAGGATGTGCTGTACCTGTAGCAATTAGTGAAATCTGGGTTTTTCTTATAGTAGAAAAAACCCTTGGCTGAAACAGCCAGAAATGCACCAATAAACATCCCCTTCTTGACCTTCTTCCTTCTATTCTTGGTGGCGGCTTTTCTTTGCTCACCAAAATTTTCAAACATAATTGTTAACTTTTAGTACAAGACAAACATGATGTCATCTGAAAAACTTGTCAGGCATCAGCCAGGGTTGATTTGATGGTAGTGTCATACAGGGAATCCTCAGCGCCATCCCATTGGTCCCCGGCAAAATTGGTAAGAACCTGTATGAAAGCCACCTTCCCATACATCCAGAGCTGCATCATGTGCTCAGACACCCAAATACCATGGTGCACAAGTTGCTTCCAGACCTGGGTCAAGGGAAGCTTGGGATCCCGCTGGAGGAGGTCAAGCATAATTGGGTATGCCTTGGTGATTTAGAACTCAGGGGCCTTCTTTGGCTTCTTGGCTGTCCTAATCAGATTCCCCTTGTTCATTAGGTTGTTGAACTCCTGCATTTGATGGCTTGGGTAAATTGTAATTGGCTAGCTATCTGATCCCAGGACAGACCCTGTAGGTTCAGTGCCACAATTTCCTGGAGAATTTGGGCAATGATGATTTGTCGCTTGGGGCACTGGGCCACAGAAGCTGAAGCCTGATTGGCTGTAGGGAGGCAGGTTGGCTGATGGCAGGTATTTGTTCCAAATCAAGGTTGTCATCCTAATTGGTTGGTTGATGGGCAGCTTGTGCAGGGGTAGGTACGGGAGCAGGGGCAGAGCTAGACACTAGGTGACTGTTGAACAAGTCAAATCCATATGGGTCGGGTATCAGGTACAGATCATCTTTCTTGTTACCTGCCTCAAAGGCTTGGGTGTAAATATGTGCCTCCACATCCTTACCCTTGCCTTCATTGAAGCTGGCTTCGCTGATGCTGCCTTGTTTGCTGGCATCATCAAAAATGTTGTTGTTGTTGAAAACTATTGTAAAAAAACTTAGGATAAAATCACTTAAATTAGAAGTTTAAAATTTCATGATTTATTTTTATTGTATCACAAGTCTATATTTAGAAAGTTCTCAAACCCATTTTACACAAATCAGGAGCCATGAGAATTAATGAAATGCCTCTGTTTCTAAATTGGATAGCTGTTGATTGGCTGTTAAACTGTTATTTTTCTATTTTAGACTGCTCATACTACACATCTTGTGTGATTTCATCTTGTTTTGTTCTTGTGGAATCTCACTTCCAAATTGCTCAAATTTCGTTTCATTTAAGTCCTTCTGTTGCTGCCCCATATGAATCCTGGTTGGATTATAATATACTCTGGAATAGCATCCATCCATTTCACTTGTTGCGTCAGTTCATTTCATTTGTGGTTTAAACAATGCTGCTTGATATTTGCTATAAGTTCAAATAATGGGCTAGTGAAATTTCGTTTTTTTGTTTGACAGTTCATTTATTAGCCAAAAATATTTAAATTATTTGAATCCTGAATCTTGCGCGACTTGGATTTTGTTCAAATCTGAAATCATTTCATTTAAATCTGAGGTATTTTTGGTTGTCTTAATAGCTTTTAAAACTATAGCCATGAGACCTCAGCTGGCAGGCTTGGTGTGAAAATATTGAATTCAGAGATTTTTTGGGTTAAGTCACAGGTTTTTTTTGGTTAAGTTAAAGTCAATTCAGAGGGCTGACCCTGCTGTTTAAAAAGGTGCTTACTTAAAAAGTAGCCTTGGTGAATAGTCTGGAACAGCCTTACCCACTTGGATTGTCATGGCCATAATTTTCCCGGGTGTGGCTCGGCCAAAGTGCCTCCACCTGGGGAAACCCAGCCCGAAGCCCCGCCCGCTTGCGGCAAATGTAGATTTAAATCTAAAAATCTATTGCAAGTGGGTGTTGGCACAGGAAATTGGGTCTGAGTGGGGCGTGGATGTCCCATGCCAAATTTTCTCTTCCTTGACCTGCTGGTCAACAAATCCTGACCTCAAAGGAGGTCAGGTAGCAGCTTACAGAACCACCATTGATGGTATCTGTAAGCTGTCTAAATATTTTATTCAAGGAGGCCACCTCATCAAGATGTACCTAAAGGCTTTAAGTAACAATTGTCCCCACCAAACTACCTTAGTAGTTTGATATTTTACTCTCAATAAATATCTTGCCTCAATGATTCACTTATTTCAATATTTTCCAATCAGATTTGTAATAACCAGTCTGCTAGATTCTGTTTTCTCACCTCTGTAATTTCATGGTAATCTCCCTCCTCCTTCTGAAATGATTCCTGAAACCTGCAAAATTAAATGTGAGTCTATTTATGCTGCTGATTCCTTGACGTTGAGCCAAATTAAGGTCTTCTTGATGTACCTGTGCATAATCTTCTGCTGCACCTTTCCTTATTCACTATTCAAGGGTTACCATTTCCTGATAAACATGCATTGTCTCCTCCTCATTGGTAATATCATCCTCATTTGGATGTACATTTCCCATTTGATTATGGCGAGCTCTCACTCTACTTTACCCTGACATGGACCTTTACTAACCTTCACTTTAAATAAGGGGATAGTTTTTAGATCAGAATAAAAATTTAAATAAATTATAACCACCATGATTTTAGCTATTTAAAGGATTACCAAAGCGAGATACTTAAGTAGTTAAGAAATTGCTAGGTTTCTAATGTCTTCAATAAAAGCCCGACAGGAATAGTTTCATCACCAACCAGCTTTTTAAGTGGCTATGAGTTAAAAGGATGTGGATATGTTATTACTAAATTTGTAACGTCTCAATCTGCGAGAGAGTTGATAGGTTGCTTGGTAAAATGCTGATATAGGTGGGAAGTTAAGTGGGGAGCATGATGTGCGTTGGAAAGTGCTGCGGAAATTCCCAATATAGTACGTTGACGGACATGATTCTTAAGCATGCGTCGTTAAAGGAAATATGGGGGATGTCTTGACCAAACTTCTTGCCGAAGCTGCCACGTGCTAATGTGGATAAACCATGATCATCTCCCCTGACAGAAAAGGAATAGCCTAAATAGATCGTTTTATTTATATTTTATTGAAATGTAAGCTTCACTGCAGCTGGGATTTATTTAAATTCAAGTAGTAATTTATACTTATCAATCTTAGTTAGCTGTCACATACGCAACTGAATAGCTTGATATACATTAACATGGTCGTCAGGTGTTTGGACACGAGTACCACGATTTTCAAAACATCAATAGAAATGCTAGACTAATTTCCGCACTCTTGAATCAATAAAATTAAAACATGTTGAAATCATGGAGCGCTGTCAGAACCGGCATTATGACAATCGGATTTCTAATATTAATTTGACAATGTTCATCCTTAATTCTGACCTATAATCCCTAGCTTAGGGCTCTTTAAGAGCAGTTGCTTTAACAGAGGAAAAGTTATGAAATCGATCTTTTTCTTTGTTGTGTCGCTAGCCTCAGCCCAGGAGCCAGTAGTTCAGGATGGTTATGCCGTCTATGAAGGGTTCTATCCCAACAACATTAAGACGGAGATTTACACTAGGACTTGGGTGGTAAGAATTAAACGCATTAACTTTTAAATTTGAAAGCCCATCGGAAAACCAGTAGCCAACTTGGTGTTTGTCCATGGCCAAGCTGAGCACGTCAACCGCTACAACCGCGTCTTCAGCGAGTTTGCCAAAGCAGGCATCAAAGTTCACGCCTTTGACCAAGTAGGCTGCGGGAGAACTGGAAAGCGTGCCAGCAATTTGGGCGGGGCCATGGGGATGGAGAGAGTCGAGTTAGACATTGACGATGCTATCGTTAGGATTCACGATGGCAAAACTCCGCTCTTTTTAATGGGCCAATCCTTTGTAAGCATTTTCCAAGCAAAGTATTAATTATGTAGGGAGGGGAAACCGTTATAGACTACCTTGCCAGAGGAAACCGAAAAAATCTAGTGTATGGAGCTCTTGCTACATGTAAGTTTTAAAAAAAACATCTAATCTTTAGCACCCTGCCTGGCACTTGCACCTGAGACGCAGCCCAGAGAGACTCAGATCAATCAGCTGGTTGAAGTGGCAAGCAGAAATCCACAGTTCCGGATCAACGCAAGATTAGGTAAGCTTGGCATTAATCATCCTCTGATTATTAGATGCCTCTCTCTTGTCAAGAAACAGGACAGAGGTGGACATGTATCGGCGAGATCCTCTGGTTTTCAGCCGTTGCGCTGCTGTCCAAGGTAATTCAATCCCAGTATAATTAATCATTTTAGTCCGCGACACCGTAGTTGGAGGCCATTACATCTTGGATGGTGGATATAGAAACATCCAAGTTCCACGTCTGATGATTGTTCATGGCTCAGCCGATAAGATTACACACTTTTCTACATCGGAGAAGCTGGCACTTACTCTCAAGGCTCAAGGTACATCCAAGAGTGTTGAATTTCTCGCATATCCTGGAGGCTATCATGAATGTAAGCTAATATATTTATCTAAACTAAAGTCCAATAGTACACAACGACATCATCAGAGATGAGGTAAACTTAATTCTTAACAAATCTAACACCCTAGGTCATCGCCAATCACGTAAAATGGATTTTAGCTCAGGCCGGGACCTACAAATAAGTCCCACCGACCAATTAGATTTAACAAATACATTGATCCTATATTAAACATTTACGCATCACGTTATACAACTAAAATACCAAACGTTAGCACTTTTTGGAATGTAAATAGAAGAATACTTTTTAATACAATAGCAGTATAATTACTTTTGCTAGCTAAACTCTTAATTCATAAAATAAAGCTAAATTAAAGAAATCAATAAATACCTACTACATTTATTTTACTAGCGTCCTACCATGACAGTTTCCTTCCTAGGGAGTATTCCCTAAACCCTAAGCCGCCTAAAACAGCAGCGCTGGAATAGGGCTGTGGCGGATCTGAAACGATGGCAGCTTTTTTTATAAAGCAGCCATTCATCTCAGATCCAGCTACAGTTTGCAAAACCATCCTGGCTACAATCTTTCTGGAACCGTAGCCTTGCACATGCACTGGGGGATATTTTTTTAAGAATAAAATTTTTTTTCTATCAACCTTTTAAAAATATGTACAGATTTGAACTAAAATCGTTTCAAAAGTTAAACTTTTATCAAAGATATATGCTATCCACTGGCTCTTCCCGGGGAAGGAAGTCGTCTTCAGCTGTTCTCTGATTTAAATTTTGGACACTTTATAGCGCTGCTTTCAGCTGTACACTGTCACATATGGTTCTATATTAACCAGGATTATTCAGCTGTGAAAAGGCAATAATTAAGGAGTTTGAACCAATAAAGAGCCCCTACGACATTATGCCGACATTAACCAAGCCATTGACCAGAAGTGTAGAAAAACAGGTGGATATTTGTCAGGAATATTCCTGACAACGAGGAAAGCATAAATATCACTACATTGGGGAAGGTAAAATATACACAATATTAGCGGTGGCTTCCCCTTATTAGGGACACTGCCGCCAAAATCCAAAACTAGAGTCCTCAAATATGGTAAATTATGGCTTCTATTTTAAAACCCTTAGCTTGGATGCCTTAAGAAGGGCTATTTCCAGCAGAATGATGACAACTTGCTCAACTTATAAGCCTTTGAGCTTGGCCCAAACCTGATTCAGCTCAGAAAAGAAAGTTTTCCCAAGTACCAGCTATCAGGCACCCAATCCAATGCTTCTAATTGCTTCTGCCTTAGAGCAAAAAAAACTATATAATAAACTTGATCTCTTGATGATAGGTTGTGCTATCATTAAGAGAAAACCAACTATTAGATATCACATAAATGGATTTATACCTTCCAATTAAAAGTATTCATCTTAGAAACTATACCTTCAAGCCCAATTCTCCTACCCCAAGAAAAGATGAACCAATTAATATTTTCTGCTATGCTAACAGCTTGCCTAGGGTATGGGCCCTAACAATCTACTGCTGTCTTTACAGACCCTTGTAAAAATAGAGGACAATGTTTGTTATTATGGAGAACTACTGTCAGTAATTTATAATGACTTTGTTCTACCTTGTTTACCTTGGCAATCTGCCAAGCCATTAATTATAGAAGCTTCCAATATATTGTTAATAGGCCTAATTGATTTAAGAAGCCCTCATAGCGTAGATTTGGATTACTACTGCAAGAACAACCAGGAATACAATAACTCACCAATTATGACTGGTTCCCAATTGGCTAGAGTTATTCTGAAATACTCTGGCAAACCGCCGGGGTAGTAATTATGGAGTCCTCCAAATATTGAAAGCATATGAACAATTTGCAAGCAACCGCCGGTGCCTGTGCAAATCAATGCCAGAAAAGTCGCCTAAGAACAAAATAATATGCGCTAAAAATAGAGTAATCAATTAGCGCCGCCACCACTGGCACGCTTATAGATTATGCTCTATTCTATGACAACCAAGTACCCAGTGCAGGGTACTATGATATTAAATCCCATGCCATTGCATGGATGCCTGACTCTGGGGGTTGATGCTGGCGGTCTGGGGACAAGAAGACTGATCAAGCAAGAGTTAGAAGCACCAGATGATCTTATCCTGGCAAGAGGGCGCAAGCCCTATAAAAGCCTTTCCAATGGACTAATGGAAGGCAGACAATAATAACCCTTGCCTAATGTAAAACATTTTCACAGTAGAAGAAAAATATCCAAGTTTGAAGACCTTTGTCAGTACTTGAAGAACTACACAAGCCGCCCATATAGCTAGCCGCTTGTAGTTGCCTCCCTTGCCATCACTTGCCGTTGCAGTGCCAAGGAAAATCCAGACGTCGCAAGTAACGCTTGTCGCCATACAAGCTGATATCAACATAATGACCAATAAATCTATATTACATAACAAAGCAAACAATTATCAGACTGCCAGGTCTGAGAGCAGAACCAAAAGTTCTGACAACTACCATGACTTAACTATTTTCTTAGCACAATCTATGTCAGAATCATCTTTAATGATGATCCTAACACTCATTCTTCTGATTCTGATGGCTCTGCTAGTGATCTGGTACATGGTTTACATCCTGTTATATCTGGAAAATTAATTGGCAAAATCAGTGTTAAATAAATAATCACAGACAACCAGTTAATCCAAAGATTGTTGGACAAATAATCAATTATTTTGGGACCAAAAGTCAAACACAACTCTTTTTGCATGCTCACAGAGCAGTCTAAACTTGATGAAAAATCTATCAAGGGATTAGCCAAAGAGCAAAATACTTCATAAATAATAAACCCAGTCAATCTAATGCAGCAAAACTTGCTGATGACGTTTTTAACCGCCTACTGAAGATAGCAGCTATGCAAACGGTTAAACTTCAGCTTAAAATGATGTTAAGTTATTTGGAACTATGTTAACAGTTGATTAAATATGAATTTTATAATGTTTATCAAACCTGTGAGAGTAAGTTGGAACCTTGGTGAATATTAAGAGCTGGTTAATTGTTTGGGTTACAAATTGCAACTTGTTTCAACTGCTGCTATGTTTCAATCCAAACTTTCTTTCCCAACTTCCCCAACCCTTTACTATATAAGCTTCTGAGCTTTGCCTATTGCAATTTCTCAATCAATAAAGTATTGAACCTTATATTTATTGTTTATGATTTGTAAGAATTTTAGTACCAATCATGAAACCACCTAATCCACTTCATCTCTGGGGGTTTAGGTTTAAATAGTTGATACTATTGCAGATATTCTAATTTGTACATAGTTTGGTGCAAATAGAGACCTGTCCAGGTACCAGGACTAGCACTGAGTATTGCCAGAATGATAAATAGACTCCTGTGGTCCCAGGTAAATGGTATATTGTGTTTTTTTTCTTGTCAGGATACTGCGTCCCAGGGGAAGACCTGTTAGCCTTGGCTGCCAACTTGCTCTGTTAGGAGGAGGGTAAAGCCTACCATAGGAGGGGTGCTAACTTGATGAGATAAGATGCTGATTGGCCTACTAAAGCCCAAGGTCCAGCAGTTGGAATCATAGTGTCAACTAACCCAGCCAAGGTAATGTAGGTAATGCCCACATATTGGTTGGCTGTGGGAGGAGTCAGACCTGGGGTGGGGTGTAGGCGGTCAGGTTTGGGTGTTGGGGGTGAGTCCATATCTGTCTGGTAGACAGGCAAATAGTTGCATTTCACACAGATTTTGAAGGCTGTTTGCTTGCACCAAGTATCTTTGTGAAAGACTGTTTTTGGGGTTATCTGATGGGCCAGGTGGACTGCATGGGGGGGTTTCCTTCTTGGTAAGCTCCCTGTACTCTGGTTTAAGCAGATATTTGGAGAAATACAATGGACCAAAGGGAGCTCCAGGAGGACAATAAAACACAGGCTGGGTTTTGGGAGCTTCCTCAGAAATGCGGGCCATCAGCCCAAGATTTTCTGTTGGAACAGTAGTAAAATGAAAAACAACCAAGACAAAATAAGAAATAAATTGGTAGAACCAAGGTCCCATAATCTTATTTTTTATTTAAAAATGGCAATACCAATTGTCAAGACTTCATGGGGTTTAAATACCATTTCAAATGCTAAGTTTGGAATCTAGCCCATCACCTGATTGCTAAGTTGCTCAGTTTCTTCTGGCCCAAGAGTTCTGGTCCCATCCTGGATCCTTTGGCCTGTCATTCCTTATGCTGGAATGACCTTCATCTGATGACCCAACAATAATATCATCATTTCCTTATCATTGCCACTGATGTTCTCATCATCTTGGACCAAATGACCCTCAGAAACCCTAAGCCGGGTAAACCCTGGTCCCATGGTCTGAACATCTCCGGGAGTCACTTCAAGGTCACCAGAGACCCAGAGATCATGTGGCTCAGCGGCCTGGTTTTCTAACCTATTATCTGAGTTTCTTTGAGACTTCAACTTATCAAGTTGAGCAGTAAATCCCTCCCCAGATAACCCATCAGTCAATATAGGAGTGACAGCATGTTGATTCAGTGCTTCTATCAATCTAGACGGACCCAGATTAATCACTGTGCTATGACGTTCCTCCATACTTTGCAAATCTGTGGCCTGGCAGACCTGCAAATTTTGCTGATTATCCAGGTTCAAATCACAACTTGTTCCAGCTCTTTCATTGACTAGTCACAAAAAACACAGGCAGATGGCCCAAGGGTCTCCAGGATCCTCACAACCATCAGAATCAGGTCATGAGTTTGATTTTTCTAATAGGAGTTTTTTTACTTATTTTGGGAGAAATGTCATTAATGACAGTTCTCTCTCAACCCTTCAGTAACTGAGAAGCCTCAAGCTGCAGCAAGCAAGCCTAAAACTATAAGTTTGTTTTGCCCATTTTATTTGGCTTTCTTGTTGTTGTATCTTGGGTGTACATCTTCTGACCCGTTAATAATCCACTTGTTGGTTGCTACTGTATTCTTGCAGAGTTGCTCTATTTGGGCATGATGCCCGTGCCTATTGGATCAATATTGAAAGGTTTAAATCTTTCTGTGTTAATCCACAATACAGGGAAGTTATTTCCTATAGGGTGGGTTCCTGACAATCTGGCTCACCCATGTTTCCTCTTGCTTTACCACATCTTTGGCCCTGTACACTGCTTTTTACTACCTACTGACATACTTCATAGGAAACTTTGATTGATTTAATGTCCACACCAAGTTGGTTTTCTGGTTAATGACTATGTATCCCATCATCATAGCATTTTCCAGCTTCCTAGTTGGCAACTTAGTGCTCCACTTGGCTCAAGCTATCCCCCACATTCTTGGGTATTACAAACAGGTGAATATTTCAACAAAAGCTAAGAAATGCTCTTTAAAGCCTAAAAACGCAGAAAGAAAGTGATTTGGTGTTTATAACCACAAATTAAGAATATGCAACCATAAATATTTTTGTTAATTCAGATGGCTCAGTTGAGAAAAAAACCCCTGATGATGCCAGCATTCATTCCCAAACACTCATATGAGCTGATCTGGAGCTCAGAACTACCCTCATTAGTTCAATAAAATCATGTTATTTAGAGCAGCAAAATCTATTATTTGGTTAAAAACCTCCATTAAAATGGAACTTTTTCCAACCTATATGTCTGTACGTCAACCTCTGTATTAACTCATACAGCAAGGACCATCCTTTATGTTGAAAATCCTCAAAATAGGTTTCTTATTTTATTTATTCATGTATATTTTTTCTAGATTAAATAGTTGAAACTGATAATAAAAGCAAGTTTTAATTTATATTTTGAGTTTCAATTGAAATCATAAAAAATAAAGAAAATATATTTTCTGAAATTGTCGGCATGGAGGATGTTGCATGCTGTATGAGTTAATTCTGAAGTTGCCACCTGTATGGCTTCTTGTAAGCTGCAGTGAAGGGTTTTGTGACAGAAATCACAGGATAATACGAAGCTGTCTCTAAATGATGGGGAATTACCACCCAAATTCACATAGATTTGTTGATTAACCACCAACACAGCTTCAGATATTTTTTGTAAACTTTCCAATTGTAACTCCAGGATTAAGTAGAACAATTAGTCCTAACTAAAGTAGCCCAAGATAAATAGCATGTGAAAGCATCAGAGTATCTTCAGAATAAAATTCATGACATTGAGATACAACACAAATTTCAGGTTCAAAGACAGGGAGAACCACTCCAGAATTGACAGGCATTGAAAGAACATTGGAAGGTGCCGACAGAAAAATTCCAACTGCAGGGACCCATCACCCAGTAATGATCTGGCCTAGAATAAGATTTTAGGGAATGTATCACAACAATCCAACTACAGGATGCATTTTTTAAAAAAGTAAATAAGACAAAGGAATATTTGATTTTTATTAAGTAAATTTTGGGAGGTCTCAACTCTTAGAGTTGAAACAGTGAAAATTATTCAATATATACCAAAAATTGACTAAGCAATACCACCTGGATCCTGGGCTCCTATTCCTTCCACATTGTCAAGTAAGTATCTAGTCCAGGTTTTAAAGAACCCTTGTGTGACCAATTTCTGACAACCATGCTGATTAATGAGCTTGTATCTGGTAACCCTCAAATTACGTCAATTTATCAACGTCAGTTTGCAGAGGGGGACTCAGTTTCAGCTGGTAGACTGGAGCAGCTGTAACCCATTTTTGATTGACCGTTTGATTTAAATCCGTTAATTGGGTCAATTTTGTTAATGGTTTGTTGGCTTTAAGAGCCTTCCTATTTGACCGGATAATTCCTGGCATGATGGAACCTACTGTGACAGGTTTGGGGTCTCTGGGCTGCTGGGGGAGGCCCCTGCACCCAAAATTGAAGAAGCTATTGACCCAGTTTGCAAAACTGTTCATTTCAAAGGTTTGTCTTATTTTTCCAAGTTGTTGCTTTTATTATACCTGCACAAGTTTTTATGGTTGTCTTTCTCCACTGCCTCTACTTGGAGTTTGCCACTTGAATATTTCAACATTGTGAATTGCTTTTCTGCTGAATGTTTTTAGTGTTATGTTTTTTATATCTTATTTTCTCAATAGTTTGTAGTTTCAACAAGGCTCCACCATTACCTACACCCATCCCCCTATAGCTGTTCACTTAACCACCTTAAAAATTTTTATCATGGTATATTGTCCCTCCCTTTTAATATCTTTACTTGAAAAAGACGTAATATAGAGAAATTGTGGCATGCTATTATAAAGAACTGCCTTCCTGAATTTTCTTTGATTAATATTATTAGAAGCATATTTAAATATAACTTTGATACATTTAAATTAGACAGAAAACCAATTTTAAAACAATTATTGCCCTTTTTGCTAATTTTAACAATCAAGCTAATGTCTTTGAGGCTTTTCAATATGGGAATCAGGCTTGGGCAACTAGTATGGATGCTAGCATTTTCTGTTAAAAAATATTACTTTGTTCACCCTTAATTTGAGCCTTAATGTCAATCTGGAGCTTATAAGATTTCAATTCAAAGACAATAAGACTATTATTAATGATAAAAATATAAACTATGTACCTGATCAGTCAAATTTAAATACACAATGATTGAAAGCAACCGCTGTTCACATATGAGCTGACTAAACAGTTCCGCTTTGATTTCCTCAAAAGACAGCCAAAATGTTCTGCAAAAGGACCAAGTCTAAGCCTCCCTGTTTCTGCTCTGCTTGTTTGCCTCCTTTAATGTTGCTGAGAATTTGGGGTTGAAGCTTATAAATTCAAAGTTTATCTTTAGCTACTTTAAAAGATAGAAACACTCATCTTATTAATACATGTTTTCTAAAATGACTCCCTGCCTTGAAGCAGGTGATTTGAGCTTCAAAGCAAAATATATAAGCTATATTATGATTTTCTCTGAACTTATTCCAGTATCAAATTTTTTTTATTATCCTGTTTTACTTGGTTCTTTATCTAGTTGTGCTGAGGTTGATATTTATTTATCTTTTGGTGTAAGGGGAAACCCTTCCTACTCCTATTGTTCCGTCTTTCCCCCTTGGTATTTGACTTGCAATAGAGAAACCTTGGGATCAACTGACACAGATCTTTTCCAGAAGACAACCACACTATAAAAGTCTTTTTTAATGTATGGTTTAAATATTATACCAGCCATTTGGGACAAGAGTTCAATTATGGTTGTTCCACCTCTTTAGCACCTGCTGAGGATCCTCCTTTGGTCCGTCCAAATGCCTTCTTTTATTTTCTTGTGTACTTGGAAGGCTACTGTCTATATGAGCGCTTTAACAGTTTGACAAGGAGATTCAAATTTTCTAGAACAGTTTGGTCACTTAGCCATGTTGGCTCTCCCAATTGGTTCTTTGGTTGCTGGGCTCAGCTTAGAGCTTTATTCCACAAGGTGGGGAGATTATTCCCTGCAAAGATGATCCTGGACAGCTATGCACATATAAAACAATATCCGCCTGAGTTGGGTAATGATATTACTAAAAAACAACACTAATGTCATTGAAACATTATCATTAACCCTAGAATGTTAGCAGCTACATGCCCAGAAATCATAACCAACCACAAGCATTTGTAAATGCAACTTATCATTCTTAAAGAAGAGCTGATAGTATTTCTAAATGCTTATAAATTTATGCTTAACCTTAATAGGGATAGACTTTGCTGAATAAACACAAGCTTCTTCAATCATTCAAAAATCTCTAGATTTTTAAAAGTCCCATCAAAGTTTAGCACAAGAAATTCCTGAAGCAGGCCAACTGATACACCGGCTTTGATGCACAAAAAAGTAGTCAACAATTTGAGCCCAGCAGGAGGATCTAAGGAGATAACTGAAGCTGCCAAGTTGCACCCAAGCTTTTTACACCAAGATCTAGATTCCAGCTAAATCTAAACGATCAAAACAAAAGAACAATGAGGTTGCCTCAACAGAAAAAGGAGTTGGATGGAAAGATAATGATAGTCAACCTTCAAAAAAATGATCCAGATAATGAGTCTAGAACTTCAAAGGGAACATATATCATCCCCCAGATTTATGCGCCAGATAGAGATCAGCATAGGTTTCATCAAACACTTAGATATAATTATAAACAAGTTTTAACCAATCCCTTAATCAGGGTTCCCAATTAGATATCTTGCTTCATTTGTTATAGATGAAGGATCATATAGATACTAGCCCTTGTGCTATTGTTGAGACTACAATCTATACGTTTAGAAGCTTTGATTAAATTGGTATCATCATGAAGAGTAGGAGTAAGATCATGTTATGGCATTCTTGGCCCCCTTATGGGAGACCCTGCCTCTTCTTACTCTTGCCACTGATGGACTGAGCCCAATCTAGAATACTATCTTTTTTGCCAGTCCTAATAAAGACCATGATTACTTTCAAGATCCAATATTGAATCTGTACTCTATGCCTGCCCTGTTTTCTTTTATTATTATATGCTATATCTTGGGATATATGAGCAGTTTCTTCGGACGCTTCAATCCAGTAGCCGAAATTTCCAGATTAATGATGATTATCTGACCTGTGACCTTACAGATTGAAGGCTTCTCCTTCAGTAAGGTACCCAACTCCTGCTTTTCGAGTTTCCAATGATGTATGGGTTTTAAAGGGACCAAGGGGAAATGGATCAAAATGTGCCCAGGTCCTCATGGATCTAATTTGGACTTAATTCAACCTATTTCCAATCAAGACAACTACAGATATCACCTCTTTAGCAATGACACTACATATTGCCATAAGTATTGTTCCACTTATGATACCCTAGTAGGATCCCTCCCTTCTCTACATACATCAAACCAAAGATACTTTGTTTTCAGGGCACCAAAGGGTGTCCTGCCACAAGGGTATAAAAATACCTTTCTCTCAATGAAGATATGCTTCTCCGATCTCTTTTCCACCCGTATCTGTAACTGTTGCCTGTGCATAGCCACGTCACAAATCCAGCTATAGGTATTTCTAATAGCTAAATCGTCTACAGATAGGACTTTGGAGGTGATCATCCAGTTTAATTAATCTTTCGACGGGGTTAATGAAACATGCCCTATAATCCGGATTTAGTAAGTAACACGAAACTGGATATAAGTAAAATTTACAGTTAAAAAGCAGGTCGATACTAATTAGGTAACTCCGGTTTCAATATAGCCAACCATCTAGTCGATCAAATCAAGTGTAGGGCTTTGTTGGCCCTTGTCCGCTACAATAGCTTTGGAGATATTTCCAGCCAATCAAAGATTTACGCCCCCGATGGTTCAATGAGAGCTGTAAAATGGTATCTTAAAAAATGACACAATGTGAATTGCCTAAAGTCATGGATGATAAATTGTAAGGTGGGATTTACCCTCAGCTGAAAGATGGGTACCGCGATCGAATAAACCCTAAGATTAAGGCGTGCAGTCAATTCTTCACGTGAAAAGGACGGATCAACGCCTAAAATTAGCCGATTTTCAAATAAACTTTGCCAAGCCAATAAAATAACTTTATCTTATACAACTTAATTAATCAAACTGATCAAATTCATCCTGGTTTGGCAATCAACCTGATATTAGCCCAATAAATACCGTAACTTTCCACGGCGAAGAGGAATGAGGTTTACTCTTTTATTTGCCTTGGCTTCAGCACAGTCAACCAGATATGATGACGGATATAATGTCACCGAAGAGTACATCCCCAACAACATCAAAGCTGAGATGTACACTAGAACCTGGGTGGTAATGATTAAGTGTATTTTTAATCTTGAAAGCCTCTTCGAAAACCAGTAGCCAATGTAGTGTTTGTCCATGGCCAAGCTGAGTACATCAACCGCTACAACCATGTCTTCAGCGAGTTCGCCAAAGCAGGCATCAAAGTGCACTCCTTTGACCAAATGGGGTGCGGATTGACCGGAAAGCGTGCCAATAACTTGGGCGGGGCCATGGGGATGGAGAGAGTCAAACTGGACATTGACGATGCTATCGACAGGATTGACGACAAGCAAACCCCACTCTTTTTAATGGGCCACTCCTTTGTAAGCATTTACCAAATAAAGTACTAATCAAGAAGGGAGGAGAAACCACTATGGACTACCTTGCCAGAGGAAACCGACGACACTTGCTTTTTGGAGCCCTCGCTACATGTAACATTCACAAAAACAACTAACCTTTAGCCCCTGACCTCGCACTTGCGCCAGAAACACGCCCATACCAAGTCCTTGTCCCAGGGCTTATCGCCATAGCCAGGGGAAGCCCCCAGTTCAGAATTGACACAAATCTAGGTACCTCAACCATTAAGCATCCTCTAATTGTTAGATCCTTACTATTTGACAAGAAATAAAACAGAAGTCGAACTTATAAAAAAAGATCCTCTGATTTTCAACAGCTGTGCAGCTGTCCAGGGTAACCCAATCTCAACATAATTAATCATTCCAGTCCGCGACACTGTCGTTGGAGGCCATTACATATTGGATGGTGGATATAGAAACATCCAAGTCCCACGTCTGATGATCGTACATGGCTCAGGCGATAAGATCACCTCATATCCCACTTCAGAAAGGATAGCAAATATATTGAAAACCCAAGGCAAATCAAAGAGTGTTGAATTTAAAGGCTACCATGGAGGCTACCATGAATGTAAGCTAATATATTTATCTAAACTAATCCTATCAGTACACAACGATATCATCAAAGATGAGGTAAGCTTAATTATTAACAATTCTAACATCTTAGGTTATCGCCAATCACGTCAAATGGTTCCTTTCCCAAGTTGGCAATTGATCTAAATTCTGCCTATAGCGAGCAAGTGTGTTTCATGTCCCAGGCGCATAAACAAGTGCGATCTAGCCGTGCTTCTCGTACCACTGTAAAAAGCAACCTCAGATTCATCCAGAATTCCTACATGCTACCTTCATTTTAGAGATTTAAAAAAATTCAGTTATCAAGCTATCGACTCTTATCATGCTATCCAAATATATTTTCCAACCCAATCTAAAATTAAACTCCCGAGATATAAAAACAAAGCAATACAAGCTAGACTCAGTTATTTATTAGGAATATCTATACAATTACCTTTTCACACAAGGGCTAATAGCTAGAGAACTCCCGATTAATCTTCCTTCAACCAACCCGATTCGGAATCTCAGTTCCAAAAAGAACTGTCGAGCTTGATGCTTCTCGTTTAGTCTGAAAGAGACTTGTACAGCAAGGGGTTCATTATAGACTTACCCATAAACTATTTATCGAGAACACTTTCTAGGGCAGGAATATGCTTTATATGGCCATTTACTCGGCTTGTTCTGCGGATAGCCTTGAGATTAGATAGGGCTATGTTTGGTTTCACTTTTTGGCAGATGCAATGCGCCAGCCAAACCGAGACTTAAAGAAATGCGGCGACACAGTGCCGCTGCAGGGAAGCGCGAAACAGAGAAGGGGATACCTTCACTGTAGCTTTGATGGGTGGTTATATAAAAATCAAGCCAACCCGAAGCGAAATCACCCCAGCTTACGACAAAATAGAAGCGGACCCAAATATATTGTAAGTAGATACAAGATTCCTTGGATCATAATTTCGTCTCAAGCCGGGTCAGTTTCGCTTTAGAACATCTAGATCTTGCTTATCTCAACAGGCTATAAAACTACTGTATTCAATATTGGGTGGTAGCCCTATAATGTGATTGTAAACCATAGAAGGGATCAATGTATTCCAGATGCCCAGGAGGGTACTGGAAGGCATTCAGGAACCAAGGCAAGCTAGGAACAATGGTAAGCATGCAAAAGCTATATCCAGATAACCAGACTTGCCCATCTTGACACTCTTGTCAGGAAACCAGGCATATGTAGAGGCATTAGGTGACTTAAGGTTGCTACTGCCAGGCCAGCAGGTAACGCCCACCATAGGATGGGTGCTACCTTGATAATATAGGAAACAGATTGCCCAAGCAAAGACCAGGGCCCTGAATTGGGCACCATAGTGTCTACCATTCCCGTCAAAGTGATGTAGAGTACTCCAAATAGTTGGGTGGATGTAGTCTCATCCGCGGTGGGGGTCTCCATTGGGCGGTTGGGTCGCAGGGTAAAGGGCGGAGTCATGGGAACGAAGTAGGCAGGCATATAATTGTACTTGTCTTTGAACAATAAGGGCGGCATCTCAATCCTTTTTCCTTAACGTCATATGTATTCAGTTTCTCTAGTCCTTGCCAAGGGATCAACAATGAGGATGGTCTCCAAGTCATACTCCGTGTAGGCAGAGTTGGGCGGGTATTCAGTAAAATGCACAGGTCCAAAGGGAGCTCCTGGGAGACAGTATAGTGCCAGGGGAGGTTCAGCAGGTTGGTCTCCAGAGGGGGCGGTTGCCTGATGGTCTACTTGGCCAGAGTTAAGATAGAAGATCACTAAGACTAGATAAGGTAAGATTTGTTTGAACCAAAGGTTCATAAAACTTTATTATCAAAAATAGCGATATGGTCATCACCATACCGCTGGGGCTTTTATACCATGGGTTTTTGCTTTTTTGATTTTCACAGGGTTCAGGTTCACAGACAAGGCACTGGCAGGGCCTGGATCTTGGTTTAGAGTCTTGAGGGCAGAAGATCCAGGTTGTGCCTGCTCTGGTGAAAAGAAGTGGCCATGCTTTTTTCCGCCACTACTGGTCACTATGTCACCTGAGTAGTTCAATTGTACTACCCCTTCTGGATGGAAGACTGGCAGCTTCTGGTGGTCATTGGCAGAGTTAACAGTAGGTTTTGTTTTAAACTCCTTAAGGCAAGCTACAACCTCTGCATAGGTCCAAATCTTTGGTGGCGCAAGGTTGGCAGCAATCTGGTGATCATTCGGGGAATTGTCCTTGGGAGACTCATGGGTCTCAGAGTAACTCGTCTACTCGGGTTTGCAATTTAACAGGTGGGCAAGTTCCCGTCCACTTTGTGTGACTCAAGTAGTCTTTGGAGGGTTGGGGTTTGATTCCAGGGTCTCCAATGTTGATTTTGAACCTACAGTATTAGAGCTTGGCAGGTTGGCAGGTTTCTGTTCCCCCTGTTTGGGGTCATCTATCTCTGGTGGTCCAGGGCTTGACCCAACTAGCAGCTGGGCAGTTCCCTGTCCACTCTGGTCAACATAAGGCTTTCCCTGAGACCCAGGTTTCAATTCCCAGGTTTTCAATACAAGTATTGAAATGTCATTCATGACACTAAGAGTTGAGTCCTCCCAAAAATTTACTCAATAAACATCAAATATCCCTTGGTCTAATTTACTTTTAAAAATGTATCCTGTAGCTGGATTGTTGCAATACATCCCCTAAAATCTTATTTTAAGCTGGATTATTACTGGAAGATGGGGCCCTGCAGTTGGAACTTTGTTGTCGGTACCTCCCAATGTATATTCAATGCCTGTTGATCTTGGATTGATTCCCCCTGTCTTTGAAAATGAAAATTGTGTTGCATCCCAATGTCCTGAATTTTATTCTGAAGATTCTCTGATGCTTTCACAGGCTATTTATCTGGGGCTCTTTTGGTTAGGATTAATTATTTTACTTAACCCTAGTATCTCATTTGGAAATTTTACCAAACTGTATCTGAAGCTGCGTTGGGGGCTTATTATTAACTCCCTGTGATTTGGGTGGTGATTCCCCATCACTTAGAGACAGCTTCTTACTATCCCGCAATTTCTGCCACAATGACAGTTGTGACTAAGATTGGCTTCCTGCCTGCCAAAAAATATCCTGGTACACATGGGTGCTCATAAAGGCGCCCTGTGATGTATTCAATGCCATTGGGAACTCTACGCTGATGTTGAGATACAGTCAATATCTCCTAATTGGGTGTGTAACAGATTCTGAAGCTCTGATCCCTTGATTAGATATTTATCGCTCACACCAGACTTGAATCCCTCCCCAATGCCACCCCCTGATGGATCAGTGGCTTTCCTTTTGGGTATATTAACTGCTGCTTTCCAAATAAAGATATGCCTTACTCCTTATCCTTTCTGTAGGACTGTATTCATTCCCAATAGCAATACAGAACAATGATTGTTCAGTCACAACAAAAAGAGTAATTTGAGAGATGCTGGTTTAAGCTACTTTCAAATCACCATCTCAACAGATATCTTTTAATATCTTTATAAGAAGTTGGCCCTCATAGGTTTTTGCTGTAGGTCTTATGGTAACCTTGGTGATTAAGTATGGTTGCTAAGTCCATAAAAAGTACATTATAACCAGTTAAATTAAGCCCTACAACTATACTCTAGCTATCAATATCTGGACCTACCTATTATAAGGGGTAGGCAAGAAATGCCAAGAAAAATTCATGCACTGAAATTGACCCTGGACCGGCCATTTACGCTAGAAGCAGCGTGAAGCAGCTTTGCTCACCTCTGAATAGCAACTTGTTAAATATAAGAATCAAGCACCTGAACAACCTCCCTACAGATGTAAAAATCAACAATACAGTGCTTCTCAAATGGGGTATTGTCAGAAATGCAGGTCAAATCTCCTAGTCAGATCACAAGTTGGAAAAGAATACCTTAAACTTGACTTGACCTACCCCTGACCTGAAGCTAGGGCATGCTGAGAAAGCTCACCAGTCGAGATATCATACCTAACCTGTTCCATTTAAGAGGTGGAATCCATTTCCTAGGAATGGTGTCCTAGATAGTAAATACTAATGATTCCCATGATGCTACAGTATGCACTGTATAATATCCTATTCCCAAGATGAAGATGCCATCTATTACAATATTGTTCCCCTCTTTTATTTAACTCTGCTAAAACAATGCACCCAAGATAGTGAATGTTGCAACCGAGTTTCCAGCCTTGCCTGCTAATGTATCTTACAATACACAGGGGGCGCTCAATGAGTTGCCCCTTGACGTATCTAACATTATGAATTAATCTGATGGCAATGTTGAATGGCAGGTACTTTATCCTAATTAGGAGCATTGCCAATTTGACCTGCTAATCCCCGCACAAGTTATTCCTTGGCTCCAAACCCTACATGGAACTCCCCACTATGCCACCCCCTTGTGGCCTTGTGGCTTCCCCATTTAGTATATTAACCACAATATCCTACAATAAATGATACCTTATTCTTATTAATCTGTCCTTTCCTATTGGACTGTTGTCTTCCCAATTTCAAGTACTGAACTCTCATTGGTTCAGTTGCAACAGTGGTAGCACAGGTAGGTTTACAATACATCTTCAAAACAAAATTCCCCCCAAGAAAGGACGGAGTACGGGCCGTATGGCTACTCCACAACAAGAGATGTTCCTTCCAATCCCCAAGGGGGACATCCCCAAAGGCTATGTCATCTATCAAGACCAGCTAGTTCTCACCAGTGTATACAATTGGCTCCGCCTTGGGCAGCGTGACGCTAGCGTCACCCCGCCACAGTTGGACCTGTCCCAATGTATGCTCAACCTCCAACTAGAGTCCTTCACTGGCAGTGTCAAAGGGGCTGACATTGTCAGTTGGCTCCAGTCCACCGAGACGCGCCTTTGTATCTGCCAGGTTCCTGAGTCCATGTGGGTTGCCACCGCATCTGGCTGCCTTACAGGGCCTGCTGCCGTGTGGTTCACCAACTGGGCCAGCCAAGAGTTTGACGTCACCTGGGCAACATTTCGAGATGCCGCCAAGTCCTGATATAGTGAAACCTTCTCTCCCATCATCTTGGGGACTCCTGTCAGGGATCCAGTCTTGGGCGGCCGGCCCGTTGTTTTTGGGGATAACTTGGGCCAGGTTTCTTGCGGGCAGGGCCCACCACAAGATAGGAGCTAACTTGAGAAGGTAGGACGCAGACTTCCCCACCCAAGACCAGGGGCTGGCGGCCGGTATAATGATGTCCACCACCCCCGTGAGGGTGATGTACACTATTCCAAAAAGCTTACTGGTATGTTTGGTTGGGAGGTCAGGGGAGGAAGCTGGCATTGGTTTGGGTGTTATGGGTGATTCCATATAGATGTTGTAGGCTGGGAGATAGTTGAATTTTCCTCTAAACAGTTTGTGTGTAGAGAATATCCACAGGCCTTGGCAGTTGTATCTGACGGCAGATTGGATGCGGGCTAATGGATCTAGTTTGATGATTTTCTCTGGTGTGTAGTCCTTGTACTTGGGGCTTAAAGGATACTCGGTGAAATGGACAGGCCCAAAGGGTACACCAAATGGACAGAATACTGCAGGCAGTGGGGCAGGCGGGCCAGAAGATCTTGAGCTGAACTGATAGACGGCAAATACAAAACACGGTAGTAGCTGTATAAGCCAAAGTAACATAACCTTTATTTCAAAATGGCGATAAGTTTGAAGGGCGGGGTCCTTGGGTCTACATAGCACCCCACCTCCAAACTCAACATTTTTTGTGGGGGGACATCAGGGCATTGTGAAGGGCAGGGCCGGGGAACTGGGGACTTGGGTCTAAAGGCAGCAAAATGGTGCTCGGCCTGGAAGTTCTTTCATTGGTTGCAGCTCTCAATTTAGCTACCTGATTATCTTGCTTTAGCATTGGGGTCATGGGGCCAGGTCGCGGGCCAGTGCCTCTTCCTTGGGTTGGCTCTTGATTGGTTGCTGGTGAAGACTTGAAACTCATAAGGCCAATAGTTGCCAGGTCACCTCCATTAGGTGTCGTGATTGGCACTTTGCTTAGCGCAGTACTTTCCTCGGCTCAATCTACTTTTCTGGGCGGGTCATCCTCTTCAACGTCAGCTTGTGGGGGCTCAATCTCAGAAAAATGCAGGCGGGCGGTCTTGAGGTCCTCTGGCCCGGCGGCCCAAGGGGATCCAGGTTCTGGGTTTGATTCCCACTCCTGGGCCCGGGGTTCCAGAGGGGAAAAATTGTCAGTCCTGACAACTCCCCTCTTAGCCATCAAGCAGACTGGTTCTGTCCCTGAGTATCTTGCCGCTTGGCAACAAGCCCTTGCTGCCGCCCCAAAAGCAGTGACCGATGGGAACGCCATGTTGCTCACTCTCATTGTTAATGGGTTAAAACCCCATATTTGCAAGTGGGTTCCCGTTGGCCGCTGCACCTCTATTGACGACTGCTATAAAGCCATCATAGAGGCCAATAACCAGGCTTCAATGGGCTTCTGCCGCACCAACAATGCTCCACCCCAACCATGTCCTGCACATAACAATGGCCAAAGTCAAGTGGGCTGTTGCCGACCTTGCCAACAAGAAATTGCAACTAAACGCCCCCACGAGGGGGAGCTCCAGCTAGCGCTAATTAAGGACCAGGGAAAAGCCTGGGGGTTTTAGCAACAAGAGGCCTTACAACCCTGACTGACCTGCCCTCTCAGCCCTTGCCTACAAAGAACTCCCGTGACTACAAGCTTCACGAGGTTGAAACTCTGAACGTCTTTCAGGTCCATAGTGATGACCCCTGTTGCAAGCTGCCCACTCCTCAAATAAAGTAACACGCTTGTCCTATCCCTTCTGTTTCTGTGGGAACACCCACAAGCTACTGGTAGATACCGGGGCCGATCACACCATGGTAGATCAGGCATTTGCTGACTCCCAGCAGTTAGACCAAGTACCCAGCAGATTAAAAGCAGTACGTATAGCTGATTCCTGCAGGATTGCCATCACCCACAAGACGGTACCCTTCTCCGTAAGAATGGGGAACATCCAGGTTAAGCTCTCTGGGCCAATCATGGCAGACCTCAGCCACAACGTTATTGCTGGCCTCAACTGGCTCCGGCATAACTGCCCCTACATTGACTGGGATACCTCTGTCATCACCCTCAATAGAAATTAGGTGGGTTTTCATATTTACCCCATAGAAATAAACAAACTACTACATGACACTGTGTTTGTCAGAATGACGGAAACAGGCTCATATGATTTCAAGGGGGGAAACTAGAATTTAACCAATGCTCAGTCAAAGTTATCCATACAGAACCATTTGCAGTCCCTCCCTTGTCAACATCACCACCACCAGCGCTAGCTGCACTCCTCAAGGAGTACAATGACGTATTAGTGAAACACTCAAACAACTACCTCCACCCCGGGAGATCCAGCACGCTGTACAACTTCAAGGATTGTTACCTAAAGCACAACCATTATACCGCCTCACACCAAAGAAAGATGAAACCCTCTGCCAGCACCTTGTGGACGCGCTTGATAAGGGCTTTATTTGCCCATTGCTCTCTCCATACGGGGCGGCGATCTTCTTTGTAGCCAAGAAGGACAGGTCCCTTCGCCTGGTCACAGACTACCACGCCCTAAATGAGGTGACAGTTAAAAATAAATACCCCCTGCCGCTGATTAACAACCTGTTTGATACACTCGCAGACGCAAAGGTCTTTAGCAAGATTGATCTCACTGCGGAGTACAACAAGGTCCACATTGCACTAGGGGATGAGGCAAAAACTGCCTTCTGCACACGCTACAGGTCGTTCAAGTGTCGTGTCATGAACTTTGGAATGACCAACACTCTCTCCACCTTTGCCATGTTGATGAACAAAGCCTTTGAGGAATTGATTGGAAAGTGTGTGGTGGTGTACCTTGACAACATTATTGTCTTCAGTCAAGATCTAACCACACACCTCCAACACCTCTGTGCCGTCCTCAACACCCTTTGGGAAAACCAGCTAAAAGCTAAACCCTCCAAATGCAAGTTTCTCAAGTCAGAACTGTTATTCCTTGGGCACACTATCTCTGCCCAAGGGGAAAAGCCCAACCCTGCCAAAATCAAGGCAATCACTAGCATGCCGCCCCCCACTGATGTGGGCCAGGTGCAGACATTCTTGGGCATGGTTGCCTATGTACGCAAATTAATCCCCAATTGTGGGGAACTAATTGCACCTCTCACCGAGCTCCTTAATACCAAACAGCGCTTCTATTGGACCCCCGCCAGAGATCAAGCCTTTGAGACGTTGAAGCAAAGGCTCACAACAGCACCAGTACTGCAGTTTCCCAACCAAAACCGAAAGTACAAACTTGATACTGACGCCTCTGAAAGGGCCATAGGGGGAGTGCTAAGGGTAGAAACTGACAATGGCGCCTTCCTCCTTGTAGCATATGAATCCAGGAAGCTCACTGACTTGGAACAACGGTATCCCATCCACAAAAAGGAGCTGGCAGCCATTGTACACTGTGTTGAGAAATAGCACTGATACCTGGAAAGGGCCACCTTTCCACCCTGCTTCCTGACAGACCAAAAGTTGCTCCAGTACTTCAACATGCAGTCCCACCTAACACACTGCCAAGAAGGCTGGGTAAAGCGTCTATCCCCCTACCAGTTGTGCATTGATTACAAGCCTGGGAAGGAACTCATCACAGCTGGCGCCCTCTCAAGGCTCTATGGAGTGTCTATCACCGGGGACAATGGCTTGGACCCATATTGGCCAATGCTCTACCTCTGTCTTGAGGTGACCCAATACAAAGGCCTTAACTCGGTCACCATCTCCAAGCTGAAGGACAACAAAAATCAGTTCACCACTGATGCTGGTAACGTCTGCCGCCGGGCAGAGACAGGTGAGAAGACGCCTTACATTCCAACCACACAACAAGGGGACAACATCTTGCACTACCACCAAACCTTGGGTCAAATCAGAGGGTGTAACCTCTTTGAGATTATGAAACAAAAGGTTTGGTGGCCACGCATGCGCCAAGACATCTTGGACCTCCTTGAGACGTGTGTGTGGTGTGAAAAGAATACGTCCAAACCTGCACCTCCCAAGTCTGTCCTACCCATCAAGGCTATGGAACCCTTCAAACAGTGGGCCCTTGACATTGTGGGACTGCTTCCTGAAGACAGACTGGGTAAGAAGTATATTATCACCGCTATCAACTACTTCACTCGTTGGCCAGTGGCCTGGGCCACAACCAACCACACCACCACCACTGTTACCTGCTTTATTGGCAAGGAAATTATGGCTCGCTTTGGGCGACCCAAGTGTCTCATCACAGATGGCGGGCCCGAACTTGTTGGACATGTTGTGAAGGCATAATGTGCCAAGAACACACTCCAACATATAGTTACAACCCCTACCATCCTCAAGCCAATGGACGCGTAGAACGGTTAAATGGCTCCCTGGTTCAACTGATTGCCAAGCTCTCACAAGAACACCCTAATACTGTGTGGACTGAACATCTTCCCACTGCCCTACTGATCTTGTGAGCAAGAATCAACAGGGGCAGTGGGTTCAGCCCTAGCACCCTGGCCTTTGGAACACCTGACGGTCTGACAGGGGTTGAACAGGGGAAACTACGGTCCAAGGTTCCCGACAAGCCCCCCTTAGTGCCAACTCCCTCCCTAGACCAATGGCGTGCCAAAGCCTGAGAGATCAAACACAAGCAGATTGCAGGAGGGACAAAACACCTCAAAGCTAGATATGCCATAGGTGACCCCGTCTACACCCTCAATCCCAATTCTGCCAAATTAGAACCCAACCACCTAGGGCCCTTCAAGGTAGCTGCCGTCTATGACAACCACACCTACCAACTTGAGGATGCCCAGGGAAACACCAAGAAACTTCATCACAATTGCTTGTGTCCCTGCCGTGCCATCCCCACACAAAGGTTGTTCGTGCAGACCTTCCCAGACCTTCCGCAGACTCCAGTCCTGGTGTCTGACAACAAGCAGGGAGCAAGGGGGGTGTTGCAACTGAGTTTCCAGCCTCGCCTGCTAATGTATCTTACGATACACAGGGGGTGCTTGATGAGTTGCCCCTTGACGTACCTAACGTTATGAATTAATCTGATGGCAATGTTGAATGGCGGGTACTTCATCCTAATTAGGAGCGTTGCCAATTTGACCTGCTGATCCCCGCACAAGTTATTCCTTGGCTCCAAACCCTACATGGACTCCCCACTATGCCACCCCCTTGTGGTTTCCCCATTTAGTATATTAACCACAAAATCCTACAATAAACAATACCTTATTCTTATTTTTCTGTCCTTTCCTATTGGACTGTTGTCTTCCCCAATTCCAAGTACTGAACTCTCATTGGTTCAGTTGCAACATGAAATTAAATTAGGGTTATGAGCTTCTGATATGTGATGGTATTTTTTATTGCAGGTGATTTACCTTTATAAAATTGTTGGCTTAGCTGTGATTGGGATGGAAATATGGGGTTTTAGATATTAATTTTTTACTATAGTTTTTTATTTGATATTTACGATAGATACATATGGGTCATTATTTGTTAGATTAATCTGTTTCCTATTAACTGTGCTACTTAACACTTTAAAATTTTGTTTTAATTTTCTTATCAATAAATTTAAATAATTATAACAATTTTATCAAAATAAATCTTATTTAATCCTTATAATATAAAAACCTATATTAAATTAATCATTTTCTACTTACAGCTAAATTAAACTGTATTAAAAGCTAGTAACAATCTTATTTCATATACCATTATTTCTTGAAAGCTGATTAGTAAAAAATGACATCATTCTAAAAAGAGAAACATAAAAATACAATAAAACTGATACAATGCTTTTTGTTGGAAATTAAATTGTTGCCTAAAATCTTAGCTTTTTTAAAAATATTTAATTTAAAATATAATAATTTTTGAATCCCTCTTTTTAAAAAGAGGGCAGACAGCTTTTTTGCATATTTAATAAATAAATATTAAATAATTTTGGATTTGTATTATAAAAAATCTAGTAAAAAGTTAAAAAAACTAAAATTAAAACTAAACTTTTATTGAAATTTCAGTTATCTCATTTAGCATAAGTAATTTATTCTTAAGTTAGATTTTATAAAAATATATAATAAGAACTTACAAGAGAGTAAAAGTTTTTCTTTTCAAATTCTTAAGTATTTAATATTAATAAAATGGCTTTATACAACTATTTAATAAAATTATATTTTTATACTGTATGCTAGAGATAATATGTATAAAAAATTCAAACAAAAAAGAATGTATCAAAATCTTGCTTTATTTAATTAAATTTTATAAAGGTTGAAATTTATTTAAACTAAATAAAAAATGATCTTAGTCATTGTATCTATAAAAATAAGATACAACTTTAATTATACAAGCAAATATTTATATGTGATTAAAAATAACATTTTGTTTTGATAGATTTAAGATATATAAAGTTCATTTTTTAAGAACTATTAAAAGTTATAATAAACTTAAGTTTATTTAAACAAAAGGTTTTTTAGTTGGTTACTAGAAGTAAGCTAAATAATAATTTATACTTTAAATTTAGTTTACTGATTAAAATATCATACTTTAAGAGTTAATTAGCATATTTTATTTCAAATAATAATTTTAAAAGCTTACATTCAAAGCCGCTTCAAGATAGTAAAACGGTATTGAAATATAAATTTGCAGCACAATTCCAAAAGCTGAGATTAAGGGCTTTCTAATGATACTAGTTTGAGTAAGATTGAAGTACTATTTGCCGAGATATCAACAGTTAACCAGAATATAAAAAGGGGTAAATAAACAATGATATCAGACTCCAGGGGTGATATTGATAAATTAAGAAGATCAGTTGGGGGTCAGTTGGGGATTTATGCCTGTAGTGCAAAAGCTCAGCTAACATGGTATTTAAACAGCTCAACTTTACAGAAATTTACTTTACAATCCACACCTTTACTCCTCTCTGATAACTGTACATCTATTTCCAAGCAAGAACTGCCTGAACCAAGCCAAGGAACCCAACCACTATCATTATGGAACCTATCAAGTTTGCACCTCAGATGACACCCTTCTTCTCACTGGGGGCTTCTACTAAGAGAGAAAGAATCTCTATACTTAAACAAACATTCATTTTTACTGCTGGCAGTGATCTTAACAGCTTTGTTGAGCATTTCTTATTAAAAATAGAGTTTGGAAAAAGTACCTTCTTACCTGTCATACAAAATTCTAAGACAGATAATTTCCTTAACAACCTAAAGGAATTGATGTCAGAGTCCCCTGCCAAGCACCTTCCTTCCCTAAGAGCATTGGTTACATCAAGCTACAGTCTGAAAGAGCTTTGGGATTGTGGATTTAAAATGACAAAAAATGAGTATTCATATTCTAAAAAAATAAAAAATGCTAAAAAAGCATCATTAAATTCAAAAAAGGAAAAAAGGAAAAAATGATTCAGTAAAGAAAGAAAACACAAAAAATATTTTAAAACACATATTAAAAAATTCATTTCCAACCAGCCAATTCACTAAAAGATCCCCTGGATTGATTTATGAAGAATTACAAAAAGAATTGAGTGAATACTCAACTAAAATAAAATACTCCTTATTGAAAACAAAAAAATAAATTTATGAAGATATGAAAATAAAAAACAATATTTCTATTTCACTTTCCACTTTCTATAAGCTTATTCCTAATAATATAATTAAAAGCAAAAAGCAAACTGATATGTGTAACATTTGCAACTTAAAAAAATCATTAGAAATGAAGAAAAAGGATTTGAGTATAAAGAAGTTGCCATTGCCTAAATCTATTAAAGAAAATTTGGAATCTATTGACCTACATGAAAAGTTTTATAAGCATCAAAATAAAGAATATATTAGTGATATAAATAATCTTGATAATAATTCATGTGTTATAGTAATAGACTATAAAGAAAACTTTAAAATAGGTGGGGGTCCTATAGAGACAAATAATTGTTTTTATGAGAAAATACCTATTTCTTTATTAGGATTTGCAATTGCTTTTAAAGAAAATGAGAAAATTAAATATGAGTATCATGACTTTTTATCTGAAATTTTATCTCATGACTCTTTGTTTTCAGGTCAGTGTTTGATAAGTCTGCTTAAAAATAATAAATTTAAGAATATTAAAAATATTAAAAGTTTGGACTGATAATGGTAATCATTTCAGATCTTATGAATTCTTATATTATCTTTTTAAAGAGGTACCTAAAATTATAAAAGGAACAATTAAGTTTAATAGATTTGTTGAGTGTCATGGCAAAAGTATTGTTGATGGTCATTTTGGTGTATTATCTAAAATATTTAAACAAAAGGAAAATGAGATTATATAAAAATATAAATGATCTCAAAATGGTTTTTGAGAGAGAGGAAGAAAGAAAGGGTTTATATGAGTCACTTGTAAATAATTCAGGTGTTTCCCAAAAAACATTTTTTACATCTATGATAGAAAATCTAGGCCTAAAAAAAGCTGGCTTGAAGTCAAAGCATTTTATGTTAATCTTTCATATTTAATGAAAGATGATGAGCTGTATGTTTCACCTTTGACATTTGAGGATGTTAAGGAGTACTCCATAATAAATTATTATGCAAAGTTCTGCACAGATGGCAGAGAAACAAAGAGAGCTAATACTACTAAAGGATTAGTAGGACATGTTCATGAAGTTGGACGCATAACAAAAACTTATATTTCACATAGGGTAAATAGTCTTTTAAATACAACAACTTTTTTTTCTAAAAATAACTAAGAAATTAATTATATGAGCCAAAGATAGGGTAATAGCAATTATGGCTTTGGGGCTGCTATTACTCTCCCATGCAACTCATATATTTGATTCTTGGCTTATTAAAATAGAAAAAAGGGTTTTTAGCAAAAATACAGTTAATAGAAATAAGATTTATTTTTATTATTTGTATATTTTACACCCTTAAAATTTTATTCAGTAAACTAAGCATTATATTAATGTTCAAAAAACATAAGTTTACGACTTAAATGATACCAAAGAAGTTAAAAGTCTTTAAAATGCTTAAGCTGGCACCTTGGCTTAATCTAACAAATAATGACCCATATACTCTTCACCTAAAGGGTGGAGAAGATAAAGGGGTATCGTGACGGATACAGGTCTAACCAGTCCATCCTACCATTATACTGCCCTTGACTCTTATTGCCATTACTTTCCTGTGACAAAGCTTCAAGGAGCTTTGTATCCAATGAGGCAATTTTATGGGACAACACTTTGTTGTCATCCCGTCAACGAGCCATGATCTCAACACTATTTTCCTCTATTGCTATTAAAGCCTCAATTTCACAATTTGCCATTGCTTTCACTTGTTGTAAGATTTTTTCCCATCATACTAACAGGTTCCAAGAATCCCACGCATAGATTTGGTTTCCTTGGGCGGGAGTCCCTTCTTTTGCAAAGTAATTGGAATATAACTCTTCAAATACAGCCTTTACTTCCACCAAGGACTCCTCAGGCACAGTCTCGGTGACCTCCAAGCTTGCTCAAGCTTCCTCCAACAAACTTGTAGGAATCTCTTTCCTGATAGCAGCGGTTTTCATGCAAAGTACTCCAAATTTGGCCCTTTCAAAATTTAACAAAGAAGACATAATAATTGAAAAGGTAGTCAAGGGGAAAGCGTCAAAATTGACATTATATCTTTATTTAAAATTAGCTGTTTTTGCTTATATACCATTTGGGGCATATTTGGCTGAAAACTCCTCCAGTTTCTGAATCAGCCTATGATTCATATCAGGTGGTCTATGACATTCAAGTCATCCAAACCTAGATCTTTACCTAAAAGATCACCAATATTTCTCAATCTATGAGAACCAACCTACAATGAGAATGAGTCACCTGACGCCATTCATCTCAATGTATCAATTCAGCATGGAGCTTCTTCAGCTCCCGGCCCAAAACCCTGTGGAATCTATGTATTACAAATCCAGATCTTTACCTAAAAGATCTTCACACTTCTCAACCTATGAGAGGATACCTAGATCATTTCAGAATCACCTGACTCTTTACGGTGGAATGTCTTGTTTTGGCTTGAAGCATTCCAAGCTTATATCACCAAAACCCTGTGGAATTACACATCCCAAAACTCAGCTATCAATGTTCCAACTGGGAACCAGCTGATCAAACCTGAATTCCTATGCATCCTTGCCTTTATTTAGTTATCTTTACATTTAATGGGTTTTTGCCTTAAACCCCATTAAAATGCTCCAAAACTTGAACCAGGCGCCACTGCAGCGCCCAGCAATTTCCCCAGGCGGCACTTCTAACTCAATGAACTTGCCAAAGCGGCGCTTTTAACTCAAAATTTGTGGATTTACTTTTGATTAACCTTAACCAAACTTCTTGACACAGTAAAGACAATTAACTAATATTATTAAAACCCTATTATATCTCCATGTATTTATTAATTAATCTTCCTGATTAATTAAATTGTTTTTGAGATGCCTAGTCTCCAAGATTGATTCAGCCAATCTTGCCTTCTGTTCTTTTATTGAACATAGATATCCAGTTTCCAGGAATCTTTACCTTAAGAATTCTAAATAACCTATCTACATGCAATAAACAGCAAAAACAGAAATAACTTTATATTTCAGAGCATTTACTTGGCTAAATACTCAACAGTGACTATCGTACAGTCACAGTTATGGAATCAAGTACAAGAATACTTATATGCTTATCTTGATAAGATTAAGTTAAATTCATGTTTTATAAAAAATATCTACCCGTCAAAAAGCTTTTAAACATCAAGTTGTTGGAAATAACTTTTTTGGAAAAAAATGTTTTTCGGAATTGAGGTGGGGATCACTTTTTGAATCGGAAGGCTCCAAATCCATCAAAAGTGTTTGGGCTGGTTACTGACCTCTGATTCACGACTGCCGTGATAGTGTTAACGACGTTTCGATGAGTTAACGAATTGGTTGACGCTAAACTAATTGCTATAGAAGTGGATTCGACTCATTCTAATAGGCTGTTCTTTTCTCTTACTTTAATTTTCGGGGTTTTTGTAGTTCACCGCTACAACGCACTATCAATCAATCCGATCATATTCAAAGCCGACAATTTTGCTATGAGACCCTTGTGGTTGAGAAAACCTGATTTAAACCGGCGGTTCTTGATAAGATCTACCTGATTTGGTTGAAAGGTCATAACCTTTTTGATATAAATTTAGATTTGAAATACTTTATTCCGGCTAAGACTCAGCCACCTTACCAAACCTCTCCTGTACTTGAATGAGGTCATGGATGTTTAAGGGCCATGCCTATTTATCAATCTAATTTAATCGAGGGTCAGATCTTACGCCAATTGGGCTGATATGATCTGATAAATCATTATTTAAATATTTTAAAAATATATAACATCGATATAGAGGGGTTCACAATATATCGAATCTTCAGTGGGATGGTGTAGGAATTTGTTTTGCTAGGGAAGTGATAGGAGATTTGATTTATTTGGACAAGATTATTTAGTGGTCTGTAACTCAGAGGTGATCCAGTTGATGTAGTTGGCAATAACCTAAAATATTAGAAATAAATTTGTTTTGGAGGCTACCTTATCTTTGACCAGATCTGTGTGTACTGATGGATGATTAGTTTAAATAAACATGTTGGTTTACATTCGTGGTATGCGCCAGGGTAAGATTGGAATTTGACTATTCGGGGTACCTTCTGCTTGATTAGTTTCAGTGTTAGTTTCTCAGAGGCTTTGTAGGAAGTGATCTTATCAGCGGTGCCATGGGAAATCAAGAATCGTGGAACAGTGATTTTCTTGTACCCTCCATTCAGAATATATCGTCCACCAGTGATAGTATCGCGGACTTGAAGGTTAAGTTGGTTGGGATTGTTGGTTACCTTGGATAGCAGCGCATTCAGAAAATAGGAAGGGATCATTCTTGTAAATCTCTACTTCGGTTTTATTCCTGGAAAAGTAAGCAATGTCTTTGAAGGTCAGTTGATGTAAATTAGGTTTACCAAGATTAGGAGTAACTTTGAACTTTGGGTCTCTGTTGGCTATTTCTTGGATTTGTTTTATTGTCTTGTTGTCTGGCATAGACTCAGGTGCAAGTTCAAGGTCAGGGGCTAAAGGTTAGTTGTTTTTGTGAAGGTTACCCGAAGCAATCGCACCATAAAGCAACCCTTTTTTGTTTCCTCTGGCCAAGTAGTCAATAATAGAAAGACCTCCCTAACTTATTAGCAATTTACTTGTAAACCACTTACAAAGGAGTGGCCCATTAAGAAGAGTGGGATTTCAGCATCATGGATTCTATCGATAGCATCGTCGATATCTTGGCGGACTCGCTCTACACCCAAGGGTCCGCCCAAGTCATTCGCACGCTTGCCAGTCTTCCCACATCCCACCTGGTCAAAGGCATGAACTTTGATGCCCGACTTTGTAAACTCGCTGAAGACGTTGTTGTAGCGGTTGACATGTTCAGCATGACCATGTACAAAGACTAAGTTGGCTACTGGTTTCTCGGTGGGCTTTTGAAATTAAAATGCGCAAGTAAATATTACCGTCCAAGTCCGGGCATACACTTCGACATGGATATTGTTGGTGAAGTATCCATCTGTCACTGTGGGCCCTTCTTGCTTTGAGTTCAAGCTGCCTGAAAATATTCCGACACAAACAATCACCTTAAAGTTCATTAAAAGAGTTGCTTCAATGCCAGAGTATAAATACAAGTCATCTGCCGTAGTAATCCATGCATTGGTCTTTGGCTATGCTAATCCCCTCAACCTGACACAAATACCAAAGATCCTCTCCCAGTGGACCGCACATTTTATCTGGAAACCCAGCACTACGTACTATTTATTACAAACCTAATTTTACATTAATAATTATCGCATTTTTATCATAAAATTAATTTATACGCCAAAAAATCGCATTAAAATATACATTATATATGTAGCATTACTAAAAAAGAATAATTCAATTTAGCTTCATCAATATTGTATAACTTAACTAAATTAAATAATTCACCAAAAAGATTAATTATATCATATATTATCCAAAAAGCGCATTTCAATTAAGAATTTATTACTACTAATAAAACATACTAAAATTTCTTTCCAATCGGACTGTAAATCCCACACAACTTGCCAACGTGCGGTGTACTCAGAGGTTCCATCATCCACTATGCATATAATGCGTCTGAATTATATTTCCCAGCTAAAAGTAATCCACTGGAATCTCTACTTTAACCCTAAAAAATATAAACGTCAAACTAAAACTCATTTTTAAACTGATGCAGTTAAAAGCAACGAGTCTTAATACAACCCCTAAATCGATAGAAAAAAGCATCCCGGATAATTCTATACCATGCAAATCTCTTTCCCAGTTACAAGCGCACTAAGTTCCATAAGCAGGCTTTCGCTACACCCCAGCGCAAAATCCCAAGCTACTCTCCAGCACCGTGCCACTGAAAACATCAAATTGTAAATATAAATGCACATTTTCAGCTTTAATAACCACACATAATTTTTCTTGCCCAAGCTCCCGACCTGCCTTGTGGAAACGCAGATAAAGGCTTATCAGCTATAAAATCGCTTAAATAATATCACTTAATAATAGTTAAATATATATAAACACTTACAATTCATAGCTGGATTACCACCCTGATGACGACAGATATAATGAAACATAAGTCCGACCTATAGTAAGTAGGATATTTTTGGCCTTTTCTTAATAAACATTTTCTTATTGTGTAAACCATTCAAAAGGCAATCCTTTTTAGTTATACACTGGCTGGGAAATATATCACGGGTGTTTAGCCTTAGAAGCTATCTTGTCAGGGCGGGCAATCCAGATCTGGTACAATGCTATTATTAAACGTGGCTTGCATTGCCCCAGCATTGCTGATCCTATTCATCCACCACTCCATATTCCTAAACCTATTGCACTGCTTCTGCGAGGCAGGAATAAGCTCAAGAAATCGCATGATGAAAAATGTATTGATATGCTATTTTTAAAACTGTTTAAAGTATTTGGTCTAGAAGGGGGGTTGCCAAGCGTCTAACTTCTTATGAGTGGAAGTAAGGCTCTGTTTGAGCGGAAGCTGGAGCTAAGCATCCCCGTTTTGACACATCAATGCTAAGCTAAACCCTACTTTCTTGAATCAGCATAATTAAACTTAGGGAGCCCTAGTTTGGGTTCTACTTTGGTGGTGAGGACTAAATTTTAAATAAAAATGTATGATTCTATTTTAAGACTACAGCCAAATTCTTAAGGTTCAACAAGCATCTCTGTAGCGGCAATTTCATTATCAGCTCCAATATCCTCAAAAGACAACAACCAGCAGAGAAGTTTAAACTATGTATGTCTCGTGATAATAATTTTTTCTTCAGCCTGTTTTTATTTTATTTTGGAATCTTTAGCTATTGTCGATATTGGCAATTCTGGCAACTCAGATATGGCTATTGCATGTTTACCATCATCCCCAACTCGCCTTACTTCCAGAATGCCGTCCAGATTCCCACCCAAGCACCTGGAAATATCCTGATCCTCTTTATGTTCTACAATTGCCTTATAAGACTATCACCCAATATTCAATAAAAATACCCTTTCTTCTCTCTACCTTGCTTCCCCACAATTTCACCTCTTCAATATTTTAGTGATGGGTTCTGTCAAGCCTCCGGAATAATGTAATAAACTTGACCATTATTCCCCTTCATTGATTGGTTAGATGGTCAATCGCCATTTAGCTGGCTTGATCGTAAAAGCATCAACTTATCCTATCCCTTGGATCTGGCCAATTGATACACCAATGATAACCAAAAGACTGATCCTGATCCAAAAATGGTCCGCTAATTGAACTTGACCTGAGCAAACAAACTTGATCCCTAGGCCATGATCACAGAACAATTAATAGCCAATAAGATGAAGCTTTCAAGAATATTAATGCAAGTTGGTTTACGCCAAACATTTGCACCTCCAGATATCTCAAATTCTACGACTGATATAGAAGGTCGTCCATAAGAATAATGCATGATGCAAAAACCCAATAGACAGGGTAACTAAACTCGCACATGCATAAACTGGAAACAAGATGCTGCCAACACGCTGGTGAAGTAAGCTGAGGCCCGGTAATCTATTGAAGTCCCATGCCAGACCGGCATGGCTGCCTAGCTCTGGGGTCTGAAACTAGCAGACTGGGGAACAGATAGACTGACTAGTAAGAGTTAGATGTGTCAGATAACTATCTGGCAAGAGAGCCTATTTACCCTATATAAAGTGCTCTCCTAACTAGAGATTGAGCAGAAAAAATATCACCCTTGGCTTAGAGATTGAAGATCTCTAAGTATAGTATCACTACTAGCCAACACCTAGTAATCAGTTGTATCCAGATAGAGTGTGCCGCCGTCTATCTGCAGAACTGTGTTTCTTCTCCTACGGCCTTAGGACTCTGCCAAGCTGTAGCCATATCCCAAGACCCAATTGGTAGCTACAGACTGTCATCATACAGTCCTCTATCAACACATATAATACAATGTCCTCTAATAAAAACAATACCTCAAGACCCCAAAATTTTGACAGGTTCTACATGAGTAACATTGATATTACTTGTATTTTGGATTCTCTTTTCTCCCATGGATCCAAATATTGATACATAAATAGGTGCTACCCCTCCAACTTAATTGCAGGCACCAAGACTTTGGTTAAATCCACAACTTGTCATGGCCCAGAATGAGTCCAGCAAGGGACTCTCATATATTTTATTAAACATCTTTCAAAACAACCAGATGTTTAATAAATTGATTAGAACTTGTAGGATTAATGTTCTTATTATACACCAAGGCCACATTTATTCTTCTGGGTGTGGCTCAGCCCCAGCGCCATTGCCCAAAAAACAGACAACCCAGCAACAGCTGGCTGAGACAATCATAGATTTAGATCTTACAACCAATCATAACCGGTCATTGCCGGAAATCTGGTCCATGTGTCACAGCTGAACTAAATATAGCTCAGTATTGAGATAAGAAAGTACAGCAGCCCAGAAGGAAAAGGATATAGAATAAGAATAACATGATAGCTTTATTTAGGGCTTGAAAGCTATATACTATGAACAATAGCATCAATCCACAAGGGAGTGACATTTTGACATAACCAAGTATGGCCTGAACAATAGATGACTTAGCAAATAATTGTTGTCTGGAATTGGCACTGCTCCTGATATAGAGAAATTACCTGTATATTAACATTTGAAGTGGAAGGGGTCATGTCATCAGATACATTGTGGAGTAGCTCTATGGGTGGCCCCTGTGTTTTTCAAGATATGTTTTCATAAAATGTGAAATCTTGGTTGCAACACAAGTGAGGCACAGATGCCTTGTGCTCAATTTCCCTGAAATCAATTGTATGTGTTTAAACATCAACAGTGCCCATGTTGACACTAATAATGTTGCATGGTCACTGTCAACTCAAAACTTGAAATATCCTATGTTTTTTGCTAGTTGTGCTAGCTTAATTTCCATTTTTAAAGTGTTCAGGGGTGTGAACCCAGAAAACACAACAAAATTGTTGCCATTCCAACACCATTTAATAATAAGCTTAATAGAAATCTTGATTTAGCCCAATTTTTCCTTTAATTTTTTAAAAAAAATATTTTATTTATTAATTTGTTTTCACAACGTAAAAGTGTCAATGTCAACACTTTTTAAGCCAAACTTATTTTTATACTAAAACTGAAGCATCTACAATAAAAAAAATTAGGTGCACACTTAAAAATATTTTTTTACTAAATTAATATATTGAAAAGGGTATTGCACATATAGATGATTATTGAAATGTTCATCTTATAAATTTATCTGTGGCACTTATTCTGCCTTTAATATTAAATGGATTGGTGGCTAACAGCAATTCAATAATTTAAGTGTGAGTTACTATGTAATTTACTATAGAATTTATTATTAATGATGATTTTGACAATAAAAAATGTTGTATATTTGCATGTGATCATCTGTCAGGGTGGATTTAATAAAATTAGAGTGGCAAAATTAAGCTTAAATTACTATACCATCTCCTATTGAGGATGCCGTAAGTGGCAAAGTTGACACTTTACCTTTTTGATATCTACTAACTACTTCTTATATATGCAAGTAAAATACCTAATTCCCATCCTCAAAATATTATATTTAATAAAGAAATACTTAACTTTGATTATTTTTCAACTTATTTTTATAAGTTTTTTTTTAAAATTTTATCCTGTGAACAAAAAAGCACAGAAAACAGGTAACATTTGCTAGTCTGCTTAAATCTAATTAAGTGTACCATGTTTTTATAGTAAGTTTTCAAGAAAGTGTTGACAGTGTTAATGTTGTCTCTGATAATGTCTGCAGTTTTTCTAAATGTCAGTGAGTATCCAGCTTTTTTACTACAGTAGTTTTAGAAGCTATGGCAACAACCAAAAATACCTCAGATTTAAACATAATGATTTCAGATTTAAGCAAAACCCAACTATCAGGTTAAAATATACACTCTGTTAACAGAGAATTTTGGCGTTAATGGGCAAAGTGGGTCAACACAGCAATTAAGTGCTCACACGCCAAGCAAGACTATTCAAGATAAAATCTGAAATACACTGATTCAAAAAAATGGTGTGTGTTGTATTTTGGTGTTCATATGTTTACTATTTGAATCAGTGACAAAATACACCCAAGCACGGTGTGTCAAAACTCAATCTAAAAACAAAACACAATAGCAACTTGTTATGTAAACAAAATCACTCAAATGTTGTGTGCAATAAATTGTAATCAAGAATGATACCAAGGTATCTAAAATAAGACATGAGGTCTGAAATATAAATTTTAAAAATATTGTGTTGGGTGCTTAATTTGGTGTAAAATCTGGGGAAATGGGTGGAAAATATTTTGGGTGTTCAAAAATGGGCGTTGTAAAACCAAAAAAAAACTAATTAAGAAACAAAAAATCTATAATTGAGATATTTGGTGGGGAAAATATTAATTTAATATCCATATTCAGATAAAAGAAAAAAATTAAAATTAGGGAGTAACTTAACTGAAATTTATTTAATATTTTATTAAGTTCTCAAAATGGAAGGAACACAAAAGCAGAGTACCAATGCACCCGTTGTGCACCGCAGCAGTGGTTGCCCCAAGGGTCAAAGAACAGAGTTAGTGCAACCCAAATGCCTACTCAGGAAGGAGACGGGAGAGGAGAGTTCAATAGTACACTGCACTGACACAGCCGGTTCAAGGAGCACAAGCTACTTTGGTGCAGAGTGTCAACCCTCAGGTCCCCAAGCTGATCCGGAAGCCCACCAAGGTTACCTTCACCAAGAAAGTTAGAAACAAGGAGGTAGAACTTACTTTGTATGTGTTTGACATTGTATACCAGCAAGAGTCAGTCCCATCAGCCATTCTGGAGAAGGTGAGCCTGTACTTGATACTAGCTACGAGCTCTACATCAGTGATTAAAATCAGGAGGAGGACAAGGAGCCAGAGTTCTATAGAACCAATGAGGGACAGCTGGTTTTGAAGAAGGTTGCTGTGTTTTACACCAAGGTGCCTATGCCCTGTGTTGTGCCCAATGCCAATGAGTCAATCCCCACCGCCAAAACTCCCGCCCAGAAGCGCATCCCCGATATCAAACACATCATCCTGCTTAAGCTAATGCATGAATCTGATGACAACAAGGCGGCTGCAGCTCTTGTTGGGTTGAATCCCAAGTACGCCCCAAAGACATTCAACAAGTTCATTGATACTGGCTGAGTCCTTGCCGTGGAGAAATCCTTGCTTGTGTCAACCATGCTCACCAAGGAGCACAAATGGCCAATCCACCAGTGGATAACCCAAGATTGACATCTTAAACTGGCAAATATACAGGCCATGGTTAAATCTACTTTTGGGTTTGAGGCCTCAATTTCCTTTTACTACCATCTTCTCAAGGGAATGCAATTTTCCTGGAAAAATCTTGGGGTATCCCCCTACAATTGGAATAGCCCAGCCAACATTGACGTCCAGAAAAAATATTCAGAGGCATACACTGCCCTCAAAGCCAAGGGGATGGTCAAATTCTATTGCATTGACAAATCAGCATTTGTCTTACCAATGTGCAATGGGTATGGATATGTCCCCAAAGGCTCAAATGACGGGGTGGCTTGGCGTGCTGCAGTCTGCGCCACAGCCTATTCAATGGTGGCTCTCCTTGGTCCAAAGGGGGTCAAGCTGTATCAAATGATATTGGGTTTTCACAATAGCCGTACCTTTCTATCATTCCTCCAATTAGTCCAGGAGCACCTGAGGCACACCAGCCTGGGCTTCACCAATGTAATTGTGCTGGACAATGTTGGTCTCCATAAGGTGGCTGATATTCATGAGGTATTCCCAATGATTGACACTAGCATCACAATGGACCCCCAGCAATTGGACTCAGCAAATATGCGCCTTCTCTTCTTCCCTGCTTATTTGCCCTTCCTAAATCCCATCAAGGAATTCTTTGGGTGGCTCAAGCAAGTTGTAAAGTGTGGGACCCCAACTGGGACCAAGGACCTCTTTGATTTGCTGCAGGCCAGGATCCACACCCTCCCAGCTGAGACCATGGCCAAATTCTATGACCACGCTGATTTGTTCATCCCTGTGTGTCTTGCCAAACAGCCGATCAATTAAAGGCTTGGCTTGTCTGACTTTTTTATATTCTCTAATTTGCTATTTATGATTAATTAATTATAATTTTATATTTAGAAGCTTCTAAGCCCACAATCACGTTCAGCAGGACAATCAATGAAGGTAAGTAATTTATTTATTTTATATTGATTTTTTATTATGCCATCTGAAATTATCCCAAACACTTGATACTGGATTTTGCAAATATATTTATATCACCTCTGTCAAATAAATATAAAAATCAAATTAAAAAAGTTAAATGTATAAGGTACAAAGTAGAATTGTATTTTATTAACATATATTATTATGCTTTTATGAAAACCTTCTCTGGGATTTAAAACGCAAAAATTGTTTGCTAAAATAAGAATTATAGAAATTATTTTTAATAAAAATAATCTAAAGTGTAAGGATATTTATTAGAAAAGAGAGTTTTAAGGGCGCCTGTAATTAGTTTGGCAGTATGTACCCACCCCGCAATGGAGGTTGCACACAACCTCCACTGTCACACTGTGAACAGTGGATAATCCTTATTGAAATACTCCTGCCAGCTGGTGAAAGGCAGTAAGTTCAGGTGGGAGTGAAGCATCAGCTTTTCAGGCGGGGCTGCAAACCCATATGTCCCAGCCAGGACCAGGGCATCCTGTATCACATGGTCAACCAAGTTGTATCCGGGAAGACCTTCTTCCCATCCAGGGAGAGCCTGGCCTTGTCAATCCCTAGGAGGACCCTGTCTAGGTCCTCAAAGTTAGCCCCCATCCCAAAGTAGAACAGAAACCCCAGGTAAACCACCAGATGAAGCCTTTGCCCAGCAAAGGCTTCAGTAAACTTGCACAATTTATTAAACACCATGCTTATTTTTTCTCATGTTTTTTTACAAAGATGAGATCCATTGCCAGGGAGACCCCCATCTTGTTGGCACTCCAGGCCAGCCCAAAGTCCACCAGGAGGATCTGAGTCTTCTTTATGGCTGTTGCGTCTGCAACAGCCAATTTACCCATTGTGCGCCCAAAGTTCTCCAACAGGTAAGACAGGGTGTGCTCCATGGGGAAGCAGAAGCAAGCAGCCGCATGGGCCTGGCCCATTTCCGGTATATTCTTGAATGGGAGCATCAACAGGACGTCCCAAAAAGCTCAATGGAGTTTACACAGTAAACTCCATTGAGAACCACTGGGTCCAGGCAGACCAGTTGGGCATCCTTGTAGGCAGTAATTGCCCACTCAGATGCCCCCTCGGCATGTGTCAGCCCGGCTAGCGCGTCCCTTGTCATTGTGAAGGGCCCGTGAATTCTGTCTTCAAGCTCCTGTAAGACAGGGGGACATAAACAGCTACCTAGACACATGATTGGCGTAGTTAGAGTAGAAAGTGGGGGACAAAAAGGACCAGGACCCAGCAGAGTTCACCGTCAACATTTTCTAACAAAAAAGATAAGTATTTTGAAACTTTTATTAATTATAATTTTTATGTACCTTCACATGTTTCCTCCTTGCCTGCATCTTTGGCAGGCTTTGCCATTCTTGGCGCAAGCAGTTGAACCGGCAATTGGGCGGCCTTGGTTCTTGGGCGCTTTGCAGGTTTCAGGTGGGCATATATTTCAGGGCTGTCAACCCAGACAGACAGTGCAGAAAGATTGTACACCTTAAACTGGAGGCCCTCAACCACCGTCTTCTGAATGTTTAGTAAGTGCTTGATTGTCTTCTCAGGGGTGTCTAGTATTTTGGTTATAAGGGCATTTGTGGACACCTTGTCAATTTTGTCTCCTTCAAGGACGGAGGACTTAACTCTTGCTTTGACCTTGCAGTTAATTTCTTTGATCTCTGCAATTGCAGAGTTGAGATCCTTCAAAATCTTTTCCAATTCTCTCATTGATTTTTTACTAACCTTTCCATATGTTTTTATAGCTTTCATCCCAATAAAATCTGTAGATTTCTGATACTATTGCCTCTTTGTTTATTCCTGTTTGTTTTCACATTACTACAATATCCCATTTTTTACCCGTTGTGTATATGTTTTACACTTAACTCAATATGTGTTGTTTGCTTTGTGTTAGCATTGTTTCCTTAATTGCCATATTATTTTAGCACTTTGCACAGCCCCTTGTAATAATATTAACAACAATTTGGTGATCATCTAAATTTGAATTAGAAAATTATAGGTTAACTGTTTTTAGATAAAGTTGTTACTGATCCAAATTCAAAACCTTAATGATAAACTTTAAGCCAATCAGGAGCTAAGTGAAAAAGTGATTGTTGTGATATAAAGGGTCATTCAATAATTCTTTGGTGCATGTGCTCTAATTAATATGATTGCTGGTTGTTTTGCTATTGTGTGTCATTGCTGCTGTGGCGAGTTGTTGGTGGACTAGTGCCTAATCAGCTGCTGGGTTAGCACTAGTCCAAAAATAACTTGCCACAGCAACAATGGTGCAAAATGGCAAAAGATCCAGCCAATCATATTAATTAGTACACATGCATCAAAGAATTATTGAATGACCATTTATATCACAATAATCACTTTATCACTTAGCTCCTGATTGGCTTAAAGTTTATCATTAAGGTTTTGAATTTGGATCAGTAACAACATTATCTAAAAAAAGTTAACCTATAATTTTCTAATTCAAATTTAGCTGATCACCAAATTGTTGTTAATATTATCACAAGGGACTGTGCAAAGTGTTAAAAATAACTATGTTCTGGATCTAGATACACAACATAGTAAATATATGATTTCATAGAAATAAGCTGAACATAAAGAGTAAAGTCAACTATAAACAAAGAGAACATGAACAATTGAAATTCAAAATAAAGATAATATAAATAGAAAATGTTTGGCAACAGAGGGTTTATTGGGGCGGGGAAGAGTGATGCCTAGTAGGCAGAATTGTGCGGGAAGGAAGAAGTAGAGGCAGTGCTGGCCTGGGGGGTCTGGGATTGGGTGGGTGGCTGGAAAGTGGGGGGGGGTGGTGGCGGGGGTAGGGATAGGAGGATTTTGTGTAATGGCCGCCATTTACTGCTTGTCATATTCCTTGTCTGTCATTGGCTTGATTTGCTGGTAGGTGGCTGTGGCATGGAGTGGGAGGTGCTTATCTTTACGTGATTGGTTGCCCATGCTCACATGGAAAACCATTTGCGCAAACAAGTCAGCCACCATTTGGTGACCAAAGAGAGAATTGTGGCCAAGGACCCCAAGATAGAGGTTGTTGAAAGCCTGAGGGCAGCGCTCCTGTACTGTGTCTCCAATATTGAAGAAGATAACATCACCCAGATGGATGTCTGCGTGGCTGGCGGGGTAGACCAAGGCCTGGTGCCCACATTACTAGATGGCCTCGAGGGCAGTGGAGCTACCCTCCATCTTGTGGCTCAAGAAAAACTGGTGCTTGGAATTTAAGCCATCCCAGGAGTCAAGTAGTCCACTGAAGATGTGGCTGTACTCATAGCCATTGGTGAAATCTGGGTTTGTCTGAAAATAGCCAGAAACCTTGGCTGAAACAACCAGGAACACACCAATGAAAGTCATCTTCTTGGCCTTCTTCCTTCCTTTTTGAGTGGCAGCTCTTCCTTGCTCACCAAAATCATCAAAAGCTATCAATAGCTTATAATAGGAGATAAACATGACATCATCAGACAAACTTGTCAGGCATTTGACTAGGATGGATTTGATGACGGGATCATATGGGGAATCCTCAGCGCCATCCCATTGGTCACCGGCAACATTGGTCAGCATACGGACTGACACTACCTTCCCATACATCCAGAGATGCACCATGTGCTCAGGCACCCAAATGCCATGATGCGCAAGTTGCTTCTGGACCTGGGTCAAGGGAAGCTTGGGGTCCTGCTGAAGGAGGTCAAGCATAATTGGGTACACCTTGGTGATTTGTGAATTGGGGGCCTTCTTGGGCTTTTTTGGCTGTCCCAATCAGATTACCCTTGTTCCTTAAGTTGCTGAACTCCCGCATTATGATGGCCTGGGTATACTTCAATTGGCCAGCAATCTGATCCCAGGACAGACCCTGCTGGTTCAGGGCCACAATTTCCTGGATAATTTGGGCAGTAATGATTCTGTGTTTGGGGTGCTGGGCTGGGGGAGCTGAAGCCTGTTTGGCTGTAGGGGGGCAGGTTAGCGTGTGGTGGGAAGTTGTTCCAAATCAAGGTTGTCATCCTAATTGGTTGGTTGATGGGCAGCTTGTGCGGGGGTAGGTACAGAAGCAGGGGCAGAGCTAGACACTATGTGACTACTTAACAAGTCAAAGCCATAGGGGTTGGTGGTCAGGTACAGGTCAGCTTCCTTGTTAACCACCTCAAAGGCTTGGGTGTAAACAGGTGCCTCCACGTTTTGAGCCTTGCCTCCATTGAAGCTGGCTTGAATGCTGCTGGCTTGGCTGCTTGTGCTGTCAAAGATATTGCTAGTAAAATTTCATTGTAAAAAAACCTAGGATAAAATCACTAAAAGTAGAAATTTAAAATTTTATGATTTATTTTTATTGTAATCTTGAGCCCATATTTGGAAGGTTCTCAAAACCTTTTCATAAAAATCTGGAGCCATGAAAATGGATAAAATTCCTCTTGTTCTAAATTGGATAGCTGTTGATTGGCTGTTAAACTGTTATATTTCTATTCTAGGCTTCTCATACTACACATCTTGTGTGACTTCATTTCATTTTGTGCTTGTTGAACCTCGCTTCTAGTTTGCTCAAATTTTGTTTCATTTTAGTCCTTCTATTGGTGCCTCATATGAATCCTGCTTGGATTATAATATACTCTGGAATAGCATCCTTCCATCTCACTTGTTGTGTCAGTTCATTTTGTTTGTGTTTTGAACTATGCTGTTTGATGTTTGATATAATTTTGTATAATGGGCTAGTGAAATTTTGTTTTTTGTTTGACAGTTCATTTATTAACTGAATTTTTTTAAATTAATTGAATCCTGAATCTTGTACAACTTGAATTTTGTTCAGATCTGAAATCATTTTGTTTAAATCTGAGGTATTTTTGGTTGTTGCCATAGCTTTTAAAACTACTGTAATTGTCACTCATAATGTCAACGCTTTTCATTTCTCACATATAAAACTTTATGTTTTACATAATAAAAACATCTGATTTTTGATATGTTGTATTTTCAAATTTTCTCTTTCATATTATTAATATGTAAAATAAAATCTATATCTAAATATAATACTTTTGCATATTTCTCTTAACTTTTAACTTGTTATTTAAATTTATTAATAAATAAAAACATATACAATATTTTTTAAATTTTAAATGTCAATAAAAGCCATATAAAGTTAAAAATTTATTTAGTATGTTTTATAGTTGTTTTTTTGTTTTTAAATAAAAAGCTTTATCTCAGAACTTGTCAAATATTATTTTAGGAAAAGAATACCTCAAAGCAAATAAAGGGTACCAAGTGTCCCTCCAAGGCCCTCAAGGCCCTCAAGACTCTAAAGAAAAAGCCTGTCTCACCAAAGAAGGCCACTCCTAAGCCCTCCCCAAAGCCTTCCCCCAAGAAGAGCCCAGCTTACTCCACCAGGGGAGAGAAATATGATTGCCCTCTTACAGATCACAGTTATTGCAACTCAGCTTCAGATGAGAACCCAAAAAGAAGCGCCGCCAGGCCAAAAAGTCCCCTCCCAAGGATAAGTCTCCCACACATGAGGAGCACCACAATAAGCCCCTTCTGCTTTCCCCCATCAAAATCACCTACTTCCAGCTCATCAGGGGGTGACTCTAAGCCCCAACCCAACTACTTTCCTGGCTTTTGCCATGCTCCTGCTGGCCCTTGGGTACCTCTTGTGGCCCACAACATTTGCAATGTTAATAGAAAGTTTAAGGTTTGTTTCTCCTTGCCAAAGTACTTTCCCATTATGAGTGTGAAGGGTGGGCCAGCCATGGTGGCCAATGGGTACATCTTTTCCTGCAACAATGCCAACCCACAGCCAGTTGGTCATGTTTGTGAGCAATAGGCGTCAAGCCTTCAATCCCCTGACCAAGAGCGCCACTATCATTGAAGACCTGGTCCTCATGGATCCCCTCAAAAAAAAACTGAGGATAGTGAGAAGTTCCTGCCCCATGAAAATAGGCAGGAAGTGGAGCATAGGATTATAGCCTACACCACAACCCAAAACCTGAAGCAGCTAAACACTGCTACCACCTGGCTGTGCAACGGCACCTTTGCAACATGTCCCTCCCTCTTCAAGAAGTTTTGGTTACTGCATGGCCAATTTGACACCCAGGTAGGTCATCCCCTTGTGTTCTTTCTCCTGCCTGGTGTAAAGACTGAAGTCTACACCAGAGCCTTTAAATTGTCCAGGATGCTTTAAGCTCCCTTCCTGCCAACAAGCTCCCCCCTTCCACCCATGCCACCAGCGCAAACCCTTCCTCCGCTGAGAAAGATGAGTCTGCCCTAGCCACTGAGCAGCTAGCTTATGCACGCTCATTTGGGCCAAAGGTTATTATAATGAAATTTGAGCTTGCTCAGTTCAGAGCCTTTGAGGCCACCTTCAATGTAGAATTACAGGGCTGCTTCTTCCATTTTAGGCAGGCCCTCATCAAAAATCTTAAGAGCAAGAAGGGCCTCTTTGAGAAGTATCTCAACAATGGTAAAGGGAATTACTGCTTTGTCTTGACTCATTTTTCTGCCTTGGCTTTTGTGCGGCCGGAGCATACTGGGTTTGGCTTTGAGGCACTCCTGGAGGATGCTTATGTTAAGAAGCACTCCACCATTTTAAAAGGCTACCTTGATTACTTTGAGCGCCCAATGGGTAGGAAAGAAGGTGAATTCCCAGAGAGGAAAGAGCAGGGACACTGCATCTTGGAACTGTCAGAGCGCCTGTCTCAAGGGGGAGATGAAGACCATCTCCAGCCTGGAGGTGTGGCATAAACACCTGAAGGCAAAGTTTGGGGCCAACCCCAAGTACAACAAGCTCTTCCTCAAGCTGCAGGAGGATCAGGCCTGGAATCTCTCTAAGTTTTGTGACCTGGCCAACTGGGTGGCCCCCAAGAAGAGGAAGAGTAAGGAGAAGGACTATCAGGAGGACGTCCAAAAGGTGGTGAAGAAAAAATATAAGGTGACTGTCAGGGATAAGTCTTGGGTGGCTGGACTGTTAGTTTTGGGGATCACTTGGGCCAGGTTTTTTGCGGGTAAAGCCCACCACAAGAGAGGAGCTAAATTAAAGAGGTAGGAGAAGGACTTCCCCACTCACAACCACAGGCCAGCAGCCAGGATTATAGTGTCAATCACCCCAGTGAGGGTGATGTACACAATCCCAAACAGCTTGTCAATGTGATTGGTTGGGAGGTCAGGTGAGGAGGCAGGCATTGGCTTGGGGGTCACAGGTGGTTCCATATCAGGTTTGTAGGCAGGCAGGCAGGTATTTAAACTTGACTCCAAACAATTTTGTTGATGATAGAATCCAGGGTCCTTGAAGGTTGTATCTATCTATGGGTTTTATGCAAGCCAAGGGATCTAGTTTAAGGATCATTTCTGGGGTGTATTCTTCATACTCATATTTTAAAAGGTACTCTGTGAAGTGGAATGGACCAAAGGGAACACCTAGAGAAATGAATCTGTGGGCAGAGGGGCAGGAGGACCGGATGATCTTGTACTGATTTGATAGATGACAAAGATAAAAAAGGCAGTAGCTATGTAAGCCAAAATAACATAACCTTTATTCAAAAATGGCAATAAGTTTGGAGCGCGGGGTCCTTGGGTCTATATAGCACCTCACTTCCAAACTTAAAATTTTTTGTGTGAGTCATCAGGGCATTGGGAAAAGTGGGCCTGGGGGATCTGAGTGCTTGGGTTCAAATGCAGCAAAATGGTACCTGGGCCGGGAGTTCTTTCATTGGTCAAAAATCTCAAATTAGCTACTTGATTATCTTGCTCTAGAGTTTTGGTCATGGGGTGGGGCCGCGGGCCCATGCCTTCTCCTGAGGTGACTCTTGATTGGCCAAGGTGTAGCCTTCAAACTCATGAAGCTAATGGTCAGAATTCTGTTTCTCCATAAGACGTCTTGATTGTTCCCTCATTTGGAATAATGAGTCATTTGGTTTGGCTTGCTTTTTCATCCAGGTCATCATTCTTGGCTTCAGCTTGCTGGGGCTCAACCCAGGAAAATGCAGGCAGGCGGCCCCTTGGTCCTTAGGGCCAGTGGCCCGCAAGGATTCAGGGTCAGGGTTCATATCCCGCCTTGGGCCTGGGTTTCAAAGGGAAAAGAATTGATAATCCTGACAATGGCAGAGATAAAAAATACCTTGAAGATGTCCCAACTGCTCTTGCTGGTGGCTTTAATTAGCCCAGTAAACTTTGCTTTGCTTTGCCTGGATCCTTTTTACTTTTGAATTTTTATATTCATTTATTTTTTGGATGGTACTAATCTTTTTAGGTATAAATGGTAAGCTTCAGATACAGTTTCAATGTGCTTTTGTAAGAAATATCTTATATTTTGTTACTTCATCTTGAAGTTATGAGATATTTTGAGTTGTTTTATATAAAGTATAATAAATTAAAAAATGAATTTTCATTATTTTGTAGCTTTTTGATATATCAAATATATTTATTTTTGGTTCCTTGGAATTTTAATTTTTATGGGAATAAAAAAAATTTATAATAAAGAGTGTTTTTATAGTAAATTGAAAAATACTTGCTTATATCTCCTTATTCTTATTACTTTTCAGGAATTTATATTGAATTCACTCTACCTTGGAAAATCTTAGAGGCCTGAAAAATCATCAATTATAGAAGCTTCTGATATATTATTGTCAAATCTTAATTAATCTGAGAAGCTTTCAAGAAGTAGGTTCCAGCCAATTGATACAAGGCCAATTAGGAGAATCCTAGGCCTACAATTGTGATTGAGTTCTGATTGGCTAGAGTTATTCTGGAATACTCTATAAAACTGCTGGGTGAGCAGCAAAATAGGGTTGATAATAAGGTACAAAGAAGATGATGAGATATCCTGAGAATAGCAAGGATTAGGACATATCACACTCACAACCCGCCTGTCAGGGATCCACTCTTGGGCAGCTGGCCCGCCAGTTTTGGGGGGTAACTTGGGCTGGGTTTTTTGCAGGCAGGGCCCACCATAAGAGAGGAGCTAACTTTAGAAGGTAAGAAGCAGACTTCCCCACCCAAGACCACAGGCCGGCAGCTGGAACAATGGTGTCCACCACCCCTGTGAGGGTGATGTACATCATTCCATAAAGCTTACTGGTATGGTCAGTTGGGAGGTCAGGAGAGGAGGCTGGCATTGGTTTGGGTGTTACAAGCGGTTCCATATAGATGTTGTAGGCCAGGAGATAGTTGAATTTTCCTCTAAATAGCTTGGGGGTAGAGAATATCCACAGGCCTTGGCGGTTGTATCTGATGGTGGATTGGATGTGGACTAATGGGTCAAGTTCAATGATCTTCTCTGGTGTATAATCTTTATATTTGGGCTTTAATGGATATTTGGTAAAATGAATGGGCCCAAAGGGGACACCAGGTGGACATAAAACTGTGGGCGGAGGGGCAGGAGGGCCAGGAGATCTTGAACTGAACTGATAGATGGCAATTACAAAATATGGCAGTAGCTGTATAAGCCAAAGTAACATAACCTTTATTCAAAAATGGCAATAAGTTTGGAGCGCGGGGTCCTTGGGTCTATATAGCACTCCACCTCCAAACTTAATCATTTTCCATGGGGGGTCATCAGGGCATTGGGAAAGGCAGGGCCGGGGGAATTGGGGACTTGGGTCTAAAGGCAGCAAAATGGCACATGGACCAGGAGTTCTTTCATTGGTTGTGACTCCCAATTTAGCTACCTGATTATCTTGCTCTAGCGTTGTGGTCATGGGGCCAGGTTGCAGACTGGTGCCTTTTCCTTGGGTTGGCTCTTGATTGGTTGCTGGTGTAGACTTCAAACTCATGAAGCTAATAGTTGTTGCCTGGTTGCCTCCATTAGGTGCCATGATTGGCGCTTCACTTAGTGCAATAATTTCTTTGACTTGATTTGTATAACTGGACGGGCCATCATCTTCAGCGTCAGCTCGCGGGGGCTCAATCCCAGAAAAATGCGGGTGGGCGGCCCCACAGTCCATAGGCCCGGGGGAATCCAGGTTCCAGGTTTGATTCCCGCTCTTGGGCCTGGGGTTCCAGAGGAGAAGAATTGTAAATCCTGACACCACCGGTGCAACTGTGAATTCCTGCCAAAAAGGTCAATAGGTGACCTGATTATAATGCACTAAAAATAGAGCCATTAATTGGCACTGCCACTGCTGGTGCACTAACAGAATATGTATGGCCATGAAGTAAAAAGTACTCTGTGCAGGGTAATATGATATTAAATCCCATGCCATTGCATAGATGCCTGACTCTGGGAGTTGATGCCAGTGGTCTGGGGAAGGAAAGAATACCAAGCAAGAGTTAGATGCGCCAGATGATCTTATCCTGGCAAGAGAGCGCTAGCTCTATAAAGGCCCTTCCATTGGACTAATGGGAGGCAGACAATTTTGAAGATCCTACTGTAGAACGTTTTTGCAGTAGAAGAATAGATCCAAGTTTGAAGACCATAGTCAGTTCTCAAAGACCTAAGCAAGCCGCCAGATTAGAAGAGCCACTTGTAAGTTGCCTCCCTTGAACATTGCCAGCTGTTTCCCTTCCAAGGAACCTACAGACGTTGCAGTTAACACTTGTTGCCATACAAGCATCATTTACACTTTATGACAAAGATTACTCAATAAAGCAAATAATACTCAGACCGCCAGGTCTGATAGCAGAATCAAAAGTTCTGACATTACTCATGGTCTTTTTTGTTGCATTTTTGAATTCCCTGGGGTTATTTTAGTATAATAATGTATGTAAAATATTTTTATATTAAAACTGTTCATTTTAAAGTATACTTTTAACTAAAAAAGGGCTGACATCCAGAAGACTACATTAAGTAAAACCAGGTTGTCACTTTACTATAGTGTCAAGATGGCCACTGTCAACATTATTAGTGTCAACATGGGCACTGTTGCTGTTTAAACCTCTGACCTCCTAGGAGGTCAGGTAAAAGCTTAAAGAGCCACCATTTGTGGTGTGTATAAGCTATGCAAATACTAAACATAATGAGGCCACACTATCAATTTATTCCTAAAGGGTTTAGGTGCTGTAAAATCAGAACCTAAACGTAAAAATGTGGGATTGTCAAATCCTTGGTCCAAATTTAAAATCATATTTGTGGGATAGTCTTTTTTAATTAAATTGAATTATATGTATTTTTATTTTAATATTTGAAAATGCAGGAACCCATAGACACTTTGAAAATTTCAAGCCAAGCTGCATATTTCAAATGGACAAAATGAATTAGCTGGAATCAGATTTGAAGCAGTTAAATCCATCAATTGTTTTCATTAAGTTTACTATGTTTTTCAGAATTGCAGGATTGTTGAATCCAAGAACTAAATTTAAAATCATATGTCAAAACCACAGGATCAACCCACCAGCAAGGTTCCAACCAAGCAGGTTTGTGATCTGCAATCTGATTATCAGGTCACCCAAAGCCAGACTAGGAAGTTAACTCTTATTACCAAACCCAACAACATGAACAGATGATGATCCTTAACGGTGGATACCTCAATTTGACGCTTGACTCATTATCAGGATCAAGCCACCCCCTTCTTCCATCCAGCCATGTGATCACCAATCTTGTTCCTACTATCCTTGATTCACATGAACTATTTAATCACTATCTCTCCAATAAAGATTATTATCTAGTTTCTAAATATTTTTCACCATGTAACTCTGCTAAAACAGCACAGTTACAACATTGGTAGCACAGGTAGGCTCTCCATCCTACCTTATCTTGAAAAATTCCGCCTGTTGCCCACACACACTACGGCCAAAAACTCCTAGACAGAATCATGTCTGGCCTCCTGCCCAACTGGACTCCATATAACCTGGTACCGCCATACCTGATGGCTTTATCCTGTACCAGAACACAGTGACCCTGCTACCCACCTTTAACGCCATGTCTGCACAAGGTTTCTTTCAGGCTCCCTCCTCAATGCTGCAACCAGCTGACAAAAAAACCATGCTTGCCTATGTTGCATAAAGACTTTGCAGCACCGCCTTAGAACCCTTTGCGGGGGCCAACAACAACAATGCTGCTGCATGGATTCAGTTCGCCCAAAGAAAGTTGGCTCAGATGGAGTTCCCACAGCGGTTTTGGATCGCAGAGATTTCCATTTGTCTGACCCATGACGCTGGCACCTGGTGTGACAAATGGCACAAAGAGCACACTGACAAGAACTGGGATACTTTTAAGCAGGACTTCCTGGCTAGGTTCGTGCTTAAGAATACAGCGCTCATGATCTTTTGCCAAGTAAAGAACCTGACCCAGACAGGCACTGTCAAAGAACTCACCCGCGCCTATGAGGAACTCTGTCTCTGTGCCCCATCTGACATGGCCTTTGACACCCCAGCTACACACCTCATGTACTACAATGCCCTCAAGTTGCACGTGATGAGGCATGTGAACCTGGACCAGGTAACAAACCTGCAAAGCCTGTACTGTGAAGCAGAAAAAGCAGAACAAACATCCAACACTCTACACAAGGCACAGACTGGGAAACAAGAAAGGCCCAAGGATTCCCATCCAAGCAGGCGCTCTACTTGACCACCTCCTGTAGGCAACAGAAACAACATCAACCACAAACCCACGGGTTTGAATGGGCATGGAAATGGAAATAATGGCCAGTCAAAAGCACTCACTTCCGTGTCACTGCCACCCAAGGCAACCAAGATGAGGGAAAAGCCCAAGGAGAGCACTAAGCAAGCCAAGCTCTCCCCACGCAACTCCTGACTCACCCAACAACAAATACCAACCCAAGGACGTGGACCAATGCCCAATGATCCAAGTGCCCTCAGAAGACCCAGTACTATACACCATTGCCAGACATCCCAATAAATTGATGTCTTACCCTTTCCGCTTTTGCAGTTATACAGACTCAGCATTCCTGGACTCAGGCGCAGATTAAACCTTAGTCAACAGTAGCTTTGTGGATAAATTCAAGCTGGCCACTAATCCTTTGCGGATTAAAAACATGGTCCTGGCTGATGAACACCACATTGCTGTGACAAAGGAAACTGCCCCCTTCTCTGTAATTCTTGAGAACATCCACTCCACCATCCAAGGTCCTGTCATTAACTACCTTAAGTTTGACATTGTACTGGTACTAGACTGGTTATGGAAAAACAACCCCCATGTGGACTGGGCTACCTCTGTGTTGACCATCAAGCGTGAAGGCGTCAACCACCAGATCTACCCCAACTCTGTGGACCAACTCCTACGTGACCACGTCTTTGTATGCATTACTGAGACTTTGGACAAGAAGGAAAACCTGAAGGCAATTGACTGGGACTCCTGTCAGTATGAAATCATACACTTCAAGGACCACCAGGATACCTCCACGTCTCAAGACCGCGACATTGTGGCCCACCATCCAGAAATCTTTAAGGAAGCATTACTGGGACTACCCCCTGAGAAACACATTCAACACTCTATCCAACTCAAAGGGGCTGTACCCAAGGCACACCCCATTTACAGACTGACCCCAAACAAGGACAACGCCCTGCGCGCCTATCTTAAGGAGGCACTAGAAAAAGGACTTATCTGCCCCTTGCAGTCTCCCTTTGGGGCCGCTGTATTTTTTGTGGCTAAAAAGGATGGTACCTTACGCCTGGTCACAGACTACTGCGCCTTAAGCAAAGTCACCATTAAGAATCATTACCCACTATCACTGATTGAGTACCTTTTTGACGCCTTGGGAGGAGCCACCGTCTTCTCCAAGATTTATCTAACTGCAGGCTACAATCAGATTTGTATCAAGGAGGAAGACATTCCCAAGACAGCCTTCCGTACTAAGTACGGTTCCTACAAATGTGTGGTACTCAACTTTGGCATGACCAATGCCCCGTCCACCTTTGTAACCTTCATGAACAAAGTTTTTGCGCCACACATAGGCAAACATTACCTAGTGTACCTGGACAATATTATTGTCTATAGCTCCTTAGTGGAACAGCACCACAAAGACCTAGAGGCAGTCTTTGCTACCTTGGCACAACACAAACTGTTAGCCAAGCCCTTCAAGTGCCAGTTCTTCCACAAGTAATTACCCTTCCTGGGGAACATAGTCTCAAAGGACAGCATCAACCCCAACAGTCAAAAGATACAGGTCATATGCAAGATGCTGCCACCCAAGGATAAGGCAGAACTCTGCACCTTCTTGAGGATGGTGGCCTATATATGCTGCTTTATACCTGACTGTGGCGTTTTGACTACTCCTTTATCTGGCATAATAGGCGCCAAGTCCAAGTTTGTTTGGACCCCCCCCCCCCCAATGTATGCTCTGTTTTAGACGCCTCAAGGAGAAACTCACAACAGCTCTCATCCTACAATACCCCAAACGTGACGGGGAATACTAAATGGAAACCAACACCTCAGATGCATTCATTGAGGGAGTACTAAAAATCAAAAATAATGATGGTGGCTTCCTGCCTGTAGCTTATGAATTGCAAAAATTGACATATGGCAAGTGACAGCATCCTATCCACGACAAAAAACTGTTGGCCATTGTGCACTGTCTAGTCTAATGGCGCTGTTACTAGAACGGCAGGAAGAATTCACAGCATTAACCAACCAAAAGTTGCACATCTATTTCAAAACGCAAGAAAACATGTTGCTGTCATGAATGCAATTCAATACTTGTATTGAAAACCCAAGAGTTGAGCCCCAGCTCCCAGAAGGCGGATCAAACCCTCCAGAGTAGTCCAGGACCCGCCAATCCGTTGAGTCACAGGCTCAAATTGGTAAATTAACCTGTGACCTGCCGGCTAACTACAGAGGATTCCCTGAACAGTTGCAAATCTGCTGCCAAACTGGTGCTAATGAAGACCCATACTGACAAAGGAAATGTAACCTGGCTAACAGAGGTCGGGGAAGGACCTACTGCCAACCTGCCAAGAGCTAATAATGTAGCTTTGGAATCAACACTGGAAGCCCTGGAATCAAACCCTGATCCTCAAAAGACTACTCAAGTCAGGCAGAATGGACAGGAACCCGCCTACTTGCTGAATTGCATACCCAAGTTAACAAGTCACTCCAAGACCCGCCAGTCTCCCAAGGACAATTCCCCAAATGGTCATCAGATTGATGCCAACCTTGAACCACCAAAGACCCAAACCTATGCAGAGGTTGCAGCTTGCCTTAAGGAGGTCAAAACAAAACCTATTTTTAACTCTGCCAATGAACACCATCAACTGCCCACATTCTGTCCAGAGAGGGTAGTGCAATTGAACTACTCAGGTGACATAGTGAACAGTAGCACCAGAACAAAGCATTACCACTTCTATTCACCAGAGCAGGCACTATCTGGATCTCCTGCCCTTGAGACTCTAAGCCAAGATCCATGCCCTGCCAGTGCCTTGTCTGCAAAACTGAACCCTGCAAAAATCTAAGAAGCAAAGTCCCATGGTATAAAAACCCTGGGGGTATGGTGAAGACCACATTATCATTTTTGATAATAAAGTTTTATGAACCTTTGGTTTGAACAAATCTTACCCTATCTAGTCTTAGTGATCTTCCATATTAATTCTGGTCAAGTAGACTACCAGGCTGCCGCCCCCTCCCAAGACCAATCTTCTGAATTGCCCCAGGCATTATACCGTCCCCTGTGAGCCCCCTTTAGACCTGTGCATTTTACTGAATACCCCCAACCTGGCCTATTTAGAGTATAACTTGGAAACCATCCTCATTGCCAACCTCCTGGCCAGGACTAGAAGTACTGAGTACATAGGACGCAAAGGAAAGAGGGTCAAGATACCGCCCTTATTGTTCAAAGACAAGTACAACTACAAACCAGTGTACTTTGTTCCCATGACTCCACCATTAACCCCAAGACCAGACCGCCCACTGGAACCTACCGCTGCTGCCAAGACCACCTCTACCAAACTGTTTGGAGTACTCTACATTACTTTGACAGGATTTGTGGATTCAGTAGTTCCCAACTCCGGACCCTGGTCCTTACTTGGCTGATCTGTATCTTATATTATCAAGTTAGCACCCATTCTATGGTGGGCTTTACCCGCCGGCTCGGCTGCACCTCACCCTGAGCTGCCCAATGCCTCCACCTATGACTGGCTTCCTGATATTATGACAATCTTTTACAAACACGGTAATCTGGGCCCCAAGATGTTGTTAACACTTGGGGAAACTTGTATGCTCTTTTTTGTGATAATCACTTATTACACCCACAAGGCACTTACCTCCCTGATACTCCCATTGATGAATAACCAACCCGCCAAAGAATTGAAAGACCCTGCACCTGGTGCAGAACCCCAGAACCCAGCCACATCACAAGTTCAAAATGTGATAGTGAACCAGACCACGACCAAGGTGGATATGCCCCAGATGGGCAAACTCACCATAGAAGAAGCTCGCCAAACCATGCCAGTCCTTTTCCTTCACTTCCAAATCAACACCAACGCCCACCCCAGTGACACTGAGAAAGTCTTGGGGTGGCTGCCATGCTATCAGGAGACGCACTGGATTGGTTTGGGAAAGCCACCGCTGAAGATGTTGAATTTTGCCTTGACTATTTGAAATTCAAAGCTAAACTCATGAGCACTGGCAATGACCAAGACACCAGATACTATGCGCTGAACTCCATGTTAGAGATTTGACAAGCAAACCGCCCTATCCAAGCCTATATTGATGAGTTCCTTAAACTTAAGATGTGCACCCCCCTTGAAGATGAATTATCTGCCATTATCTTCAGAAAGGGAGTTAATTCAGCCATGAAAGACCTGTTGAAGCACCACCTGCCTACACTGAGCCTAGAGGAACTACTGTCCCTATGCAAAGGCCTGAGTCTAAACCAAGAAGGACAGAACTTGTACCCTACCCAAGCTGGCAGGGACATGATGCCCAATCAACCTGGAATGTCCCCTGACATGTTACAACGCCACTATTGAGATGGGCTGTGCTTTTACTGCCACATGGCCAAACACCTAACCAAGCATGCCCTAAGAATAATACACCTCCTGTTTCCTTAGCACAAATAAACACCTCTGCGCAATCTTATAAATTCATCCAAGTGACCATAGACTGTGTGGGAATCAAGCACCAGATTGAGGCCTTTATTGACACAGGAGCCGGTGAAAGCTTCATTGATGCCAACCTGGCAAAGGAACTAGGATTAACAGCTTCAGAGCGCAGCCTACAAGTAACCATGGGATTCAGTTCCCTGGACACTGGCTACAAGTGTGAATAGGAACTTCCTTTGACAATTGGACAGAACGTATATCCAATCCCCTTGATCCTCTTGCTGGGATTGCCTCACCCTCTAGTACTGGTGGACTCATGGTCCGACAGACATGGCCTGATTCTAAACTATTGTGAGCAGACCTCCACCTTGGGACAACCTGAATCTTGTGACACCTTTCTGTTCTGTATGATTCATGACAGAACCCCAACCAAAAGACTCTTAACCATAAAAATGGAACCCAGCGTTGGGACACCACCTATCCCCCTGCAGAAGTGGGAACATGTATTTAGCAAAGAAGAGGCCATGAAACTACCCAGCCACTCAATCTACGACCATGCTATAGACCTGCTACCAGGTACCCAACCACATCACGGCCCCATCTATAGTTGCAATCACCAAGAACAAGCAGCCCTGAAAGCTTACTTGGCAGATATGACAAAAAAGGGCTTTATCTGAGTGTCAAAATCCTACTGCTTATCACTGGCGCTATTTGTAGGGAAGAAGGATGCCAGAATGTGTCCCTGCGTGAACTACCAGAAGCTGAATGGTATTACTGTGAAGAACCACTATCTCATCCCCAACGCCAACAACCTTTGTGATGTACTTACTGGAGCCCAGTTGTACTCAAAAATTGACCTAAGAGACGCCTTCAACCAGATCAGAATCAAGGAGGGGGACAAATACAAGACAGCTTTCAAAACCAGATATGGATTGTACAAATACCTAGTAATGCCATTTGGCCTATGCAACTCCCCCAGCACTTTCCAAAGGATGATTAACACTGTCCTGGGGGAATATCTTGACCACTTTTGTGTTGTGTACTTAGACAACATCCTCATCTACATCAAGACTCATGAGGAACACCTGCACCACCTGGACCTTATACTCAAAAAAACTCTCCCAAGCAAACTTACATGCCAAGCTTAAGAAATGTGAATTCTTCCAGTCTGAAGTTTAATTCCTGGGATACATAGTAAAGACCAGCGGGTTTGCAATGGCACAGGACAAAGTAGAAGCAATAACGTCTTGGCCAATGCCCAAATGTAGGAAATACATGAGAAGTTTTTTAGTCCTGGCAAATTATTGCAGGGATTTCATCCAAAAAAATTCTCACATCACTCTTCCCCTGACCCGCCTGTGCTCTGACAAGGTCACCTTTTCCTGGACTCCAGAATGCACCACTGCCTTTGAAACCCTGAAACTTGCCTTCACCTCTGCCCCTGTCCTAGCCATGCCCGACCCATCCAAGCCATTCATACTGGAAACCAACGCATCTGGCTTTGTGGTGGGTGGGGTCCTTTTTCAGGAAGGAGGGGATGGTATGCTACATCCTGTAGCATATTACTCCAAGAATATGCTGCCTGCCAAAGGAAACTACTTCAATCTACGACAACAAGATGCTCACTATAATGAAGACCTTGAAACATTGGCGCCAATACCTATGTGGCATCAAGTTTCCAGTAAAAGTCCTAAATGACCACAAAAACCTGGTTTATTTCTTTAAACCCAGACAGCTGAACCAAAGAAAGACCAGATGGGCCTTAGAACAGCCAACTACACCTTGACCATCAACTACAAGCCTGGAAAGGTAAACATGGTACCTGACGCTCTGAGTAGAAGAGCTGACCTGACCCCTTCCTCTGCAGAAACCAAAGACCACAACACACATGTACTCCTTGACCCTGCCAGCCTAGGCATTCAACTGATGTACATGAAGATCATGGCCCACAAACCTGACATAATTGAGGCGCAGAAACAAGACAAATACTCAGCGGAACCTGTTGACAACTTGACCTCTGACCCAGAGAGCCGCCACCACAAGAAAGGATTTTTGCTGAAAGGATCTACCCTGCTATTACACAACCAAATCTATGTACCAGAAGGTGAAACAACGACCAAAGTACTCATTGATTATCATGACTCAGAGATGGCTGGTCACCCTGGCAGACTCAAGACACTCCAAGGAATATTAGAAGAACTATGCTTGGCCCCAAATGGACAAATACATGGCTGCCTATATTGATGGTTGTGAGACATGTGGAAGAACCAAAACCCATAGATTCAAACCTGAAGGCCTGCTAAGACCACTAGATATACCAGCGGGACCCTGGCAGTCCGTTTCAATGGATTATATTGTAGAACTGCCCCTCTTCAATTTTTTCAATTCCATCCTGGTCATGGTAGATAGGTTTACTAAGATGTCCTATTTCATACCTACTACCACTCACTGCACTGCTGCAGAGACAGCTAGACACTTTCACAACCACATCCTAACTCAACATGGTACTCCAGGGGAAATCATCACTGATAGAGGACCCCAATTCACCTCCAAATACTGGACTCAGGTGATGAAGGTCTTGGTGGTAAAACGCTGTGTATCAACCTCATATCACCCAGACTGACGGCCAGACTGAACAAGTGAACCAAATACTTGAATAATACCTACAGTGCTACGCTAACGCCAACCAAGATAACTGGTCAGAGATGCTACTCATGGCACAGTATGCTTACAACAGCAAAGACCATGCATCTACTGGAATGTCCCCCCTTCAAAGCCAATTATGGCTTTGACCCATCCTGGGACCCCAGTATTGGTAGTAAGGAAATAAACCCGTCAGGAAAAACCTGGATTGAACATATACACAACACCCAGCAAACCTGTCTTAAGAATCTGACCTGTGCTGTCCAGACTTATAAAGTGTTTGCGGACAAAAAGAGGACCCTTGGGAAACTGTTGAAAGTAGGAGACAAAGTCTATCTGGACTCTCAAAACGTGCCTCTGACTGTTCCCTGTCAGAAGTTAGCCCACAGAAGAAGTGGCCCCTACAAGATTACCAAACTAGTAGGTGAAGTAGCATTTGAACTAGAATTACCCCCTTGTGGAAAATACATAACGTCTTCCACTGTGTGCTTTTATTCAAGAAAGAAGAAAACTCCTTCCCCCACCAGAAACTCAATACTGACCCCCTCCCATCCAAGTAGGACGCTCTGAAGAATACGAAATTGAATATGTTCATGGGGACCGTACCCACTATAAAACCCCCCAGTACATCGTCAAGTGGAAGGGATACCAACCCAAGGAAAGCACCTGGGAACCATTAAGCAACCTACCCAACACCCAACTAGCAATCTAACAATACCTTGAGAAGAAGGCCAGGAAGGAAGGGACCCCTGGGAAGGAAGGGGATGATGTCATGAATGACATTTCAATACTTGTATTGAAAACCCAAGAGTTGAGCCCCAGCTCCCAGAAGGCGGATCAAACCCTCCAGAATAGTCCAGGACCCGCCAATCTGTTGAGTCACAGGCTCAAATTGGTAAATTAACCTGCGACCCGCCAGCCTACTACAGAGGATTCCCTGAACAGTTGTAAATCTGCTGCCAAACTGGTGCTAATGAAGACCCATACTGACAAAGGAAATGTAACCTGGCTAACAGAGGTCAGGGAAGGACCTACTGCCAACCTGCCAAGAGCTAATAATGGAGCTTTGAAATCAACACTGGAAGCCCTGGAATCAAACCCTGATCCTCAAAAGACTACTCAAGTCAGGCAGAATGGACAGGAACCCGCCCACTTGCTGAATTGCATACCCAAGTTAACAAGTCACTCTAAGACCCGCCAGTCTCCCAAGGACAATTCCCCAAATGGTCATCAGATTGATGCCAACCTTGAGCCACCAAAGACCCAAACCTATACAGAGGTTGCAGCTTTCCTTAAGGAGGTCAAAAAAAAACCTATTTTTAACTCTGCAAATGACCACCATCAACTGCCCATATTCTGTCCAGAGAGGGTAGTGCAATTGAACTACTCAGGTGACATAGTGAACAGTGGTGGCAGAACAAAGCATTGCCACTTCTATTCACCAGAGCAGGCACTACCTGGATCTCCTGCCCTCAAGACTCTAAGCCAAGATCCATGCCCCGCCAGTGCCTTATCTGAAAACCTGAACCCTGCAAAAGTTGAAGAAGCAAAGTCCCATGGTATAAAAACCCTGGGGGTATGGTGAAGACCACATTGTCATTTTTGATAATAAAGTTTTATGAACCTTTGGTTTAAACAAATCTTACCCTATCTAGTCTTAGTGATCCTCCATATTAATTCTGGACAAGTAGACTACCAGGCCGCCGCCCCCTCCCAAGACCAATCTGCCGAATTGCCCCAGGCATTATACCATCCCCCGGGAGCCCCCTTTGGACCTGTGTATTTTACTGAATACCCCCCAACCCAGCCTATTTGGAGTACGACTTAGAAACCATCCTCATTGCTGATCCCTTGGCAAGGACTAGAGAGACTGAATACATAGGACACAAAGGAAAGGATACAAGAGGCCGCCAAGATTGTTCAAAGACAAGTAAAATTATCTGCCTGCATACTTTGTCCCCATGACTCTCCCTTAACCCTGCATCCTGACTGCCCAGTGGAACCCACCACTGCTGCTGAGACCACGTCCACTCAACTTTTTGGAGTACTATACATTACTTTGACAGGATCAGTGGACTCTATGGTTCCCAACTGCGGCCCCTGGTCTTTGCTTGGGCAATAAGTATCCTATATTATCAAGTTAGCACCCATCCTATGGTGGGCATTACCCACTGGCCCAGCCGTACTCTGTCCCAATTCAACCAATGCCTCTACCTATGCCTGGCTTCCTGAAAAGTGCAGAGGCTGCAGACACTTAAAAAACACTACATTGTGTCTTAAGATATTTTTTTACAGGTAGATACATCATCAGGAGCTCTACTTTCATAGAAGTTACTTGTAAAAGAATAACAAAAAACCTTTTGCAGGGAATTTTGACCAAGCAATAATGCCAACTATGCTGGAGCTTGCAGAATAGAATTACAACAACAAAATATCATAGGGCAATAGCTTAAAAATTATATTTATATGTGACCAACAGTGGGCTTTTGACTTTTATGCTGAAACCACCCAATAATAAGCGCCACCACACCACTTGTTAAATACATGAAGCGCTGCCACGCCACATGAGAAAGGCTCCTGAAATCACCTAGAAATGTTTGGGCGCCAAAACACCATCATAATTTTACGTCAAAAGCTGCTGCACCAACAAGAAATCATTACAGGTGCTGCCTTGCAAATCTTTAAGGCGCCAAAGTGCCGCTAAAACTTTACATCAAGCGCCAGAGCGGCGCCAGGTTTGAATCCATGAATTGTGAATCTCCATAATTAGTTATATTTTTTAGCAATAAATTTCAAGTATTTTCAGGATAGAAGTAGTGTTTTGAAGCTATAAAACCCCATGTCAGCAAGGGCCACCTGTGCTGGGTGAAGAATAATACATTATATTGGTTAACAAGTGTTAGTAATCAAACCTAGATTAAATATTACTCAAAATAGGGGCGTCTAGAATGTCCTAAAAGACATTGCTAGCAGCCCAGGGAGTTACCCTTGAGAATTTATAAGAAGAAGCAATTAATTACAATAAAATTATCTCTTAATCTACAAGTGCTTCTTTGTTATCAGAATTAACACTTCAAAAATGATTATGTTTCCATTTCACCTAGCTCTTCTAATATAATTCTATTTATACCATCACATATGCAATATTCAAGAAAATGCTCTGTGCCCTACATTACTAAAGAACTGTATTGCTTTAATGAAAAAAGAGACATCTTTAAAATAATAAACTAATTTATTAAGCTACTGATGTTGCAACTGAACTAATAATAGTTCAGTATTTGATTTAAAGACAACAGTCCAATAGAAAGTACAAGAATAAGAATAAGACAATGTTTATTGGCTATTATTGTGACTAATATACTATATGGGGAAAGCCATAAGGCCACAAGGGGATGGCAAAGTGGCAGGTTCCATATAAGGTTTGGGACTGTGTAATAACTTGTGCAGGATCAGTGTGTTGAATTGGTAGTGCTCTACATTAGGATATAGTGTCTGCCATTTGACATTGTCATCAGATTGATCCAAGCTGTTAGACACATCATGAGGTGGCTCATCAAGCGCCCCATGTGTATTGTGAGATACATTAACAGGCAAGGATAGGATCTTGATTTCAATAGTGGATTACATAAAAAACCAAGTGAAACTTTTTCAAGAGCCTTCAAAGCAGCTTTTTAAGGCTCAAAAATGTAAAGATCAGGTAATTTAGTGTTTTTTAACCAAAAATTGATCTTTTAAATCAAGTTTTTTGTTCACTTATGAAGACTTAATCACAGAAATAACTTCTTTTCAAAACAATAGAGTTGACCCCTGGCAAGGTTCCACACAAGAGATCCTATGCCACTTGATCTGAATTCCCTAGCACTCAAATTCAAATGTGGAAGTTAACTGAAAATTACCAAATCAGGAAACAAGAACCCATAATAATCCTGGCCCAGTGGTAACTTAATTTGGGGCTTCAGTTATTCCCAGGATCAAGTCACTCCATTGCCCAATCCAAATGATTGGTTGTTAAAATCTTGTTCCTCCTAAAAGATTCCCCTAAACTACATAAGTTGTATATCTCAATAAAGACAATCATCTAGCTCCTAAATATTTTCCTATGTAACTCTGCTAATACAGTAGTTTTAAAATCTATGGCAACAAACAAAATGAATTCATATTTAATCAAAATTAGAATGAACCCAAATCTATTGTAAATCAATATAGATTTATTTATTTTTAATTTCGTTTAAATCTGGATTTTTTTTGCTTGTTGCCATAGCTTTTAAAACTACTATACAGCACAGTTACAACATTTTAATGAAAACATCATTTGATTGCAAACCCCTATGAGCTGGGTTAGAGCTCAGAGCTACTTCAGTGTTGCAACTGAGTTTCCCTCCTTGCCTGCCAAGATATCTTACTGTAAGAGAGGGGGGCTAAACTAACTAAGTTTGGCTCCCATCCCAGTGAAACAAACCACCAGGATGCCACCCAGTGGAGTACTGGGATGATTGCTTGGAGAAGGGACCAAAGAGAGGACACAGGAGACAGCTGAGGAAAGTATGCATTCAACCCCATCAGCACTAGCCCTGTGAGCAACCAGGGCATACAAGTGGGAGCAGAAGTTAACTTCACAGGTGCTTGAAGGGGTACCAAGTTGTTCTCCTCCATACTAGAAAGGGGGGACACCAGCGCCTCTTCTAGTGTGGGACCAGGCACAGTGTAGTCTATAGCATGAAAGTCCAAGTCATTGCAAGTTAAACTCTTGACTATGGCTTCCCCAGAGATAAAGAGTTTACTGGGAAAGTGCAGAAGACTAGAATGATTTTTCCCTGCAAGGCAAACAGAAGAAGAGATGTGAGACCATAAATCAGGAGAGGTAGTCCAAAGTAGAAGCAAAAAGGGGGCCAGGGAAAAAGCCACAAATTTCAAAACTGGGAGGATCATATTTGTGATTACCAAGAAATTTATAATCTAAGGGTATGATTTTCAGATCTCAGAGTGATAGAATTTTGACTGAGGAAGACAGCTACAAGGAAAACCAAGGAGAAATGAGAGGGGACACTTGGGGGCCTTGGCAACAGCCTTGGATGGCTTGGGCGGGCGTAGGAGCAAAAGCAGGCTCAAAACTTGATAAAATCAAGAAAAACTCGAAATTATAATAAGATTTATAGGATCTTTTGAATCGGAAATTTAAGTTTGAACTGTGTTTTTGAAAGCAAAAGCAAAAAAACACAAAAATTAAGTTTTAACTTCAAACTTAGGTATTCTGAAGAGGCTGCTGGGTTCAAGAAGGTCCATAAAAAGATAAGCTTTAAAAGGCAAATACTAACACTTTTGCTTTAAATAAAAGGGACTCCAAACAGAGTCAAAATAAAAAAAGCTATGCTTTTAAAACACTGTTTCCAGTATTTATTTAAGTTGAAGAATTGACAATCAGGGGACTCAAATTCCCCTGGCATTGTTAAAAGGGGTGAGTTGCCAGGGAGTAATCACATGACCCCAAGTGCTGCATCTAATTGACTAAGAGAGAAAATTTGCTAGCTAAGGCCAGAGGTGCTGGAGATTTTCAAGGTAATTTCTGCAGCTCCACTTGATTGGCTGGAAGGCATCCCAACCATTTCAGATTCATTTGACTTTCTGGGTATTGATGTGGTGTCTTTTGATTAGGCATTTCTGATTGCTTTTAAGAGAGGACAACACCATGTCAACAAATAGTCCAAATTAATCAGTGTTTCTTCCCAGGCCGGGACAACCAGAGCCAGGGGACTGCAGGGTAGGCCAGAACATATATCTCATCAATAGTATGAGCTAAATTCCCTAGGAAATTAAATGGCTTGACTGTTATTTTTGGGCCTTTTTTGGTGCAACAGAGAAAAAAGGTTTGATCCAAGGCCAAAGGTGGCAGTAAATTTACACTTACATTACACAGGGGGCGCTCAATGAGCCACCTCATGACGTGTCTAACAGCTTGTATCAATTTGATGACAATATCAAATGGTGGGCACTATATACTAATTAGGAGCACTACCAATTCAACACACTGATCCCGCGCAAGTTATTACACGGTCCCAAACCTTATATGGAACCTGTCACTGTGCCATCCCCTTGTGGCCTTATGGCTTTCCCTATATAGTATATTAATCACAATAATAGCCAATAAACATTGTCTTATTCTTATTCTTGTACTTTCTATTGTAATATTGTCTTTAAATCAAATACTGAACTATTATTAGTTCATTTGCAACAGTGGTAGCAGAATTAGGTTCAAAACCTACCTAAAAGAAAGTCCTCCAAAAAAGGATGGAGTATGCACTGTATGGCTACTTCACATCAGGAAACCTTCCTCTCTATCCCTAATGGGGACATCCCTGAGGAATATGTTGCATACCAAGACCAGTTAATGCTTACAAGTGTGTATAACAAACTCCTCCTGGGACAACACAACATTAGTGTCACCCTGCCTCAGTCAGAACTATCTCATTTTATGCTGAACCTACAACTAGAATTGCTTGCAGGTGGCGTAGAGGGGCTGACATTGTCAGTTGGCTCCACTCCATGGAAACCCCCCTCCATTTTTGCCAAGTACCAGAACCTATGTGGGTTGTCACCGCTCCAGGGTGCCTCACAGGGCCTGCCTTGGTATGGTTCATCAACTGGGCCATTCAGGAGCACAAAAGTTACTTGGGCAACATTCATGGACGCCACCAGGTCCCGCTTTAGCAAGACTTTCTTATCCAATGTAGTGGGGACCCCTATACTTGCTATCAAGCAGACAGGCAGTGTCCCTGAGTACCTTGCAGCCTGATAACAAGCACTTACTGCTTCCCCCAAAGCCATCACTGACAGAAATGCAATGCTACTCACCCTCATTGTCAATGGTCTGAAGCCCCACATCTGTAATTGGGTCCCTGTAGGGCGCTGCACCTCCATTAATGACTGCTACAAGGCCATTGTGGAAGATAGCAATCAGGCCTCAATGGGATTCTGAAGATCCAACAATGCTTCTCCCCAACCTTGTCCTGCACCTGGCAGCGCCTACAACCAAGTAGCCACTGCCGACCTTATCAGCAGGAGAATGGGGCCAAGCGCCCTTGCAAGGGGGAGCTTAGGCTAGCCCAGATCAAGAATTTGGGGGAAAGCCTGGGGGTTGTAGTTACAAGAGCTTCTGTGACCCTGCTTGAACCACACTCTCACTTTCTCCTTGGAAAGAATCTCTGTGACTACAATGTGCATGGAGTTGAAACCCTTGATATATTCCAGGTCCACAGAAACAACCCTGTTCTCCAAGCAAGCCTCTCTTCAAATGAAGTAACCCACTTGGCCTATCCCTTCTGTTTTTGTGGGAACACCCACAAACTATTGGTAGATACTGGGGCCAACCACACTATGGTTGACCAAGAATTCACGGATTCCAAGCAATTAGACCAAGTATCCAGTTGTTTTAAAGCAGTACATGTGTCAGGAATATTCCTGACATAAACCAGATCATTACTGGGGTGCAATGCTGGGGAAAAATATAGGATTTTACTGCCAAAGATTCACAATTCAATCAGGATTTTCCCTCTTTAATTGGGAAAAATAAAAATAAAATAGAGTCAAAACAGAACTTGATCAACACAGGATCTATTTATCATCTACACAGGCGCCCACCACGCCCACCGGCACCCTCCGCCTACCCCCCAGCACCCAGCCAGCTGCCAGTGGGCCCCCTGCCAGCCACCCACTCGCCCAGCCACCCACCCACCCGCTTGCCCCCAGGTCCCGGCCAACTACCAGTCATCCACCTGGGTCCCAGTCCTCACCCCACAACCAATCAGAAGGCCTTATTCACTACAACCAATCAAAAAAGTCTCTGGCTACAAGGCCAAAATTCCAGAACAAGGCCACCCCTTTAGAAGAAGGAAAAATTAAGAATTCAAAATTTAAAAATAATTCTACCACCACCCAATGGGAATCTGGGGCTCAGGCCACATGATCAGAGTCAAACTTCAATCAAACCAATATTCCTGAAATAAAAATAGATAATGAAATAAATTTGGCTCCCATCCCTCACCTAGCACCAGGACAACCTAAGATTATTGGTTCATCTCAAAAACTTCCAAACCAGCCACAGATAACAGAAGAACAAGAGTTTGACCATCTTTCCAAGTCTCAATTGCCCTTCCTATCTTCCAAGCTTTTGGGATCCCCCATCTCCTGCTTTCCACTCCTATCTGCAAATCTTTACACAGTGGGAAGCACTATAAATAAAGGATCCCTTTTCAGTAATAGCTTGTGCTATTTTTGAGTTTAATACCCTCAATAAAGCTAAATTCACTCTCCACTTCCAGGTCAACTCTTAGTTAGTTTTCCCCAGCCTACAACCTCTAATTCAAGGAAGATGAATCCCCTCATCTTCACAGCTGTGCTTACAGCTTGCCTTGGAATTGGAGGATATAAACAGGACCCAGAGTTCTTTGAGCCTTCACCAGAAGGGCTAGGTCATGACTACCACTATGATTCTAGACAGATCAACTCTTCAAACACTAGTTCCTGACCACCCCTTGTGTCTCCACACTCTACCCTGTCCATTGTGGTGTATACCTCCCTGTACTATGTGCTGACCTACTTTGTGGGGAGCTTTGGGAGATACAACATCCATACCAAGGTCTTCTGATGTTTGATGGCCATCTACCCAATTGTCACCGCCTTGACTGGCTTCCAGTTATCCAACCTTCAGTTATATCTTCTATAAGTAGTGCCTACAATGTCTGGGTATTACAACATGTGACCAATTTCTGCATAGTAGCCATCACTCACAAGATGATACCCTTCTCTGTAAGAATGGGGAACATCCAGGTGAAGCTCTCTGGGCCAATTATGGCGGGGCTCAGCCACAATGTCATTTCTGGCCTTGACTGGCTCCAACATAATTGACCCTATATCAACTGGGACACCTCTGTGATCACACTCAACCAGAAGGGGTAGGCTTCCAGATCTACCCCATCAAAATGAACAAGTTGCTTCATGGCACCATGTTTTTCTGCCTCAAATAAACTGGCTCCTATAACTTCAAGGGGGAAAGCTGGACTTTAAACAGTGTTCAGTAGAAGTCATTTGCTATGAACCCACAATGTGCCCATCAGAAACACCATCACCTCTAGCACTAGTATCACTTCTTGAGGAGTACAAGGATGTATTTAGCAAAACGCTAGACCAACTTCCCCCTCCAAGAGAAATACAACATGCTTTCCAGTTGCAAGGGTCACTATCCAAGGCACAACTCCTCTATTGCTTGACGCCCAAGGAAGACAAGACTCTACATCAACATCTTGTGAAAGCTCTTGATAAGGGCTTCATCTGCCCCTCTCTCTCACCATATGGGGCTGCAGTCTTCTTTGTAGCCAAGAAGGATGGGTCTCTTTGTCTTGGAACCAACTATTGCACACTAGACAAGGTAAAATTCAAGAACAAGTATCCCTTATCGCTAATCAATGACCTGTTTTATACACTTTTGGGCGGGAAGGTCTTTAGTAATATTAATCTCATTGTGGGGTACAACCAGGTCTGTACTGCGCCAGGGGACAAGGCAAAAACTGCCTTTTGCACACACTACTGGTTGTTTGAGTGTTGTGTCATGAAATTTGGAATGATCAACACTCCCTCCACCTTTGTCATGTTGATTAATAAAGCCTTTGAAGACCTGATTAGAAAAATGTGCTGTTGTGTATCTTGGAAACATCATTGTCTTCAGTCAAGACCAAACAACGCATCTCCAAAACCTTTGTTATACTCAACACCCTTCTTAAACATCAGTTGAAATCCAAGCCTTCCAAAATGTGAATTCCTCTGATTGGAACACTTATTCCTGGGACACACTATCTAAGACCAAGAGATAAAGCCCACCCCTGTCAAGATAAAGACAATCACAAGCATGCCACCCCCATCAATGTGTTTCAGGTATGCATGTTCTTGGATATGGTTGTGTATGTTCAAAAGTTCATTTCTAACTGTGGAGAACTAATTGCACATCTCACCAAGCTCCTAAGCACAAACAGCGCTTCCACTGGACATCTGCCAGATACCAGGCCTTTGAGACGTTAAGCAGAGGTTTAAAACTGCACCTATACAACAATTCCCCAATCAGAATTACCAGTAAAAACTTGATACTGACACCTCTGACAGGGCCATAGGGGACGTGCTAAGAGTAGGAAACAATGAGGGTACCTTCCTTCCTATGGTCTAAAAATCCAGGAAGCTTACCAACTCAGAGCAATGTTACCCCATACACAATAAGGAGTAAGTGTCAATTGTGCACTGTGTTGAGAAATGATGCTGTTACTTGGAATGAGCCATGTTCTTGCCCCTGGTCTTGACAGATCACAAGTCTCTTCAGTATTTCAACACTCAGTCACACTTTACACAGTGCCAGGCAGAATGGGTTGAGTGTCTGTCTCTGTACCAGCTGCACATCAAATACAAACCCAGGAAAGAACTTGTAACAGCTGACACTCTTTCCAGGTTGTATGTAGCTTCCATCACGGGAGATGATGGCTTAGTTTTAGACTGGCCCATGCTCTACCTGCGTCCTGAGGCCACCTGTTACAAATTCCTTAATTATGTGACTATTTCCAAGTTGAAGGACAACAAGAGTCAGTTCACCAATGACACTGGTAACATCTTCCGCCAGGCAGAGATAGGTGAGAAGACACCTTATATTCCCACCAAACAGTAAGGGGATACCATAATACACTATCACTGCACCTTAGGTCATATCAGAGGATGTAACCTCTTTGAAATCATGAAGTGTAAGGCTTGGCGGCCCTGTATGAGCCAAGACATCCTGGATCTCTTTGAGATATGTGTTTTGTGTGAGAGGAACACGTCCAAACCTTCCCCACCCAAGTCAGTCTTGCCAATCAAAGCCATGAAACCCTTTGAACAATGGGCTCTTGGCATTGTGGGGCACCTTCCTGAAGATAGAATGGGCAAGAAGTACATCATAACAGCTATTGACTAATTTACCCATTAGACTGTAGCAGGGCAACCACCAATCACACTTCCACCACCGTCACTTGATTCATTGGCAAGGATATTGTGGCACGCTTTGGGCGCCCCAAGCATCTCATCACTAATGGGGGACCTGAACTTGTAGGAAATGTTATGAAAGCATATTTGTTGTGCTTGGCTCTTGGGGACAACATTCAAGAGGAAATAGTGGGGAAATCTTTATTAAAAAAGGATTGAGGTTTGAAGCAAGCCTTGGGTTAGCCTTCAGAAAATTAGGGGGGTGTACCTTAGTTCCCTGGAAAGATTAAAGGGAGGTCAATTTTAGTGAAAAGTAAATGAAATGCTTAAAGATTATAAAATCCAACAGAAATGTAGATATATTTATCTTTATTTAGAGTGAGAATTCTACTTATATAGTGGGATGGGAGAAGGAATTGTTCCCTAGATAGACAAGGGGGCTGTTGGGTTTTTTAATTGTTCCTGGATCAGAATAACTAAGGTAATACAACCCAGAATGCGTGAATATTGCAGTTGAATTATTTATGGAAATAGGGGGAACTGTTTAAATCAAAGGCATATCTAACTAGATCTTTGCAAGTATGGCAATATGTGGGGCATATTAAAATATAATTAATAGTGTGAGTTACAAAAGCCACCAACTTTATTACACCCCCAGTTGGTCTTCTTTAAATACAATACTGGCTAATAATCCTCTCCTTCCAAGAGAAACCTGGTTTTCTTATCATCCCAGCTGTTCTAGAAATGCTTACACTTCCTTAGAATAACCATACTGGATGCTCTCTTTACCCTTCTCATGCAATAATAGAGGTCTACCCTACTGGCACCCCAAGGCAAAAACCAAGCCCCAACCATCTTGGTTGGGAAAAAGTCCAGACACTGCAGCTGGGCAAACAAACATGCACCTCTCTAAGGAAACTATTATCTTATTAGACAAAATCAGCCCACACCTGAAAAACTGCCTCACATGTGGATCATCACACTGACTTCTTAGCCAAAGCCAAGTTTTTAATATTTGTGATTTTGGCCTTCCTTAATTCTGTTGATTCTAGAAAGAGGTTTAAGCTGCTCCAGAGTGATCCATGTACTGTGAAGTACAAAACTAATTTTCAAGAGCTTATAAGTAGGCTAACAAATTGATCAATTGATGGAAATGAAGGTTAGAGTTGACAAGGCAGATAACAAGATCCCCTGGAACCTCTATCATTATGGGCTTTAAAAATTTTCAGGTGAAACCCTCTGTACTTGAAGGCTGACATTGCAAGGGTTAGATGGAAAGCAGCGCTATTCAGGGAAAACAATGAGGATAAATTAAACAAATTGGTTGGAGGGGCTCATTAACTTTGCGCCTTTGGAGGTATAGCATAAGAAAGAAATCAAAATTGACATGAGAAAAGCATTTGGAGGGGAAATCAAAAATGGAAGATGATTGAGCAACCAGGTATAAGGCTTTTTAAGGGACAGCCAGAGATTTTGCCGCAAAGTGGAATAAAGCTGATGATAGATTATCAACCACAGGGCCAAAAGGCCAAGGGATTCCAAAATGGGGTTTAACTTCTTTATTTTATTTTCACTGGTGATACAAAGCTATATAGAAACAAGTTTCTAGAGAGGGATGGGTAAAGTTTTAAGGGAGTTTAGGGTGGGGTAGTTGAGATTCTACAGCACCTGAATATCTGAGGAGATTATTTTTAGCAGTTTGGGAGCTTACCTTAGAATTAAAGTCAATGTTGTCATGATTTGGAAAAAAATTCAACCAGCGGGTCAAATACTATTAATGTTAAATGGCAAATATTGTGTGATTAATTTATCAAAATCAATTAGCGTGAAAATGGGGAGATTCAGATTTCCAGGGGGCCTGAGCAACTCCTAGTTTCATCCATTTTTTATGCATAAAAATGTTTAAATCATCCATCATAGTTAGGAGTTTAGCAGATTTTCTTTATTGATTTCTGGTTCTGTGGGGGTGTAGTATGCCTATCATTTGATGTTCTACCATAACAGACATGTTATGTTTGTGAACCCAGACAGGTATAATAAGCTAGTCTTTATAGGTAAATTTGTTGTAACTGTGCTGTTTTAGCAAAATTACAAGGGGAAAAATGTTTAGAAACTAGATGATATTTTTTATTGAGAGATAAGTATTATATAGTCATTGTGAATAGTGAATAGCAGGAATATCATAGTGTTGATCACACGGTGGGATGATGAAGGGGGTGGACTGATCCTGGTAATGAGGCAAGCTCTAAAACAAGGTATCTACCATAGGGGATCAGCTTCTGTTCATGTTGTTGTATTTGGAAATTCAAGTCAACTTCCTAGTTTGGCTTCAAGTGACTGGATAATTGGATTGTGGGTCATGAACCTGCTTACTTGGAACCTTGCTGGCGGGTCAAGCCTTCTGTTTCAACACCCCCCTCAACTGAAGGTCAGCCTCCTCTTGGGGCAGGTTTTCAGGGAGGTTGTTGGGAGCCCGGGCGCCATACTGAACTAACTTTTGTTTTGTGGCAGGCAGGGTGGTTTTGCGTTGTTTTTGTCTTGATTTTTAGGGTCTCAGGCAATCATGGTGTAGGGTCTTGTCTTGTTTGCGCTTCCCAAGTCTTTGCACAAGGTAAGTATTATTGTTGTTTACCTTTATAATGATTGCTGGTCCTACTTTCTTGGGTTGTAGTTTGCTTTTATCAACATTCATGACCCAAACTTTGTCCCCAATTTCATGTGTCAAGATTCGCCTTTTTATAGCTGCTATTCTGCTCATTTATTTATTTGGCTTTCACTGGCATTAGTTCTTTGCAGTATTATTCATTATTATCTCATACACAATCTCCTTTTTCTCTTCTCCATTTTCCACTTTTCAGGTTAAAATTAGGCTTTTTTAAAGCCTAGTTATGACCTAAAGACTGATTAATATCAGTTTCAAGCTCCCCTTACCTTTGCACCTGGTTTCAAACCCTGTACCTATTTATTGGACCTTGAAAAGTTAGTCCAAAAATCTCACTTTTGTTCTTATCTTTAATTTTTGCTTTCTGAGCCTCAGACCCGTTTTTCCTTGAATTTTCGCCCACTCTACATCATAGGGACACTCGCCGTAACTGTTCTCCTCCTACCAGTCACCCTTTACTGGGTTTAGCTTATCCAAGCTAAACTGCAAGTTCTGTTTCTTATTTTTTAACTTTCATGCATGTCTTCTAACCATTTTGGTTTAAATCTTGACACCATTCCTTGCACCCCAATTCTACAGTGCATAATAAAAAGGCTTGGTTCTCCAATCTCAACAATAAGTTGAGATTGTTTGACTTGCACCACAAAAAAGGTACTTATTAGGTTTTATGGCTTGTGTTTAATTTCCAAATTTTAGTTCTACTTTATTTTCGATCTTATGATTCCTTTTGACTTTCTATTTCATCAGTTAGGCAGTTTCTACAATAATACACACAATTTAATTATTGATAGTTTTAATCCTCCAACTAGTGGTGAGCAATTCCCTGACTTAGAAATTGATTTTTTGACCAAGTCCTCAGTCATTAAGACTGGACTCTATTTTATTTTCTTAGGTTTAATCAATTGCTTCAGCACTTGTTTTACCTCCTATAAGCTTCTAGGAGCCCTAGTCCAGTTGTTACTACAAACCTTACCTACTTTTTTGTATTTGACCAACATAAAAATAAACGCTATAAAAGCTTTAGTTTACAACTTTCTTTCTCAAACTATGAGACCTTACATCATGTCTATCTCAGATGGGGACAAAGGTTTTTTGCAGACAATCATTTTCCTTTTCTGTTTGCTTGCTGTTGGCCTCTATGACCTGGGGATCTGAGCAATGGGGACTTTGCTTGGAATCTCCAGCTTGGGTCCTGATAGTGCTTGAATGATATTGGGCTGTGTGCTGTATACCAACTCAAAAGGGCTTTTCCCGGTGGATCTGTTCACCCGGGTTTGGCACACAAGTAGTGCAGTTGATAGCTGCTTATACCAGTATTCAGGCCTTCTGGCGGTGATCTTGGCCAAGGCTTGCACAAGGCTGCCATTTAGCCGCTCTATACATCCATTGGCCTGCGGGTGATATGGTGCTGTCACAGTATGTTTAACCTCATTTTTAGCAAGGTATATGTTAGTGTTTTTGGAGTTCAATTCTTTCCCTCCATTGGTTATCAGAAGTTCTGGATTTCCAGACTTGCTGATTATTTCTCTTCCTATGAACCACCACACATCATTGCCAGTGTGCGCCTTTACTGCTTGGGCTACTGGCCATCTTGTAGCAAAGTCTATGGTGGTTATGATGTATTTCTTATCATTGTTTTTCCCCAGCATGGGGCCAACAACATCAAGGGCCCACACCTTGAAGGGTAGTTGTGTGCGGATGGGTAGTACTGATTTTGGAGGGGCTTTGCTTTTAGAAAAATTTTTGCATACTTCACATTGGTCTAGGACTTCTTGAAAATCACAATATTAGTTGGCCACCAGGCCTTGTGTTTAAGAAACTCATATAGGTTGCGGCTCTTGGTGTGTTCTAGGTCTCTATGATATTTTAGGATGGTGTTCACTCGCTGGTGTGTGGGGATGTAAGAGATAGTAACCCCATCAGACATTTTTCTGTGCATAGTTCTGTACACGTCAGCAAATAGGTGTTTGTTTTTGATGACTGTTTCCTTTGTTATATTGGTTGTGCCAGGGGGAAGCCCTTGTATTTTGTCAGTAGTACCAAGAGGGGCCAGTCTGGGTTGAGCCTATTTTCTCTTCTTATGGCACGGACATACTGGCGCAAGAGGGCATCTGCCATGGCAAGTTCTGGACCAGGTTTGTATTGTATGAGCATATTGAATATTTTCAAGAGTTCCATCCAGAGGGCTTGATGGCAAGATAGATTTGCTTGAGGTTTGAAGTATATGAGCAACTTGTGGTTGTTCAATGCTGTGAATTCTTCCTGTTGTTCCAGATAACAACGCCATTTGACTAGACAGTGCACAATAGCCAGCATTTCCTTGTCATGGATAGGGTATTGGCACTTTCTATCTGTCAACTTTTGTTATTCATAGGCTACAGGCAGGAAGTCATAATTATTATTTTTGATTTGTAGTACTCCCCCAATGAATGTGTCTGAGGCGTTGGTTTCCATTTGATATTTCCTGTCATGTTTGGGGTATTGCAGGATGGGAGCAGTTGTGAGTTTCTCTTTGAGACGTCTAAAACAGAGGTCACATTGGGGGGTCCACACAAACTTGAATTTGGTGCTAGTTATGGCGGATAAGAGGGCAGTCAAACTGCCACAGTCAGGTATGAAGCGGCGTACATAGGCCACCATCCCCAGGAATGTGCAGAGTTCTGACTTATCCTTAGGTGGTGGCATCTTGCAGATGGTCTGTATCTTCTGACTGTTGGGTTTAATGCCATCTTTTGAGACTATGTGTCCTAGGAAGGGCAGCTGCTCATGGAAGAACTGGCATTTGGAGGGCTTGGCTAGCATATTATGTTGTGCCAGGGTAGTAAAAACTGCCTCCAAGTCCTTGTGGTGTTGTTCTACCAAGGGGCTATAGACAATGATGTTGTCCAGATATACCAAGGCGTGCTTGCCAATGTGTGGCACAAACACTTTGTTCATGAAGGTTACAAAGATAGACGGGGCATTGGTCATGCCAAAGTTGAGTACCACGCATTTGTAGGAACCGTACTTAGTGCGGAAGGCTGTCTTGGGGATGTCTTCCTCCTTGATACAAATCTGATTGTAGCCTGCAGTTAGATCAATATTAGAGAAGATGGTGGCTCCTCCCAAGGAGTTGAAGAGGTTGTTAATCAGTGGCAGTGGGCAACAGTTCTTAATGGTGACTTTGTTTAGGGCGCAGTAGTCTGTGATCAGGCGTAAGGTACCGTCTTTTTTAGCCACAAAGAATACAGCGGCCCCAAAGGGAGACTTTGAGGGGCGGATAAGTCCTTTTTCCAGTGCCTCCTTGAGATAGGCACGCAGGGCATTGTCCTTGTTTGGGGTCAGTCAATAGATGGGACGTGCCTTGGGTACAGCCCCCTTGAGTTAGATTGAGTGTTGGATGTGCTTCTCAGGGTGTAGCCCAGGTAATGCCTCCTTAAAGATTTCTGGGTGACGGGCCACAATGTCGCAATCTTGAGGCGTGGAGGTGTCCTGGTGGTCCTTGAAGTGTATGATTTCATACTGGCAGGAATCCCAGTCAATTGCTTTCAGGTTTTCCTTCTTGTTTAAAGTCTCTGTGATGCGTACAAAGACGTGGTTGCGTAGGAGTTGGTCCACAGAGTCCGGGTAGATCTGGTGGTTGACACCTTCACGCTTGATGGTCAACACAGAGGTCGCCCAGTCCACGTGGGGGTTGTTTTTCTGTAACCAGTCTAGTCCCAGTACAATGTCAAACTTAGGGAAGTCAATGACGGGACCTTGGATGGTGGAGTGGAGGTTCTCAAGCATGACGGTGAAGGGGGCAGTTTCCTTTGTCATGGCAATATGGTGTTCATCAGCCAAAACCACATTTTTAATCCGCAAAGGATTAGTGGTTAGCTTGAACTTGTCTATAAAGCTGCTGTTGACTAGGGTTTGTTCTGCACCTGAGTCCAGGAGCGCTGAGCTGGTGTAACTGCAAAAGCAGAAAGGATAAGACATCAGCTTATTGGGATGTCTGGTGATGGTGTAAAGTACTGGGTCTTCTGAGGGCACTTGGATCATTGGACATTGATTAACGTCCTTGGGTAGGTACTCATTGTTGGGCAAGTTGGGAGTTGTGCGGGGAGAGCTTGGCTCACTTAGTGCTCTCCCCGGGCTTTTCCCTTGTTTTGATTGTCTTGTGTGGCAGTGATATGGAAATGGGTACAATTTAACTGGGTGTTGCTCCCATTTCTGTGCTTATTTGAGCCTGCAGGTTTATGGTTTGTGCTGCTTCTGTTTTTACCAGGGTGTGGTTGATTGGAATGCCCAGCTGGGTGAGAGCCTTTGGGTCTCTCTCATTTTCTGGTTTGTGCCTTATGGAGGGCGTTGGATGTTTGTTCCGCTTTCTCTGCCTTGCAGTACAGGCTTTGCAGGCTGGTCACCTGGTCCAGGTTCACATGCCTCATTACATGCGACTTAAGGGCGTCATAGTACATGAGGTGTGTGGCTGGGGTGCCAAAGGCCATGTCAGAGGGGGCACATAGTTGGGGTTCCTCGTATGCCTGGGTGAGCTCCTTTACCATGCCTGCTTGGATGAGATTCTTCACTTGGAGTATGATCATGAGTGTGGTATCCTTCAGCACAAACCTTGCCAAGAAGTTCTTTGAAGGTGTCCCAATCCTTCACAGTGTGTTCTTTGTGACACTTGTTGCATCAGGTACAAGTGTTTTTGTTAATTGAATGGAGATCTCTGTAATTCAGCACCATTGGAGGCATTCCATTTGTGCCAGTGTAATACCCAGACATTGTAGGCACTACTTGAAGAAGATATGGCTGGAGATTGGAGAACTGGAAGCCAGTCAAGGCAGCAACAATTGGATAGATAGTCATCAACCACCAGAAGACTTTGGCGTGGATATTGTATCTCCCAAAGCTCCCTGCAAAGCAGGTCAGCAAGTAGTACAGGGAGGTATACCCCGTAATGGACAGGGTAGAGTGTGGAGACACAAGGGGAGGCCAGGACCCAGTGTTTGAAGAGTTGAGCTGTCCAGAATCATAGTGGTAGTTATGACCTAGCCCTTCTGGTGAAAACCCAAAGAATTCCGGCCCCTGTTGATATCCCCCAATTCCAAGGCAAGCTGTAAGAACAGCTGTGAAGATGAGGTGATTCATCCTCCTTGGATTAGAGGTTTCAGGCTGGGGCAAACTAACTAAGAGTTGGCTTGGAAGTTGAGAGTTTAATTTAGCTTTATTGAGGATATTAAACTCAATAATAGCATAAGCTATTACTGAAAAGGGGTCCTTTATTTATAGTGCTTCCCACTGTGCAAAGATTTGCAGGTGTGAGTGGAAAGCAGGAGATGGGGGATCCCAAAAGCTTGGAAGCTAGGAATAACAGGTGGTTTTTGGGAAGATGGCCAAACTCTTGTTCTTCTGTTATCTTTGTGGTTTTGGCTATTCTTGACTGGGGCTCATCCTCTCCTGGGCATGGGTTCATGTGATGGTGGCAAGTCATGAGGTCTTCAAGATCTATTTTTGTCTTGGGAAATATGGTTTGGTTGGAGTCTGGACTCAACCTTGTGGCTTGGGACTCAGAAAACCATTGGCTCCGAGTAGAATTGTGGGTCACATGTAGAACTTGGGTTCGGTGTTCTTCTGTTGGGCAGGAATAGTTCTTAAAACCAGGCCCTTTTACCAGGGAATTATTTGATTGGTTGTATTGGGTGGGGGTTTCTGATTGGCTGGGGAGTGGGAACTGGGACTTGGGTGGGCGGCTGGTAGTCGGCTGGGACCCGGGGGCAAGCGGGTGGGTGGGCATCTGGCGGCTGGCTGGGTGCTGGGGGGTTGGGGAGAGTGCTGGTGGGTGTGACAGGCACCTGCGCGACCACAGCAGATGCCTGCCCAGATGATAAATTAATCCAGTGTTGGCTGAGTCCCGTTTTGATCTTTATTTTATTTTTATTCTCCCCAATTAATGGGAGGAAATCCACATCAAATTGTAAATCCTTGACAGTGGCATCTATTTTTCCCCAGCATGGTACCTCAGTAGAAATCTGATTCATGTCAGGAATATTCCTGACAGCCAGCTTGCTCTGGGCAGATTGAATCCATGCTGTGGCGTTGTTGTTGGCTCCAGCAAAAGGTTCCAAGGCGGCACTCCAAAGTCGCTGGACCATGTAGGCTGGCATGACGCCGTCCTCAGTTGCTCGAGGAATGGCGGCAGGTGCTTGGAAAAAACCTTGTGCTAACAGAGTGTTGAAGGCGAAGAGCAGGATTACTGTGTTCTGGTAAAGGACAAACCCATCAGGTACTCAGTCCCAGGCGTGTACAGTGTCCAGTCTAGTGGGAGGCCAGACATGATTCTATCAAGAATTTATTGACTGTAACAAGTACAGACAACATGCAGAATTTTTCAAGATAAGGTAGGATGGAGAACCTACCTGTGCTACCAATGTTGTAACTGTGCTGTTTTAGCAAAGTTACAAGGGGGAAATATTTGGAAACTAGATAATGTTCTTTTTTTGGGAGATAAGTATTATATAGTCATTGTGAATCATGGATAACAGGAACATGATAGTGTTGATCACATGGTAGAATGATGAAGGGGGTGGCCTGATCCTGGTAATGAGTCAAGCGCCAAAACAAGGTATCTACCATAGGGGATCAGCTTCTGTTCATGTTGTATTTGGAAATCTGAGTCAAATTCCTAGTTTGGCTTTGAGTGACTGGATAATTGGATTGCGGGTCATAAACCTGCTTATTCAGAACCTTGCTGGCGGGTTGAGCCTGCTGTTTTGGCACCTTGAAGCTATGTGAAGCAAGCAGGTTGGCACAGAAAAGCTGCTGGATGAGATTGAGATAGGTGAAGCTGCACCTTCTAGAGAGCAAATGCATACAATTGATAGAAATAATTTCTTTAAGATGGTCAACTCTGGATGCACTGCAAAAACTTTGGATAGTTATCTTGAAAAATATCCAAGGCTGTGAGTTTATTTATGAATGAGTTATTTATCTGTTTGCTATCTGCTATATATTTTTTTGTTTGATCATACTTTTTGTTTAATTTTAATTTGTAGCTTTAATTTTCAAAGCATTGAAAATATAGGTTTATAAATTTTTAGTTTAATATGTGTGTTGGAAATAAGAGTTTTAAAATTTAAGGTGTTGGAAATAAGGTTTTCAGAAAAAAAAGTTGCCAGGAATGATGTGACTACCGTTGAAACAGTGAGGTTGATCCCCGGACAAGGCTCTGATGAAATGGGTTTGAGACCCGCAATCTGACTCCCCAATGACCCGAAGCCAAATGCAGAAGCCAACTCAAATTTCCAAACCTAGTAACATGACCAGATAGCGATCCCCACACAATGTATATCTCAATTCAGCGCTTGACTCTCTACAAGCATCAAGCCACCCCCATTAACCATCCAAATAAGTGGTCACCATAATCATGTTCACAATATCCAGATTCACAGTGACTATATAATATCTATCTCTCAATAAAGAATATCTATCTAGTCTCCAATGATTTTCCCCTTTGTAACTCTGCTAAAACAGCACAGTTACAACATTGCCCAATCCAATTGATTGTCCCAATCTTGTTCCTCCTAAAATGATTCAAGCAAACTATATAACTTTCATACATCTCAATAAAGATATTATCTAGTTTCTAATTATTTTCCCCGTGAAACTCTGCTAATACAGCACAGTTATGACACTACCAATATTTATAGCTTAGTATGGCCCAGAAACCTTCTCATGAATATGGCTATTCACACCTCAATTAATGGCAGCCAATAGCCTTTGCAGTAAGTTTTGCCATCGCACTTTAGATTTTATTTATCCCGCAGGTAATTTGGAAACTTTAAGATATCTCATATCCCCTCCATTTAATTTTATCGTCTAGCGAGGTTGATTAATATCAAGGCCGAAAATCGGAGTTTCCTCCTAAATGGTTCAACTCTTTTTATTTAATTTATGCTTTGTATATTTTTTATTTTAATTTGTGCTGACTATTTAGTGGAACCAACCCTTTTTGAAATAAGTGGACATCGTAAAACGAAAGGGGTAAAAATCGTTCGAAGGGTTTATGGGATCCCTTATGGAATCAATTCATTTGGAATCAGAGGGACACAGCCAATTGTAGGGTTAAGGATAGTCATGAAACGAGGCGCATTACAGACTTTATCACAAGCTGCCGCTTTTTCTTATTAGGAAATCTTCTCACGTTCCATTTCAGTGCCCAATTTTTAATGGGTAATTTAACTTCTAAGTAAAAGCTTACTGAAGCGAGAACCAATATAAATATTATTCGGTAGTAAAATCAAGAAGCTTGGGCTTTATTTTGCTTAATAAATTTTAATCTAAAAATATGAAAATTTAACATCAATGGAAACCTCTAGAAAATTAATACCCAAATATATTATTGGGTTTAAATTATTTTTTATTCACATCCGAAAAAGAAAAAAGTTTAATCATTTGACAGTCACAATACTATCGACAATAATGTGAGGATTGGTGCGAATGTTTGTTTTAACACATCAGTGGGCGTGATGAACTTAAATATAAAAGAGCTTTTAAACTTATTTGTAGCTCCTAGCCTGTGCCAAAATCCATTTCACGTGATTGGCGATGACCTAAGATGTTAGATTTATTAATCATTAAGGTTACCTGGTCCCGGATAATATCGTTATGTACTATTGAATTTTAGCTTAGTTGAGTATATTGGCTTACATTCATGGTAGCCCCCAGGATAAGGTGTAAAATCAACCCTCTTTGATGTACCTTGAGCCTTGAGAGTAAATGCCAGCTTCTCCGATGTACCATAGTGTGTAATCTTATCCGCTGTACCATGAACGATCATCAGTCGTGGGACTCGGATGTCCGTGTATCCACCATCCAAGATGTAGCGCCCACCAATAACAGTGTCACGAACTAGAATGATTAATTATACTGTGATTGAATTACCTTGGATAGCGGCACAACGGCTGAAAATCAGAGGATCTCGCCGTGCCAGATCGATTTCTGTTCTGTTTCTTGTCAAAAGAGAAGGATCTAATGATCAGAGGGTGATTGATGGGAGGATTACCTAGCTTTCCGAATATTCGGAACTGTGGGTTTCTACTTGCTACGTCAACCAGCTGTTTGATCTGAGTTTCTGTGGGTTGCGTCTCGGGCGCGAGTGCCAGGTCAGGGGCTAAAGGTCAGTTGTAATTCCAAAAAATTACACGCAGCAAGAGCTCCATACAGCAGGTTTCTTCTGTTTCCTCTGGCAAGGTAGTCTAAGACGGTTGATCCTCCCTTCTCAATTAGCAATTTTTTGTAAAATGCTTACAAAGGAGTGGCCCATTAAAAAGAGCGGCGTTTGGCCATCGTGAATTCTAACAATGGCATCGTCAATATCCAATTTGACTCTCTCCATTCCCATGGCCCCGCCCAGCTTATTGGCACGTTTTCCTGTCTTTCCACACCCCACTTGGTCAAAGGCGTGAACTTTGATGCCTGCTTTGGCAAACTCGCTGAAGACGCGGTTGTAGCGGTTGACGTGCTCAGCTTGGCCATGGACAAACACCAAGTTGGCTACTGGTTTTCCGATGGGCTTTCAAATTTAAAAGTTAATGCGTTTAATTCTTACCACCCAAGTCCTAGTGTACATCTCCGTCTTGATGTTGTTGGGATAGAATCCTTCATAGACGGCATGGCCATCCTCAACTGATGGTTCTTGAGCTGAAACTAGCGACACGGCAAAGAGAAGGACTGATTTCATTGCTTTTCTTTATCAAAAGCATATGTCTTTATAGATCTAAGACTTTATATAATCGGTTAAAATCAGTGATGTCAGTAAAAATACAATTTCAAGGTTTTAAGTCTCGATTATTCCAGTCCTGGCATCTTCAGTACCATCCTGATCTTTTCCTGTGTAAGTAGTTCCCTTTTTGAGTTGCAGCGGTTCACCTTGGAGTGGAATCCGCTCATTTGCGTCTTTCGAGATGCTTAGAGCGGATCAAATATGCAAAGTGTGGATTCCCAAGCCTGGGAAATCCACACCTTGCAATAAAAGTTCATAGAGGGTACGCTTCAAAAAGATTGGTGGCACCTGATTAGGGAAGGGATGGAAATAGCAATTGTGCAAATACAGTGTCACAAAACCATTTTTTGGATGTTTTGGATTGGTTCACAAAACAATCCATGTGATTTTGTGTCACAACTTTTGGAGTAGGTCACAATTTGTGCCTCGCTCCATTGTGTAGATCACATTATATAAAAGGAAGGTAGTTTTCATGGATGAAACAGACGATTTCATTTTGTGAAGGGTCACAGGATGTAAAATTAGAGGAAGTTCAGTTGTGGGACTTTATTTTTTAAATTGAATTTATTAAAGCTTTACCTTCTATTACCTCACAATGATAGATTTGATCGTACCACAGTTTGCTATAGATAATTACATTAAAACACCAACCAAAATACTTGTAAATATCTACTTCAATTGAAAGGAATAGCTTGCATACTTATGATTGGACATAACACAAAACCACATGAGATTGTGCTTGGTCACATCACAATTCATGCAGATTTGTTTTTTGATTTTTGGAGCAGGGCACAAAATATGGCCGCGTAAATTGTGAACTTCTCTCTAAAAGCATAAAACCAATCTGTATGAATTGTGATGTGACATTATGGTCACAAAATTTGCTCACCTGACAAAGTCACAAAACCAATTGTGCCAATCAAAGCTTGGTCACAAATGTCATGAATGACATTTCAATACTTGTATTGAAAACTCAAAAGTTGAGCCCCAGTTCCCCAAAGATGGATCAAACCCTCCAGGACCCGCCAACCTGTTAAGTCACAGGCTCAAATTGATGAATTACTCCGCAACCCGCCGGCCTACTACAGAGAACTCCCTGAATAGTTGCCAGTCTGCCGTCAAACTGGTGCCAATGAAGACCCATATCTACAAAGGAGATGTACCTGGCTAACGGAAATTGGTGAAGGACCCGCTGCCAACCTTCCCAATGCTAATACTGGAGTTTTGAAACCAACATTGGAAACCCTGGAATCAAACACTGACCCTCCAAAGACTACTCAAGTCACACAAAGTGGACAGGAGACCGCCCACTCGTTAAATTGCAAACCTGAGTTAACAAGTTACTCTGAGACCCGCCAGCCTCCCAAAGACAATTCCCAGAATGGTCATCAGATTGATGCCAACCTTGAGCCACCAAAGGCCCAAATCTATGCAGAGATTGCAGCTTGCCTTAAGGAGGTTAAGACAAAACCTATTTTTAACCTTGCCAATGGCCATCAGCAACTGCCAGTCTCCCGCCCAGAAGGGGTAGTGCAATTGGACTGCTCAGGTGACATAGTGAACAGTGGCGGCAAAACAAAGCGTCACCTTTCTGATTTTCCAGAACAAGCACAACCTGGATCTGCCGCCCTCAAGACCCCAAGCCAAGATCCATGCCCCGCCAGTGCCTTGTCTGAAAACCTGAATCCTGCAAAAGTTGAAGAAGCAAAGTCCCATGGTATAAAAACTCTGGCGGTGCGGTGAAGACCACATTGTCATTTTCAATAATAAAGTTTTATGAACCTTTGGTTTGAACAAATCTTACCCTATCTAGTCTTAGTGATCTTCCATCTTGATTCCGGTCAAGTAGACTACCAGGCAGCTGCCCCCACCCGAGCCCAATCTGCCAAATTGCCCCAGGCATTATACCGCCCCAAGAGCTCCCTTTAGACCTGTGCACTTTACCGAGTACCCCCCAACCTGGCCTATTTGGAGTACGACTTAGAAACCATCCTCATTGCTGATCCCTTGGCAAGGACTAGAGAGACTGAATACATAGGATGCAACAGAAAGTGGTACAAAAGGCCACCAAGATTGTTCAAAGACAAGTACAATTATCTGCCAGTGTACTTTGTTCTCATGACTCCACCATTAACCCCAAGACCAGACCACTCCTTGGAACCCACCACCGCTACCAAGACCACCTCTACCCAACTGTTTGGAGTACTCTATATTACTTTGACAGGATTGGTGGATTCCGTGGTCCCCAACTCCGGACCCTGGTCCTTGCTTGACTGATCTGTATCTTATATTATCAAGTTAGCACCCATTCTATGGTGGGCCCTACCCGCCGGCTCGACTGCCCCTCACCCTGAGCCGCCCTATGTCTCTACCTATGACTGGCTTCCTGACAACAAAGCCATTTGTATAGATTTTGGTGCCCATCCCAATCCTAGGCACAATATGTAAAATTAGAATGGTTCTCAAGGATGAAACAGATGGTGTCATTTTTTGAAAGACACAGGATGTAAAATTAGAGCAAGTTCAGCTATGGGAATTTATTTTTAAATTGAATTTATTACAAGCTTTATCTATCATTAGCTTACAATGATAGTTTTGATTGTACCACAGGTTGCTTCAGATAATTATAGTAAAATACCAATTAAATATATATATATCTATTTAAATTGAAAGAATCATCCTACATAGTTATGATTGGACATAATACAAAACCACATGAGATTTTACTTAGTCACATCACAATTTGTGCAGATTTGTTTTGTGAATTTAGAAGCAGTGCACAAAATGTGGTAGTTGCAATTGTGAACTGCCCCCTAAAAACACAAAACAAGTCTGCATGAATTCTGATGTGGCATGAAGGTCACAAAATGAATTGTGCTCAACTGACAAAGTCACAAAACCAATTGTGCCAATTTTGATGCCTGTCCCAACCCTAAATTTAGTGTTGTAACTGTAATGTTTTATAAGATTTATAAGGGGGAATAATTGGAGACTAGATAATATTCTTTACTGAGAGATAACTATGTATAGTGGCTGTGAATCTGGATACTGGGAACATGATTATGGCAATCACTAAATTGGATGGTTAAGGGGTTGGCTTGTGTTATGATAGAAAACCAAATAGAAGGAATCATGCTTCCTCACAAGTTTAGAAACCAGTGAAGAACCGCCACCAAACCCTTGAGAGAAATAGATGATTTAAATGCTGTCATTGACAAAAAAATGGGTCAAAGCTGGGATCGCTCAAATAGCCCTGGAAAATCTGGACTTGCCATATTTTTGCCCAAATAATTATGACAAAAAATCACATGTTATAAGTTATTTGGTGATGGCAGCGCTTGACCTACTGGTTGCCGTAATTTTTTAATTATGATGTCATCAACACAAATTCTAATGCAGAACCTCCAACTGCTGAAAATATTCTTGCTAGCCAATCAGATGCCTTGGAATCCCCTCTTCCATCCTGAATCCCCTTAAGACTTTCCTATTCCCTCCTAGAAACTTGTTTCTAAATAGCTTATTTTCACTCAAATAAAATAAAGAAAGTTTTCAAAAAAATGTGGGATCATCTGGGGCTGCTTACCCCGTCTTTGAAAGACTAGCATTTATTGTCTTCAAGGTCACCATTGATTCCATGTCTGCAACCCAACCAGCTCTCTGCATGTTGACGCCTTTGGATTCATCCTCTAATTTACTCTTGCAAATCACTTGCATTTTGATGATTTTAACCTCCATCTTCTGCTATACTACTACTGGTACCAAGATGATTAAGCTGTCCTCCCAATTTGGTCTCCTGCTCCTCAAACAGTTGACAATTTGTTTGTTCTATCCTCATTGCATATCTTTGAATAATACATCTTACCGCTTTACTCTAACAGCTTGATCCTTGTAGAGAGTCAGGCGCTGAATCAAGGTATACATTGTGTGGGGATCACAATCTGATCATGTTACTAGATTTGGAAATTTGAGTTGACTTCTCCATTTGGCTTTAGGTCACTGAGAATTCAGATTGCGGGTCTCAACCTTTTTTAGTTGGAACCTTGCCAGGGGTTGACCCCGTTGTTTTGGCATTGGCTCAAGGTCAGATAATCAGCTGCATAGATGGGTTGACAATCAATTTTGCAGATTTCAGGAACTGTTTCATCAGGAGGAAGATTTTCTTGAGATTGTAACGGTGAGAATTGTAAGGTCTGAAGGCTTGGGGTAAATCATTTTAGACTAAAGCCTTTAACCCAAGAATATCAATGTTTGTTAAGTATAAAAAGGTAGGTAAGATTTGCAAAAATAACTGACTAGAGCTCCTAAAAGTTTATAGGAAGTGAAGTAGGGGCTAAGACAATTGATTAAACCTAGGAAAATGAAAAAAACCAATCTTGATGACTGAAGATTGGGTCAAAAAGTCAATTTCTAAGTCAGGTTAATGATCAGCGCTAGCTAGAATATTAAAGCTATAACAATTAAAGTGTGAGTTCCACTATAAAAATTGCCTAACTGATGGAAAAGATAATGAAATGAAATCATAAAACTGAAATGAAAAGGAAGTAAAATGCAAGAAATGAAGATCACTAACAAACACAAGACACAAAACCTAACAAGTACCTGTTGGAGTGCTAGTCAAACAATCTCAACTTAAGTTAAGACTGAGTTAAACTCAGGATTTTATTTCAAATCTGAGTTTTGAGGTACTGAAATAGGGGGATTGGCTAACCAGAAGTAGTTAGGTATGCTTACTGGAGGGCAAGAGACAAGCACATGGTGTTTGGGCATTTTTAACTTTAAGAAGTTAAGCAGGAGATAAAGGAGCAAGAACGGAAAGTGTTTTTTTGTTTGATTAAAGCCAAAAGAAGAGCAAAGATGGCAGAAGAGAAGGAAAAACTTAGTCTGAAGTGATGGCATAAGCAAGCAAAAGGAAAAGGCTAATCAATTCAGACTTGGTTTAAACTAACTTTAGCGTATAGATGCCCAGTTTGAGAATTGTTCATAGCATAAAAATAAGTTTGAAATTAAAAACTAACTGTTAATTAGGTTAATTTTAAACTGTAAAATATGAGGAAGTGAAGAGAATTATTGTGGAAATGGATTAGAGGTTTTTAGGAATCAAAAAAGGTAAAGAATAACCACATGGTATTATTAAATAAATTAGCAGCATAAAGTGAAGAAAAAGAGAAACCTGACAAGAATGCAGAATCCAATAACCTGGTTATTACAAATGTGATTGGAAAATATTGGAATAAGAGAATCATGAGGCAAGATATTTTAATATGGAGAAAATATCAAACTACTAAAGTAGCTTGTTGAAAATAATTGGTACTTAAGGCTCTTGGGTGCATCAAGATGAGGTGGCCTCCTTGCATGTAATATTTGGTAAGCTTACAGAAACCACTAATGGTGGTTCTGTAAGCTGTTAACTGACTCAAGGGGGTCAGTATTTGAAAACCAACAGATAGTTTTAGGAAAAATTGAATGTGGGGCATTGGCGTTCTGCTTGGACTCAATTTTTGTGCCACCACTCACTTGTTATTGATTTTTAGATTTAAATATACAATTTTGGCAATTGGGTGGCGCTTTGGGGTGGGTTTCCCTGGGTGGCAGCGCTTTGGCCTGGCCACATCTGTGAAAACTATGTCTGTGATGGTTTTATTATAAATATCATTAGTAGGAAGCTAAAAGCTTAAAGTATTATTGAGAAAACAGTGAACCAATACTTTAAGCTTTTGATAAAGTAAGTGTGTAAGCTTATTTTACTCTAGGAGAAAGTGAGCACCAATAGTTTAATCTTTTGAAGAAAGCCATACTGAAGGCATAAACATTGGGAACAAGGCACTATAAGAAGGAAGTTGCTGGAAAGTTGAAGGGGATTTTCAGAAATCTTTTGATTCAAGAGGTATAATTTGTTGAGTGCTTGATCTGCATCTTGATGATTAAATGTCTGGGTGGGTTATAATAATCAGATGTCTTTGAAATGTTAAGTCTTTTTTCAAGAAGTAGCTGTCCAAAAGAACTCCAAAATGGTGGCAAATCAAAAGGTTTCTAAGAGGATCCTCCTTCTGTTAATAAAGACTATCTTGACTCCTATTATCCCTTTTTATGAAAGAAAACTTCCCTAGTGATGTCAATTTTGGAGCTGGTCAATAGGATCAGGATAAATAGAACTTTATTATGTTCACTTGCAGAAAACTCATGGTTGAGAAATGAGTAAAGTGGTGAAAATTATCCTGAGATCTGGGATAAATTTGTGCTAAAAATTATCATGCAAACAGTCTCCTAGATGCTGATGTGATGGAAATTACAGGATAGTATTAAGTAATGTTAAGTGGTGAAAGATAAACACCCAGATCCGCATAGAGTTGATGATTAACAACTAACAGGGCTCTATATATTGTTTGGTAAAACTTCCTCAGGAGACAATAGGATTTAATGGTGATATTAAAGCTAAGCAGAGTAAACCCACATAGATGTACTGGGACAAGATCAACAAGTCTTTTAAATAAAATTTGGGACATTGAGAGTTAAAGATGGTCTCAGTTTTGATCTCCACAGTAAAGACGTCAACATTGAGAGACATCAGAGTAACATTGAGATGACCTTAAGGAGCAGAACTGGGAACCGGACCTCATCTTCCTGCAACAATACAATTTAAAATCAGATTTTAGGAAATATATTGGAGCAGGCCAACCACCAGATGCATTGGGATATATGTTAAAATCAAATAGATAGGCTTTTAGGTTTGTTGAGATTTTTGGAGGGCTCAACTCTTAAGAGTTGAACAATAGGAAGATTCCAATACTTACCAATTTTTCAACTCAGCAATACCACCTGAATCTATGGCTCTTAGTCTGTCTCATCATTGCAACTTGTATCTTGTCCAGGAAGCAAAAAATCCCTTGTATGACTAATTACTGATGACCATTCTGATAAATGAGGTTGTACCGGGTGACCATCAGATTATGTCTATTTTTCAGTGTCAGTTTAGAAGGAATAATTGGATCCTGTTGATTAACTGTGTCATGAATGCCGCCATTCTCCATGTTTTGATTTTGTCTTTGGTGGGCCATTTCAAAGACAAATCTCTTGCTTTTGCTTTTGCCTCTCAAAATGAGTTGATGACTGAATCAGGAAATACAATTGTTTGGTTTCCTGATCCTGCGCAACTCACTCGCCCCACTCATTCTTGTCGTGAGTGATCCTACCGTCCTGGTAGTGTTTTGTGGTATCATCTACTACTATATAATCCATTTCCTATTTCCCAATAAAATTAAGTTCTATTCACATTTCTGTCTTTATGTCTCCACGTACTTTGGCGCCTCTCTAGCCACGTCTAGCAGATATTATTCATTCAGGGCCACAAGGTAATTGCATAGCCTTCCCTTCCATTCTAACCAAAACTTAGTACAAATCCAATCCTAAGGTTAGGATTTCCTGTTGTGACTCTGTGACGCACCTCAGATCACAACAAACTGGAGCTGCTGTGACCCATTTCTGATCACCAGCTTGGTTAAGTCTGTTAATTCCATTAACATTGCCAATGGTTTCCCGGATTTTCTTGCCTTCCAACTGGGACTTTTTATTTCCAGCATTATGAAAACTACCCTGAGAGATGAAACTGCTTTGGTAGACCATACATAGCTGTGAAATATATTTCCCCCTAGTTATTGATTGCCAACAACAATTGGGAGCATGGTGAGTCCCTTTTGAAGCTTCCAGATAATTTGCTTTTGCCCTTTTCATAGAGCCAGTATCTCTGAGAGTGTCAGTCCAACCCAGTTGATCCCTGGTTTTGACCCAGGACTCATCTTGGTGACCTCCCAAGAGCAGGACTGCCGCAGCTCTGGTTATCTCTGTGAAACCTTTTTGTAGACTGGATTTTTAATTCTCTGCCAATCATTAGTGCAGTGCCGCTCAACACAGAGTGTGCTAGAAGTTCTGCTTCCAAGTTATCCCACAGTTTTATATTACCTGTGTGCCGTTGATTGCACCAGATTCCTATCAGTAATAAGTAAAGTAATTGCTTGCTGTACTTGATCAATTAGCTAATATACTCTCAAGTTAGGATAAAGATACCAATGTGAAGATGATGTGGCTTTACTCTTGGATGGTAGCCTTTCAAAATAAAATGTGTCAGAGGGCTCCATATTGATATCCAGGGGAGGGTAAAGGCTCTGGTTTGATAATATCAGAAACACCATTTTCATGGTTTCTGTCAACAGTCAGGAAGAGATGGCTCAAATATTTATTTTTCTCCAAATAAGCAAATGGGTTCCTTAAATGAAGCTATAAATAGTCGGTTAATAGATAGAAATTGCCCTGAATCACATATTTTACTTGATAGCGTCAAGCCCAGAAATCCATCTTGGACGGGTACAGGGATCAAACCCAGGCTGCCACAGACCCTTGACAGCCGCCTAGAAACAATTAAGTTATTAAATTATAATTTGAACCAATTGTTACCTGAAGCTGAATCTTTCAACCAATTGAATCAACCACTTTTGTTTGAAACAATTAATTTAAAAGTGTTAAAGCTACACTGGAGCGTAAAGTGAAGCCAAACTCTGCACTTATTGTTCAGGTCCCTTCTGGCTTCTCCGTTGTGTCTCCTGGCGCTGATGTCAGGATTGACAATTCTCCTCCTCTGGAACCCCAGGCCCAAGAGCGGGAATTGAACCCGGAACCTGGATTCCCCTGGGCCGCCGGGCCTATGGACCGCGGGACCACCCGCCTGCATTTTTCTGGGGTTGAGCCCCCGCAAGCTGACGCTGAAGATGATGGCCCGTCCAGTTATACAAATCAAGTCAAAGAAATTATTGCACTAAGAGAAGTGCCAATCATGGCACCTAATGGAGGCAACCAGGCAACAACTATTAGCTTCATGAGTTTGAAGTCTACACCAGCAACCAATCAAGAGCCAACCCAAGGAAGAGGCACCAGCCTGCAACCTGGCCCCATGACCACAACACTAGAGCAAGATAATCAGGTAGCTAAATTGGGAGTCACAACCAATGAAAGAACTCCCAGGCCAAGCGCCATATTGCTGCCTTTAGACCCAAGTCCCCAATTCCCCTGGCCCTGCCTTTCCCAATGCCCTGATGACCCCCCATGGAAAATGATTAAGTTTGGAGGTGGGGTGTTATATAGACCCAAGGACCCCGCGCTCCAAACTTATTGCCATTTTTGAATAAAGGTTATGTTACTTTGGCTTATACAGCTACTGCCATATTTTGTATTTGCTCTCTATCAGTTCAGTTTGAGATCTCCCGGCCCTCCTGCCCCTCTGCCTGTAGTTTTCCATCCACCTGGCGTCCCCTTTGGGCCTGTTCATTTTACCAAATATCTATTAAAGCCCAAATATAAAGATTATACACCAGAGAAGATTATTGAACTTGACCCACTAGCCCGCATCCAATCCACTATTAGATACAACCGCCAAGGCCTGTGGATATTCTCTACCCCCAAGCTATTTAGAGGAAAATTCAACTATCTCCCAGCCTACAACATCTATATGGAACCACCCGTAACACCCAAACCAATGCCAGCCTCCTCCCCTGACCTCCCAACCAACCATACCAGTAAGCTTTTTGGAATGATGTACATCACCCTCACAGGGGTGGTGGACACCATTGTTCCGGCTGCCGGCCCGTGGTCTTGGGTGGGGAAGTCTGCTTCTTACCTTCTAAAGTTAGCTCCTCTCTTATGGTGGGCCCTGCCAGCAAAAAACCCGGCCCAAGTTACCCCCAAAACCGGCAGCCCATCCGCCTGAGAGTGGATCCCTGACATTATGGCAATCTTTATAAAACCTGGTACTCTGAGCCCCAAGATGTTGTTATTTCTTAGGGCATCTTGTATGCTTTTGTTATTGCTTACCACTTATTACACCTATAAGATGACCATGAACCTGATCTCTTTCATGTGGAAGAATACAAACCTGATTTACCCAAAAAGAACTGACACTGTTGCCACTGTTATTGACAAGGCCCCTTCCTCACAAGTGCAAAATGTGATTGTGAACCAGTCCCTCACCAAGGTGGAGATGCCTCAGATGGGGAAACTCACGCTTGAAGAAGCTAGATGCGCCATGCCGGTCCTCTGCCTGCATTTCCTTACCAACGCCTCCTCTGTCATCAGTGACACCAAGAAGATCCTTGGGGTTGCTTCCATGCTATCTGAGGACGCATTGGACTGGTTTGGCAAGGCCACAGATGAGGTCGTGGAATTCTGCTTAGACTATGCCAAGTTTGAGGCTGAACTAATGGCCACCGGTGAAAACTGCGACACCAGATACTACGATCTGAACTCTCTGCTAGAAATTTGACAAGGCCCCCAAACCATCCAAGCGTACATTGATAAATTCCTCAAACTGAAGACCCACACCCAACTCGAGGATGAACTAGCCGCTATCATCTTCTGAAAGGGAGTGAGTCCAGCCATGAAGGACTTATTGAAGCATCACCTGCCCACCCTTGGGTTGGAAGACCTGATCCACCTATGCAAGGGTCTCAGTATGAACCAAGAAAACGCTGGCTCCTCCCAGGGCTGCTAACCCCAAACACCGACCCCCAACAGAGCAGGGATGACCCCTGAAGAGCTCCAACAACACTACTGTGAAGGACTCTGTTTCCACCGCCACAAAGCAGGCCACTTGACCAGAGCCTGCCCTAAGAAGAACACTGTCCCAACCTCCCTGGCACAAATAAATACTTCTTCCCAGTCTTACAAATTCATCCATGTGACTGTAGATGTAGCAGGTAACAAGCGCAAGATTGAAGCCTTTATTGATACAGGGGCAGACAAAAGTTTTATTGACGCCAGCCTAACAGAGGAATTAGGCCTGACAGCCTCAGAGCGTAGTCTTCAAGTAATCATGGGAAACAGCTCCTTTGACACAGGCTATGAGTGTGAACAAGAAATCCTGTTGACCATTGGGCACAATGTATACCCGTCATCCCTGATCCACCTGGCAGGACTACCCCACCCCCTTATACTGGGTGACTCCTGGTCTGACAAACAGGGCCTGGTCCTGAACTACTGCAAGCAAACCGCCACGTTGGGCCAACCAAAATCCTGTAACACTGTTCCCTTTTGCACAAACTAGGACTGTTCCCCTGCCAACAAACTCTTGGCTATGAAGTTAGAACCTAGTGTTAGAATATTACCTACCCCCTACAGAAATGGAACAATGTGTTTAGCGAAGAGGCAGCCACCAAACTACCCAGTCATTTGATCTACAACCACACCATAGACCTGCTGCCAGGGACACAACCGCACCATGGCCCCATCTACAGCTGTAACCACCGCGAGCAAGTGGCCTTGAAAGCATACCTTGAGACTATGACAAATAAAGGGTTCATCTGGGTGTCCAAAGCTCCCTGCTTGTTGCCCATGCTGTTTGTAGGGAAAAAGGATGGTGGGATGAGGCCATGTGTTAACTACCAAAAACTGAACGACATCACAGTGAAGAACCGCTACCCCATTCCTAATGCCGATAACCTCTGCAATGTACTGACTGGAGCCCAGGTGTACTCTAAAATTGACCTCCGAGACGTGTTCAGCCAAATCTGAATCAAGGAGGGGGATGAGTACAAGACTGCCTTCAAAACTTGGTATGGGCTATACAAGTACCTAGTGATGCCTTTTAGCCTCTGCAACGCCCCTAGCACCTTCCAAAGGATGATTAACACCGTCCTAGGGGAATACCTTGACCGTTTCTGTGTGGCATATCTGGACAACATCCTCATCTACAGCAAGTCTCATGGGGAACACCTTCACCATCTGGACCTCATATTGGGAAGATCTCCCATGCCAATCTACACGCTAAGCTCAAGAAGTGTGAATTTTTTCAGTCCAAGGTAGAATTCCTAGGATACGTAGTAAAGACTGGTGGCTTTGAAATGACACAAGACAAAGTAGAAGCAATCACAGCCTGGCCAGTACCCAAGTGTAGGAAGGATGTGAGAAGTTTTTTGAGCCTGGCAAATTATTGCAGGGATTTCATCCAAAAAAATTTCCACATCACCCTGCCCCTGACCCGCCTGTGCTCTGACAAGGTCACCTTTGCCTGGACTCCAGAGTGTACTACCGCTTTTGAGGCCTTGAAACTTGCCTTCACCTCCGCTCCTGTCCTGGCCATGCCAGATCCCTCCAAACCTTTTGTCCTGGAAACCAATGCATCTGATTTTGCGGTGGGAGGGGTCCTTCTTCAGGAAGGAGGGGATGGTATGCTACATCCTGTAGCATATTACTCCAAGAAGATGCTACCTGCAGAATGAAACTACCTGATATATGAAAAGGAGATGCTAGCCATAATGAAGACCCTGAAACATTGGCGCTGATACCTATGTGGCACTGAACACCCAGTGAAAGTCCTGAAAGACCACAAGAACTTGGTCTATTTCTTCAAACCACGCCAGCTTAACCAACAACAAGCAAGATGGGCCCTAGAGCTGGCTGACTACACTCTGACCATAGACTACAAGCCAGGAAAGGTGAATGTGGTACCTGACGCCCTAAGTAGAAGAAATGACCTGGCACCCACCCACCTAGAAACCCGAGACCACAACACTCAAGTACTCTTGGACCCAACTAGCCTAGGCATCCACCTGAGATTGATGAAGATCAGAGCCAGCAAACCAGAAGTACTAAGGGCCCAAGCATTAGACAAGTTCACCAAGACCCTGATTGCAGACCTCTCCAAATCCTTGGATAGCGCCCACTACCAAAAGGGCTACTCATTGAAGGGAACCACACTAATGCTCCACAACCAAATCTTTTTACCTGAAGGGGACATCAGAATCAACGTTTTGAGAGAGTACCATGACTCAGAGATGACGGGACACCCAGGTAGGCTCAAGACCCTCTGAAGCATCAGAAGGAACTTTGTCTGGCCAAAAATGGATCAAGACGTGATTGCATACCTGAAAGGGTGTGAGACCTGTGGAAGGACCAAAACTCGCAGAAACAAACCTGAAGGACTTCTAAGACCCTTGGATATACCCCATGGGCCTTGGAAATCTGTCTCCATGGACTACATTGTGGAACTGCCGCCATCCCTCTCATATAATGCAATCCTAGTCATGGTAGACCACTTCACCAAAATGGCATACTTTGTACCAACCACCACCAATTGCACAGCAGCAGAAACAGCCCAACACTTCCATGATTACATCCTCACGCAACACGGGACACCTGAAGAAATCATCACAGACAGAGGACCCCAATTCACGTCAAACTACTGGGTGCAGGTGATGAAAGACTTAAGAATCAAGCAATGTGTATCTCCCTTTTACCACCCACAGACGGACGGCCAAACTGAGCAAGTGAACCAGATCCTTGAACAATACCTTTGATGCTATGCCAACGCTGATCAGGACAATTGGGTCAAATGCTCCCCATGGCTCAGTTTGCCTACAACAGTAAGGACCATGCCTCCACAGGCATGTCCCCATTCAAAGCAGACTATGGGTTTGACCCCACCTGGGACCCTCAGATTGGCAAAAAGGAATCAAACACCACTGGGTGCTCCTGGATTGAACAGATTCACAACACACAAAAAACATGCTTGACCAACCTGAACTGCACAGTGTAGACATACAAAGCCTTTGCTGATCGCAAACAAACCCCGGGCCAACCCTTACAAGTTGGAGACAAAGTATACCTAGACTACCAGAATGTACCCCTACATGTGCCCTGTAGAAAACTAGCTCACAGGAGAAGCGGCCCCCACAAAATCATCAAACTAGTTGGTGAAGTCGCCTTCAAGTGGACCTTCCCCCTCCTGGAAGATCCATGATGTGTTTCACTGCTCCCTGTTGTTCAAAAAGGATGGGAATTTGCTTCCCCACCAACGGATTAAGACAGCACCCCACCCATCCAAACAAACCGCGGTGAGGAATATGAAGCTGAATACGTACACAGCGACCAAACTCACTACCAAAAACCCCATTACTACGTCAAGTGGAAAGGATACCCGCTAGAAGAAAGTACTTGGGAGCCGCTGAGCAACCTGACTAATGCCCAAGAAGCCATCCAAATCTACCTGAACAAGAAGGATTGGGAGGGAGGGAGCTCGGGGGAAGAAGAGGATGATGTCAGGATTGACAATTCTCCTCCTCTGGAACTCCAGGCCCAAGAGCAAGAATTGAACCCAGAACCTGGATTCCCCTGGGCCGCCGGGCCTATGGACCGCGGGACCACCCGCCCACATTTTTCTGGGGTCGAGCCCCTGCAAGCTGACGCTGAAGATGATGGCCCGTCCAGTGACACAAATCAAGTCAAAGAAATTATTGCAATAAGTGAAGCACCAATCATGGCACCTAATGAAGGCAACCAGGTAACAACTATTAGCTTCATAAGTTTGAAGTCTTCACCAGCAACCAATCAAGAGCCAACCCAAGGAAGAGGCACCAGCCTGCAACCTGGCCCCATGACCACAACACTAGAGCAAGATAATCAGGTAGCTAAATTGGGAGTCACAACCAATGAAAGAACTCCCAGGCCAAGCGCCATATTGCTGCCTTTAGACCCAAGTCCCCAATTCCCCTGGCCCTGTCTTTCCCAATGCCCTGATGACCCCCCATGGAAAATGATTAAGTTTGGAGGTGGGGTGTTATATAGACCCAAGGACCCCGCGCTCCAAACTTATTGCCATTTTTGAATAAAGATTATGTTACTTTGGCTTATACAGCTACTGCCATATTTTGTATTTGCTCTCTATCAGTTCAGTTTGAGATCTCCCGGCCCTCCTGCCCCTCTGCCCGTAGTTTTCTGTCCACCTGGTGTCCCCTTTAGGCCTGTTTATTTACCGAATATCCATTAAAGCCTGAATATAAAGATTATACACCAGAGAAGATCATTGAGCTTGACCCATTAGCCCGCATCCAATCCGCCATCAGATACAACCGCCAAGACCTGTGGATATTCTCTACCCCCAAGCTATTTAGAGGAAAATTCAACTATCTCCCAGCCTACAACATCTATATGGAACCGCCCGTAACACCCAAACCAATGCCAGCCTCCTCTCCTGACCTCCCAACCAACCATACCAGTAAGCTTTTTGGAATAGTGTACATCACCCTCACAAGGGTGGTGGACACCATTGTTCCGGCTGGCGGCCCATGGTCTTGGGTGGGGAAGTCTGCTTCTTATCTTCTAAAGTTAGCTCCTCTCTTATGGTGAGCCCTGCCAGCAAAAAAACTTGGCCCAAGTTACCCCAAAACCGGCGGGCTAGCCGCCCGAGAGTGGATCCCTGACAGCTGATCCCAGCATATGTGAGATCAGTTGCCAACCCCTCTTTTCCTCTCTAAGCTGTTTGAAGAGCACTTGGGGAGCCAAAAGGAGGATCATTAGTTTAAAGTATAATTTATATATTTTAGATCAATGGGTGCCCTTGCCACAAGTTTCCCTTCTTCTCTAAAGCTCTCTAGCTTGGGGATATTATTATGTCATTCTCCACCATATAGGGCCCACACTTATTGTTTTACTACTTGGTCAGTTAATAAAGTCTTAACCCAACTGATGTTGACACTTCTTACACTTGCTTCTCCATTTCTCCAGATAAGCCATGAGATTACCCAAGTCCTCCCAATAGGAGTCCTTTGGGTATAAATGATTGGTTTGGGCACTCCTGCTGCAGGCCTTTAGGGCCAGCGTTTTTTTAGGGACTAGATCGGACTCTAGCTCCTCTGCTTCTCCCCAGCACTTGGATAAGTCTTGGCGCTGTGTGATACCTGGTGTATATTATACCCTCACTCCCTTATCCACAATCCTCCAGTTACAGAGAGACAACATATGTTTATGAGAACTCCCAAGACTTCCACTCCCATCATACTCCATCTGTTGGCATTGGCCTTCCTTCTAGGCTACTAGGGAGCTTACTTCTTTGTGGGTAGATTTGATCCCCTCTTAGGGAGATATCACTTACTTGGTGAGATATCCCACATGAGAATGGTCGCTGTCTCCATTGGCACTTTGGTTACCGGTCTGAATCCCTCCTCAGCCATTCACCTTCTTGGTGGTATGTTCCCTAGAAGATGGGTTCCTGGTAGACAAAGTGTTGGGAAATCCAGAGCATAAATAGGCTCCCACTCCAAGCTGCAAATTTTGAGGAGGGGGATGGATTTCTTTGATTTCTAAGTGGGGGAGCTGTTGAATCTAACAATCTTGTTATTACAGATCTAATAGCTAGATATCACAATAAATGAAATATGAGGTATATGAGTTTTAAAAATAAGATATCAATCTACTAGGGTAGTTTTCTGGGGAATCATGCTAGCTAAGGCTTTTGGAAGCATCTGGATGAGGGGACCTCCTAATTTCTGGTATTTTTAAGCTCACAGCTACCACTGATAATGGTTCTGTAAGCTGCTATATGACCTTCTAGAAGGTCAGGGTAAGAAACTCAGGCAGAAATGGGTTGAGAAATTGAGTATCTTTGCCCCGCTCAGACTCGATTTTCTGGGTGATCGCCCACTTAAATCAATTGCAAGATCTAAATCTTTGATTGCCGAGAGATCGTTGCAGATAAATCCATTTTTCCCAGTGGCAGCGCTTAGACCTAGCTGCATCTAGAAAAATAGACATGGTTGCTACAGTTCCTGCATCGTGTGTGAGTCTGATATAAACTTTTGTGATCTGAAGCGCTAGGGGAGTTAATCTGAGTGATATTGATTTGTGTGGGCTACATCTAAAGGGTGGTGTTATTGTCATTAGTACCTGTAAATTTCTCAATAGTGGTACTGTGTAGTTGCTGGGCCATGTGGGCTGACACCTGGTTTGGGCTGGATTCAGGTTGTTATTGTTGTGTAAACGGTGTTGGGATCTGGAAGAACCCGTGTACAGAGCGTTAAAATCTGTCAGCGGTACACCCTTCCCTTGATATGTGACATGCCCTGGGAGATGGCTGGGGCTGCAATGCAAGGTATCCAAACTGTGGGATATTAGCCGTAATGCTCTTGTGGATTTGTCTTTTATGATGAATGCAAGGTCTGTGTTGAGAATCTTGCCAACTGGGAGGTAGGATGGATAACTTACCAGTGCTGCCAATATTCTAACTGATCTGTTTTAGCAATGTTACAGAAAAGAGGAAATAATATTGAATTAGATCATGTCTTTATCTTATAATGAGTTATTTTATAGGATTTGTTGTGGCATCAGGAGTAGATAGTCATTCCTGTTATATGAGCACTGATCTTGGGACTTGATCCATGCTTCATATATGGAACGATCTAGCTATGAAGTCCCAGCTGGTAAGCTCAGCTTGGCACACCCTGGCTCTCGGTCTTGGGCAGGTTGAGTTACGGATCTTCGTTTCCGACTCAGAACTTTATCGGGGGTTTACCCTGCAGTCCAGCATTCGGTAGTGAAGTTTAGTTAAACTACCTTTTAAAGGGAAGATTAAAATCAAGCCTGTCAAATTCAAAGATATTTGTAGCATAGTTTTAATTGTGCAATAGACTTACTTTAAGACTCTTTGTTATTGTAGAACTCTAAAGTTACACGGTTTATAGTTGAATCAAAGTTGACTGGGAATCAGTTGACGGGAGATCAATTGATGTGATACCTTACGGCCCCTAATGGGCTGGTTAATGTATTATCTAGAAAGCTGTTCCAGGAACAATCATGCTCCAGCAGTGGTTTTGAGCTGATCATAGAGTTAAGAAAATGGGTTTAACATGGAAGTTCTATGTCCGCTCAGCTTAAACCATCTTGTGGCTCAGCCGGCCTGGGATATCTAACTGTCAGTCATAAGATAAGCTTGGTAAGGCTTGACCGGTTTAATGAATTCAGAGTAGGACAAAACCTGATCCTCTGAGCGCATTAAAAATACTTCTTTCAACGTGGGATCACAGAGGAACCTGAATGGGAGAGTTTAAATAAAGCAGCTAACGGAATGTTATATACCATCGCCGCTTAAGCTACAGGATTAAGTATAAGACCTTATAAACCGCTAGAAAAAATTAATTATTTGATAAGAACTTCCAATCCCCTAATCATGCAAAAACCTTAAATAAAGCTAATGGCACGGAAAGCTTGGCTGTTAAAGTATGAATGACTTTGGTTAACTTTAATATCGGTGCAAACTATTTCAATGAGAACTAGGGGACTTGTAAGATGAGGGTAGTTGAGAAATTATCCATTTGAGATAATAAAGTATAACCTAAAGCGTTAACTATAGGCTTGGAAACCGGTATACCTCTTTTTTGATGATATCGTTGTGTACTGCGAAGCGTTAGACCTTTTCTCAAAATCAAGCTTACGTTCGTGATAACCGCCAGCGAAAGATTTAAAGTCGAGCCTTTTTTGATAGCGTAGATCTAAAAGCTTCTTTGCCAAGTTTTTAGAGGCTGCGTGCGACGTTATCATATCCCCTGTGCCATGAGCGATCAGGAGCCTAGGCACCTTGATAGATTTATAACCTTCATCCATGACGTATTTTCCTCCAAACACCAGATCGTACACTGCAAATCAGACGCACGCCTATCAAAAAAATACCTTGTTCAACGGCACACCTTGAAAAAGTATAGGGATCGTTCTCATACTTCGCTACTTCTTTTTTATCACGTGATACAAGTTTTGCATCTTCAAGGTTAGAAATTGAGTAAAAATTCAAAACACCTATGTTTGTGGGAATAAAGATGTTTGGCGCCACAAACGATAAGGCAACGAGACCTTGCGCTGCTGCCCTGTTTGGTTTTGTTTCTGGTGCAAGTTCGAGGTCGGGAGCTGAAGATTTAGGCAGCATGTAACATAATTTACCTGTTGCAACTGAGCCATACAGAAGCTTCCTTTTGCTTCCCCTGGCAAGATAATCGAGTACGGTTGCACCGCCCTGAATGATTAGCTTCTAAAAAAACAATAGAGTTACGAAGGAGTGGCCCATTAAAAAAATAGGTAGCTTAGGTGTGTAAGTCCTGTTAATAGCATCGTCGATGTCGATTCTAAGTCTTTCCATGCTCATGGCTCCGCCCAAGTCCTTTGCACGCTCCCCAGTTTTTCCGCATCCTATTTGATCAAAACCATGAACCAAGAGGCCTGCCTTGGCAAACGGATAAAATACATGGTCATAGCGATTCACATGCTCTGCAAACCCATGGACGAAAACAATCCTTGCTCTGATTTTTTGGTTTATAGGCTTTTAAAGTTAATAGAGTAACAATCAAGCTTATACTTTCCAAGTCTTAGTATAGATGTCTATACCAATATTATTTCGATAAAACTTTTCAATGATGTTGACGCTAGCCTTGTTTGACTGGCTAAACACCGACGCAAACCCGAAAACAAAATAAATAAAGTGATGTCTCATACGAAGCCATATTGACGAATGTTGAGAATTTATAGTCTGGATGTACCGAATTTTATGCAAGAGCATATATCTCTAAGGTTGCACCATTAGTTCAGTATAATGAATTTTATCTGTTATGCATTTAAAATCATAATTTCAGATACTGGGTCGATACTACGCAAGGCAAAAAGATCAAAAAAACCCTCTCGACTGAAGTTTCCCGTCACCTGATTGCTCAAGAATTTTGTGAGGGGTTCACTTTGATTTACATGTTGGTATGCTACCCACATACAGCCAATAAAATCATTTCATCCAGTCCCACAGATTGCTAGACTATTTTTATAATCTAAATCTTGGCCTTTAACCTTGGCAGGTATCGTTCGTAATAAAATAGTAATTTAAACCACCAAAAGCTTTTCATGAATCGCTTTAAAACTGATATTTATCTTCAGCACTTGTCCTAAATCGCTGTGATGTACCCCGTTTAATCATCCTGACCTGAGGCTTCCTGACCCTCTTAATTTCGATGGATTGGAAACCACGTTATCAGCCACCGCGGTTCTGACCTGAGCGGATGGAATTTGATGAATCAGTCATCATTTTTTACCCCATCAAGTGAAGAGCTGGGTATAATTAGGATTTATATTGGACGAAGTGAAAAGTCAAGAGCCTAGGGCTGCGTCGTCCCACCCCCGGACAAAACCCGGATTCTGTCCGAAATTTCTGAAAATGTGGAAGGTAATATATTTTCTATTTGAAGCTGATTTTAAATCCGATCTTCCAGAATGCCGGTTAAAAGAATATCTTTGTCCGTGGGTGGGACGACGCAGCCCTACAATAGCCCTTGTAATCAGGGCAGCTCTGATTTAAGGCAGTATACATTATAAGTGGAAAGCAGCACCCAGAAATGGCTTGGTTCTAGGGATGCTGCGGCCCTGGACCGCTACAGCCAAGACGGCAAACCTTAATATTTAAATGTTTTGAAATCCTTCGTCTGATACAAGTGGCCCAGAGCCAGAAACTTGCCGCTGCCGGCCATGGCTTGGCTGGAGCAGCCATACTCAATTCAGAAATGAGATTTGATCCGCATCAATTCAACTTTACGTCAAAATAAATTTATTATACAAATCTATATAATTAAAGGGTCTCCAAAAAGAAAAGTTGCTCTAGCTCTGCTATTTACAGACCCAAAAGTTACCCATTCCGCTAAAATCCACATATCATGATACTATAATTCGGGGGTTTTAAAGCAAACGTATTCTTGTTAAAGGAAAGTTGACAGTCTAGAAAGTCTGATGTACTAAAAACAAAACCAACTCAAGCAGCTCATCAACTTTTAAGCGCTGCTGTCTTACATGAGTGCTCAATGATTTTGGCTATACCAAATCAGAAATAACATTCGGCCTAAATTTTATATAATAAAAACAGGGTGTCCAACTGAAAGGTAATAGACATTTGGGTTGTCTTTTAAGAAAATCATATTTTTTAGACTGATAACTTTCCTTTATTGATGATCCAACTATCTCCAAAACTTTAAATATATAGCTTTATGATGTGTAATTTTTGGTAGAGCTGTGTCATGACATGGCTATTTGGATGGCTTTGCTTATGGTGACTGAGGAACTTTTGCACACTTTTATAGTCATCACTTGTTTTTTAGTGTGATGGAAAAACAGAGGGAGAGTTCTTCATAGTTGACCAGATGGGGAATGCCCAAATCAGGATTACATTACAGATGAGGAGGATACAATACATTGTTTCTCAGAGATGATAGCTTTTGAAAGTATAACATGACAAGCTTTAGCATGTTAAAATGCAAAGATAGATAAAAAGGCTTTGATTTGATTAAATGTCAGAGAATCTGCAGCATAGATTAGTTCATACGCAAATTTTCAACCTTCATGGGCCATTTTGGATGAGGGCAATAAGGTTTCTGACCTAAGCAGTGGCAAGAATGCTGAGCCTAAAAGTATGGTTACTAAAAATCTTATTAGAACATGCTGGAATAAGTGAAGCATGAGGAAGTATATTTAATGAGCGTAAAACAGTTGCTACTAATGTTGTTTGTAAGGACATATGGATACTTGTATACTTTGGGTCCATTCTGATAGTGGTGGCCTCCTTTCAGGAAATGCTTACTTGTTTTACAGACACCACCAATAGTAGTGCTGTGTGATATTATTTTACCTCCTAGAAGGTTAGTGTGAGAGAGGAGGGCTAAACTAACTAAGCTTGCTCCCATCCTAAATGAAAATACATCAGGATTCCAATCAGTGCAACACTGGAATTGCCACCCAAACAAGAGCCCACAGGGACAAGGTAAGGAACATCTGAGGAAGGTAGGCATTCAGCCCCATCAACAACATGCCTGTCAGCAGCCAATATGTGTGACCAGGGTCAGGCACTGGATGCAAAGCTAGGTCTTGAGGGAGAGAAGGTTCTCTTAAATATAGAGGAATAAAAGCCAGGGCCACTTCAGGGAAAGAGTTATCAGGGACCAGTGAAGCCAAGGGAATCTTGGCGTCATACAAGGTGAGGCTCTTAACAAGATACTCTCCAGTAGACAGCAAGCCACATGCTATACCTGGGAGATCATCAAGTAGATATAAAATCCTAGCAGGGTTTTCTCCCACTGAGTGAGCAGAAGAAGAAAAGCACAGCCACAGGTCTGAAGAGGCAGTATATACTAAAAAACAGGACATATGCTAGGGTAAAGGCCAAGAATTTGGCCTGAGAGAACAGCATTTTTGGATTTCCCAGTGAATTTGGGAACTTTGGTACATTCAGGGAAAGGTAAACAGATCAAACTGAGAAGATCTGGAGTTATCACAAAAAATTCCAGGGACCACAAATTGGCGCCAGAAGACAGGATAGCCGTGAGAGATGCTTTAACTGATCAAAAAAGGATTTCAAATCCAGGTTTTCTCTCAAATATAGAGAATCAAACCTAAAGTAAGTTTATTTCTTATCTATTAACTTAAAACTCATGTTTAGCTTACAGTAAGGTCTGAAGGCTTGGGGTAGATTATTGTAAACTAAAGCCTTTAAACCAAGGATGTTTATACTTTTCAAGTATAAAAAGGTAGGCAAGGTTTGCAGTAATAACTGTACTAAGGCTCCTAAGAGCTTATACAAAGTGAAATAAGGACCAAGGCAATTTATTAACCCTAAGAAAATAAAATAAAGACCAGTCTTAATGACTGACAATTTGGTCAAAAAGTCAATCTCTAAGTCTGAGAAATGGTCTGCACTAACAGGAGGATTGAAGCTATCAACAACTAAATTATGAGCACCACTATAAAAGTTGCCTAACTGGTGAAGGATAAAATCAAAAGGAATCATGAAACTAAGAAGGAGCTAAGAATAAAATTTAGAAATTAAAACACAAGCCACAAAACCTAACAAGTACCGTTTTGGGGTGCAAGTCAAACAATCTCAACTTAAGTTGAGATTGGATAAAACTCAGGCTTTTTATTTAAAATCTGGATTTATGGTGCAAGGGCAGGAAATATGTTTAACCAAGAATGGTTAGAATTCTTAACTGGAAGCAGAAGACAAGCATATTTGGTCTGGACCTTATTAACTTGAAAAGTTTAAGTTATAATTAAGGGGAAAGACTGGAAAGCAGTTGATTGTTTTGCCAAGCCAAAGAAAGAGCAAAGACAGCGGAAGAGCGGGGAAAACCTGGTCCAAAGTGCTGGCGTAAGCAAACAAAAAGCAAAAGGTAATTGACTTTGGACTTAATAAAACTAACTAAGCGCATAGGTCTGTGGTTTGAGAATTGTCTCAGGAACAAGGTAAGCTTCAAACGTTGAAGCTAACTTTTAAAATAAATAAAATTGGCTGGTCAAGTGAGGGAAAGAAAGGGAAATGTTTGAAAAATAAATTGATGTGATAGTAACCAAAATAGAGATAGAATAAAGTTGGTGTCCATGAAGAATAATAGAAGCAAATGAAATGACAAAAGGAGAATCCTGACACTCACATTTAAAAGTGCCAATAGATAATAAACATTGCTTAACACTAACATTATCACTAGGGAGGCAGAAGCAAATTCTGTGAGCCAAGGTAATGAAACTAGAGGCAATAAAAGCTAGATTGTTTTCTAAAGACTTTCAAGAGAGAAGAGCTCCAAGGGAAGAGTTCAAAACAACAGGAATTAAAGTTACAAACCTTTATTTTAATAATAATTGACAATCAGGGACCCACTTAAAGCCTGCTTACCGTTTTAAGGATATGAACTCAACTGGAAGGCCTACCAAGAGTGAGAGAGCCCCCTGATTGGTTAACAGATAAAGTTTTGTTGCCCTGTGTTGGGAGAAAGGAAGTTTTTGTGACAATTTCCAAGGTTACTTATGATTGGCAGGTGATGTGAAATTGAGTTTTTGGAGATGACACTTGTGAATTTAATCAGAATTGAACTATTGTGTTGGCAACTCCTGATTGGCAGCAATGAGCCTGTTTTTAAAAAATTTGGGGCCATTTCAGGAATGGCATTTCTTTTCCTCTCAAAACCCAAGGCTGTGAGCAGGGTTTGAACTCTGGTCAAGACTATCAGCTCTGAGGACCATGGGGCCGGCCACCCATGTTTTTTTGGGATTAAATCCTCTCTGATTTGAACCATAAATACTCTTGAGGATGATGCTGCCAGTGTAGACTTACTAATGATAGTGTCTAGCCAAGGACACAAAAAATTTCCTAATGAAGGCAAGAAGGCTCCCATCATTGGCTTGATGATCCTGATATTTAACTTGGTGGCCAATCAGAACCCTGCCCCTGAAAGAAGCACAAGCCAGAGTGCCACCCCAAGAATATTGCTCTGGAACAGAAGGGTTGTGCTACACTTCTTGAAGATCAAGCCAATAAGCGCCCTTACTGTGCCAGTGCTATTTAGCTGCCCCAAAACCCAGGCAACCCGCCCATCTGAATTCATATTTTCCAACCAAATGAATCCTGCCCATAAGGATTAAATTCTAATAGTGGGATGCAATATATAAACCACTAGAAACTGCACCAGAATTTATTGAAATTTCTGAATAGGGGTCATGAGAAATTGATTTCCCCAATTATAGCTGTATTTTATCATAGTAATCTTCTAGTTTAACTCCAATCAATCTGCCCTGCCTGCCTGCCCCACTGCTTGCAAGTTTTGTCCTCTGGGAGCCCCCTTTGGTTCTGTTCACTTTACAGAGTACCCTTTGAAGCCTGAGCATCAAGAAACACCAATAAGAATATACTTGCCCACAATCCCTTGGCCCACACTAAAGAGTTGACCAAGTATGATAGGAAGGGACCTTGGTTTACTACTGAACCCTGTCTTTTTAAAGATAAATATAACTTCCGTCCTGCCTACTAACTGGACACAGAACTGCCTCTTACCCCAAACCAATGCCCATGTACGCCTATGAACTCCCCCTAGACAGTCCCACAAGCTGTTAGGTATAGTGTATATCATCTTTTTGGGGGTAATTGGCACTATCATTCTGGCTTCTGGGCTGTAGTCTTAGGTGAGAAAATCTATGATATACCTATTTGAGTTAGCACCAATCCTATGATGGGCTCTGCCTGCTTGATCTGTGGCTTACCTGATCCCAGAAAACACCTAGACAACTGCCCAAGGCGGCTTCCTACAGCTGGGGTGCCTTGAAGGGGGTAGGGAGGTCAGGCTGTTTGACTGGAAAGAAGAAGCAAGCATCAACTGTTTGAGCTTCTTGGATTCTCCTTATGCTAAATTTTTCAGGATACCAAGAGTGCTGCGCTGCCTCTTCAGGTGAGGGAGGGCAGATGCAAGTACGGGCATGGCCCACCATATGATGGGACCAAATTTTACCAGGTAGGAGAGGGCCTTTCCCGCCACAGCCCAGGGTCCTGCCGCTGACAAGGCAGAATCAATCAACCTAGCAAGTGCCAGGTATAGCACTCCCAGGAATTGACTACTCTGGCTAGTGGCATCAGAGGTGGGTGGGGTTGAGGCAGTTGGTTTGGGTGTCAAGGGTGGTTCCATGAAGACCAGGTGGGTGAAAGGATTGCTGTATTTCCTGCTGAATATCAAAGGATATATGGTAATCTCCTTGCTGTCCCACACAATTTGGTAGAGACCCTTGGGAGCGTCTGGGCGGATGTACCACTGCAGGTCTTCCAAATTCCAGGGTTTGTGTTCAGGATTGGGAGGGTACTATTTAAAACGTACAAGACCAAACAAAGCGTCAGGGGGCGGTAATAATCAGGCACTTTTAGGTCTCTAGCTGGGGCCTGGTATTCAAAACCTGAGGTAGAGTTCTGGTATCTGGGCAATTGAAGATGAAAGAGAATCAAAAATAATAATGGGACCAGATTGGTGAACCAAAAGTTCAAAGCAACTTTATTTGATACAAACAACAATACATAATCTTTCTGGTGCTTCTGGCTTAAATAGTCATTCACACGCAGGTGCCTCTGGGCATTCTTCTGGTGCTATCTGGGTGGAAAGTTTTAGCATCTCAAGTTCTGCTGGTTGTTTGGCTGTTTTATTATTATTATTATTGGGGTCTTCAGGAACAGGTGCTTGGCTTGCTGGTGCCCATCTTTGCTTGACAGGTCATTAGTTCTGGCAGGGTTGGCTTTAGGTGTCATGGGGACATTTCCAATTTGATTACCACTTTTGGACTGGCTTGACAAGCATTTCTGGGGCTAGAGAACTTGATTAAAGAAGAGATCCCCAATTGGGAACTCCAACTACTAAACATAGGGTGGGCTGGAACTGGGAGCCCTGGGCAGCTAAAATTAGCCTGCCTAGGCCCAGCCAACCCCACCAAGGCTTTGGCATAGCTTTTGGGGCCCACAGCTACTACCAGGATGGGAGTGATTCCCACACCTAGATATTTGCTTTTCAAAGTGAATCAAGGTTCAGGCAGACTCCTGCCACCCTCTTCCCCCTGCCAGGTAGTTTGGAGCGGATTTGAATCCCACTTGGGGATTTGCGTTTATTACTTCTGTAACAGAAATGGAAATTATAGTCACAAATTGGTGTCAAATCTCAAATTCCCTTTGTTGGAGCATGTGCGCAATTAGTGCAGCTACTTGTTACCGCATTCAGACCTGTAGTTAGGTTGATACTGATGAAAGAAATCCAATGGCAATAAAACAATCACATAACCATTCAATTGTGTCGTGTTATGAGGCGCGGCACAGACACACAACAGGAAATCCTAACCTTATGATTGATTTTGTACTAAGTCTTGGTTAGTTGGAAGGGAAGGTTATGTGATTAAATTGTGGCCCTAAATGATAAATTTCTACTAGTTGTGGCTAGAGAGAGGCGCCAAAGTCCTTGGAGACACAAAGCCAGAAATATGAATATAACTTAAAATTTTATTGGTGAATAAGGAGTTGGAATATATATTGTTTAGCAATAAAACAAAGAAATATTAGGACAGTACAATCATTTGATACAAGCATGAGTGGGGCAAGGGAGTTGCACAGAATCAGGAAACCAAAAAGTTGAATTCCCCATTTCAGAAACAGACTCATTTAGAGGAGCAAAGGCAAAAGCAAGGGGTTTATCCTTGAAACAACCCAATGAAGGTGAAATAGAAAAGTGTGAATATTTACATTAACAATATTGCCCCCTTATAGATTGGCCTAGGGGATAGTACTTGTAGAGGAACTTGGCATGCACTTGAGCAAACAGAAAACCACTGGAGAGGAGTTTCCCAGTCTACTCTGACCTGTGTTTGGAGGTTTCTTCTAAAGGTCCAACCCACAAAGTATCTAGCTTATGGGCACGTCCTCCTACTCTGTGCTGATAATAAAGGACATGATATCCAATGCTAAACTCAGGAAAGGGAGAGTGTCCAGCATTTTCAGGAGAGAGCTCTAGCATCTTGGTCTTATACACAGAGATATAAGTGGTAGCCTGTATGTTGATTATGTGATTGACCAAGTTTTTGATGTGGGCATCAGGATCCATGGCTTTATCAGAAGAGAGTAGGAGGGCCCCAAAAGCAACATAGTGGTGGCCTTGCGCCCATACAACATTTCAAAGGGCAAATACCCTGTGACACAATGCTTACTGAGGTAATATGCAAAGATAGCAGTGGGTAAGTATAGATACCAGTTTGAAGCATTAGAATATGTGATTTTTCTCATGATAGAAACTAAGGTCAAATTAGCACACTCTACAGCCCCATTAGTGAAAGGGCTGTAGGGAGCTGAGAAGGATTGATGAGATCCAAAAGCCTCAACAACAGAAGTCACTAACTTTGCATTGAAGTTAGTTCCATTTTCTGACAATAACACTTGAGGGCAGCCATGGCAATATAATACATCTTGCAGTAGGAAGACAGCAGTTGTCTTATAAGTGATGTCCTTAATAAGGCGAGCTTCTACCCATTTGCTGAAATGATCAACAGCAATCAGGATGAATTGACAGCCTAATCCTGAGCCAGGAAGCAGCCCTACTGTGTTAATACTGACTGTGTTAAATGCATGCTGTGGAGAGATTAATTTGAACTCATGTGAGGCAGCTCAAGGACGTTGTAGCTGAAAGTCATGACAACTAGCAATGCCATATGAAATTAACAGGTGGAGGTTCTCCCAGTAATAATTCTTCTGGAGCCAGTCATAGGTCTTGGTAATGCCTCCATGTCCAGTCTCTTTATGAGCTTGGATTACCAAAAAAGGCAAATGCTAGGGTGAACATATGGCAGGTATTGATCATGCACCTTTTTGAAGAGCTTATTTTCACAAATGAGAGTGTTCTCAGATAGCTTAGATAGGGCAGTTAAAATCTCTTCATTCTCATTTCCCAGGAAGAAGGATATCCAATCAGTTCATATAATTGATCAGCTTCTGCAGGGTGTAGAGCAAGGGTGGGCATTCTGGAAAATCCATCAGAGTTTTAATGTTAGATCCCAGGATTGGTGCAGCACAGTGAAATTGTAAACTTTCAGGCAGAGAGCCCATCTGGCTAGTTGTCCTTCTGGTTCCTTAAGCTGTTGTAACCACTTGAGCAAAGGCGTGATCAGTGACCACAGTGAAATGAGTGCTGTAAATGTAATGATGGATTTTTTAACCACATGCAATACAACAAGACATTCTTTCTCAATGATACTATAGCTATTCTCATATTTTTTGAGGACACGAGAAGTATACACTACATGGTGATCCACCCCCTCAAAGTCTAGTTGATCCAGGATGGACCCAATAGGTAGGTCACTAGCATCTGTGTAAAGGATGGACTCCTTATCATAGTCAGGATACACCACTATGGGACCCTCTTTGAGTTTTTGTTTAAGAGTCTCAAAGGCCTGTTATTAATTAGTAGTCCATTTGAAGGGGACATTACGTAACAGTTAAACCAGAGGTTTTCTAGTGTTGGAAAATTCAGGGATAAAATGTCTGTAGTAACACATCATGACCAGAAAGACATGTAATTCTCACAGATTGATGGGTGGAAGCATTTTGTCAATGACCTCAACTTTCTTAGTCCTGGGGAAAATCCCAGTCTGAGTCACCTCATGCCCCAAGAATTCAAGGCGTTCCTTGAAGAAGGCACACTTAGATGGCTTTAACTTAAGTCCAGCCTCAAGAATCTTTAGGAAAACTTCCTTAAGATAGGCCAGGTGATTGGTAAAGGTAGCACTGAAGACAGTTATATCATCTAAGATACACTAAGACACACAAAAGCTTCAAATCACAGAGGATGGAGTCAATGGCTTGTTGGAAAATAGCTGGGGCGTTGCAGAGCCCTTTTCAGGAAGAAAGGGAGCAAAAAAAAACGGAACAGAGCAAACCGGACAAACCCTGCAGACCGCAAACCATGGGGGGAACCAAAAGCCCTACTGGGGAAAAGGGCAGCCGCAGGTGAACCCAGCGCCGCAGGACTGAAGAAAACCGCCAGGCAAGAGCGAGAACCCTGAGGTGCCAACGCCGACACCAGGGGAGGAAAACACAAGCCAGAGAGAACAAACTCCCCAAAGCCTGGGGACACGACCAAGAGGCACCCAAACCCAAAGACAAACAGAAAGACAAAGCCCACCGAAGGGCCAGGGCAACGCCAGGCCAACGCCCCGCCACAACCCCCCCAAACGCCCAAGCCCAGAAAACCCAAACAGGTAGGAAGCCGGCAGGGGAAAATATCTGCCAGCCGAACACCCCCACAAAAAAAGAAGAGAATTGGTTCCAAAAACCACCCAAACCAAAATCATCGACCCCCCCCACCCGCCACACACCACCGCCAGGGCCCCGGTCCTGCCACACAAACCCCCAAACCAACAAGACTACACCACCAACAACATACACCCGGGACCCCGGCCAGAACTACAAGTAACCAGAACAACCAAGAAGGCCCGGACGACCAAACCCCGCCTGTCAGAGAAAATACAATCCCCCCACCAAATGGACAGGAACCGCCGACCCCCAAACCAACCACCCTGCCCCAAGCCCCACTGGACTAACCAAAGCTTTGGAATGAATAACCTCACAGGAGAATAGATACTATTGCCCAGCCGCCAGCCATGGTCGTGGGTGGGCAAGCAACCACCCAAAGTAGCACCAACCTTTGGTGGGCCCTGCCCACCCACTCAACCCACCATCCCAAACACTAGCAAGCCGGCCAACAGGTGGTTCCCTACAGCCCTGCGGCATTCACATAGGCTCAAACAGCCCTTCAGAAGTGATAAGCGAAGCTTTTTGCCTATCTTCAGGAGAGAGGTCAACTTGCCAGTACCTGGATTCTAGATCCATGGAAGAGAAGAACTTAGAGCCTCCAAGGCGGTGAAGAGCATCATCAATACACAGCAAGGAGTAAGAATCCTTCTTAGTCAAGGAGCTTAACCGTCAATAATTCATCACAATGTGGTGACCTCCATCTTTCTTCTTCAGTATGAGAAAAGAAGAGGCCCATGGACTTTGGGAAGGAGCAAGTAGCCCAGTGTCTAATAGTTTTTTGAGCTCCTTAGAAACCTGAGTGCCCTCTACTTGGCTGTGGCAATAAGGTTTAGCTCAAAAGGGGGGAGCATCACCAGTATCAATCTGATTAATAACTCATTTAGCTAGGCCATAATCAGTGCTATCCTTAGCAAAGATGTCTGCAAACTAATCCAACAGATAAAGCACTTCTTTCTGCTGATGTGGGGACAAATGCGGGATGTCCTGGGCAGTAAACAGGGATAGGACATGTGGCTCATCTTCAGGTAAGTTGAAGTATTAGAAAGTTCCAAAGTGAAGTAAAGAAAGAATACCAGGAGAATTCAGTAGCTTTCCATACCCAACAACCTGGCCTCTAGACACAGTTATGGGGAAAGTTGTTAAGTTGGCTACCAAAAACTGGGCAGGGTCTTTGTGAGAGACATCTAATATCCTGGGGCAGAGGTAGGGCTCATTGCAGCCTAGCAAGGGAGGAGAGTACAGCTCTAATAATGTGCACTCAGGCAACACAGACAATATCTGAGAGTCCAGGATGGCTTGAGAGACAGGGGGAATAGTCATGGCAGAAGTGGAAAGGAGTGGAATTCCTTCATATGCAGGGAAGGCCATAGAAGGACACTTCATGTTGGACAAGTGGGTTTGGTACTTCAGAGTAAGATGCCAGTAGGGTAATCTAAGGCACACGTCTTGAGGTGTTTTTCAAGAACTTTGACAGGCTCATCAAAGATTAGAGGGATTTCATACCCTAAGATAGAGAGATAGCCATTTTTTAAGTTGATGATCTCATTGTACTCCCTAAGGAACTAGGTACCAACTAGAAGTTTCTAACTCTTGTTCTCTTTAAGGAATTGGATTCCTTTTACACAAATAATTTTAAATTGAATACCGGAAGTTCCAAGGAAGATGCTAAATTTAATGCATTTATAAATGCGGAATCATATTTTTTGCTTAAAGAAACAGATAAATAGAAGCCATCAAATCTGCGTTTAAAATCAAATAATGAACTCATATTCAATATACACTCTAAACCAAATTTCAAATGCAAAAATTGTGACGGAAATTGTGGTAGATATATGAAGCCGTTTCTAAGTGATGGGGAATTACCACCCAAATCCACATAGAATTAATGATTAACCACCAATGTGGCTTCAGATATCTGTTTTGTAAAATTTCCAAATGAGATACCAGGATTAAGCAGAACAATTAATCCTAAACAAAGTAGCCCAAGATAAATGGCCTGAGACAACATCAACAAATCTTCAGAATAAAATTCTGGACATTGGGAGGCAACACAATTTTCAGTTTCAAGAATGGGGGGAGCTTCAAAATTGGTTGGCGCAAAATTAACATTGGGCGGCACCAACAACAAAGTTCCAACTTCAGGACCCCATCTTCCAGAAATGATTTGTTTGAGAATCAGATTGTACGGAATATATTGTAACAACCCAACCACAGGATGAATTTTGAAAAGTAAATTAGAACTGGGGATAAATAATTTTTATTGAGTAAAATTTTGGGAGGACTCAACTCTTAGAGTTAAAACAGTGAAAATTATTCAATATATATCAGAAAATTAACTAAGCAATACCACCTGAGTCTTGACCTCCTATTCCTTCCACATTGTCAATTAAGTATCTGGTCCAGGTTGCAAAGAACCATTTTGTGACCAGTTTCTGACGACCATGCTGATTAACAAGCTCATATTGGGTGACCCTCAAATTACGCCAATTTATCAATGTCAATTTGCAAGAAGGAACCGGTTTCAGCTGACAGACTGGAGCAGCAGTAACCCATTTCCGATCGAACAATTTGATTTAAATCTGTTAACTCAGTCAATTTTGATAAAGGTTTCCCGGCTTTCCGAGCCTTCTTGCTTGGGCAGATAATTCCTGGCATGATGGAACCTACTGTGACAAAAATAGATCCCAAAACCTCTCAAAGCCTATAGATTCTACTTTAAGACAAAAAATCCAGGTTTTGGACAACAACAACAATAAGAAGGTCATTAGTAAAAATATAATTCAACCAAAAACCCTTCAGTGTTTAAAAAAGCCAATCAAAGCCTTCAAAAAATCATAAAAACCTCTACTGCACCTCCTGCCACCTTATACAACCAATCAGAAGCAACATACCACCCAAGCAAAAATGAATACCATCCATCCCACTAATAAATCCTCAACCCATAACCACCAGACCAAAATCACCAAGCAAGCACAGCCAAACCTCACTGCTTCCTGCAAGATAATACTTCACAATCAATTCTTGCAGCAGCCTAGGGTAACCATCTTGAATATCCCCACATTTAACTCAGTATTTAGGCTGAGCTTCCCCTCCTGAGCAAATTGCTCCAAAAATTTTATTCCTGTCTTCACTCCAATAAAGCTAAATTTTCCAAACTTCTAAATCTTGATTAGTAGATAAATTAAGGCTCCCCTACAACAACGTGAGGCTCATTCATATGTTATGGGCTTTTTGTTTATTAATTGATTATGGCAAGGCTAATGTGAACTTTGAAACTCCTGAACCAACTCCTACGGATAAGTCTGAAGACTCCATTTGGTATTGTTTTGGCCCACATTGCTGCCATGCCCCCTAGGTTGAAACTGCTTGATTCCCTCCTATCATCAATCCCAAGGGCCCCTGGTTGTTCTTGGGATACACCAGCGTCTACTATTTTTTAAATCACTTCACTCCCTTCCTGGGGATATTTTGCTTATTTGGTCAATTCTTACATATGTTAATGATAGGGATTACAGTAGGGTCCACATTAGTTAAGTTTAACCTAGGGGCCCTTCTCCATTCAATTAGAGAAAGGCTCCCCAATGAATGGCTCCCTGAAATTCTTCAAGACTACAGCAGGCGCAGCCAAGAGTAGCTTGCCAAACCGCATAGGGAGGAAAGAATAGGCCCCTATAACGCAAGTCATGGATAACCCAGTGGTACCATACAACTGGTGGAAGTTAAGGTTGGGGGCAAGTTTAAGCTTCTTGACAGGCTTTGAGGAGATGGAATTAACTGGAGTTCCAGTGTCCAAGACGGCCTTTATCTCCACCTTTTGGATAGACATCTCTACATGAGTAGTAGTACACCCAAAGGGCAGGAGGACAGCCAGGATATCTTGGGCTTCTGCTAGTTCTTTATCCCACTTTTCAATAATGCACCTCCAACCTGGAAGCTCCTTGTAGACAGTCTGGAGAGGGAGCAAGACAGAGACGTTTTTGAACACAGCGTCAGCAACCTCAGCAGCTTCCTCAGAAGACTTGACAATCACAGGAGACCTCTTAGCCTGCGTAAGGTATGGGCAAGAGACAACCTACTTGGCTTCTGACAGAGGCTTGGTAGCTACTGTAGTTTTTCCAGAGCGTAGTTTATAAGGGACCACAATGGTTTCAGGAACTGCTAGAAAAGAGTATCATAGGCATCAGAATAATCAATGTCTGAATCATTGGAAATTTCATGGAATAATAGCAGCATGGGAGGATGTAAAGTTCTGTGGCCCACCTTTGGCCCTGGATCAGGATGTATTTCCCAGACTGTCAAAGAAAATGGCCTGCGTGCAGGAAAAACCCCTCCAAAACCTGGAGGACCTGGCCCACACAATAGATGAACACTTTGTGTTGGCTTTTCTGGCTAAAGTCCCAATCCTTCCTTTGGAGTTCCCTCCAACTGTGGAGGAGATGCCAATCCAGCTAGATTGCTTGCTGTCCTGGTGTTGCCCTGTCCTAAGACAGCTAGCAGACCAATGGGAAAATGCGGGCCACATGAAGCAAGTTAGGCTTAACTTGCAGCCCAGTAAAATTGGGTATCAAATCCCGCAATTGGTGGTATCCCAGGCAACCAATTCCTCTGGTCCAGAAGTCCCTCAGCCCAAAATAATTGGGTTCAGGAGCCCTCTGGTTGGGACGTCAGAGGAAGGCATTAGGGGAAATGCCCACCCTGAGTCTTTGGAAGGCTCCTAGCCAATTGGGGGACTGAGCCCTACATCTGGGTCTGCTGCTCCTATTTCTCTTGGTCACAAACCAGAGGAAGATTGGACAGTGGCTTTTAACGGGCTCCTCTTTAGATTGCTTTCTGATAGCCCCTTTCAAAAACTCCCAGCCCTATCACCCCCCTCTGCATATAATGGAAGCATGGGCTGTCAGGTCCCTTGTTTACCAATTCTAATTGTTGAATAAAGCTCCCAACTTTGCAAACCTTTTGTATTTTGAAGTTTTATTTAATAATAAAGGTAATTTGTCCTGACTCCCTCTGCTGTCCCCTCTTCCCACTTTTTCCTGGTCTGCCTGCCCGTCTGTCTGCCCGCCTGTAGTTTTTGTTGGGAATTGTTCCAAGGAGATCTAAACCAGCCCGTACCCTGTTACTTTCCCAGATCACTTGGTCCGGCTGCCCAGAAGTTCTAGTAAAAGGGACCCCTCTGATATCATGTTATCTCCTTGGTATAAGGTGGTCATGTGGATATTGGTGCCTATCTCCCTATTGTTCTGGTCCACCAGCCCTGTCTCTTGGAGCAAACTTTCCCTGATTTCTCAAACTCCAGGTTTTGCTCCTGGTCTGCTTTCTAATGCCATCAGGCATCTCAACCAGGTCCCCACCAACTTAGCATCCTATGTTTTGTTCCCTTGGTCATCCTCTTACCTTGAGGGATTATTGCCCCCTCCAGAATCTGGAACTACTGAGCCCCTTTTTACAACTCAGCCAATCCTCTCCCCACAGCAGTCTCAGCTCCCTCCCTACCCTCCTTGCACCAGATCCCTGTATTAGATTCAGATGTTCCTCCCATCCGGGATTGCTCTCTGTGGTTACTTACTGGGGCCTTGGTCATGGCCTTGGATGTATATTTCCCTCCCCTTTCACAGCCGGTCTGCTTTGGGAGGCCCCTTTGAGTGGCTATCCCAGTCTTGAACTGGATGGCATCCTGGTGGTCGGTCCCACCAGGATGGGAGCCAGACTTTGTTAGTCTAGCCCCCTCTCTTACAGAGAAGCCATAGTGTTGGTGTGCTTAGAGTCTTCTGAGGATGGGGAAATTGGAGGAGACTGTCAAAGATTGTCAACCAGGATCATCTCTGCCTCTAGGTTGACTGATATCTTCCTGCCTGGTCTTTGAGATTAGCAACTTCAACCCAAGGATAAGTACAGACCCAAGAGTGGTGACCTATCTGTCCCCAGTTATGGCAACCTTGGCGTCCAGAAGGATCCTGGGAGCTCATAGCAGGGAGGTGAGGGCCACAGGAAGAAGAACCGGATTTAGAGGCGGTTAGGTCCTCACCCATGGCAGCTCCAGAGTCAGTGAGATGCATGTCCTGCAACAGTGCCTTTATGCTTTTCATGGATGAGAGCATGGCCTTGTGAGCTTTAAAATGGAGGTGCAGCAGTTGATTAACTTTGAGAGCCTGAGCACAAGCCATGCAGGCTTCATGCGCTGCCAGCTGCCGGCTAGTTATCAACTGCTGTCCTTTCATATAGAAACTGTCTGCAAACTCAGCCAAAGCCACTTTGGGGTTGCTGAAATTTGCATAAAGGTGTCCCTTTTCACTTCCAAACTAAGGTTGCCACCAAACTCATCAATCAGAAGCTGTTTCATCTCTTCCCAAGTCTCAATGGAGGGCAGTTCCATCACTACCACCTCCTAGCAGGTTGGGTACAAGATGTTAAAATGCGCTCCTTGTTAACCTCGTCAGAGGCCCTTTGAAAAGATGTTTTATAGATGGCCAGGAAGGCCGCAATGGTGGAGGGTTTAGGGCCAAAGACTTGTCTGAGGTCGGTTTGAAGTGAGCTTTGGGGGTAGGGCCATCATTGTGGCTACTGAGCGCATTTACACCCGGGGAGAACTTGGCTTCAGGTTGCAAGGAGGTTGTTGTGCCCACAGCTGGGGGACACTTTATTCAAGAGCAGTCAAAGTTGCATAGGCGCGGGCACCCAAGTTGTTGGCCTGGTCAGTCTGTTGTTTGGTAACATCTAACTGTTGGCCATGGCTAGTCACCCCAGTTGAAAGCTCAGCCAAACAAGAGGACAAAGAAGGTCCCACTGAGAGACAGGGGGAGAACCTGTCATTTACAGGGTTGATTAGCCCACTCATCTCTTGAACACCCTTGTCAAGGCTGAGGGGATCTTGCTTCAGGCGGTCCACTTCATTGGCTAGAGCAATCAACTCCCTAGCACACTGGATTCAAGGATTCCCATGAAGTCCAGGGCAGCAGCCATCTTTGTCAGTGAACTCAACTGAGCTAGTGACAGTTGCCACAGTATCACAAACAACAGCAACTTCTTGTTGCAGGGCGTCAAATTGTGCCGTCAAGGCAAGCACTTGAGGATCTGGCTGCAGATGGTCTGCAGGGCGTCCCTGACTAGGCATGGGCGCAGGTAGCTCTTGGATAGCGCCCCATAACTTCTGATCCCTATCCATCATGTCATAAGATGGGGAGAAGGAGGAACATGCAGCTTAGGTGCAGACAATTTGTTTACTTGGGCTTGAAGCTTGGCAAGGGAGGCAGCCATGGTAGCTTGCTCTAGATCAAACTCCTCTTGTAGATGGTGAAGACCTCTAGCAGCCAGCTGGGCTACTTGTTGCAATTGATCAAAGGAGTAGGCGCTAAACTCATTAAGCTGCTGCACAAGCCGTTTAAAATCAGAGAGGTAGGGGTTCAGGGTGGGGTCTACTTGAGTTTGCCAAGGCTGTTGCAGCTGGTGAAATTCATGTAGATGTTCCCTGGCGTACTCAGGATGGACTGGCACATTTGCTCTATGGAAGCAACCAAGCAAGCCTGAGAGGTAATGGAGTCGCCTTGGTTATCAGATACCAAAGAAAACAGGGAGTGACCCCACTGCTGGTAAGCAGCAAACAGTTCTCAATGATTTGTTACGGCAGCTTGAAGAGACAAGATCTCTTGGACATGGAGCCCCAAGACTATTTGGTGATGGGCTAAGGTGTGCTGCACAAAAGATGGCAGTAGATGCTCAGCGGAGCCAGCCACTGAGATGAGATGTTGCAGGAACTGCAGGGCAACAATTAATCCATAGTATTCTGCTCAATTGAAGTGTAACTGAAGGCAAGGGATGGCCTCATTATGGGCTATTCCAAGGGCAATGGCTGTGACTTGTTCTAGGTCAGGGGTTCACAGGGGATATGATACTAGACAGGGACCATTTCTGAGGTTCAATACAGTGAGGAAAATAGGTGGGTCTGAAATGTCCTCCTTAATAGACAGACTGGTCATTTCAGGGGAAGACAGCTCTTGTATAGAAGGAGGCAATGGACCTGAAAATGTGGTGGCAAAAGGGATAACCAAGGGGCTTACAGCCCCTATTGTGAGCACCATTTTTGTTGTGTTCTGAGGTGTGGCACAGACACACAACAGGGAATCCTAACTTTAGGATTGGATCCGTACTCAGCCTTGGTTAGTTGCAGGGAAGATAATTGGATTACCTTGTGGCCCTGAATGATAAATCTCTACTAGTTGTGGCTAGAGAGAGGCACGGAAGTACTGAAGGCACAAAGACAAAAATGTGAATTGGCTTAAAATTTTATTGGTGAATAAGGAATTGGTATTTATTTTGTTCAGTAATACCACAAAACAATACTAGGACGGTAGGATTACTTGCCACAAGCATGAGTAGGGCAAGTGAGTTGTGCAGAATCCAGAAACTGAACAATTGAATTTCCAAATTCAGAAACAGACTCATTTAGAGGAGCATAGGCACAAGCAAGGGATTCATCCTTGAAATAACCCAACAAAGGTGAAATAAAAAAGTGTGAATATTGGCATTAACAACACCTGGGTAGGGCTTGGAGAGGGGCCTGCAGGTTAAGAGATGCTGTAGAATTTGACTTTGCTAATAGCAGGCCCATTGTACCCCTGTATGATTTCCTGGCGCCCAGGGAGCAGCTGGTGGGTTTGGTTGACGGAGGGAGAAGGTGTAATAGCTTTTGGTGAGAAACTAAGCTCATCAGGAGGGAGGTACATTCCTGTAAATCTTGTTGCTGAGTATACCTAATTTGGCAAACTTTGGCCATCCCTGTAAGGACTCCTGCTTCTTCAACAGCAGCTACAGCTGTATCAAAGCCTGTGCGGGACCATCACAGATAAATCACAATCTTCCAAGGGTACAAAAGATGCAGCTAGCATTGTGACAACAGTTTTATTGATGAGCCTAAACAGGAGGAGATTGAATTGCTTGGAATAATAGAGCGGTGAGGGCTTTCATACCCAACTCTATGGAAAGGAGATGATATGGGAATTATGTTTAAGTAAGATTAAATGTTAATTTTGGATCAGAAAATTGTTGTTGGTAGTAAGATTATGAAAGCTGGGATTGAGGGCTTTTGGCTGACACCAGTTTGGGCTGGAATGGTTCAGTATTGCGTAAATATAGGCTACCAAAGCCGGTAAAGGAGAAACAAATAAACAAAGAAACATAAGACTTGGAATAAATATCAACATAATAGGAAATATCAGTTGCGACTTAAAATTTCCGTCCTGGCAATCCAGATTTAGCTGGCCTAGAACGGAATTGGGTGATCATTCAAGACGTATGCGGTTCCCAAAGGAGTTGGTACATTTTGCTATAGATCTTTGGATTTATGTTTTGAAGTGCCTGTTAACTGAACTGATTTTGAATTCACCTAGATTATGATATAAAATCTGATTCTTGGATCTGACAATCCTGCAACTTCATGTCCGCTGATTGTTTTGGGGCTCTACAATCCGTTAGACTTGCATAAACTACGGAACCGTGATCGGATGGGTATTTTAGATCCATGTTCCCCCATCTGTTTGATGGGTTGTCTTTGGTTAGTCGGATTGGCTGCAGTGGGGATTTGAAGTTTCTGTTTTAAATAAAACATGCTGAATTAGACGGTTGATCTGATTAGATACTTTAGTTTTCGCTCGGCTGAGTTGCCCGCAAACGCAACCCGGAAATTTGGACTTTGGATTCGACAACCCCACGTTTCTGCCATTAGGTTCTGGATTTACAGTGTAAGGTTTTTGCTTGCTTCTCATGAAAGCATTGGGAGCCCCTTCGTTGAGGACACACTCAGCTGACTCGCCTTTGTGTTCCTTTGACATTTGGTAGCCAACTCGATTACTGGACCTTTTAGATCGTTGAGCTTTGAAGCCTTTGCCTCGAGCTTGATAAATCTGCATGTAAGAGTACTTCAGGGTGTTTATAGATAATATAGCGATCTATTGGAGTATGTATTTGAGAAGATTTTGAAAGCCTGGTGTTAGAGGCATGTGAGTAAACGAATTAATTTCTAAATCACTGATGGGAGGATCTCAGATGTCTTTGGTTGGGAGATGATATATAAATGTATTGCGAGCGCTGATTGGATTGTGGGATGCGTAACTTATCTTGGTTCTGAATTTTTTTGGCTTTCTCTTTAATATCTTTGAACTGGAGGGTGTGGGGATATTTCTCGTGGGATGATGGAGCTTGGATTTAAAAAGAACTTTAAAAAGAACTAAATGTCGGGATAGTTGGTTTGAATATTTATGATATCATGGGGTGATTTGATCTTTTGGGTTTGTAGGTTATGATGGCATTGGTTTATAGCCAAGGTTTAGAGGGATTTGATCCTCTTTCAGAGAAGATGTTTTTAAACGAAGGAGGCAGGTTGTAATTGGGAAATTAAAGATGAGAGGGTGGATAAAGAGAATTATTCTGGGATGTGGGGTATCCAAGTGGCTTGGGGCTTAAGCATGTGGCACTTTTAAGAAAAGGTTGCGTCAGGAATAAAGTGGAGAGGGGTTTCAATTGGATATAAAACCAACGATGACGTTAATTTCCCTTCATGAGCTTCGTTTCCTTTTTATTTACACTTTTTACCGTTCACAGCTGCGCCAAGGGGGTTGTTGTCAGAGAAGGTAACTTCACTGATGAGAAAAGTGCGTTTATTTATACAAAGTCTTGGGAGGTAACATGAACCATGCACACTAACGACATAAGCCTGCTAGCGGGGAGCCAATAGCCCAAGTGTTGTTTGTCCACGGGCAGGGCGAACATATCAATCGATACAACCATGTCTTTAGCAAGTTTGCAAAGGAAGGAATAAAAGTCACTGGGTTCGATCAGATCGGGTGTGGCTTGACTGGAAAGCATGCAAATGACTTGGGTGGTGCCATGGGTATGGCAAGGGTCAGGCTCGACATTGACAACGTTCTCAACAAGGACAGCAAGACCCCTCTCTTTTTGATGGGCCACTCTTTTGTAAGCATTTGCCAAATAAAATGCTAAACATTAGGGTGGGCTGACTGTCTTGGACTATCTTGCCCGAGGAGAAAGCAGGGAACACATCTATGCTGGCATTGCTTCAGGTACCCTTTAATCCTTGCTGTTCTGATTTGCAGCCCCTGACCTTGAGTTATCACGGGAATCCAAACCAGGATTTTTTGAACGGGCTATGCTCCGGAGTGTGGCATCTGTTACACCTACTCTCAAGGTATCGGCAACTATAGGTACTCCTTCCATATTTTGCTAACCCACAAGATACATCCTACTTATCACGCGACCCAAGCCAAGTTGAACTGTACAACAATGATCCCCTGGTTTTCTCGGAATGTGCCGCCATTCAAGGTAACATCAGCGATAATCAATTTTCATCCAATCTAGTTTACGATACTGTCTTTGGCGGCGAGTATCTGCTGAAGGGAGGCTACAGGAACATCACCGTGCCGAGATTGCTGATCGCTCACGGCAACGACGACAAGATCACTTCCTTCGCAGCATCCGAAACCCTTGTAGAGGAGCTTACCAAGCTAGGCAACCAGCAAACGTTAACTTTCAAGCCCTTCGATGGAGCCTACCACGAATGTAAGCAAGCCTCTGGATCTTCTAACGTCGAATAGTGCACAATGACATCATCAAGGACGAGGTAACTTAAGGCCACTGCTCCATCTAAACCTGTAGGTCATCAAATACTACATCGCGTGGATCAAATCCGTTCTGGTGAAACCTGAAATCGTCCAGGCATAACGATTGCTGCCACGAGAAACTCAAATTAAACAAAAATCCCTATAACCAACCAGGTCTTGATCTTATATCAAATCACCCACCGATAGATGTAAACCATTCCAGCACTGAGCTGGCTCGGTTTCAGTCTGGCATTCTAACTGGATCGATATTTGATTTACAGGTTTTTTTAACTTGCAATTTTCGAGGTGAGAAATCAGAGCTCGCTTTAATTTTTGAGCGGTGAACTCTGAGGAAAGAAAGTCGCACAATAGTAGGGCTGCGTCGGATTTCAGATGGGTGCTCCTTTTAAGAAAAGGAGCCACCCATCCGAAATCCGGAAACGATTCCGAGTAATCTTCTTTGAGAAGATTATCTCAGAATCGTTTCTTCTACACCCTTCTGTGGATGTGTTGTCCAAGGATTTTTTATTTAAAATAAAAGATATATTTTTACTCTATTATTTAAAAATAAAAAAAATCATCAAGTTCAATATTAAAGAATTTTTAAGAAAATAAAATTTTATTAAAGATATATATTAAAAATATATCAAATTCTGGAAAGCAAAAAGCCTTCTGATACCTTCTTTTTTTAGTGGTTTTGGATTCCCCTACGCTTGGGGATCTGAAAAAAGATTACGGGAAAGGGAGGATGGGACGATTACGGCAAATGCTGTAATCATCCCTTAATTAGGCCGGCGCAGCCCTACACAATAGGGACTTGGAAAGTGAAATTAGGGCAGCAGGGGATCTTAAACAGTGGCTGCTTTAAAAAAAGCAGCCAGCTGTTTGAGGTCAGGAAACGGTTCCAAAAAAACTGCTTGTAATCCAAGTTTTCCAGAACTGTTTCCTTACCCCATCCACAGATAGATGGTGGCACCAGATTTTTTTTAAATAAAAATGATTTTTTTGCTTTCAATTTTAAAAATGAATTAAAAGTAGAAAGCATAATTTAAAATATGGTCAAATTTTTTTTAATTAAAAGTATATCAAACTCTGGCTTGTCCAGAAACCCAAAGGCTGGATTTCACCTTTTTTGAAACTTCAGATCCCCTAGCTTAGGGGGATCTGAAATCCAGAACCGCTCCGGCTTGGATGCGCTGATTACAGCATTTGCTGTAATTGTTGCATTTTCCAACCCCCACAGCCCCAAGCAAAATTATTGGGGTTACAGGAGTGCTGGGACTGCCAAAAACATATCACAAATAGAGTAAATGCTTAAATATTTTATGGCAACCCATCCCCATGTAGATATGGTCATTAGGCTACTAATGTCAGGATTGACAATTCTTTTACTCTTGAAGCCCAGGCCCAAGGTTGGGTTTTAACCCTGACCCTGAATCCCTGAGGGCCACCGGCCCGCAAGCTGAAGCCAAGATTGATGGTCAAAATTGTAAAGCAAGCCAAACCAAATAAATCAGCACGCCAAATGAAGGAGTAATCAAGGTGCCTAATGGAGGCAACAAAATTCAACCATTAGCTTCATGAGTTTGAAGTCTACACTGGTGGTCAATCAAGAGCCATCCCCAGAAGGAGGCATAGGCCCCCGGCCTGACCCCATGACTGCAACTCTAGAGCAAGATAACCAAGTAATCAATTTGAGATCTCTGACCAATAAAAGAACTTCCAGCCTGAGTGCCATTTTGCTGCCTTTGAAACAGAGCACCCAGAACCCCCAGGCCCACCTTTCCCTATGCCCTGATGAACCCCCCTTGGAAAATATTAAGTTTGGAAGTGGGGTGCTATGTAGACCAAAGGACCCCATGCTTCAAACTTATTGCCATTTTTAAATAAAGGTTATGCTATTCTGGCTTACACAGCTACTACCTTATTTTGCCTTTGCCATCCATCAAATTAGTACAAGATCTTCCAGCCCTCCTGCCCCTCTGCCATCAGATTCCTGTCCTCCAGGTGTTTTCTTTGGCCCCATCCACTTAACGGAGTACCCTCTGAAAAATGAATATAAGGACTACACCTGTCAGGGATCCAACCTGTGGGGGGTTCCTGAGAGCTCGCGGGCTGACGGCCCGCAGGCCCAGCAGGGAGAGCCCACCATAATATTGGGGCTAACTTTACAATATAAGATAACAATTTTCCAAGGACTGCCCAAGGTCTGCTTACAGGTACCATAGGATCAATCAGTCTGGTGAGGGTGATATACATCACCCCAAATATCTGGGTGGAATTGGATTCATTAGTGGCAACAATTTTTGTGGGTGGTTGGGCTGCGGGGTGAGAGGCAGTGTCATTGGAACCAAATATGCGGGCAGGAAATTATACTTGTCACGGAATAGCAGAGGGGGCCAGATGATTTTGGTGCCTTCTCTGTAAAGGACTTCCATCTCTCTAGCTCTAGCTTCAGAGTCATGGATTAGGATCTCCTCTAGAGTAAACTCAGAGTACACCAGGTTGGGTGGGTACTTGGTGAAATGTACTGGGCCAAAGGGAGCTTCTGGTGGACAGTAAAGGTTGGGCGGCTGGTTTGTGGTTTCTTGGGGTAGGTGAGCGTGGGGTGCGGAATTGCAAGACGTAGGCTGTAAATAAAGTAAAGCTAATAACAAATAAGGTATGATCTGGTTGAACCAAAGGTTCATGTTACTTTATTGCAAGAATGGCAATGGGCAGCTTCCTGGCAGTCAAGGGTATAAGTATGCCCATCTGTCCTGGTAAAACTTTCACAAATTCCCTTGGCCCGGGTTTTCCCATTTACTAGGTCTTCCCAGTCCTTAGTGGCATTCATCACGGGGGTTATTCCATTGGCTGGCTTGAACTGAGAATGCTCAAATTTCCTAGTCAGGGTGTGGGATTGGTTGTCTCTGGGTGGCCTGCGTTCTATGGGAAGTTTCTCTTTTTCCCCTTTTGCGTGGGCCCAAGTTATTTTGGGATCTATGGCTGAACCCGCCTGCTGATTAGTCAAATTAACAGGAACCTTTAGCGTGGGAAGTGTTGATGTAGGTGAATTCAATTCATCAAGCTTCAAAGGATTTTCTGAAGTCAAATCCTGCTCTGGTTTGAGCCCAAAAAACTGCGGGCGGCTGGCCCTGCAGACTGGCGGCCTGCAGGGTGTCGGGATTCAAATCCCGTAGTTGAGGCTTTTCAATAAGCATAGTTGATAGGAGTTTGTCACTTGTGATAACACCTCAGAAAAGATACTTGAACTAGACCCTTTGGCCCGCATATAATCCACAGTTAGATACAACCGTCAAGGCCCCTAGATATTCTCAACACCAAAGTTTTTTCGAGGCAAATTCAACTACCTGCCTGCCTATAATCTTGTATGGAACTGCCTGCAACCCCAAGCCTATGCCCATCTCCCCACCTGACTTCCCAACTGATACACTGGCAAGCTGTTTGGGATTGTGTACATCACCCTCACAGGGGTGATTGACACTATAATCCCAGCTGCCGGCCTGTGGTCCTGGGTGAGAAAGTCCTTTTCCTACCTTTTTAATTTAGCTCCTCTCTTGTGGTGGGATTTAACTGCAAGAAACCTGGCCTGAATGATCCACAAAACCAATGAGCTGGCCGCCCAAGACTGGATCCCTGGCAGGTAAGGTTGTTTATAATATTAACAAATACACCGGATATCAAATCAAGCCCAATAGCTATAATATTGGCATATAGCTTAGCTGGACTACTCCAAAGAGATTTCCAATCTATTGATTCTACTACAGGCAGGATAATTATGGATTAATACTTCAACCTGGGCATGTATTTTTTACTTATCAAACAATATCTATGCCTGCCCCCTTTATCTTGCAAACAATCTTGAGCTTTTTATAAGGGGAACTATTTACTGCCACTATGACCTATCCTATTCACAGTGGCTTACCTGTAATTGAGGGAGCCCTGGGCTATAAAAGAAGATACCATAAGCACCACAAAAGATCCATTGCTCCTGAGAGCCTACTTGTAAAGGCACTTCCCCTTTAGCCCTGGATAGGAAAATCTTCCCGCACCGCTCAAAGAAATCTGCTCAGAAGCCAGCCAAGCCCCTTAATTCCCTCAAGGATTTAGCCCATAAAATTGATGAGAGATTTGTGTTGGCATACCCTTCCCAGGTGGTAAATACCAATGTGATGAACTTGGTTCCCACTTGGGAAGAATCTCTGATTAATTTAGACTACTTTTTGGCTTGGGCCCGTCCACACTTGAAATTAATTAAGTCTAAACATTCAGGTTGCGCTACTATCAATTCTTTAAATGCCAATCCATCTGGATTGAATGATGAGCTGCCCCATTTATCTGACCCCAGCCAATCAGAGTTGAAGTCAGAAACTGGTGTAAAATTCTCCAGCTTGCTGAATCTGCCTGGCAAAATTTCTCTTGCAGCCAATCAAACCTGCACCCCTGGGTCAGGTGACCCTGAATTTTGAATTCCACCCTTAAAGCAAGACAGGGGACTTTTGGTCCCCTGCTTGCTCATTCTTAACAATTAAAAGTTCATAACTTTCCCTCACTTTAGTTGTAACTTTGGGGTCTTTTCTAGTCCTCTTTTCTTATACCTGGCTCATTTCAGTATTGTTATTGCTGCTCCTTACCTTGCTTGCCTTTCCCTGGCTTACGGCGTTGTTTTCCAAGCTCCTATAGTTAATTTTAGTATTGTTGCTTACGCTTACCTTAGTTGCTTTCAAGAATCTAGTGCAAACTTTAAAATTAGTATTAAAACTTCTATAATGACTCACTTTAAGTTTGAAATCACTGTTCTTTTGCTTTTGAGTTAATATTCACTTGGTATACGCTTTAAGTTTGATAAAACCGCTTTTGAGATTAACCCTTGTCTTGTGGCTGCTGTTCTTGCTCCTCTCTGCCTCTTTTTGACCATCTAGTTTGCGCTAGACCTTTGATTGTCCTTTCTTTGAACCACAAATTAAAGATAAGAAAAACCTTAGAGGAACCAAACCTATTTCTGCTGATCTCAGATCTTGATACTGAGATAAATGTTGTTGCCTCTTGTCAAGTTTGTTGTTTACACCTTGGCACCAGCTCTAGTGTTGATATGGTGTACTACCCCAGATCTGTGGGGGCGTATTTTCTATCCTTGCATCATGTTGATGCCAATCCAGATCAGTTCATGCACTTACTGGAGAACATCCCTGGACACGCCCAAGATATCTTTGCCACTAGTTAGAATGTAGTAAGAGGCTTGACATGTGACAACCTCAAGCTCTCTGCCCTCAATTCCTTTCCATCCATGACTCCTAGCCCAGCCCTCTTTTCTTCTCCCTTGGAGATCCCAGTCTCACAGGTCCCAGAAGAGGACTTGAGTGGGCACAAGCTAGGTCCCAAGTGCTATCCCTGGTTGCTTGGCAGGATGATTTTGATGGGCTTGGATTCATACTTCCCTGCCTATCTGCCACCTCCTCCCTATGGACAACCCTTTGAGCAGCCATCCCAGTCCTGCACTGGATGGTGTCCTGGTGGATCCTCCAACCAGGATGGGAACCAAACTTAGTTAGTTTAGCCCCCCTCTCATACTACTGGAAAGCTTTTTTATAGTATCTGCCCCTGCAATCTTTTAAGCCAACAGGTTTGATATTTAAACAGATAGTTCCACTATACCTTGTGTGGTGACTGCCCTAAACAGGTTGTTGGGCTTGATCCCACCAGGATGGGAGCCAAAATTAGTTAGTTTAGCCCCCCCTCTCACACTACTGGAAAGCTTTTTTATAGTATCTGCCCCTGCAACCTTTTAAGCCAATAGGTTTGATATTTAAATGGATAGTTCCACTATACCCTGTGTGGTGACTGCCCTAAACAGGTTGTTGGCCTTGAGCAGTACTTAGATATGTGAGCACCAGGCAAGGTGCAGTACAGCAGAATATGCCTTGATAGCATAAACCTGAGGAGTTGCTGGCTATTGATAACATATGTAGATCATAGTATTAACAATAGTAGAAGTAGTCCTGGTGTTGGTTGGCTGCAGGACAGGATACAGAGTTGGTGTATAATAGTCAGCCAGATACCGGATAGACAATATATACTTTGGTATGGATTCAGTTGTTGGTTGGCAACAAGACAACATAGTTAGAACAGGGTTGGCAGAGGAATGGGTGTCTGTTAATCAGCCAAAATCTGGACAGGCTATGGATACTGGGGAAGGGGAAGAGAGGAATAAGCATAAATAAGTGGCATACAGGAGACTTATAGTTCCTAGGTCTCTTTATATTAACAGTGCTGAAAGAATGAGCTCAACATCTGTTTATAGCTTACAGAAGCTATCATAGGTAGTACAGACCCAAGGTTTGAACCTATGCAAAGGCGTTTTTCAAATAAATTATCCAAGTTAAAGGAAAAACAACAGTATTCAGCTTAAAATAAAAGGTCTCTAATTTATTACATAAATCAAGTGAAGATTATATAGGCATTTTTGAGACATAGCCAACTGAAATGTTGATCAACAATATGGGATATTGATGATCAATCAAGTTAGTTGCTACAGATTCATATGGAGATTACAACTGGTAAGAGTGGTTGTAAGTTAGATCAGCAGCAACAGTTGGCAACTGGTTGTTCCAAAGGCAATTGTGGTGAATTGGGAATAATCTGGACAGACTATGGAACAGACATTTTAAAAGATCACTTATACCTCATCTGAGCAACAGATAAGACATATTGAATGGTCTGTATCAGGAAGCCAGGCATAGGGTGAGGCATTAGGTGGCTCAGGACAGGGTACAGCTGGGCCAGTTGGTAATGCCCACAATTGGATGGATGCTAACATGATAATATAGGAGACAGATTGCCCAAGTAAAGACCAGGGCCCAGAGTTGGGCACCATAGAGTCCACCAATCCTTCAAAAGTAATGTATAGTACTCCAAATATTTGAGTGGATGTGGTCTCAGCGGCAGTGGAGGGTTTCATTGGGTGGTCAGGCTGCGGGGTTAAGGGTGGAGTCATGGGGACAAAGTAGGCAGGCAGATAATTGTACTTGTCTTTGAACAATCTTGGCAGCCTCTTGTACCACTTTCCTTTGTTTTCTATGTATTTGGTTTATCTAGTTCTTGCCAAGGGGTCAGCAATGAGGTTGTTTTCAAAGTTAAACTATGAATAGGCGGGGTTGGGTGGGTATTTGATAAAATGCACAGGTCTAAAGGGTGCTCCAGGGGGACGGTATAGTGCCTGAGAAGGGTTGGCAGGTTGGTCACTAGAGGAGGCAGGCGCCTGGTTGTCTACTTGACCAAAGTTGAGATGAAAAATCACTAGAACTAGATAAAGTAGTATTTGTTCAAAACAAAGGTGCATAAAATTTTATTATCAAAAATGACAATATGGTCATCCCCATACTGCCAGAGTTCTTATACCAGATGATTTCACTACTTTGCTTTTCACGGACTTCAGGCTTGTGAAAAATTTGCTGGCAGGACATAGATCTTGGCTTTTGGTTTCAAGGGTGGCAGATCCTGGTTGTGCTTGCTCTGGTGAACAGATGTGGTGATGCTTTGTTCTGCCCATGCTGTTAACCATATCACCTGAGCAGGCCAATTGCATTACCCATTCTGAACTGGAGACCAGCGGCAGCTGATGATCATCTGCAGGGCTAGCAATAGGCCTTATTTTAACCTCCTTTAGGCAAGCTACAACTTCTGTATAGGTCTGGGTCTTTGGTGGCATATGGTTAACAGCAATCTGGTGACCATTTTGGGAATCATTCTTAAGAAGCTGGCGGGTCTTGGAATAATGAAACAACTTTGGTTTGTGACTCAATGAGTTGGCAGATCCCTATCCATCTTGGGTGACTCTATTTGCCTTTGGATGGTCAGGGTTTGATTCCAGGGTTTCCAATGTTGATTTTGAACTTCTAGTCTTGATACTGGACATATTGACAGGTTCCTGTTCCTCCTGATTGGGGTAAGGCATCTCTGGCGTTCCAGGGTTTGGCCCAACTGACAGTTTAGCGGGCTCCTGTCTACCCTGGTTGACAGAAGGCATTTCCTGAGGGCTGGGGTTCAATTTTTGGGTTTTCAATACAAGTATTGAAATGTCATTAATGACAGTCTGGCCAACATCTTTGATCTATAGACTTGTCTGGCCAAACAGATAAAGCCTATAGCTTTGTATAGACAACAGGTAATGCCTATAGAATTGTATGGTCAACATATAATGCCTATAGTCTTCTATGGCCAACAGAAGCCGGTAAATAGTGTCATAGCTATTAGCTATTAGCTATTTCACCACACCAGGTATGCTGTAGACCAAGGAAGTGTGATAAATATGACCTTAAGGAAGGTAAAAAATAACACATCACCAATTCATCTGAAAGACACCCTTGATTCTCTGATAACCACCCTAACTTCTCTAGTATTTAGATGCTTATTGTTAAACACAGTAGCTTTATAATTGTGGGGATAAACAAAAAACAAGTTCAATATAAAGTGAAATCAACTCAGCTTTAAAACCTATAGTCTAAGAAATTTATAATGGATACCATTAGATCAGGATTCTTTTGTATTCTGCTTTAAGATGGTCTGAGTTTGCTCCAAGGTGACTTGATTATGTTTATATTGACAGCTCTTGTCACAACTCCATACCAGAGTCCGGCTAGACTCCCACATGAGAAGTGGGCTGGGCCTGAAAGGCCATGTACACATTGGTGTGATTCTGAAAATATAATTAACAGCAGTAGCCAGGGGATATCAGCTCCCAGTGTGGTGCATAACCTGATTGGCCATCCCCAATACTGTAATGTAGATGAACCCTAACTTACTGAAGTCTTTGGCAGGAGGCACGTTAGGAAAGGGGGAGTGGAAGGGATATCCTTCATGATAGTTGCAATTGAGCCTCTAGAATGGCCAGGAGGGGCATCCAGGTGGTGATAGTGGAAGAAATCCAAGTCAATGGCGGGAGGTGGCTTAACCAAATGGACAGGAGCAGAACCAGAAGGGAACAGATAGGCACAGTTGTATTGTGTAGTGGATTTGAAAATAGATGCAACCAGAATGATTATATTGGTGCAAAAATAGATAATTTCTGCAAGAAAATAATGGGTCCTGGGCATGTCAATTGTTTATTTAAATATGTCAACAGTGAGGAGGACTTTTCCTCCTCACTACTTATACTTACAGGTAAAGATGCAACCTTTTGTGCCACCAGGGATCTGAGTGGCATCATTTTCAGTAATACTTGAAATTTTGCCCAGAATTTTTGCCTTTAGCCTGGGGATAGATGGGTATTGTCTGGTATAACAGGAGCCTTGGTTGGGCTATAGCAAGCCAAGATGCCATAGCTATTAATGGATCCCGTAAGCAATTGGTTGCCCAATCACACAATTGAACAATTGCCCTCCCAATGTACCTTTCCTGATAGTAAATGACCCCGAATTTTGTCATTAGATTTAATGCAAGGGATTTGAGACTTGTGTACCTCTCAAATTCCAGGCCATTTGTTAATTGAAAGGGGGATTCTTGCTCTGGGAGACAATTGGTAAGGGTTCCCAAGCTGTGGGGTGTTTTGCCTCTAGGAAGGCCAGCTAATTGTCCAGGGCATTCTGGGCCCTGACAAGGGGTAACTAAGAACTTGTTATCTTCACTTCCAGGCTTCTGTATCTATGTGTACTTCAAGAACCCTTGATCTTGTCCTTTAAGACAGTTCCCAGTGGCTACCTTCACAACAGTTATTATTCTTTCTGGCTACGCCTATCCTGAATGGCTGTTCTTGGCATGCCTATCACTGATGGCCTTCTCAAGGCTTGTATAGCGCTTCAGCTACTGCCTGTGCTCTTATTGAGCTAGCCTGCTGGTAATTATCAACTGTCTGCATCTTTTGCGCCTCTGATGGCACTAAGCTATTGCGCTGTAATAGGTTGACGCTCAGGAATCTTTCAAAACTTTTCTCAATGGTCATGGAATAGAAATGCTGGCTTATCTTTTAGGACCCCATAAGTGATCCTAATTTGGATGTCATGCCTTCTGCTTATCAATGCTGCAGGTTGATTTAGGATTAAACACATATAGTAGCTGTCTTGATCTGACATTGAACCAATAATCATCTGCCGTGTAATTTTATTGCAAAATCAGTACTCTGAGGTCTTTTGTGCCTTCATTAGTTTGATATGTGTATATGTGCCTCTTAGGCTGGGATGAGGCTGAGGTGAACTAATATTGAATAGGATAGGGTGGGTGTAAACAATTGATCATTTATTGATTATGCAGCGTGCAATCAATGATAATCACTATGAGCTAACAATTTTGTGCTGTATAATAGGTTGATTGATTATAATAAACTGGTAGGTATACAGGTGTATAATACTGCACATGATAAGGTGTTAATAAGATGATAATACAGTGTGTGACTGATGAAATCTGCATGAGATGATTAGCCTGAGCTTTTGTGGTCAATCAGCCTAGCCTCACAATTCTCCTCTTTATAACCTTTTAGTTTATCCCTCAAGAAGCCTCGAATTGGGAAATTTATTGGGAATAATGTCAGAAGAAAAATTCTTCTTTTGGAGATCAGGTGGGTAAACAAAAGCATCCATGGGGTATAGAGTTATCTTAATTGCACAGGAGGAAATAGTTTAAAAATGGAAGGATTGATAAGATTTCTTGTGATGAAATGATTGCCGAGGCTTCACCTCTTGTGTAAGGTTGTAGAAAACCCTCTGGTGCGGAATGAGCTGTTTTCATATGGTTTTTAAAAAGCTGGTATACCCTTTATGCACTGTTGTAAATTAGATTGCATGGATAGAATGGCCAAGGCTATCAGTGGAATTGATTCTGATGGTCAAGGCTAATTCAGTTTGCACTCAAATCTGTCAGATCTGACAGATTTGCATTCCTTAATTAAGTTCAGATGTTACAACATCCCAGCCAATCTATTACATCATGATGGATTGGGTTTTGGAATTGATAGCAACTTCTGTAATGAGCAGCTGCAACTGCAGCCCACTCCAGAGTAATGTGCACCTACTCTTCCCCGTCAGATTGTCTGTATCATCCCTAAAAGGAAGGAATGTGGATGCAAGAGCCTGGTGGATCCAAGAAGATGCTGTAATGTTCCAAACAATTATGCAAGTGTTAATAACATTCCTGCAGCCAACATGCAGCTTTCCTAATATATAACTTAACTTCTTTTTCCAATAAAATATATACTTTTACATTCACCTATTGCCTTTAACTCTATTCAGTTGTTACCTTAGAACTAAAAGGTAAAGACTCCAGAGATAAAGGCTGGTATTAATCTGTGTTTAGGACTACAACCATACTCTTAAAAGCTAGCACTCCCTATGTTAACTTCCAAGACGTCCATAAAGCCCAAAACAAGACACACACTTATCTGGATTGTTTGTAATTGACTTTGTACTACAAGGTTAACTGAAAATCTCAGAAACCTTGTAGAGGGCTCAGGTTAATTGTTGTTTGCATTTGAGTTGATCTTATTCCCAAAGTCTTTGTTTGAGGGAAAAGTGTAAGCACAAAATAAATATGGGGTAGAAACTTTGTTTGAGATTTTAGAGTTTAATTTGGAAGGATCAGCTTTTTTGAATACGTTAGGGGTTTATCCGAGCCATAAAATTTTAGATTAATGTATTGCGTGGCACCCTACAAGATTTTGAGATCTAATATGTCCGAAATTGAAGCATGGGGATGTAATTGTTTTCAAGACGCTTTTCAAGAAACTTGCGTGGTCAGTAGACGTACATTTCGTACGGTTGAAAGGTTAATTGAAACTTCTAGTTTAAAATAATAGCAAGACTTTATATTTATAAAATAAAGTTCAACTTTATTTAAAAAAGTACACTTTCAAGGTTGCCGTACACTACAAAACATTAGAGCTGGGACAAGATCCACCTGATATGGTTATTAATGACCTATAGTAGTTAGTGATAATTTTGTAGTGCTCTTACTTGGCGCTTGTTGATATCGTTGTGCACTAATAAAATTAGATTGTATATATATGATTTGTTACATTCATGGTAAGCACCAGGGTACAAAATAAAGTCCAGCCTCCTAGGCACACCTTGGCCTTGCAGTTTTCGGTACAACCGAACTGAAGCCGCTGCCGAAGTAATCTTGTCAGAGGAACCGTGGACAAGTAAAAGTCGTGGGATTTTGATGTCCTTGTAGCCTCCCTTTATGATATACTCTCCTCCAAAGACAGTGTCGTAGACTGATGCAGTTTAGAAAGAAATATAGCATTTGTTACCTTGGATTGCAGCGCATTTAGTGAAAATGAGAGGGTCGTTCCTGTAGATGGCAACTTCGGTTGTATTACGAGACAAGTATGCGATATCTTCTAAATTAAAAAATAACTAAGTGCATACCCAAATCTGCAGGCACTTTGAGCGTGGGAGTTACGGATGCAACTGCCCTAAGAGCAGTCCGCACAATCAAGTTTGGCTTGGATTCCGGAGACAATTCAAGGTCAGGGGCTGACATTAGATACATCAGTTTAGGATGTACCTGAGGCAAGTGCGCCATAGAGAAGACCACGTTTGTTGCCCCTGGCAAGGTAGTCAATTATAGTAGCTCCCCCCTAGTCATCAGCGAGTTACTCGTTAGATGCTTACAAATGAGTGACCCATCAAGAAAATAGGAGTCTTGGCATCGTAAACTCGTTCAATGGCATCGTCAATGTCAATCCTGACTCTTGCCATACCCATGGCATCGCCCAAGCTATTAGATCTAAGGCCAGTTCTTCCACACCCCACTTGGTCAAATCCATGTACTCTTAATCCTGCCTTGGCAAACTCACTAAAGACGTGGTTGTATCGGTAAACATGCTCAGCTTGTCCATGGACAAAGACGACATTGGCAATCGGGCTCCTATCCAAAGGCTTTCGGAGTTAGAAGACCTAAAATGTATTACCTCCCAAGTCCTGGTGTAGATAGCGATGCCAATGTCATTGATAAAGTAGCCCTCCTGGACGGCAAACTTAGTCGAGTTGTACCGAGCTAAAGCGCAGACGCAGAAGAAAGAAAGAAGCTTCATTGTGTGTAATAACTGAGGGGTTAGATTAAATAGTAGTTGACCTGGGATTAAATTATTTCCACAGATGATTTAGAAATGTGACGTAATATTTTCCCTTCACTACTCCTAGTCGCAACCCTGGCTGCGTGGTTTAACCTTATTCGCAGCCTATATTTATAGCTCCTCTTCCAAGCAATTCCAATCCGACTTTAAATTTTGAAAGTCAAACTTGCTGAAGCTATAGAATCATGTGCTTTAATTAAAACAAATGATGGCTTTAACTCTCTATTCCATGAAAAGGGCCGGCGGAGATGCAAAGCCTCCCCTAAAAGATATCCTTTGTTTAGCCTCCTTGCATCTCTGCTAAGACGAGGTTGAAGCTCATGGCCGTCGCTATGACAAACAATTAATGGAGCGCTCCCGACTTAAGAATCAAACCCGCTCGTTAAATTACCACATCAGTAGGCACCACGTTTTACCGCTTCCGATATAAATGCTAAACCAAACCTCGCTTTTTTTAAAAGGCAACCCTTCAACTTCCCACCAAGCCATCCAGTGATAGGTGTCTAGATTTCAAGGAACCATACAGGAAATTAAAACCTGCTCAAAAGCTGAATTTCCTTGACATGGAGTTGCGTAAACTTCACGAGCTACTCAACTTGCGTGCTGTGGGGTAGGCTTAGGGCTGCGTCGTCCCACCCCCGGACAAAGATCTTCTTTTTTCTGGCATTCTGGAAGATTGGATTTAAAATCAGTTTCAAATAGAATATATATTACCTTCCACATTTTCAGAAACTTCGGACAGAATCCGGGTTTTGTCTGGGGGTCGGACGACGCAGCCCTAGGTAGGCTACACCAACTCAAAAGCGGCATCTCAAAAGTAACAGTGCTTACACCATTCCGATTTATGGCATCGCGGCTATGAAAAACAAACTTTCAAAATTTAGTTTTTTGGACACAAAACCCATCAAAAGTTATTTTTTTAAAAAAACTGTTCTACCCTAAAAAGGCCCCTCCGATTTCAAACCCACAATTAAAGGGGGTCAATTAGAAGCAACAAGGCTGCGTAAATGGCAAAAATCAAAAACAACCATTTTCATCTATTATAACTATGATCTATACTTTAAAAGATGCATAAAATATTATCAAACAATAAATGAAATTGAAATAATGATAAGATTAAAGGAAATAAGAGAGAAGATAAAGAAGAGTTTACTTGGAAATGACTCAAACATTAATCAAAAGAGCAACCAAGATGGCTTACAGATACTCAAGCTTTCTATCCTTGGGACAGTATGCAGGAACTATCTGGATGATTTCTGTATACCTTTTAACTGCCTTTGTCTTCTTGGAGGGGTCATCTTTGCTCTTGCGGCCAGTTTTAAAGAGGCAAACAGAGATGGCATGTTGGGTTTTTAAGTGTACCAAAATTTTGTTGGACTTGGGTCTTTTGACCTGGACCCTTGTAGTAGATTGGCTATGCACTCTTCAAGGGAAGAGGTGGTCTTGATGAGGCCACCCTTTACTTGCTTAAAGCAGCTCCACTGAACTGAGTTACCATCTTTTCATATACTATGTTTTCCTTAGAAGACTCCAGCCCACTGAGTTTTAAATAACCAATAAAGGGCACAAAAGCTGCCTGGTTGGCAATGATATAAGGATGGCAGAGGAGGGCGTGTAAAAGGCATTGTTATCTTTCTTTTTCATAAGGGCAAGGGCAGCAAAGCAGTTAAACATGTCTTTGGATTTTTTAGTGCCTTCAGAGTTGACCAGCTCATGAAGATCAGAGCACTTTTGGAGGGGCAGCAGAGTACCTGCTAAAAGTGGAAGAAGCATCCCTGAGGGGAGCTTTTGAAGACTCTAATGAAAGCATTTGCCTGAGTCTGTTTGAAATCCATTACCAGATATTTGTGGTAGTAAAGGCTTCCTGGCTGCTTCCTGGTTAGAGTGATTTCTCTTCCTGTGACTGGGCCTTTTTCTTGCACCCTCTAGTTTTCTTTGACTCCTCTTTGATGGTTGAGAGGATCTCATTCAACTTGGCCTTCAAAATTGTAAGAGTATGAACATAAGTTTCCTGCTTCTTGTTGGGAAGAAAGTAGAAGACCAGGGGAAGAACCAGATTTCCAACCTGCCCATGGATGTTCCAAAGCTGACTAAATAGCTTTGGGCAGGTGGAGAAAGTTTCATCTGCAAGCCAGGTCTTGCATTTCAACAGGTTGCACAGATCCTGTGAGATGGCAAAGCAAATAGTTTGCTCAGGGGCATGTTGGCCGTCGTTGAGGAGAAGGAATCTATCCTCATGATGAGATAGTTTTTTTCCTCTGTAAGGATCAATTGCTCAATTGATAAAGCACCGACACCTTCAGTGCTCAGAGTATATCTCTAATCAGTGAGATATATTAGTAGTTCTGTGACCTCATCACACAAAAGTAAGTTAAAAACCATTCTTTTTAAGGAGGGCACTGTTGACAACCTCAGTGGAGCTTTTGTTCCTGGTAGTGGGATGACCTTTAAAATGAACCATAATATCAGCTGATTAAGTGGTTCAAAAGGCTTAGCACTGTCACAGCCAACAGCTAACACCTTGAATCCAATAAACCCATAGGTAGCAAGCCTTACTGGCCAACCAAGGGGATCACATTTATAACGGTGTAGACATATATCCCTCTTCTTATCATTGCAATTGGAACTGTATCCTTTTACACATAACTAGTAACTTATTCTTGGGCATGGTTGGATTGCTTTTAAGAAATGAATTGAGCACAGCAAAGGCGCCATTCCAGTTGCAGATAGTGTGGCCAGTGATTACATCCCATAGCTTAATTAGGCCCACAGTTAGTGGACCAGGATCAGATTCTTGTCAATGTTCCTCCTCAGGATCTGAGGTGGGATCAGAGAGACAGTTGAAGTCAAAAAGCTTCTCTTGGGAGTCTGAGAAGAGTAGACAAAGGTAATTTAGGAAGGGGCAGGACTAGTTTTCTCTGGCTTAGGCAAGGGTGTGAGGATTTTTTTGAGGCGCTTTAGCCATGGCAGGCTGCTTCTTGGGGTAGCCTTGACCTTTTTGGCCTTGTGAGAGTTGATGTGACGGAAATTACTGGATAATGTGAAGCCGTTTCTAAATGATGGGGAATTACAAACCAAATCCACATAAAATTGATTATTAACCACCAACGAGGCTTCAGATATTTTTTTTGTGAAATTTCCAATTGAAACTCCAGTATTAAGTAGAAACAGTAGTCCTAACCAGAGTAAACCAAGATAAATGACCTGGGAAAGCATCAATGCATCTTCAGCGTAGAATTCTGGGCATTGAGAAGAGACACAATTTTAAGTTTCAAGAATGGGGGGAGGAGCTGCAAAATTGGCTGGCATGGAATTGACATTTGGAGGCGCTGACAACAAAGTTCCAGATGCTGGGCCCCATCTTCCTGAAATGATTTGGTTCAGAATCAGATTTTCAGGATATACTGTAACAGCCCAATAACAGGATGCATTTTTAAAATTTAAAATTTAGAACTTGGATAATTGATTTTTATTGAGTAAATTTAGGAGGACTCAACTATTAGAGTTGAAACAGGTATAACTATTCAATATATATCAGAGAAATTGACTAAGCAATAACACCTGAGTCTTGACCTCCCATTCCTTCTACGTTGCTAAGTAAGTATCTGGTCCAAGTTGCAAAGAACCCTTGTGTGACTAGTCTCTGACGACCATACTGATTAACAAGCTCATATTGGGTGACCCTCATATTACGTCAATTTATCAACATCAGTTTGAAAGGGGGAGCTGGTTTCAGCTGGCAGACTGGAGCAGCTGTGACCCATTTTTGATCAACTGTTTGGTTTAAATCTGTTAACTTGGTTAATTTCTGTCAGGGAATTTCCCCCTGATTACATTAATTGTATATGTAATTTTGGCCTAAACACTAAAACAAAGAAAGACTGTAAACAAACAAATTACGCTAGTAACAGTATTGGTTTCAACCCAGATGGGGATCAAACTCAAAACCCTAAAGACAAGGCAAATGTTAATTCAAATAAGATAGATCAGATTATATTACCAATTTATAAGAAACCTAGTCATTTGATAATGAATTCTGACTTTGGCCTTGCTTCTGTAATTGCTAATAACCCTCTAGTAGACGTCACTTACCGCTCAAGAGCTGATTGGCTGCATCCAACTTGGTTTTTGCTCTTGAAACTACTATTAACAATTAAGCGTCCAGCGCCGGCTTTGATCTTCCCACTTAAAACCATTATTTTCAGATTAATTGCTTATCAATTTGAGGCTCTCTATACATGCTACTGGGTGCAACATATAATTTTACATAATATTTTGCCAGAAATTGATGCCCAGTTGAAACAGATATTAATTTCAGCCTTGCAAACATTGAAATATCATGGAAAATCCTCTCATTTTACCTGATCCTCCTATTTATGTTCCAGCCTCAACTTTGATGGTATTTAAGTGAACCATACCTTCTATTATTTCTTGTTTCAACAATAAAGACTATCCTATTTCTGATACTTCTCCCTTTTCTGATAAAACTTCATTTCTGAAGCCATGAAAGGAATTCTATTCCTATCCTGGTTTCTAGTTTACTTCTTGCCAGTGGTTTTGGCCTTGGAAAATCCAACTCCTACAACTGACTGGTACAACTCCTCTCCTGATGATGCCCACCAAAAGGAATCTCTTGCCAATGGATGGTTCAAATACCTGTCTGGACATTGGGGACGCAAGTTCCACTATGGTCGCTTGTTTACTTCCCCTCCTGCTGAGCCAACCCTTGTTAGACCTTACGCTTCCTTTTACCTCTTAGTGTATCTGGTGGGTTACTATCTACTTGGTTGTTTCAGTTCTATGTTCGGAAGATTTGCCTACCTAGGGCATCTTGGACATCTTGCAATGGCCACACTTCCTATTGGCTTGGTAATTGCAGGTCTGAATGTGGGGGCCTTGGCCCACCAGCTAGGGAGCTTATTCCCTGCCAAGTGGGTCCCTGACAATTTTGATACTGGTTTTCCAGCCTTCTAAGCCTTCTTACTTGGACAGACAATACCTGGCATTATTAAATCTACTATGACAGTTGAGGTTGGCTTTGAATGCCTTGGAGGCAGCTTTGTTGATGGATTTGTGAGGTATCTGAGAGAAATTTAGTGTTATGTTTGGCTCCTGGGGACAACATCCAAGAGGACACAACAGGAAATCTTTATAAAAATATTTGAGGTTCAAAGCTAGCCTTGGGTTAGCCTTCAGGGCAAAATTAAGGGCACATACCTTAATTTCGTGGAATAAAAGAAGATGCTTTCATTTTGGAAAAAAGGAATATAAAAAGCTTGAAGAATACCTAAGCCAACACAAATGTGGATAAACTTAACTTTATTAGGAGAAGTGATTCTACTTAAATAATAGACAAGGTTTGATGATCACTTAATAGATAGGCAGAGTGGCAGAGGGGGTTATGCTGGGTTGAAATCATACCAGGATTAGTTGAGGGCAGGTAAGGTATTCTTTAATGGGTGGGCATTGATGTCAACCCATTCATGGAAGGCAAAGAATTTCTGAAGTCAAAAGCAAAACCAACCAAACCTTTTCACACATCACTATTTGAAGGCCATATCAAAATAGTATTAATGGCGCTTTCAACATCTTCTCCCCTCTTCAAGATTGGACACAGGGAGTTGATATTTGTGGTGGAATTTGGAATGAACTAAGATAAAAGGACGGCTAGAAAAGAGCAGTTTCACAGTATACTCAACGCCCTTCTTGAAGGTGACTTCACAAGGTCCAACCCAGAGGGAGTCTAGCTTCTGGGCTCTACCTCCAGTACAGTTCTGATAGTAGAGGACTAGGTTGCCCACTTGAAACTCAGGGAGTGGGGTCCTCAAAGCATTGGAAGGCAAGAGCTCTAAAGCCTTAACTTTATAGGCAGTAGAGTATGCTGTAGTCTGAATGTCAATGATGTGATTGGTCAAGTCCTTGATGTGGGTTTCAGATTTGGCTGCTACACTAAATTTGATCACAGGTGGTCCCAAAATTGAGGGAGTTGTGGCTTCATGTCCATACAACATGGCAAAGGGGGATTTTCCAGTCACTCTTTGTCTAGTGAGCTGATAAGCAAAGAGGGCAGCAGGAAGGAGAATATCCCAATTGACAGCATCAAAGATGGTAAGTTTTTCTCATAATGAACACAAGGTAGGAATTTTCTAGTTCAACTGTCCCATTGGTAGATGGATTATACAGCACATAAAAGGACTGGTGGGTGCCCATAGCCTCTACAATAGACGTAATGAGGTGAGCATTGAAGTTGGTGCCATTATCAGACAGTACAGCTTGCAGGTACCAGTGTCAATAGAAGATACCTTGCAATAGGAAACTTGTGGTAGTCTTGGCAGTTATATATTTTGTAGCTCTGGCTTTGACCCATTTACTAAAATGGTCCACAGCTACTAAGATGAAACAACACCCAGACCTTGAACAAGGTAGAGTTCCAATAGCATCAATACTCACAGTGTGGAAGGCATGCTTAGGCAGGTTGAGCTTAAACTGATGTTGGGATGGTTGAGGGCTCTGGAGCTGACAAGGGTGACAGGATGCAAGGACGTCAGGGATTAAGAGGCACATATTTTCCCAGTAGAAGTTCTTGCACAACCAGATGTGAGTTTTTGCTATACCTTCATGTACAGTATAAATGTGGGCTTGGAGGATAATGGCTATTCTCATACTAGGGCAGATAGGCATTATTGAACTTCTTGAAGAGTTGTCTATCCCAAATGACGGTATCCATTGACAAGACTTGTAGAGCCAAGCAGACCTCTTTTGGTTGAGTTGTCCAAGTGTCAGGGTATCCTATTAACTCATGCAGGCAATCAGTGTAAGCGGGATGAATCACCAGTATAGGCATTCTAGACAGTCCATCAGTGTTCTGGTGTTGAGCACCTGGTTGGTGTACTACAGTGAAATCATACCCTTATAAGTGCAGGTCCCAATAAGCCAGTCAACCTTCAGGTTTATTTAGCTATTGTAATCAATTAAGGGATGAGTGGTCAGCAACTACAGTAAAGTGGGTCCCATAGATGTGGCGTCAAAATTGTTTCACAGCATATAGAACAGCCAAGCATTCCTTCTTGGTGACAATATAATTCTTCTCATGTTTGTTGAGGACACATGAAGAATATGCTACAAGTTAATCCATGCCTTCATTGTCTATCTGGGCTAAGATTGCACCCACAGCTACTTCACTGGCGTTGGGGTATAAGATAAACTCCTTATTATAATCAGGGTAGACTAGGATGGCAGCCTCTTTGATCTTGGCCTTCAGAGCCTCAAAGGATTGTTGTTGGGTATCAGTCCATTCAAAGGGTACGTTCAGGAGGAGTTGGAAAAGGGGTTCACTTAGTTCAGCAAAGTCAGGGATGAACTGTTTGTAATATCCCATCATGTCAAGGAAACTTGGACCTCACGTAGATTTGTGGGGGGGGGGGCAACATCTTATCAATGGCTTCCACCTTATTTTCCATGGGGCGTATTCCAGTCTGAGTGACTTTGTGGCCCAAGAACTCAAGTTGTTTATTGAAGAACAAACACTTGGAAGATTTTAGCTTCAAACTTGCTTCTCAAATCTTGAGAAAGACAGACTTGAGATAGTCCAAATGGTCAGTGAAGGTGGAGCTGACCACCTTTATATTTTCCAGAAATACAGGCACACAAGAGAGCTTCAGTTCTTGTAGAATGGAGTCCATGGCTCTTTGGAATGTAGCTGGAGCATTACAGATTCCTTGAGGCATTTGAGTGGGTTTGTAGAGACCTTCTGATGTGATAAGGACATCCTTCTCTTGGTCTTCTGGGGAAAAGTTGACCTGCTAGTATTCTGATGCCAAGTCCACGGCAGAGAAGAACATTGAGCCTCCCAATTGCCTAAGGGCATCATCAATTCTTAGCAAAGGGCATGAATCCTTTTTTGTGAGAGAGTTTAGGCGGCAATAGTCCATCACAATGTGGTGGCCTCCATCATTCTTCTTAATGATCAGTAAGGGGGAGACCCAAGGGCTCTTGGAGGGGGATAAGAGTTCAGCATCCAATAGTTTTTTGGGTTCTTTGGAAACCTGGGCATCTTCTAACCTGCTGCAGCAGTAGGGTTTAGCACAGAAGGTAGGAGAATCACCTGTGTCAATATGGTGAATGATTCTTTTTTCTAGACCATAGTAAATGGGCCAAGAGGCAGAGATGTTGTTGAACTAGTCAAACAGCTCTAATACATATTTCTGCTGGATAGGTGACAGTTGCAAGAAATTGGCAGCCATAAACAGAAAAAGTACTTGAGGGTCTTCTTGTAGGAGATTAAAGTTGCTGAATGTCCCAAACAGGTAGAGAGAAGCCACATGCTCTGCTCCCAATATGTGTCCATGTCCCATAACTTGGCCTCTAGAAACCTACATGGGCAAAACAGTCAGGTTGGCTAGCAGTAGCTGCATAGGCTCTTTATGAGTTTGATCTAGAATCTCAGGGCATAATCAAGGTTCTTTTTAGATTAAGGATTCAGGTGAATATAGCTCCAGGAATGATTTCTTGGGTAGTTCATATGATATCTGAGAGTCTATAATCACTTGGGAGCCTGGAGGGATGATAATAGCTGTGGGGGCAAGAAGAGGCATACCTTTCTCTGTAGGACAGGAAAGAGGAGGGGAACACATATTGGTGGAATGAGTCTTGTACTTGAGTGAGAAGATACCAGTGGGATACTCAAGCACGCAAGTCTTAAGACATTTTCCCAGGAGACACATGGTTCTTCAAAGATTAAAGGGATCTCATACCCTAGGAGCAATAGGTACCCATCTCTAAGGTTCACAATCCCATTGTATTATTGAAGGAACTGAGTACCAACCAAGAGATAATAACTTTTGTTTTCAAGGACAACAGCGGAGGAAGCAATGAGGAGTTTCCCAAACCTCATGGGTAGAGCAGAGTAGGCACCAATGGCTCGAGTTTGTGCCATGTCAGCTGCGCCATACAACTGAGTGTAGTTGAGGTTGGGAGCCAGCTTAAGTTTTTTCATCAACTTGGACAACACCACATTGACTGGAGAGCCTGTGTCCAAGATAGCCTTGATCTTAACCTTTTGGATTGATACTTCCACACACGTAGTATCTTTCCCAAAGGGGGTTAAGACAGCCAGCACATCCTGGGCAGCTTCCAGCTCCTTTTCCCACCTTGCCAACATGAAATTCAAGGCAGAAATTTCCTTGTACACTGTTTTCAATGGAAGGGACACTGTCACATTTTGGAAGAGGGCCTTAGCTAGCTCAGAAGCTTCTTCTGAGGAGTCCAATAGGACAGGGGGTTGATGAGCTTGAGCCAGTTAAGGGCAAGCCACCATGGCCTTAGCTTCAGCCAGAAGTGGGCAAGATGTAGTTGTGGTCTTCCATGAGAGAAGTTTTTAGGGGACAACACAATCTCAGGGACAGCCAGCGCTGAGTAGCTGTAACTATCTGATTCATCATAGTCAGAATCTTTGGGCTCAGAGTTGCTCAAAAATCATGGAACAGATGGAGGATAGTGGGTTCAGACAAAAGAGGAGATTATTTGTCAGAGGGAGGATCAGGAGGAGACAGGGGAGATTGGTCAGCAGAGAGCAGCTTTGCCTCTAAGCTGACCTCTTTTTTCCTGTCTGCTCTTTGGGGTCACACCCCTCCACAAAAGGGTTGGTGCAGGTTTGCAATTGGTGCCCAATCAGACCACAATTGTGACAACCTTGTTGCTTGGGTTGCCCATTAGAGCCAAGGGTCATGATGCAAGGAGTGCAAGAAGTAGTTCCAGAGCTATTGGCCCTATTCTTGCTTACCACAGTCCCTCCATGAGTCAGATTCATATCTTGCAGGAGGGTCTTGATACTCTTCATGGAGGTAAGAGATGCCTTATGTGCTTTGAAGTGGAGAAACAGGAGCTGATTCACCTTCAATGCATTGTATCATGCTGTATATGCTTCACAGGGGGTCAATTGCCAACTGGTGATGAGTTTTTGCCCAAAAATATAGAAATGATCAGCAAAATCAGCCAGAGTTTCCTTAGGGCTGAAAGCCATATGCATAAAAGCATCCTTCTTAGCCTCTAAGCTGAGGTCTCCTCCCAACTCCTTGATGAGTAAGTGTTTCAAATATTCTAAAGTGACAATGAATGTGAGTTTGGGGACTACAACTTCTTGGCAAGTGGGATGCAGACAGGTAAGGATATGCTCTTTCTTATTATCATCTTTAGCCCTCTGCATGGCAGTCTTGTATATTGTCAAGAAAGCAGCAATATTAGAGGTCTTAGGATCAAAGATGTTTTTGAAAGTGGGCTTGTAATTGGGATCAATGGATGACAAGGTGGACTGGATGTTATTACCCTGATTGAGAACATTAATGTGGGGGTTTCCTTCAAACTCATATTCTGAGGCAGGCTGTCTAGCCCATAAGAGTCAGAGGCTCTCCTCCAAGATGTCTAGAAAAGAGCTGTTTTGCCCATGGATGTCCCTGGAGGTAGTGGCAACAGTTCCAAGTTCTTTGACTTGTATCTGTTGAACAGCCAAGATACCTGCAATTCCATTACCATGGGTGGCTAAAGCAGTAGCCTGAGGCGTCAAAAGAGCAACCTGTTTTTTCATTGTTTCTGTTAAGTGGGTAAGGTTTTTGATATCTCTTTTCAACACGTCCTGTCTGTCTGCAATGTTGTTATTCACCGCTGCCAAGTGATATAGAGCAAGGGCAAAATTGATACAAGGTTGTCCTTTCAACCCAGGATAGCATCCATGGTTTGTATGGGTTGAGACCTCAGTGATCTCAGCCTCTCCTTTGCCCTCAGATTCAGAGGACAAACCATCCTGGTCAGAGAGGCGTTGGTGCAAATACTCAATATCACCATGGATTTTAGCTAACTGATCTGTCAAAGAGGCAATGTGGGGGTCAGGCATACAGTCTACTGGTAGGGGATTGGTTTCAGCTGGCTAGCGGTGGGTAGTGGCTTTGAGATCAGCTATGTCTTCCCAAACCTTAGCCTCAAAGACAGATGTTATCTCAATAGAAGGAGTAGGGGGAGTCACTTCAATTGAGGCTACCCTGTCATCAATGTAGTTCTAGACTTGGCACAGAGTATTGCCTAGAGCGGCCTTATCTAAGCTGTACTACTAGTGTAGTTGTTTTACCCAATTATCAATGTGGGCTCAAACCAAATCAAGTTGAGAATTAATGTGATCCCAGAATTGATTGAGTTTGTCAACCAAGGTCTCAAAATCTTGTCAATATTTCAAGAGAGCTGTTTCAATCTGTCCTCGCCATATAGCTTGATGGTTTTCTAGCTCACATAGTCAATCCCTGATTTACCCTGGGAGTGAGGAGCAAAGCAAGTTTAATGACAAGATAAGGTACTTCTGTGAATCCAACATATCACGTTGGTTATCTGAAATACAAGAAAAGAGACTATGGGTCCACTCCTGGTAATCCATGTTCTGTGTGTGATTATTGGAGACGGCAGTGACCACAGCAGATAGGAGTTGGTTCTGCAACCCTAAAACATCTGGTGGTGAACTAAGGAGGGCTGGATAGATTGATTTACCAGCACACCAATAGTTTTAGTGGGCTCCATTAGCGCGGGGGAGACCAAGGTCCAGCAGGAAGGAGGATAGATCTTTGGAGGCATAGCCAGGTCAAAGGCCAGGAATGGTATGCATTGTCCCTGTGCCTGTGTGAAGGAGAGAGTGTGCGGTGGCATGAGCTTGATTATAAATGAGAGAAAAATCTTGAAGAGGGCCCACACAGATCCAGGAGATAACTTCATTACTATTGGTGTAGAGGGGGAGTCAGTAATATCCTCTTCAAGAGGGGGACTCAAGACTTTAGGAGGCTCAGATACTTCAGAGACAAAATGAGAAGGAACAGACAAGGCGCAGAGAAACTGGGTAACCAAGGGGCTTGTAACCCCTGTAGTGAGCACCATTTTGTTTTGTTTGGCTCCTGGGGACAACATCCAGGAGGACATGGCAGGAAATCTTTATAACTAAAGATTTGAGGTTTGAAGCTAGCCTTGGGTTAGTCTTCAGGGCAAAATTAAGGGCACATAACTTAATTTCCTGAAATGAAAGAAGAGGAGTTCCTTTTGGAAAAAAGGAATGAAAAAGCCTGAAGAATACAAAAGCCAACACAAATGTGGATAAACTTGTCTTTATTAGGAGAAGTGATTCTACTTAAATAATAGACAAGGTTTGATGATCACTCAATAGATAGGCAGAGTGGCAGAGGGGGTCATGTTGGGTTGAAATCATATCAGGATTAGTTGAGGGCAGGTAAGGTATTCTGAAATGGGTGGAAATTGATGTCAACCCATTCATGGAAGGCAAAGAATTTCTGAAGTCAAAAGCAAAATCAACCAAATCTTTGCACATATCACTATTTGAAGGTCATATCAAAATAACATTAATGGCACAATTTCTCACAGTTAGAACCAGATTTTAGCTAGTCTTGGGCTGGTTTTTGAAGATAAAAATGGGAATGTGTTTTAATATTAAAGCATGATATATTTCCATATAAATTTTAGAAAAAAAACATGAAAATATATAGTACAAAAATTAAGGCTCTTTTTTATGTAGAAATAGTATATTCCCATGTAGAATAAGTATGCAAAGCTCTGAGCTTTTAATGAAAGATCACCTTTGAAGTGGCATATTTAAGGTGATGTGATTGAGATGCCATAGCTCAAATGCATAAGAGACCCATTGTTTTTATTTCAAAATAAGAGATCCACAGCAGAATTGCCACAACTGGGTAAAGTGTAAACTTGAATATCTTGAAGACTAGCTCATACAGCTGGGGCTAAGAAGTGCCCAGAGGTTTAGAGGAGACAAAAAAACACATGTACACAAATTTTCATAGGTGTCAAGTATATTTCACTAAAGTGATGGTTGGCATGAAATTATACTTTTAAAATTGGAAAGCAAGGATCAAGATTGGGGGATTGATATAGCGCATTGTGAATCATATGTAGTCTCCTCTTATTTTCTCCTGTCCAGTGTGTGAATCAAATAAGTTGGATGATAAGGAAACTAGTGGAATTTGGGATGGTTTAAATTGAAATGATGTAACTAATGCTGTACATAAAACCCACCAATAATTTTTTTTAAAAAGAACCCCTTCACAATATCCCTGTATATAAGTCATAAATGTATATAGAAAGAGTGGCTTTTTTAAACAGCAATGGTAATCAATGGTAGGACTGCCTTAATTGTGATGTTTAGGTTGTTATTACTATGAGTGTTATGGATTAATGAAATAGGAGCATCTTCTGACATTGTCAGGAGTTTTGGATAAGACTAATTAACAGATTGAATAAAATAATGTGGACCAGCAGTTAATTACTCTTAGTAACGGTTTCAACAAAATGACACGGGCAAATAGTTAGTTACTCTTAGGAATGGTTTCAACAAAATAATGCGGGCCATAGGTTTGTGGAATCAATGGTCAAATCATATACTAGCATTGACATAAGCCCTATTCCTAATTAATGAGCAGAACATGCAGATATTGCACAATTTATTATTTCACTTCAACAACCACCTCAAACATGCTTCTCATAATAAGTACTATTATAATCTTTAATTATATCCCAAAACAAGAGCTATCACATGGGCTGTCATTTGAAATACTCCTAGAAGAGTTCAAAATGGACTGGGCTGTCAGACTAAACTCTCAAGATAAAAAGGCTTTGAGCCTATTGTATTAGAATAGCTCTGATCAAGTGAAACAATCATCTCCATGAACTAGTTGTCAGGGAATCAACCCACTGGTTGGCTTGCTAGTGTTTGGGAACTGGCGGGTCGCAGACTGGGTGGGCAGGGCCAACCAAAGGATTGGTGCTAACTTAATGAGGTAGGACATTGAATTGCCCACCCACAACCACAGACCGGAGGTGGGGACAATATTATTGATTATTCCCATGAGAGTAATGTATATGATTACAAAAAGCTTATTGGTATGGTCCAGGGGGAGTTTGGTAGCAGAGGCAGGCATTGGTTTGGGGTTGACGGGTGGTTTCATGTCCATATGGTAGGCAGAAAGGAAGTTTTATTTATCTCTGGACAGGCGGGGTTTGGTAACGTACCAAAGGCCTTCTCGGTTGTATCTGGTTAACTCTGTAGTTCTGGCCAAGGGATCCTGGGCTAGTATGTTGTTGGCGGTGTAGTCCTTGTGCTCAGGCTTTAAGGGGTACTCTGTGAAATAGACAGGACCAAAGGAAGCACCAGGCAGGCAGTATGTAGCTGGCGGGCTGGCAGGGGGTAATATGATCTTTGAGTTAACTGGCAGATGACAAGAATAAAGTACAGCAATATTTGGGGAAACCAATATCTCATAACCTTTATTTAAAAATGACAATGGGGGTTGATCTTGGCCTGGCAGGTATTTATACCACACTGCCAGGCTTCACTACCTGGTCAGGTTTTCTGGGCTTGGGCGGCTTGGCATTGTGGGTCTCAGATGGCAGTGTGACGCTCAGCACTGGCAGTTTGCCACTGGCCGCTTCAGGATGAGAAGACTTCAAATCCTTCTGTTTGACAATTTGGGTATTGAGTGCCTCCTTGGGTTCAGTGCCTCCCCCTGGACTTTGAGGGAGTTTGGAATTACTCTCATGGAGAAACTTGCATATTTCACCAAGAAAACCGCCAGTGTCAGGCGTTGGCACCTCAGGGAAATTCTCAGCATCTTGCACTGGCAGTTTGTTTGCAGAATCCTGCGGGACAGCTAAGGGTTTGGGTCCTGGCGGGCTGGTAACAACTTTATCAAACAGTAGTGGGTTATTGGGTTCCCAGCTCATGGGTCTGGCAGCCCGCAAAGGGTTTTGCCCAGGGTTTGACTCTGGTTCCATATTTTGAGATTTAAGAGCATCCAAATTGTCATTCCTGACATCATCCCATTCTTTCCCCAAAAGTCCCCCTTTCAGGGCCTTCTTCCCAAGGTATTGTTGGATGGCCTGTTTGACATTGGTTAGGTTGCTCAAGGGTTCCCAGGTGCTTTCTTCCAGGGGGTAGCCTAACCACTTGATCTAGTACTAGGGGGTCTTGTAGTGGACTCAGTTGCCGTGGATGTATTCAACTTCATACTCATTTGTGTGGTCCTTCTGGATTGGTGGGGGGCTAGACTTGATCTTCTGGTGGGGAAGGGAGTTTTCATCTTTTTTGAACATCAAGGCGCGGTGGAACACATTATGGATCTTCCATGTGGGAGGTAGGTCTAACTTGAAGGCAACTTCTCCAATGAGCTTGATGAACTTGTGTGGCCCGCTTCTTCTGTGAGCTAATTTTCTGCAAGGCACATGCAGGGGCACGTTACAGGAGTCCAAATAGACCTTGTCTCCAACTTGGAGGGGTTTACCAGGGGTCAGTTTTTGATCAGCAAAGGCATTGCATGTCTGTACTGCTTGGTTCAGGTTTGCTAGGCATATAGTTTGGGTGTTGTGGATCTGTTCAATCCAGGCACGTCCAGATAGGTTGGTTCCCTTGTTTCCAAATACTAGGGTCCCATGAGGGGTCAAACCCGTAATTGGCTTTAAAGGGGGACATTCCAGTAGATGTATGGTCTCTGCTGTTGTAGGCGTACTGTGCCATGGGTAGCATCTCAGCCCAGTTATCTATGTTGCCGTTGGCGTAGCATTGTAGGTATTGTTCAAGTATTTGGTTCACTTGTTCAGTCTGGCTGTTAGTCTGTGGGTGGTAGGAGGTTGATACAGCGCTTTAATCCCAAGTCCTTCATCACCTGAGTCCAGTAGTTAGAGGTGAATTGTGGTCCTCTATTAGTGATGATTTCTGCCAGAGTGCCGTGTTAAGTTAGGATGTGACCGTGGAAATGTCTAGCTGTCTCTGTGGCATTGCAGTGGGTGGTGGTAGGGACAAAATAGGACATTTTAGTGAATCTATCTACCATAACTAGGACTGCATTGAGAAAATTAGAAGGGGGTAGTTCCACAATATAACCCATTGAAACAGACTTCCAGGGTCCCGCTGGTATGTCTAGTGGTCTTAGCAAGCCTTTAGGTTTGAATCTACAGGGTTTGGTCATTCCACATGTCTCACAGCCTTTGATATAGGCGGCCACGTCTTTGTCCAGTTGGGACCAAGCATAATTCTTCTTGATTCATTGGATTGTTTTGAGTCTGCCAGGGTGGCCGGCCATCTCTGAGTAGTGATAGTCTATGAGTACTTTGGTCCTTGTTTCACTTTATGGTACATAGATCATGTTGTGTAAAAGCAGGGTGGTTCCTATCAATGAGAATCCCTTCTTATAGTGGCGGCTATCTGGGTCTGAGGTCAAGTTGGCAATGAGTTCTGCTGAATACTTGTCTAATTTCTGCGCCTCAATTATGTCAGTCTTACAGGCTATGATCTTCATGTAAATCAGTTGGATGCCTAGGCTGGCAGGGTCAAGGAGTACATGAGTGTTGTGGTCCTTGGTCTCAGCTGTGGTGGGAATCATATCTGCTCTTCTGCTCAGTGCGTCAGGTACTATGTTGACTTTTCTGGGTTTGTAGTCAATTGTCAGGGTGTATTTGGCTATCTATAGAGCTCATCTGGCCTGCCTCTGGTTCAACTGTCTGGGCTTAAAGAAGTAGACCAAGTTCTTGTGGTCAGTTAGGACTTTTACTGGGAATTCAGCGCCACATAGGTACCAGCGCCAATGTTTCAAGGTCTTCATTATTGCAAGCATCTCCTTGTCGTAGATTGGGTAGTTTCCTTTGGCAGGTAGCATTTTCTTGGAGTAATATGCTACAGGATGCAGCATACTACTCCCTCCTTCCTGAAGAAGGACCCCACCCACCGCAAAGTTGGACGCGTCGGTTTCCAGTACAAATGGCCTGGATGAGTCAGGCATTGCCAGGACAGGTGCGGAGGTGAACGCAAGTTTTAGGGCCTCAAATGCTGATGTGCACTTTTCAGCCCAAGCAAAGGTGACCTTGTCAGAGAAAAGGTGGGTCAGGGGTAGAGTAATGTGAGAAATTTTTTGGATGAAATCCCTGCAATAATTTACCAGGCCCAAAAAGCTTCTCACATCCTTTCTGCATTTGGGTACCGGCCAAGCTGTTATTGCTTCTACTTTGTCCTGTGCCATAGCAAAACTGCCAGTCTTCACCACATATCCCAGGAATTCAACCTCAGTCTGAAAGAATTCACATTTCTTAAGTTTGGCGTGTAGGTTGGCTTGGGAGAGTTTTCCAGTATCAGGTCCAGGTGTTGGAGGTGCTCTTTGTGTGACTTGCTGTAGAGGAGGATGTTGTCCAAGTATGAGATACACAATTGGTCAAAGTATTCCCCTAAGACAGTATTTATCATCCTCTGGAAAGTGCTGGGGGCGTTGCACAGGCCAAATGGCATTACTAGATACTCGTAAAACCCATATCAGGGTTTGAAGGCTGTTTTGTATTTGTCTCTTTCCTTGATTTGGATTTGATTGAACACAACTCTAAGGTCAATTTTCAAGTACACCTGGGCTCCAGTCAGTACATCACAGAGGTTGTCAGCATTGGGAATGGGGTAGCGGTTCTTCACTGTAATGTCATTCAGCTTCTGGTAGTTTACGCATGGACTATCCCACCATCTTTTTCCCCTACAAACAGCATGGGTGTCAAGCAGGGGGCTTTTGACACTCAGATGAAACCCTTTTTATCATATCCTCCAGGTATGCTTTCAAGGCTACTTGTTTGCGGTGGTTGCAGCTGTAGATGGGGCCATGGTGAGGTTAGGTTCCTGGTATCAGGTCTATGGCGTGATTGTAGATTGAATGGCTGGGTAGTTTTGTAGCTTCTTCTCCACTAAACACATGGTCCCATTTCTGTAGGGGAGTAGATAGTATCCCAACGCTAGGTTCTATCTTTATGGTTAAAAGTTTGTTGGTAGGGGTTTGGCCATGGCTCATGCAAAGGGGACAGTGTCACAAGATTCAGGCCGGCCCAGTGTGGCAGTTTGTTTGCAATAGTTCAGGATCAGGCCATGTCTGTCAGACCAGGTGTCACCCATTATAAGGGGGTGGGGTAGTCCTGCCAAGAGGATCAGGGATGATGGGTACACATTGTGTCCAATGGTCAACAGAAGTTCTTGTTCACACTCATAGCCAGTGTCCAGAGAGCTGTTTTCCATGACTACTTGTAGGCTACACTCTGAGGCTGTATAGCCTAGTTCTTTTTCCAGGCCAGCGTCAATGAAGCTTTCATCAGCTCCTGTATCAATAAAGGCTTCAATCTGGCCCTTGTTTCCCAATAGTTCTATGGTCACTTGTATGAATTTGTAAGACTGGGAAGAAGTGTTTATTTGCGCCAGTGTGATTGGGGCAATGTTCTTCTTAGGGCAGGCTCTGGTCAAGTGGCCCGCCTCATGGCAGTGAAAACAAAGTCCTTCACAATAGTGCCGTTGGAGCTCTTCAGGTGTCATTCCTGTTCTGTTGGGGTTGGTGTTTGGGGCTGGCAAGTCTGGGAGAGGCCAGCGTTCTCTTGGTTCATGCTAAGGCCCTTGCACAGGGGAACTAGATCATTTAGGCTGAGGTTGGGCAGGTGGTGCTTCAACAGGTCCTCCATTGCTAGGTTGACTCCCTTTTGGAAGATAATGACTGTCAGTTTGTCTTTCAGTTGGATGCAGGTCTTTAGTTTGAGGAATTTGTCAATGTACGCTTGAATGGGACAGGCGCCCTGCCAGATTTCCAACAAGGAGTTCAGGGTGTAGTATCTGGTGTTGCGGTCTTCCCCTGTGGCCATCAACTTGACTTCAAACTTGGCATAATCTAGGCAGAATTCCATGTCTTTGGCAGTGGCTTTTCCAAACCAATCAAGGGCGTCTCCTGATAGCATGGCAGCTACTCCAAGCACCTTCTCAGTGTCACTGGAATAGGACAGGGTATTGGCTTGAAAATGTAGTCAGAGCACTGGCATGGCGCGGTGGGCATCTTCAAGAGTGAGTTTTCCCATCTGGTGCATCTCCACTTTGATGAGGGATTGGTTGACTATCACATTCTGAACCTGATAGGAAGGTCCTTTGGCAGTTTTGGCGGCAGGATCAAATTTCTTGGGGTTGTTTGGGTTCATATTCACATTCTTCCACGCAGAAGAAATTAAGTTCTTGGTCATCATAAATGTGTAATAAGTGATTATCATTACAAAAAACATACAAGATGACCCAAGAATAATAAACACCTTGGGGCTCAGGATACCAGGCTTAAAATAGATTGTCATAATGTCAGGGAACCAACCCTGACTGGCCGGCTTGCTAGCGTTTGGGAACTGGCGGGTTGAAGACTGGGTGGGCAGGGCCCACCAAAGGATTGGTGCTAACTTAATGAGGTAGGACATTGACTTGCCACCCACAACCACGGACCAGTGGCAGGAAAAATATTATTGATTATTCCTGTGAGAGCAATGTATACAATTCCAAAAAGCTTGTTGGTATGGTCCAGGGGGAGTTTGGAGGCAGAGACAAGCATTGGTTTGGGGGTGACAGGTGGTTCCATGTCTATTTGGTAGGCAGGAAGGAAGTTGTATTTATCTCTGAACAGGCGGGGTTTGGTAACGTAACAAGGGCCTTCTCGGTTGTATCTGGTTAACTCTGTAGTTCTGGCCAAGGGATCCCGGGCTAGTATATTGTCAGCGGTATAGTCCTTATACTCAGGCTTCAAGGGGTACTCTGTGAAATGGACAGTAACAAAGAGAGCACCAGGCAGGCAGTACGTAGCTGGCAGGCTGACAGGGGGTTCAGATGATTTTTGAGTTAACTGGCAGATGACAAGAATAAAGTACAGCAATATTTGAGGAAACCAATATCTCATAACCTTTATTTAAAAATGACAATGGGGGTTGATCTTGTCCTGGCAGGTATTTATACCACACTGCCAGGCTTCACTACCTGGTCAGGTTTTCTGGGCTTGGGCGGGTTGGCATTGTGGGTCTCAGATGGCAGTGTGGCGCTCAGCACTGGCAGTTTGCCACTGGCCGCTTCAGGATGAGAAGACTTCAAATCCTTCTGTTTGTTGATTTGGGTATTGGGTGCCTCCTTGGGTTCAGTGCCTCCCCTGGGACTTTGGGGGGAGTTTGGAATAATTCTCAGGGAGAAACTTGCGTATTTCACCAAGCAAACTGCTGGTGTCAGGTGTTGGCACCTTAGGGAAATTCTCTGCATCCTGTACTGGCGGTTTGTTTACAGAATCCTGCGGGACAGCTAAGGGTTTGGGTCCTGGCGGGCTGGTAACAAATTTATCAAACAATAGTGGGTTATTGGGTTCCCAGCCCATGGGTCTGGTGGTCCGCAAAGGGTTTTGCCCAGGGTTTGACTCTGGTTCCATATTTTGAGATTTAAGAGCATCTGAATTTTCATTCATGACACTAGTAGCCAATCACTGGCTAGCTAGCTCTGAAAGTGGCCCAGGTAGACAGAAAGGATATCAATCTGTGGAAGATGTCAAGTTAGCCTTCTGCTAAAACCACCTCAAAAAGGATAGGCCTCATACCGTGTTGACCTAATGCTACTTCAGTCTCTTTTAGTGTCGTGAGCTAACTTGGATAAAACGCGGGCAGGCAGGCTGCCTTAAAGCCAGTCCATTATAGTGAAAGACTGATGATTATGTATTGACTTGATGATTGATCCAAGTCGTATTTCCTTAATGAAATCCTCTCTTAGGCTTTATTAGTGAAGAGCAAATGATGAAACTGTTTTCATACAGTATAATTATCTATAGTAAAATATAGAGACAACACATATGAACCTATATCCAGAAGTAGGAACAACCATCCCAAATCCTTTGGGCCTTGGGTCCTGTCAGACTTGCTACTTCTGATGACAACAAAATATCCAGGATAAAGGTTACGCCAAAGTCACAGGTTCTATGTACTTTTCTAATGTTAGAAGACTTAGGATATCATCTTGCAGATGATAAAATACCATGGGTTGCAATTTTCTGACAGACATTATACAAATTGGCTTTGGTTTAATTCTGATATGAGCTTATTTTAGGACATGATAAGTGGTGGGAATTGAGATGCTATAAATTTGAGATGGTGTAAACGTGCCCCACACTGAGGGGGTTGATATGTAAATAGAGTTACCAAAATAAGGTTTAAATAATTTGACTCACAATGACAAAATTATGATGCAGTAATATAAACGTATAATTGAATTATAGCTATTTTTTTATTTTTTTGTGATCAAAGAGTGCTAACACAAAGAACACCATCTCAAAAATAAATCCCTGATGGTGTAAACCGAGATGTCACTTTTGAGATGGCGTAGCCTACCCTCCAAAGAGGACCACCTACCCATCCTAAAGGCATTGCAAAGGCACTTGGGGTTAAAGCGGGATAGCATCTCTTTATTGATAAATACATTTTTTTGCAAATATTTATTTTATAGTTTAGTTTTGATATGTGAATAGTGATGCTTTTAAAGCCCAAAGACAAAGTATGTAGACTTTAAATCTTTGGGTTTTCAGCTTAGGAGCGTTCCCCACCATAGCTGCCAAAAACCGACCCCTATTTTTACTATGGAGCTGGGATCCTTGAACAATTCCAAGTTACTATCGGGTTCCCTTTTTAAAAAAACTATCCTGAGGTTTGATTTATGTTCAAAGGTAACAGTTGCAGCTGAGCAAAAGATTATAGATCCGTTTCTAGATGGCGTGGTTCTAGATAGGTATCTTACCAGCTTGAACGTAATTGTAGCTGATTTATATTTTGTAGATAACTTCGGTTTACAGACAAAACTAAGTTGGTAGCTTTGTGGATAAAGTAACTGTTCGGATTTTAATTTAATGGTACCTGGGATAAACTGCCCATTTATGTTGGGCTTCAATGGCGTGTTTATCTTGTATCGATTGGGGAGGGCGTGGATCAACTTGGACTCTAGCTTTGCGCGGCGATGTGATGTTTTCAACGGTAGCGAATCGCAGTTATGGCGGGACAGTAATGTGAAGCAAGTGGTAATCGGTTGCATTAGAAAAGTAATTGCTTTGAAACGGCCAAGGATGGTATGTCATTCTGCTACGTCAGATGGCATTTGAGGTGGGCGGCCGGGATGGATTTCTGGCTTGGGACTTGGGCTAGGAATTTATTAAGGATCGGCATGGCTCATTAGTGAATTCCGCCTGTGGCGATTGAATGGAATATTGCTGACAGCGCGATCTGCAGCTAAGCGTTAAAATACTCAGGTTGTCTCGCGTTGATGGACAAACTTACCATTGAAAGTGACATGTGTTTTAAAGAAGTCTTTAGAATGTATCTTTAACTTGCTTCACATGCTGTTGAGTTGAAATCAGCAAGCAAAGCCTCATACGGGGGATTAATCTTGCCTTTAAAGCGAAATGAAGTGAAGCTTATTGGGCTGCAGGTAGTACTTAAGGATGAGGTTGTGCAGGTTTAACAGCATGGCTAGCAACTGGATTGTACTTGGACTTGTTGGAGTAGCAACCTGCCACATGGCTCTTGTCACCCCTGCTCCCCGCCGCTCAGCTAGTCACCCCAATTACAACTACACCAACATTGACTACAACCTCCTCTCTCCTCTGGGCGGTGAGTTTACTTTTCCTTGCCGCGGTGCTCCCAAAGGCCCTACTTACAAGGCATACGCCGCAGGCTCAGACATCAACGTCCTCATCGGTGGTGCCGCCAATCATGAAGGTGGCCACTGCCAGTTCTCCATGACATACGACCATATCAACTTTGCTGTTTTGAAAACAGTCATGGGCGACTGCATCAGCTCCACTTTCGACTACAAGGTCCCCATCCCCCGCAACGCCCCCAACGGCGAAGCCACCTTTGTCTGGACATGGTTTAACAGGAGAGGCAATCGTGAGATGTACATGAACTGCGTTGACATTGAAATCAATGGCGGCAGCGAAAATGGCACCATCGAGGGGCGCAAGATGGTCATTGCCAATATGCCTGGCTATCCTATATTCCCCGAAGGATTTGGACAAGATTATGCACAAGAGCTTTATGATGAGCAGCCCACCATTACTATATCGCCTTAGAAATCTACATCTACACTAAACCATCCCATAAACTGAATAAACTTACAAACAGATTCAACTTTATTTAATTGGCATCTTAACACCAATGTCTTCATTTGTTAATTACTAATATAAATTTGCATTCAACAACATAATCCCATGACCTGGTTTCTCTTTTTACCAAAAAGGAGTGTAAATAGTTATTTAACATTTATAACTTTAAAGGGGATTAACTCGAATAATAGAGCCTATAGATCCTTCCGTCCCGCAAAATTTCTCCGATTGAGGTTTTTGACCAAAAAATAGCTCAAATGGAAAAGCGCTCGCCCAGCATGCGAGGGGCACTTGGATCAATGCGTCAGTTCCCAAAACTTTTTGAAAAGTTGAGGATCCACCCTAGCTTTTACAGGCCATTTTTGGTTTAATAAAATATATTTAACCTTGATAAACAGTGAAACATGCCAATCATCAAAGCTCAAGCAATTGCAACATTCATCATAATTCCCGATATCATAGCATAAATCCGTCAGCTTAAAGTTTGGTTCAAGGCTCAAAAACAAACAGGTGATCAAGATGTAGAATACGTTATCGATCGCAAATTATATGACCACCTTACTTCTAGATCCAGATTATGATATCATTATTATATAACGTCTTTTTTTAAACGATGGCACAGTTAAGTCAATATTAATCAGTTGGCTCAAAGCTATTTTTATAAGCTCTCAATAGCCTCTTAACCAGTCCTGTGCCAATGAAAAATTTCAAATCCGATTTCCAATCCAAGTTTGGTGGCTCTGATCCTTCTAGCATACTTGTGGTATTAAATGTGACCCATATGCCAGTAAATATTATCATAGTTATTCATGAATATACCAGTGGTAACCCCATCTATTATTTGAATTAAGGGTAGGTAGTGATACAATGGATAATCTATGCTATCCAAAAATCTTGAAGAGCCTATGCTCAGCTGCCATGGTGGCTATTTAAAGAAGTGGCTACTAAAATTTAGCTAGAGAGATAAGAATGACAGCCTTGAAATTTATTAGAACCCTGGGTCATCATATAGGACCAAATAGGGATATACATGTGGGATAATTCCATCAGAAACCTATCCTTAGAGGATAATACATGCATATTGAACCAGGGAACTTAGTAGGGATGTTTGATTTTTCAAAAGCTAATAGAAAACTTTAAGAATATAACCTATAATACCAAAGTCATACAGCTTTAACTTTTGGCTACCATAGCCACAACTCTTCACCCAGTTGATTTTTGAAGCATCATGCTATCAAGCCAGCATTTTCTTTTATATGTGAAATCCCTGGCTTTTTGGTTTGCAAACTTAGCCATCAACTTTATTCCAAAATAGCTATTAGTAATCTATCAACCTAAACCCTACTGGTATATCCAATTAAGTCAAATAACCCAGAAAGACTAGCGGCACCAAGACCCTACTGCTCTTTCAATCCAAACCTGCCAGTTCAATTATATCACCAGACCTATTGATTCTAATACAATCTATCTATCATATTATCACAATAAAATGAGTGGTGCAGCTGCATACACAGGAAGATCTCAAGTGCTTCATAGGAGCTGAAAACATGGATTATATCATTTCCTGTTGTTCCTAATCAACATGCACCTCAATAGCTGTGGAGATTTAGAAGTTTAACTCAATTTTACCTAATTTGGTTAGCAATAAACTTCTTAACCCCCCTTTCTAATAATACATCAAACTATTACACTCTGGTATAAAATGGTTCCTCATTACATAGAACATGTAAGGAGATAGACCAGATTCATGAAAAATGCCACAATAGAAGCCCTACAATGGGGCTGCATCACACCCACCTTAGAATAAGGTCAGGAGCAGAGATAATGTGATAATGGCTACCCTGCTAGGAAGCATTGAGCAAAGCTCCTGTAGGGAGATATTAAGCAAACCTCAAAATACTGACCAGTTTGCTCTTATAAACAATTTGGGAGCTGTTTCCTAAATTTTTAGTCCCACCACTAAGATTCTTGACAAATTGTAAAATTAATTGGCATGTATTCATCATCCTAAAAAGGGAAATCCACTTTTAATTAAATAAAAGCTTTTGTTATTGTCCCTATTTTTTATTTCAAGGTATATATATGTTTAGGATAGAGAGACAGTACTAGTCTGCCTAGTCAAAAAGAAAGATAAAATCAATGAGTATAATTGTGTACTGATATCTCAGTCTTCAAACTAAGAACCACCCAATGTCCCCAAACCTAGAAATGCTCTCTTAAACCCCCAATCTTTAAGAGTGGTGCTCACTACAGGGGATGAAGCTCAATATAACCTAGTGAATAACAGCACATACCAAGATAATATGGACAATACTACTTCCCTTCAGCTGATTTGACAATCTTATAATCTGTTCTCTGCTGCCGCTCCCTTTGAGCCCATGGCTTCTTTGGTTGAAGTAATTACCATTGGCAACCATGGGATGGTTCTGTACCAAGCACCAGAAAATCTTCCAACAGAACAAGTCACCCATACTTTCCAATTCTGTTACTTGGCTATCAACTATGCCCAGTTATCAGTGTTGAATATACATGTTCCCTGTTCTATAGAGCTCATAACCAGTATTCCTTATATGTGGAGCACAGTTGCTTTGCTCCATTGCAGATGTACCCTTTCTCAATCAGAGTCCTGATCTTACTACAAACTAGGGATACATTGTCAAATCCCTCCCACCAACAACCTGCTCCTCTCAAATGATCCTATCTTGACAACAAGAAGTGTTGCAGGATTCAATCAGCCATGCAGAAAGTACATCTATCAACCTTGTTACACTTCCAAAATTCCAAGGATACTCTTTATCTGAGGCTAGAGACACTGGTTTGGCCAATCAGTGTTGCTTGGGATGGGGCCATGAACTTCTGGAGACTATTATTGGCGGACACAACTATTGCTTGGCCGGAATTATTGAAGCTAACCTGTGTGGCAGTGGGTATCCACTGGATGGATAGAATCAGTAAAATGTTCTTACTGCTAAGGGAAAGAATCTTTAAACAATCTGGATGAGATTTCTCAAGCATATATCCATCTTACTATCTTGGCATCCAAGAACAGGTAGAGATGGTACAAGCAGTGCTACACCTACTGCCCCATTATCCCTATTTGATAGACAGAAGACCCACAAAACCACAATGCAAACCAAAATTTATAACCTGATAAATCCAGACAACAAATCTTTGATCAAGTGGCTGGCCTGAAGAGTTAGGTAGAGCTATAAAAGGGAGAACTCAACAATTATCAGGCCACCCTATAATTAGCCTAAGATGAAATATGCAAATCTCATCAGTATAAGGCATATTAATCCAGATGGGAAAGCTATATAAGGAAGCAACTTAACACATTGGGGAGCAGACTGTTGTATACCAGATATCAAGGTACAGATCTGTTATAAGCTGAGAATGAATTGCAGTACAAATCAATCTCAGATAGCACCCCAAAAGCCATCCATCAGCATATTGCCTAATATGATGATGTCCTTGACTACCAATCCAAGTAGCCATAGACAAGCTCAGTTTTCAAGAGCTGCCCTGATGATTAATCCCATATCTGATCTGTCATCTCAAACACCCCTTCCCAGGATGTTAACAGAAGACTCAAAGTGGGTATGCTTTCCAAGTTTTAGAGAATTTAATGAGCACACTTTTCTACGCCTGTAAGAGGTGGCCACTTTTGGTCTACCTGATACTAAGAAAGTATACCTGCCCATTATTTTTTGGATCTGGTGAGTAGAGACATCATAATGCCCAGCTTTCCACCTAGAGGTATCATCTACCAAGAATCAGGGGATGCCATTCTTTGTTAGTTTGGTAGTACTATTTGAATGATTAAAAGAAATGATCTTTTCTTAGTTTTAAACTTAAAAAGAACAAAACACACTCTGAGTTTGAAGATTTTTCTTATCAAAGGTCTTCAATGCTTCTTGGCACTGGTGCAAAGGTAGAACTCTTTTCCAAGTTGGCCATGAAAAATAAAGCCAACCCTTACCAATAATTATACCAGACTATGAAACTTATCTTGGATCAGGGGTTTACAATTATACAAATGCTAGGATACCTCTGCCACCTAGAAGCAACTTGTGAAGCACCAAAAAAGTAAGAACTCCAAACCAATGCACACTACTTTTGCCGCAAGTCTGCCTTGCACCAGCGCAGATAATTGCCAGAGCCAAGAGAGAAAAATCCCAATTGCTTATATTGCTTGCTACAGGTGCTATCAAAAGAGACACTTTGATTCCAAATGTCCTAATGACCAAAAAATTCCATATAGTTTATTTCCCTGCTGAAAAGCAGGGAAAAGACTAAGCTTCATGGAGGAGGGATACTCCACTGAAGCTGAAATACTCATGTTAACTGATAAACATGTGATATTAATAGCAGCCACAAAAACTGTGCAAGTAAGTACAGATGCTTAATCACCAACAAAAACTGTGCAAGTAAGTACAGATGCTTAATCACCAACAAATACCCAAACAGACAGCATGATAGCACTTTTTGCCAATAAATTAACCCTGGGCAGTTGGCCATTATTTATAGGCTTGAAAAAGCTGCAGGCCAGGCAGGTAGAGCCCACCAAAGGATTAGTGCTAACTTAAAAGGGTACTATATAGATTTCCTTACCCAGGATCATGGGACACTGTCTAGGATTATAGTATATCAATCACCCCCAAGAGGGTGATATATACTTTCCAAACAGATTTTTGGTATTATTCAATGAAAGCTCTTAGGTGGACACATATATTGGTTTGAGGGTGAGAGGTTGCCCATGTCTGATTGATAGGCAGGGAGGAAGTTGTATTTATCTTTGAACAGACAGGGTTCAGTAGTAATCCAAGGTCCCTTCCTATCATACTGGGTCAACTCTTTAGTGTGGGCCAAGGGATCCTACACTAGTATCTTATCAGAGGAATAATATCAGTATTTGGACTTCAAGTGATACTCTGTAAAGTTTACAGGACTAAATAGAGCACCTTTCAGACAATTGATAGCTGGTGGGGCGGCAGAAGGACCGGAAGATTTAGAGCTTAACTGGCATATTACTAAGATAAAGTAGGGCAGTAATTAAGGAAAACCAATATCTAATCACCTTTATTCAAAAATAACAATACAGTCTGGCACAGGGTCTATGAGTCCATATAGTACCCCACTATGTCAGGGATCCAATCAGTGGGGGGAGGGTTCCCAAGAACTTGCAGATGGACGGCCCGCAGGCCCAGTAGGGAGAGCCCACCACAAGATTGGGGCTAACTTTACAATATAAGATGAAATTTTCAAAGGACTGCCCAAGGTCCGCTTACAGGCACCATAGAATCAATCAACCCTGTGGGGGTGATCTACATCACCCCAAATATCTGGGTGGAGGTGGATTTATTAGTGGCAACAGATTCTTGCGGGCAGTTGGGCCGCAGGGTGAGGGGTGGTGCCATTGGAACCAAATATGTGGGCTGGTAATTATACTTGTCTCGGAATAGCAGAGGGGGCCAGATGATTTTGTTACCTTCTCTGTAAAGGACTTCTGTCTCTCTAGTTCTAGCTTTGGGGTCGTGGATCAGGATTTCCTCTAGAGTAAACTCAGAATATGCTGGGTTGGGTGGGTACTCAGTGAAATGTACTGGGTCAAAGGGAGCTCCTGGTGGACGGTAAAGGTCAGGCGGCTGGTCCGCGGTTTCTTGGGGTAGGTGAGTGTGAGGTGTGGAACTGCAAGACGTAGGCTGTAAATGAAATAGAACTAATAACAAGTATGATATGATCTGGTTGAACCAAAGGTTCATGTCACTTTATTGCAAGAATGGCAATGGGCATCTTCCTGGCGGTCCAGGGTATAAGTATGCCCATCTGTCATGGTAAAAATTTCACAAAATTCTGTGGCCCAGGTTTTCCTGTTCACCAGGTCTTCCCAGTCTTTGGTGGCATCAATTGCAGGGGCTATTCCATTGGCTGGCTTGAATTGAGAATGCTCAAATTTCCTAGTCAGGTTGTGGGATTGGTCATCTCTGGGTGGCCCACGTTCTATGGGAAGGTTCTCTGTTTCCCCTTCTGCATGAGCCCAAGTTATTCTGGGATCTGTGGCTGGGCCCACCCGCTGATTGTTTGAGTTAACAGGAACCTTTAGTGTGGGAGTATTGATGTAGGTGAATTAGATTTATCAAGCTTCAAAGGATTTTCCAAAGTCAAATCCTGCTCTGGTTTGAGCCCAAAAAAATGCAGGCAGCCGGGCGGCTGGCCCTGCAGGCTGGCGGCCCGCGGGGAGCCAGGGTTTGAATCCTGTAGTTGAGGCCTTTCAATAAGCATAGTCAATAAGAATTTGTCACTTGTGACATCATCCCCTTCTCTCCTGTTGCCCTCCTCCTTCCCGGTCCCTTTTCCCAGGTTTTGCTGTATTGCTCTTTGTGCGTTAGGTAGATTGGAGACCGGTTCCCAGGTGCTTTCTTTGGGGGGGGGTAACCTACCCATTTGACGTAGTACTGTGAGGTTTTGTAGTGGAGACAGTGTCCATGGATGTACTCCACTTTGTATTTAGTTGAAAGTCCCTCTTGGATGGGTGGAGGGTTAGTCTTGATCTTCTGGTGGAGGAGGGAGGTTCCTTCTTTCTTGAATAGTAGTGATTGGTGGAAGACATTATGGATTTTCCAAGTAGGCGGTAGTTATAGTTTGTACGCCACTTCTCCTATTTGCTTTATGATCTTGTAAGGGCCACAGTGGAGGTGGGCTAGCTTCCTACTGGGTACATGTAGGGAAACATTCCGCAAGTCAAGGTAAACTTCATTGCCTATTTCCAGAGGTTCCCGGGGGGATTCTTTTCTTGTTGGCAAACGCTTTGTAGGTCTTAACGGCGCGGGTCAAGTTTCTTAGACAGGTTTCCTGGGTGGTATGTATTTTTTCAATCCAAGTTTGTCCTTCAGTATTCTGTTCCTTGCTGCCAATGCTAGGGTCCCATGATGGATTGAACCCATAGTTGGCCTTGAATGGAGACATCCCAGTGGAGGCGTGGTCTTTACTATTGTATACAAACTGAGCCATGGGAAGCATGTTGGCCCAGTTGTCCTGGTTGGCGTTGTCATAGCATTGGAGGTATTGTTCCAGGATTTGGTTGACCCGTTCAGTTTGTCTGTCCATCTGCGGGTGGTAGGAGGTCAACACGCAATGTTTTATTCCAAGGTCCTTCATCACTTGGGTCCAGTAGTGGGAAGTAAATTGGGGTCCTCTATCAGTGATGATTTCTTCTGGGGTGCCGTGTTGTATCAAGATGCGGTCATGGAAGTGTCTGGCAGTCTCAGCTGCCGTGAAGTGGGTAGTGGTTGGATTAAAATAGGCCACTTTTGTGAAACAGTCAACCATGACCAGGATTGCATCAAAGGATTTTGAAGGGGGGAGCTCTACTATGTAGTCCATTGACACTGACTTCCAGAGGCCAGCAGGGATGTCCAGAGGTCTTAGTAACCCTTCTGGTTTAGAGCAACGCGTCTTGGTTCTTCCGCAGGTTTCACAACCATTGATGTAGGCAGCTACTTCTTTGTCCATGCCCGGCCATGCATAGTTCTTCTTGATACTTGAGAGGGATTTGTGTCTACCTGGGTGGCCGGCCATCTCTGAATTGTGGTGTTCAATCAATACATTTGTTTGGGTTGGGCCTTCAGGTACATAGATCCTGTTGTGGAGCAGCAGGGTAGCATCTTTCAGGGAATACCCTTTCTTTGAGTGGTGGCAATCTGGGTCCTTTGTCAGGGCTTTGACTAGCTTGGTTGAGTAGGTGTCCTGTTTCTGGGCTTTTATTACATTGGGTTTGCTGGCGGCAATCTTAAGTACTTCAGATGTATCCCTAGGCTGGCAGGGTCTAGCAATGTGTGGGTGTTGTAGTCCTTGATTTCTGTAGAGGAGGGGATCAGGTTGGCTCTCCTGCTCAAGGAGTCTGGTAACACTTTAACCTTTCCTGGCTTGTAGTCTATGGTCAAGGTGTAGTCAGCTAGTTCCAGGGCCATCTTGCTTGTCGTTGGTTCAGCTGGCGTGGTTTGAAGAAGAAACTAAGTTCTTGTGGTCTGTCAGAACTTTTACCAGATGTTCAGCACCGCACAAATACCTGTGCCAGTGCTTCAATGTCTTCATTATAGCTAACATCTCCTTGTCATATATTGGGTAGTTCCCTTCAGCTGGTAGCATATTCTTTGAGTAATATGCTACAGGATGTAGCATACCATCCCCTCCTTCCTGAAGAAGGACCCCACCCACCGCAAAGTTGGATGCATCTGTCTCCAGCACAAAAGGCTTAGCTGGGTCAGGCATGGGAAGGACCGGGGCGGACGTGAAGGCTTCCTTCAGGGTCACAAACACGGAGGTACACTTGTCAGTCCAGACAAATTGGACCTTGTCAGAGCAGAGATGGGTCAGGGGCAATGTGATCTGAGAATTTTTTTGGATGGAATCCCTGCAATAATTTGCCAGGCCCAAAAAGCTTCTCATGTCTTTTCTGAATTTGAGTACTGGTCAGGCTGTTACAGCTTCTACTTTGTCTTGCGCCATGGCAAAACCGCCAGTCTTCACCACATATCCCAGAAATTTGACTTCAGATTGAAAGAATTCACATTTCTTCAGCTTGGCATGTAGGTTGGTCTGCAAGAGTTTCTCCAGTATTTGGTCAAGGTGTTGGAGGTATTCCTCATGTGACTTGCTGTATATGAGGATGCCATCCAAATGTGCCACGCAGAACTGGTCAAAGTACTTTCCATGGACAGAGTTGATCATCCTTTGGAAAGTGCTGGGGGCATTATACAAGCCAAACAGCATGACCAAGTACTCGTATAAACCATATCTAGTTTTGAAATCTGTCTTGTATCTGTCCTATTCTTTGATTCTGATCTTGTTTAAGGCGTCTCTCAGGTCAATTTTTGAGTAAATTTGGGCTCCTGTCAACATGTCACAAAGGTTGTCAGCGTTGGAAATGGGATAGAAGTTCTTTACAGTGATATTGTTCAGTTTCTGGTAGTTTACGCAGGGGCGCATCCTGCCATCTTTCTTCCTTAAAAACAGCATGGGTGAAAAGCAAGGGCTTTTTGACACCCAGAGGAACCCTTTTTTCATCATGTCCTCCAGGTATGTCTTCAGTGCTACTTGTTTGCGGTGATTGCAGCTGTAAATGGGGCTGTATTGTGGTTGGGTCCCAGGTAACAGGTCAATGGCGTGATTGTAGATTGAGTGACTGGGAAGCTGGGTTGCTTTTTCCTCACTGAAGACATGGCTCCACTTCTCCAAGGGGGCAGGTAGGCTTCCCACACTGGGTTCCATTCTCAGGGTCAGGAGTGTGTTGGGTTCCTTACTGGTCAGCCCCAACTGGAACGGCACCACATCAAACAAATTGTCTCTCTTCAAAGCAACTGTTTGATTACAGAAGTTCATAATAGCGCTGTGTCTTTGGGACCAGAAGTCCCCTAGGATCAGGGGGTAGGGAAGCCCTTTCAGGATGATGGGGAACACTGGGTACAAGTTCTGCTCAATTTTCAGGGGCTATTTGGTTGCACACCTGAAACCCAAGTCATGAGAGCTGTTTCCCATGATTACTTTGACGCTTTTGTTGGTGGCCTCCAGTCCAAGGTCCTTGGCAAAGGGGGCATTGATAAAACTCTACTCTGCTCCGGTATCAATGAAAGCTCCAACAGTCTGGGATTTTGTGGATGTTTTTGCTTTGACTTGGATAACTTTGTACAATTGAGTAGAGGTGTTTATTTGCACCAAGGAAGCTGAGGGGTTACTCTTCTTGAGGAAAGCCTTGGTGAGGTGCCTGGGTTTGTGACAATAGAAACACAAGCCTTCACAGTAGTGGCGCTGTAGTTCATTGGGGACATTCCTGGTCTGCCAGGCGTTGGGGCTCAGCTTGCGCGCTGGGTGGAAGAGGGGATGTCTTCTTGGTTGAGGCTCAAACCTCTACACAAGAGGATTAATTCATCCAGGCCAAGCGTAGGGGGGTGATACTTGAGGAGCTCCTTCAGGGCAGGGCAGGCTCCTTGGCAGTACAAGATGGCTGATAGCTTGCCTTGAGTTGGGTTCTGGCTTTCAATTTCAGGCCCTCGTCAGTGTAAGCTTGCAGAGAGTGTGGTCCTTGTCAGATGTCCAGTAAGCTGATTAGGGCGTGGTGGCAGGTGTCTTGGTTGTCACCAGTGGTCATCAATTTTCTCTCAAATCAAGAGTAGTCTAGGCAGAACTTGACATCCTCAGCAGTTGATTTCCCAAACCAGTCCAGGGTATTGCCAGAGAGCATGGAGGCTACCCCAAGGACTTTATTCGTGTTGTTAGGGTAAAAGTTTGTGTTGGCTTGAAAATGGAGGCAGAGGACTGGCATTGCTCTTCTGGCTTCTTCTAGGGTGATCTTCCCCATCTGAGGCATATAAACTCTGGTTGTGGTCTGGTTTACTATGACGTTCTACACCTGCAAGTTTGGGGTCTTGGTCTTCTCATTGCCAAGCAGGGTGTCTTTCTGTTTAGGGCTGGTTTGGTGTTGGATCACTGAGGTGATCAGGTTGATAGCTAACTGTATACATAGTAAGCTGAAATCAATAAAAATAGCATACAAGTTGCCCCAAGAGTTAACAACATCTTGGGGCCCAGGTTACTGTGTTTGAGGTAGATCACCATAATTTCAGGGATCCAACCAGTGGGGGATTCCTGAGAAATTGCAGGCGGACAGCCCGCGGGCCCAGTAGGGAGAGCCCACCACAAGATTAGGGCTAACTTACAATATAAGATAACAATTTTCAAAGGACTGTCCAAGGTCTGCTTACAGGCACCATAGAATCAATCAACCCTGTGGGGGTGATATACATCACCCCAAATATCTGGGTGGAGGTGGATTCATTAGTGACAATAGATTCTTGCGGGAGGTTGGGCCACAGAGTGAGGGGTGGTGTCATTGGAACCAACCATGCGGGCTGGAATTATACTTGTCTTGGAATAGCAGAGGGGGCCAGATGATTTTGGTGCCTTCTCTGTAAAGGACTTCTGTCTCTCTAGTTCTAGCTTTGGGGTCGTGGATCAGGATTTCCTCTAGAGTAAACTCAGAATACGCCGGGTTGGGTGGGTACTCAGTGAAATGTACTGGGCCAAAGGGAGCTCCTGGTGGACAGTAAAGGTTGGGCAGCTGATCTGCGGTTTCTTGGGGTAGGTGAGTGTGGGGTGCGGAACCGCAAGACGTAGGCTGTAAATGAAATAGAACTAATAACAAGTATGGTATGATCTGGTTGAACCAAAGGTTCATGTCACTTTATTGCAAGAATGGCAATGGGCATCTTACTGGTGGTCCAGGGTATAAGTATGCCCATCTGTCATGGTAAAAATTTCACAAAATTCTGTGGCCCAGGTTTTCCTGTTCACCAGGTCTTCCCAGTCTTTGGTGGCATCAATTGCGGGGGCTATTCCATTGGCTGGCTTGAATTGAGAATGCTCAAATTTCCTAGTCAGGTTGTGGGATTGGTCATCTCTGGGTGGCCTGCGTTCTATGGGAAGGTTCTCTGTTTCCCCTTCTGCATGGGCCCAAGTTATTCTGGGATCTGTGGCTGGGCCCACCCGCTGATTGTTTGAGTTAACAGGAACCTTTAGTGTGGGGAGTATTGATGTAGGTGAATTAGATTTATCAAGCTTCAAAGGATTTTCCAAAGTCAAATCCTGCTCTGGTTTGAGCCCAAAAAAATGCAGGCAGCCGAGCGGCTGGCCCTGCGGCTGGCCGCCCGCGGGGAGCCAGGGTTTGAATCCCGTAGTTGAGGCCTTTCAATAAACATAGTCAATAAGAATTTGTCACTTGTGACACACTACCAGACTTTACATATACTACATGAAATTCAGATAATTAGGAAATGTAAAAAAGAACAGGAAGGCAACCAGGCTAGAGGGTAGTGAAATGGCACAGGTGCAGGATAGGAGTTGATTGGTTGATTCTTCTATAAGGTTATTACAACCCTTCTGTCATAGAGCAGAACTCCTGGGGGCAGCTTGTTAGTCTGTGCCTTTCTTGGGGGAAGGATTTAGATTAGATACCAAGGCAGACCTTAGGTTCATTAAGGTAATGTTGGAAGCCATTTTGCCTTCATTGGACAACTGTTGTGTCTTTCAGTGGGTGCCATAATTGGCAAGCTCATGCTGGTGTCCTTCTACTAGATGGGTTTTGGTTAAAATCAGACAGGAGGACCCCTGGTCACCAGAGCTGACAGCCTGAGGTCAATCTTGGTCAGGGTTCAAATCCCATCTCAGACCTTGGATTTTGAGATGAGGAAAATGCATCCCTGATAGCTAAGAAAGGCCCAACAACTAAATTTTCTGATGCCCAAAGAAGAGTGAAAACTCCACCAACAACTTGTGGATGCCTTAGACAAGGATTTTATCCACCCTTTGCTCTCACTGTACAGAGCCTCAGGCTTTTTTGTAGCCAAAAAGAAGGGTAAGACTGCCTGGTCACATAATACTAGGCCCTAAACAAAGTCACAGTAAAGAACAAATAACCCTTACCTCTTATTGGAAACTTATTTGATAAATTAACAAATATAAAAGTCTTTAGAAAGATTAATCATACTGTGGGGTACAACAAAGTTAGAATTGCCCCTGGGGATAAGGCAAAAACCGCCTTCAAACACACTATGGGTTGTTTGAGTGCTGTTTCATGAATTTTGTCATGACCAACACACAATTCACTTATGTAATGCTCATAAAAATCACATTTAAGTACCTGGTTAGGAAGTGCTTCATGATCTACCTAGATGGTATAATTGTACACAGTCAGGACCAAGTGTCAGGGACCCAGTGTTGGGCTGCCAGCCCGTCGTTTCCAGGGGTAAACCAGGCCAGGTTTTTTGCAGGCAATGTCCACCACAAGAGGGGAGCTAACTTAAAAAGGTAGGAGACAAACTTTCCCACCCAGGACCACAGGTCAGCGGCCGGGATTATAGTGTCATTCACCCCTGTGAGGGTGATGTACACAATCCCAAACAGCTTACCAGTATAGTTGGTTGGAAGGTTGGGTGAGGAAGCAGGCATAGGTTTTGGGGTCATGGGCGGTTCCATAGGTAGGTTGTAAGCAGGGAGATAGTTGAATTTCCCTCTGAACAACATGGGTGTTGAAATTAGCCACAGACCTTGTCAATTGTATTTAACTACAGATTGTATGAGGGCTAAAGGACCAAGTTCAAGTATCTTTTCTGGGGTGTAGTCCTTGTATTCAGATTTCAGAGGGTAGTCAGTAAAATAGACGGGTCCAAAGGGTACACCAGGAGGACAGAAAACTGCAGGAAGCGGGGCAGGAGGGCCAGGAGATCTCAAACTGAATTGGTAGATAGCAAATACAAAATAAGGCATTAGCTGTGTGAGCCAAAATAACCTAACCTTTATTAAAAAATGGCAATAAGGTTTGAGCGCAGAATCTATAGGCATATATAGCATCCTGACTCCAAACTTAGTATTTTTCATAAGGGCTTCATCAAAATATTGAGAAAAATGCAGGCGGGTGGCCAGGAGGCCCGGGTGCAGGAGCGGCAAAATGACATCTCGGCTGGATGTTCTCTCACTGGTCAGAACGTCAAAATTAGTCACTTGATTTCCTTGATTTTTGGCTGTGGTCACGGGGTTGGGCCCAAAGCCCAGGATTTTCCTTGGCAGTTGAGTTTGATTGGTTACTCAAGAGGACTTCAAGCTCATGAAGTTCATGGGGTCACCTTCTCTGCCTCTATTAGGCAATTCAAGAAACTCCTCCTTGGGAACCATCATAATTGAGCCTGTACTGGTATTCTGACTTTGGGACTTAGCAGGGGCTTCAGCTTGTGGGGGCTCAATCTCAGAAAAATGAAAGCGGGCAGGCTCTTGGTCCATGGGGCCAGCGGCCTGCAGGAATTTAGGTTCAGGGGTTGAATCCTGCCCTTGGGCCAGGGGTTTGAGGGGTAACAAATTGTCAATCATGACACCAAGAGATGCATATCTACCATCTCTGTGCTGTTCTCAACACCCTCTGCAAACATCAACTTAAGGCTAAACCCTCAAAATACAAGTTTTTACAGTCTGAGTTACTATTTATGGGGCATATCATCTCTCCTAGAAAAAAAAATCAAACACAGCTAAAATCAAAGCAATCACAAGCATGCCACCTCCAACTAATATGGGCCAGGTGTGTACATTCTTAGGCATAGTTGCCTACCTGCGCAAGTTCATCCCCAATTGTGGAGAACTTATTGCACCTCTCACTGAGCTCCTGAACACTAAACAGTGCTTCCATTGGACCCCTTCCAGAGATCAAGCCTTTGAGACACTGAAGCAAAGTGTCAGGAATATACTTCCTGACAACAACTTATCTTTAGTTGAAAAGGGGAATTTAATTTCCCCTCTATCTTTTTTGGAATCTCCTAAAGGGAATGTGTTAATAGGTAGTATCTGTTCAGAATTACCTTTTAATTCATGCCAGGAAGTTGCTTCTGAGGCATTGTTTTCATCTACAGGTTTCAAACCCGGTTCTTCTTCTGATGCCTTTAAAACTGATCTATACAATACAAGCATTAAAACAACTTCAGTCCAATCATTACCTTTTGTACCGGGTTTCAGCCAATAAGAGGTTGGCAACGCCAATTCAAATCTTCTTGGGAATACGCTCAGTGACGTTGGCAGCTCGGGGGAAGTGGGTAGCCTTCTTTGTCTGGTTTTGGGTCCTTTGTTTGCTGTTCCTTCCGTTGTTTCTGCCAAGGCCACCTCCTGATCCCCGCCTTCTGTGGGGTTGAGTAACTACATTCCAAGCCATGCCAGAGAATGAAAGAAAAGTTAAGGAAAATATGATACTTTGCTAAGAAGAATTTTAAAAACATAAGGAAATAATTTACCTTCCCCAGTTTTGAAGATCCTAACTGCCAAATCCCCACATTTCATCTCCAAATTTCCTAAACTTCTTTTCCTATATTATTTTTTGCCACCATGCTATAAAAAGCTGGTAAGCTCTATTTCAGTATTTGTTCAATCAATAAAGTCTACATTCACCCAAGTGAATTGTTTTTGCTTATCTTTTATTTTGACTTAAACCTCTAAATTCCAAACCATGAAATTACCCAAGACTAGTCTTATGGAGTCTCTTGGGTATAAATGGTTATTCTGGATAGTCCTGACAACAACAGTGTTTACCAGCGCTTCTATGGGTTCACACGCTGATTTGGGTACAACGCCAGAGTCCCAATTTCTTGACAACTCCTGGCGCCGTGTGATTCCAGGAGCCTGGTATACGGCAACTCCTCTATCAAACAACCCACCTGTCCAAGAAGAAACCAAGGTCTATGCTTTACCACCCAGGTTACCAAGCCCCAAGTTTTCTGTCCCTTGGCTTCAGCCTTTTTATTGTGTTATCTGGGAGCGTACTTCTTCTTGGGGCGCTTTAACCCCCTGCTAGGCAGGTACCAACTCTTTGGAGAATTATTCCATTTAGGGATGGTATCCTTGCCTGTGGGATCTCTGGTCACATGATTGAATCCCTCTGCAATCATTCACCACCTAGGTATATTACTTTCTAGTGGGTGGGTGTCTGATACAAAGACTTAAAACTGCGCCTGTATTACAATTCCCCAATTGGAACCACCAACACAAGCTCGAGACTGACGCCTCTGAAAGGGCCATAGGGGGCATGTTACGGGTAGAAACTGACAAGGGCGTCTTCCTCCCTGTAGCATACAAATCCAGGAAGATCACTGACTCAGAACAACACTACCCAATCCATGATAAGGAATTAGCGGCAATTGTGCACTGCTTTGAGAAATGGCGCTGTTACTTGGAAGGGGCCACCTTTCCACCTCATGTCCTGACAGACCACAAGTTGCTCCAATACTTCAACATGCAGTCCCACTTGACACACCACCAGGAAGGCTAGGTTGAGCATCTGTCCCCCTACCAGTTGCGCATTGAATACAATCCTGGTAAAGAACTTGTCACGGCAGACAACCTATCAAGGCTCTATGTAGTGTCCATCACCAGGGACAACAGCTTGGATCCAGATTGGCCCATGCTTTACCTCTGTCCTGAAGAAAATTGTTATGAAAGCCTTAATTTGGTAACCATCTCAAAGCTGAAGGACAACAAAATCCAGTTCACCACCAATGCTGGCAACATCTGCCACCAGTCAGAGACAGGTGAAAAGACTCCCTACATTCCCACCACACAATGAGGTAATACCAAACTACATTACCACCACACCTTAGATCATATCAGATGCTGTAACCTCTTTGATGTTATGAAACATTATGTCAGGAAACACCCTGATACATCTTGTGTTACAGAAATGCCTTGGGAAGACTCTACTGTTCTCCACAATCTTAATGCTAGCTTTCTGACTCTCCTAGCTTCTTTAGACAATGAGTTATGGCTTATTAAAGTTTGGCTGCCAGCCGAACTTCCTAACCAGTGCAAAATGACAAAATTATGCGACCAAGGCACAAGAATTAATACAAATCTTAATTCAAGCATAACTCAGCAACCACTGGATGGATTTGGACGTCCAAACATGCATTTTGAAGCCAAACACCAGGAGAGTCGATCTGTGTTATTTTAGACAAAGTACGGATGCAAAGCCCGATGTGCGGGATTTTTCAAAGAAACATGAGTCATGCTGTTCAGAAGATGCCCCAAAACCCCAGCCTGATGCCACCAGCAGATTCCCTAAGACTGTCTAGCAGATTTAGGAAGATTCCAAAGAATCTAATGGAATGGTATATAAAGATGTTGCTCACAATGATCCCCTTGTGATCATTCTAAGTTAGTCTTGAAATAAAGTTTTAATTTAGTTTGATTTAAATATATAGTTCAGTCAGATGGAAACCAGTCAAGACCCTCTGGGCCCTGACACATAAGGTTTGATGGATTTGTATACATCAGGATATTCCAGATCTCCTTGAGACTTTTGTGTTATGTGATAAAAATATATTCAAGCCCACCCTGCCAAAGTCATTTTTGCCCATCAAGGCCATGTAACTCTTTGAGCAATGGGTCCTTGACATTATAGGGAATCTACCTGAAGATAATTTAGCTAAGTAGTACATAATTACTACCATTGACTACTTTATGCAATGGCCTATAGCTTGGTAACAACTTACCACATCATCATCACATGGTTCATTGGCAAGGAGATTGTGGCATGTTTTGGTTGCTCCAAGCAACTCATCACAGATAGCGGGTCTAAAATTACAGGTATTTTCATGAAATTTTAAGAGTGGATAATGCCTTTATACAAAAAGTTACTCCACCATATCACCCACATTCCATTAATCAATTAGAACAACTAAATGGCTCACTGGTCCAACTAGTTGCTAAGTTGTCCCAGGAACACCCAAAAACAGCTTAAACAGAAGATTTTTAAACCATGCTTCTTATTCTGTGAGCTAGGATCAACCATGGCACAGGGTTCAGCCCCAGTGTGCTAGCCTTTGAAAGCCCCAATGGTGTGAAAATTGTGGATCAGGTAAAATTAAAGTCAACATTCCCAGACATTCCACCCCTCGCAGTCACCCACTCATTGGCACAGTGGCAGGTCAAAGTCTGCAGCATTAATAAATAACACATTAAAGGGGTAAAAAGTCATCTTAAAGCACATTATGCCATAGTTGATTCTGTTTAAACCATCAACTCTAAATCTGTAAAGCTTGAATTCAGCTGCCTTGGGCCCTTCAGGGTGTCTTTTGTCTACAGAAATCATACTTACTAACTTGAAGAAATTTGAGATAACACCAAGAAGCTCCATCACAAACTACTGTGCCCCTGTTGTGTGTACCTGCTCAGAAAGGCTTTAAGAAAGCTTACAGGACCTCCTACAGACTTCAACTAAAGTACATGACAACAAACAGAAGGCAAGGGTGTGTTACAAACAAGATCAACTCCCCATCTACCAATTTATATTATAATACACTGGGGGTGCTCATAAAGGTGCCTCATGATGTATCTAACAACATTAGACACCAAGCTGACAATGTCAAATTAAAGGCAATATCTCCTAAATAAAAGCACTTCTAATTTTATGCACTGATTCCTCAACTAAGGTATTTGTAAATAACACTCTATTTAGATCCTGCCATAGTCCCACCCCCTGGTGGACTAGTGTTTCCCAGTTTAGTCTATTAATTATGATATTCTAATAAACATACATCTTATTATTATTTGTCCTTTCTATTGGACTGTTGTCTTCCACAATCTCAATATTGAACTATATATAATTTGTTTAAAACAGGTGCAGTACTGCCTCTTAAAAACCTCCACTGAAAAGTGCTTAAAGTAAATAATAAAGTGAGCAAATGGTTCCTGATTTTCAGCAATGATCCTTTCCTCAAGAAGCTTATCATAAAAGGTGTTCACTTCTTCTATTATGACCATGTCCAAGGAAGAGAAGCAATTTAAAATGCACTTAGCCTTCTTTGTGATAACCTTGAATATTATCTTGTTGTGGACTGGGTTTTATTAGATTCTTTTGCAGAGCCTGGAAATAATAGAAGAAGCAGTAATGTGAGCTTTCATTAAAGAATTTGATTAGCTTATTAACCTGAGCTGCCTCAAAATCAATCATTAATGTGATATGATAGAACAGTGATTCAAGAGACTTATTATGTACATTTGGCTGCTCTTGGGATGCTGTCTGAATAAATTTTTTCTTTTTGTAGCCCTTCTTAATAATTGGATAATCATCCTAAATAAATAAGATGAAATACATCTTTTTCTTGAGGATGATAAGGGCATAAAGTTAAGTTTCCTCCCCATTATTAAGGACAAGGAAGAATAAAAAGTGAAAATTATAAGCATTTACTTGTCCATGATTAGTCTAAAGCTGGTAAAAGACTTTTGGGAAAGATGACAAAGTCTCATCTGTAAACCAGAAGTGACATTTGAGGATCTGTGTGAGATCTTCTTGGGTTGCAAATGAAAAAGAGTTTTTTTGTGCCTCTTTTACTTCATAATGTAGCAAAAAAGCTATCAAAGCATAGTTATCTATGATGCTGAGTGAAAACAAGCTAATCAATGCTCCTGGAACTGATACCAAGATTTGCATCAACTGAGCATTGATAAGTGACATAAGGCTGGAGTATATTTTTTCACCAACTTTCTCACTCTGATTTTTGTTCAGATAAAGGATGATATGATTGACCAACTAAGATGAAGTCATTTCTTTATTAAGAGGTATAAATTAGCGCAAGAACCAGAGCATGTGAAAATAGAGTATCTTTTCAGAGCCCAAACAGTCATTCTTAATTTTGAGCTTTTAAACTAAGTGAAGACAATAGTAGTTAATCTGGTAGGTCAGACAGGACTGTCACAGTGATAGATATGATGAGACATGCTTTCTTCTGGTCATTGCAAATGAACAGGAAAAAGTCTTTGACAAAGCCAACACCTCCTTCTTAGTCATAATGAGTTATGTGTCTGGGAAGACATCTGGGACTTTGATTTGCCCATTAATGTTTAAGATATTGGTGAATGTATACAAGTCCCACTTTAAGATGGGCTCCTCCTATGAGGCAGCTTATTAATGCCCATCAGTGTGAGAGATGGGGTGTGGGGTTCCTGGTCACCAGTCCCCAAAGTGTGTCCTGGGTTGTAGCCAGGGACCGGCTTGGAGGAGTTGTCATTCTCCAACAGTGGTGAATGGTTGGTTGGGAGCTTATACTTGGCCTGCATAAGAGCAAACTCCCCCAGTACCTTCCCAATCACTAGGCAAGCATCTCCACCATACACTTGTACTTCAGCAGGCGCCAACCCTTCTGTAGGCCAATACCAATTCTGTAAAAGTCTTGCAAACTCTCCCCCAATGAACTCTCTTCCTCTATTTGTCATTTCCAAATGCCTTGTCACCTTCTCCCACTCCTCCTGGGTAGACTTACTAGAGGCAAACTTCCTGCACCCTAGGCCATAGGATTCCTTGTCCCCTGGGCTAGGATAGAAAATGTGGGGTAATTGACTCAGGGGACTTATATTCTTTCTTATTGCAGGAAATTTGGATAGGGGTTGTAATAGGCGCTTTATTCACAGTCAGAAGGAAGATCCCCTTAGAAACCTTCTGATATATGGCCTTGGGATAGGGAATAATAAGGGGTTGGTGCCAATACTTGGAGTCCTTTATCAATCTCTTGGACTCTTTGTACTTGGTCTTTGGCTCCTGCTCCTTGGTCTTGGGCTCCTATGTTCTAATCTTTGGCTCCTATGGTCTGTTCCAGCTCTGGCTTCCTATTATTGGTCTTTGGCTCCTTCTGTAGCTTTTGTGGCCTTTTTAATCCACTTGATTCAATCCCTGAAGAGTCTCAGATAGCTCTCCCTTTTATAGCCCCTTGTTTCAGACCAAAAATCTCTCTTAGAACTCTGGTTCTTTAAAGCTTAAACTATCCTGTTCTTCTCCTTCTATAAATTATTAAACCTTTAAACTTACTTCAGCCAATGAAAGCTCTTACTTTTCCGCTTCTGCTCCTCATTTCTTAGGCTCTAACTCTTAAGTTAAAGCCCTTAAAGCACTGATCAAATAGACTTTGGCTTGTAGCCAATCATACGCCTTGATTTAATGGTTTTGCCAAAAAGGTTTCCCTGGATGACCTGTCCTTGACCCTGGTTTGAACTCAAGGCTGTCTCGCTCCAGGTAAACAACTGCTCCGCGTTTCAAACAGTTTTGCTGTAATTCCTGTCACGTTTCCCCAGCAAATCTTGAGCGCTTCCACATATGTTTTACTTAGGCAAATTTCGACCCTTTGATTTTTCAACGTTTCTCCATGTTTCTCTGTGTTTCTCTCAATGTATTGCGACTTTGAACCTGCTTGCTTCCTATCCTTTTGCCTCTCCTAGTTGTTCTTGGCAAAATTCTCTCTTTCACTCTCATAGTTTCTCTGTTCCATTTCCAGCTTCTTTCCAGCTCCCTTCTTCTTCAATCCTTCTTTTTAAATAAACTTATAGTTCTAACAAACTATATGTTATTTTTCTTCTCTTTCTTTTTCATTATATGATTTTCAATCCTTTTTTAATCATAATCAGGCAGTATTTAATTATTCTTTAACTGCTTCTTTTTATCTATATTTCCTCTCAAAAGTCACTAAAATTAGCTCTTCCAGCCTCTGCATCCAATCTGGCTAGTTCATCCTCTCAGCTCTTCAGTTCTTCAACACCAACTTCTGGTCCTTTGGCCATCCTGCTTTTTGATCAGCTAGTCCTGCATCCAAAATCTTCCTGTTCTTCAACTTCTCCTCAACCAGTTCCTCAACAAATCCTCACTAGAAACCTCCTTTGTTCCTTCTACACACTGAACCATATTGGTTCCCACAATTAAATATGAATTAACAGTCCATCAACTAGCCTATACTGTGACCAAAAAGTCTCTCCTGCTAGTTTTCTCTGTTAATTCTGTGAAAACCTCAGTTCTTTATCTCAGTCCCCATTACCAGAACTTGTAGACCCAGGCATGAGTCTACATTGAACAGGCGTTTGACAGGGCCCTTAAAAGTGGCAATCCACTTAGGCCATTAAACCATAGATCAATGTCTATGTGTTGTCTTTACTCACCCAGGTGATTAAGTCTGGGCTTTCAGTTGCAGAGTAATCAGCTCTACTTCCCAGAGGCCTGATCACACCAAGCTCTTGAGCTTGCTTCCCCAAGCAAGCCGCCTTGGTGACACCTCTGAGCAAGTCTATACCCTCCAATGCTCACTTTGGGTCCCCCCAAAGCTCCCATAGGGGTATAAACAAGGACACTCTACCAATCCGTTAGGTAGGGTGCTTGCTCACAGACCTCCTATAAGCGTATTAGGGTACATAGAGCTCTCACAGCTCTTCCCCTCCCTGGCAGCCTGCGTTACCCGCCAGGGGTCCAAAACCTACTCCCCCCAGATAGACAAAGTTCCCTGCTTGCTATTTCAGTCTTCACCCTTCCACAGCCACAGTTCCCTGCAAGGTGAAGCACTAAAGCCCAAAGCAGCCAATTTCTTCTGCTGGGTGGAGGCAACATTTGCCCCTGGTAGTCCCATGTTACCTACCAGGCAGGCCTTACTTACCCTAGTTGACCATGTTACCTACTAGGCTCACCCTACTTACCCCTAGTAGCCCTATGTTACCTACTAGTTTACAGCGTCACCAGCTAACCATACATTGTCACTCTTCAGCATATTGTCTTTATTTGAAGCCAAATCAACCCTTGCCTGCAAAACAGCACACACGTGGATCACCACAGGGGGGCTAAACTAACTAAGTTTTGCTCCCATCCTGGGGGAAGGATCAACCATGACACCATCCAGTGCAAGACTGGTATGGCCGCCCAAAGTGGCTTACACAAAGAGGATGCCACAGATAGTTGGGGAAAATAGGAATCTAACCCCATCAAAATCATCCCACCAAGCAACCAGGGATAGCACTTGGGAGCTTGCTCTTGGATACTCAAACCTTCTTCTTGGACCTAGGCAACTGGGTCCTCAGAGGGGAGAGACATTGAGGAAGCCAAGCTTGTAAAATTGTGGGATCTGGTTCAAAGGCAGATAATTCAAGATTGCTGCAGGTGAGACTTCTTACAACATTCTCACTGGTAATAAGAATATCCCAAGCCTTTCCAGGAATGTCCTCAAATATATGCTTGAATTGGGTAGGGTTGTCCCCTACACAGTGAAATGAATGGGAAATACAACACCACAGGTCTGGAGAAGTAGTCCATATCATCACCAGAGCAGGTACTAGGGTAAAGACCACAAACTTGATTAAAGAAACTAGAATTATTGGATTTAAAAATGAAGCTTTGTGAATTTTTAGGCAATTTTTTAAGAACCACAAGGCAAAAAGGAGGCATCAAACCAAACAATAAATCTCTTAAGATGCTAGGGCAAAAAGGGGAACAGAAATTGCGGACCACAGACTTTGAGAGCAGGAAGAAAAGCTCCTTGAAGCGTATAGCCAAGCAAAACAGAAGCAATAGTGAAAGGAGAGCAAAATCAAACTTAAAATAGGTAATTATAAAGAATAAACTACTAATTTTAAGGATTGATTCTGATTTTTGAAATACATAGAGGTAAGCTTTAACACTGACACTAAACACTACAATAGAGACTTTGGAAGGAATGGCGGGGGCCAGAGAGCAAAGATCAAGGTAAGGAAAATTCAAAACTTCTACTAAAATAATAAGAAACAAAATATCTATAGAATAGACCTAAAATTTCAAAATTCTGTTTGTTAAAAGCTAAAACCATTATTTTGAAAGAATGATCAAGAAGGGAACTGAAAGTCCTCTGTCTTGCTTTAAGGGACAGGATTGAAGTTCAGGAGTCACCTGACTTGGGGACTGATTTTGATTGGCCTGGTTAGAAATTTTGCAATGAGAAATTCAATGAATTGGAGTGTTTCCCAGTAATTTTCAGCTTTTCCTCTGATTGGCTGATATCAATGGAATGGTTCAGAGCAGCATCCAATCCAGTTAGGTTGGAATTTGTTGATTCATCAGGAGCGTAGCCTGATTGATTGGAATTAATTAAATTTAAATGTGGCCAAGCCCAAGCCACAAATAGTCTAAATTAATCAGGGATTTCTCCCAGATGGGAACATAAGTCTGGTCTTAGTGATTGCCACCTGAGAAGGGTATGCCAGGACAAATTGCTAATCTATTGTGTGGGCTAAATCCCCAAGGGATTAAGGGATTTAGCTTGAATCCAAGCAGATTTCTTGGTGCTCTAAGGGAAGATAGTTCTAACTAGGGCCAAAGGGGGGAGTGACTTTACAATCAGAGTAGTTTTAAGATCCTCCTCCATAATATTTGTCATCTTTGGATAGAACTGCTGTTTCTATTTGTCTGATGATGAATGTACAAAGGACTAGTGAGGATGGGTTGGGATTTAAGCCTCAGGCTCAGGTGAAGGTTTAAGGGTCTTGACAGGTGTTTTTAGGAGGCTGCTTCTTGTGGTTAGCCTAGGCCTTTCTGGCTTTGATTGAAGTATACTTGTCCTTAGGGACCTGTCAAGGATTCAATTCCTAACTACTTTAATTATTTTGTTTATATGGAGCACCAAAAAAAAGGACCAGTAATATCCACACAATTTCAACTAAGAAAGAATTAAAAAACCTGCCCCAGATGGAGATCAAACCCAAGACCATAAGGAAGCAACCAATTTTAGTTTAAAAAACAACTCTAAACTTACTATAGAAGTTTATGACCCAACTATTCAATAAGCCTTTGCTCCCAAATTTATAAATGATAAAGAGATCATAAATCATTCTCTCATACACTCTGCAGCTGATTGGCTGGAATCTTGGTTACATCCACACTTTAAATCAGTTATTCAACATCACAAGCATCAGTTGTATTCCTCTTGTTTTTAATTAGTTAGTGACATTCACAATCTGTTTAAAACCTTGTATTGTCTTTCATGCTCTGGTTTCCTCTTCTCAAGCCTGTTTCCAGTATTGATTAGCCACCAACTTCAGGTGCACCTGTTCCAGATCCTCTTCACTTTCATACATGGTATGAACCCATTTGTACCCCTCTCTTTTTCAGAAGCCTCTTTAATAGTTGATACTAAGTATCATTATTTAAGGAAATTAGCTTTTATTATTTTATGTGGTCTAGAAATAAAGCCTATTTCTTCAAACACTATCTTCTTCTACTCCCAATTATTTTTTGCACATATTTTAAGCCATGAAAGAGATTTTTTCCTTTTCTGGTGTCTAATCTTTTATTTGCTCCTTGCTTTGTCTTAGAAGGACCCACACATATGACCATTTGGCAAAATCCTTCACCTGATGAGTCCCCCCAAGAGGAATATCTGACCCATGGTTGGTTCAAGTATCCCTCAGGTTATTGGGGGAGAAAATTCAATTATGGCTATACTACTGCTCTCTCTCCTGATGCTGATGTATTCCTGGTCAGACCTAATACCTCCTTTTTTCTGTTGATCTACTTGGTAGGATACTATCTCTTAGGAAGGTTTAGCTCCTTAATGGGGAGATTTGTCTTCCTAGGACATTTTGATCACTTGGTGATGGTCACACCTCCAATTGGGTCTGTGATAGTAGTACTGAATCTAGGGGCCCTCACCCACAAGATTTAGAATTTATTTCCCTTTAAGTGAGTCCCTGAAAGGACCTTGGTGTTGGCTTGCTTGGTAGACTTGGTAGGTCTTAAGGTGAATTAGTATAAAAAAGCTTAAATATGGGGGTAATTTTTAAATAAAAAATAATGTTAATTGTGTTATTAAAAAATGCAATTTTTTATTTTCTTGTAGGAAGAAATATGAAGTATATAAAGTCAAAAATGGTAAAGCTTTTTGGTCTAAAAATAATTTTCCCAATAGCAAAAGTGTGCAAACATTTATGTTTTTTGGCCCAAATGCATTTCTAGATACATATTTGAGATGACGTTTTCAAGATGCTTCTAGCAAAAAATGATTCCATAAATTTTTTCAATATTTACAAGGTGGTGTTATAACAGCCAGGCTAAAGTTTAAAACTTGAGTAACTAAAACACTTAGTTAGGAAACTAAGGCTAAGAAAATCACAGCTGTTTAGAGGAGATAAAATTCTCTCTTATTTTCAACTATATTAAAAAGTTTAAGAAGTTATCTGAAATTTTGCAAGTATGTATTTTTTAAGTTGAAAGATGAAAAGCCAATTTTCAATGGTGTGTTCTATATGGTGTAATATGATGCCACATATAAAAAGGTTATAACTTGGTGCTGCATTAGTGGACATCACTCCTATTGAACACTTAGATGCCTATTGGATTTTGTAACAATGTATTTTTAATAGCATAAATACCCCTTCACTATACAAGATCACTAGTAAAATATATTATTGTTAAAGCCCAAATATCAAAGCTCCTTATATGATAAGAAATAAAACCAATATATGAAAAGAGGCTTTTTGAATGACTTTTTTACAAGGTGATAGTACTATTAAAGAGGCCTTAATTTAGGTTGATTTATTATATGTGAAACCTCAAATTACTACCATATTTTATTAATAGCTAATAAGGGGGAGGCTCAGATTTACTGCAAAAAGTATAATTATTATGTGTTACATATGCCATCTGTTGCAGATCCTGAATGGATTAGACAAAGTACTGTCCACTTAGAGTTTAAGTGACAAAATAATTGTGTGATTGCTTTATTGCAGCACAGTTTTATAAATGTTAATTACATTTAAAACGCCTTGAAAACAAGTGTTCAAAGCGTATTTGAATTGCACATCTAGTGTGAGTTTTAATTCTGGGGTTATAAATAAACTGGTGAAATAATTCCACTTGCCTCCATTAAGTAAGGCATGTGAAACCAGTTGTTTTCTTGTTTGGATTTGTTCTGCTGTGACTTTCCACTCTCCTCCTTTTGGAAAGTCCTTCTGTCTGTGCCTCCTTTCCCCTGGTGGAAATTCCCCTGCCTCTTACTATATACTGCAGCACTATCTAAATAAATACCAGTTTTTGTCTTATTATCTTATTATATTCTTCTATCATTACCCAGGCTGTCACTATACTACAACAAGTATAGATTAAGATAAAGAAGTAGTAGACTAACTATTATTATAATTCAGCACCCAGGCTGTATATTTTACTATACAACTTACTAGCTGGTGTATTTAGTGATAGAGTATTTTAGGGCATTTACTATATAGGTTTATACTAAAAACTTTATTTGGATAACATCTTTTTTATTTTCAATTTATGATGCCAATTTCACAATGCTTTACCATAATTACTATGTAAAGTTTAAATATTTGATAATTTTTAGGCTTTTTTAGTTATCTATAGTAATTCCAAACTCTATTAAAAATATTTTATGAAGGAGCTTTTGAGATGCTTTTTTGGATGGTGTATTGAACAATATAGCAATTTATAAGGAGAGCCTTTTAGGGAAGCTTCAAATATGGAATTAAGAAAGAAGAGAAGTATATTTTATTGGATAATACTTTGGACTTATATAGACTTGACTATGGCAGGGATTTAGTTGGATCAAACCTAGGGGTTGGTCATGTGCAAGATGGGTTTGAGCCACTGGATACTTGGAAAGTCATGTGATATTGCTTGGTTACCATTCTTGGTATGTCAAAAGGTATATTAGAAGGGCATCAAATTAGGCAATGGCTGGATGTTAAGTAGGTTGGCAGTAGCCAGAATGCTTGTACATCCAGACCCTTGACACCCCCTTAAGGGGTTACTATGGTGCATCAGGAGGGAGCATTGTTTTCACGGCTACTGCCTGATGCTCCTGGAGCTGTTTACTAGTTGGAACTAGTCTGGTCAAGTGTTCTTCTTTACTGAGACGGAGACAGGTTCTGTGGCATTTCTTGACAATTGGGGTTTTGGCAACTTGGAATTTTACTAGATAGGTGTTGTGATCTGGTCTGTACTTGATGATTCTTCCTGGTCCCTGGTGTACTGATTCTAGTTTCTTTCTGTTGCCAGCTAGAACCCAGACAGAAGAGTTGATGGGAAGTGGTTCCTCTGTGGAGGTTACCTTTTGTGTTTTGACCCTCTTTATTTCTGCTATTTTAGCTTTGAGGCAGATGTGTTGTAGATTTGGTGCTTGTTCTACTGTGGGAGGTTTCCCTGAGGGGATCTTTATGTATGGCTGTTTGTTGTGGGTGATTATTTCTGGTTTGTACCTATTGTTAGCTCAAACAGTGAATAGCCTGTTCATTGATTGGTGCAGACTTATGATACTAGTAATGCATTTTTTCATGTATAGTGGCCATGTGTCTTTGGATTTGCCATCCATTATTTTCTCTAGGGTCCTGATAAGGCTGCCGTTGAGGCGTTCCACTCTGCTGTTGGCCTGTGGCCTGTATGGAGAGGTTGTGGAGTGTTTAAAGTTTTTGGATTTTAAGTTATCATTTACTACGTGACCTGATAACTTGGTTGCCCCATCAGTTATGATGTAGTCTGGAGTGCTGTAGTTGGCTATGATTGCTTTGTTAATGAAACAATTGATGGTCTCTGATTTATGGTCCTTTGTTGCCCAGCAGCTGGGCCAGCGTGTGGCAAAGCCAATAGCTACAATCAAGAAACATTAGTTTGTTTTTGTTTCTGGGAAGGGGCCCACTACATCCAGTCCCCAAACCTTGAATAGTTCAGGGTCTGGTACTGGGTTAATTGTTGGCTGAGGAGCCTTTGTACTGGTGTATTTTTCACATACTGTGCACTTTTTCAGAAAATCAACTATATCCTGTTTGAGGTTGGGCCACCATACTATCTCTTTTAATGTGAGGTATAGGTTGTTAGCCTTTGTATGTCCTAGTAGGCGGTGATATCTTAGTATGGTGTCAACTCTTTGTGCAAGTGGGATGTACGGGACATGTTTGTTGTTAATGATTTGGTATACCATGCCATTTGATACATGGAAATACTTTTTGTTCCTTACTAATGTATCATGGGTCAGTTGATGTGTTGAGGGGTCTTTCCCTTTAGTTTTATACTCATTTTTGTACAGGTTTGGCCAGTCAGGGTCCAGGTGATTAGGGTGATCCTCTCTAGGCTGACATAGTCTAGAGAGAGCATCAGACATGGCCAGCTCTGCCCCCTTTGTGTATTGGATGTCCAAATTAAGCTGTTCCAGAAAGGACATCCAATTGGCTTACCGCCGTGTAAGTGTGTTCTGAGTTTTGAAATATATTAACAATTTATGGTCAGTTAGTACTCAGACGTATAAATGTCCTTCCAGATAACATCTCCATTTCTTGCATGTGTGATAAATTGCTAGTAATTCCTTATTGTGTATTGGGTATATTTTCTCAGTATTAGTTAGTTTTCTGCTTTTGTAACATACTGGTGGATGCGCAGGACTGCGCCAATGGCGGTATCACTGGCATCTGACTTGAGCTTGTAGCACTTGTTATTATTAGGGTATTGCAAGATTGGTGCTTCAATCAAAGCGTGTTTTAATAATTGGATTTCTTGTCAAATTCTGGTGTCCAGATGAATTTATTTTTGGAATTACCCTTGGTTAAGTCATTGATTGATGTGGTTAGTTTTTTGCAGTCTTTGATGTATTTCCTTAGGTAAGCTACCATACCAAGAAAGCATCTAACTTGTTTAAAGGAGGTGGGGTGTTGCATGTTATTTATGGCTTTAATTTTGTCTGGATCTGCTTTGATGCCACTGTCAGAGAAAATGTGGCCCAAGAACAGGAGTTCCTTTTCCATAAATTGGCACTTACTTGGTTTTGCATAAATTTTGTGCTTTGTGAGTTGATTGAGTGTCTTGCAGACATGCGTGAGGTGTTCCTCTTTTTTTTGAGAATATGATGATATTGTCAAGGTGGAATAATATATTTGAGAGACCGTTTAGCTCTTGGTTCATCATGGTGACAAAAGTTGCGGGAGTGTTGGTCATCCCAAAGTTCATTACCCTACACTCAAAGGATCCAAATTGTGTACGGAACACAGTCTTTGGTATGTCATTTTCCTTTACTTCAACTAGGTTGTAACCTGAGGTGAGGTCAATTTTAGAGAAAAATTTGGCTCCTGAGAGTCTTGCAAACAGACCCTCTATAAGTGGAAGAGGGCATTTATTCTTTACTGTGCTTGCATTTAGTGCTCTGTAGTCAGTTACTAGACGTAGGGTGCCTTCTTTTTTCTTTACAAAGAACACTGCTACCCCCCAAGGGGATTCTGATGGGCGAATGAATCTTTTTGCTAGATTGTCCTCAATATGGGGTTAGAGTGTTTGTGTCTCCATGGGGGAGAGTCTGTAGAGGGGTGCAGGTTTGGGCATGGCTTTACAAAGGTCAATGCCATGTTTGACCTCCCGTTTGGGGGGTAGCTTGGTGAGTTCTTCCTTGAATACATGGGTGTATTCATTTAGGGGTGCCGCAAGTTCTGGGCATTGGATCTTTGTTGTTTGCATGTTATTGAATTTGGGTGTACCTCATTATGTGGAGGGTACTGTCTTTGGTTATATGTTCTGAGTCATCTTAGTTTATGACCTGGACAAATACTGTGTCTCTTAGAATGAGGTCATTGGGTTCTTTGAGGATGTTAAAACTGACTCTGTTGCGTTTGATGGTCATGGTTTTTGTTTTCCAACATACGCTGGGGCTCACTTGGGTGAACCAGTCCATGCCTGCTACAATGTCCTAGTTTATTTTGTTCATGACAAGTCCTTTGATGGACGTTTGTATGCCTTGGAGTTTAATTCTGAAGGGAGTTGTTTTGCCTTCAAGTAGAACCTTTGATTTATCTGCCTTTCTGGAGTATTTGAAGTTGGATTTGATAACTGGTATTTTGTACTTGGTTAAAAAAGGTTTGCTAACCATAGTGTGTTGTGCACTAGAGTCAAATAAAATTTTATGTGTGTGTGATTTTTTAGTGCATGTATATACAAGAAGTTGTGAGCAATCTTTAATTTTTAAGTTCATAAAAATAGAGGATTGTGGGACACGTGGGATGCAGGTAGCAAATTTTGTGCCTTGGTACAATTTCTTGTCAAGTTGGGGGAGACAGGGGCACTTAGCCTGTTCCCCCTCCTCTTTTCCCTGTCCCTCTGTTTTGAGACCTTCAAGGTCAGAGAATGTGGGATCAGATTTATAGCGGGTTGCTACTTCAGCATTGTTAACTTTGGTGGTGTACTCTTTCTTGGGACAGGAGTGGTTTATGCTTTGGCTGTGATTGCCATTGGAGATTTCTCTGCCATTGCCGTTTGAGGAGCAATTGTTGTTGTGTGCAGCATATTCCATGTTTGCGCATTTTTCTGCGCGTTTGGCTTCTGCAATGAGCGCGGGCATGGAGGTGTTGGCCTCTGGAAAAATGAGGACAGTAACAGAGGGTTTCATTCTGTTGATGAATGAGGCTCTGGTATGTACGTTATCAGCTTGTGCTGGATTTGGATTTGCAATGTATTTCCTCAAATTCATTGGCATAAGCTGCAATAGTGGTCTTCTGAGGAAGATTGCTGAGCTGTATTGCAATGTCTTGGAGGGATTTGGTGATGCGGAAATTGTGGGTGATGTCCGCTTTGAACTCTTCCCAGTTGTCAAGCTGGTTGTCAGTTTGTGAGCCAACTCAGGTGGCAAACCAGTTAGCTGTGGCCTCATATAGGCGCTTGCTGGCTTCCTGGACCCATTTCTCATGGGGGATGTGGCTGGAGTGGAGTTTAGCAGCTGTGTGGCCTAGCCAGTTGATGAAGTTTTCTTTTTTTTACCAAAGAACTTGTCAATAACAATGTATTTGGTGCTGGTAACTTCACCTGTGATAGGTGGTTGTGCGTTTGTTTGTGGTTGAAGAGAGCAACAGTATTGAATTATCTTGGCTCATGCTTTGGGAATGACCAGACCATCAAATACGGTGCATCCGCTAGGTATATCTTTGTTGATGTCATGGGCGTGGAAGTACGTTTTCCAGGTCTCCTGGGATGTGGCCTGGTTGAGTACGTGAGCAAAGATGGGCAGGTTTTGATCAGTCATTTTCTCTCTCATGGGCGTGGTCAAAAAACTGTAGCTGCTACCAGTGATAAGGAGCCCCTTTGGGGAAAGCTTAAAATATGGAATTAAGAAGAAGATAAGTATATTTTATTGGATAATACTTTAGACTTATATAGACTTGACTGTGATGGGGATTTAATTGGATCAAACCTAGGGGTTGGTCATGTGCAAGATGGGTTTGAGCCACTGGATACTTGGACAGTCATGTGATATTGCTTGGTTACCATTCTTGGTATGTAAAAAGGTATATTGGAAGGGCATCGAATTAGTCAATGGCTGGATGTTAAGTAGGTTGGCAGTAGCCAGAATGCTTGTACATCCAGACCCTCAGCACAATCATTAAATCATATATAAAACTGGTGGAATCAACAATAGTTTATTAAGTAGTACCAAAAGGGGGAATACAAATAAAGCTTATAAAATTAGTGTCAGGGCTTTCCCCAACAATGCAAGCGCCTCACAGGTGCAGGCATCCACAAAAGGGAAGTCAGCCTTTTCCCCTGCTGGAGCAACTCAGCAGGCAGGGACTTGGGTCATACCAAGGACGCAAAAGGGATTTGAACCAAGTCCTCAAATTATCTTTGGGCTTGAAGACATTGCTCTATCAAACAGAATCACCAAAAAGACAAGCAGGTTGGATTGGGATAAAGGGCTTTGTTTAGCTAATGACCTCTCATCAAAATACTCCAACTATCCCAAGAAATTCTTACTAGCAACCCCCACAGGTAGGGGCTTTATCTAACTCTGCTCCCACTAAGATGCCCAAAATATCTTTATACAAACTGGATGCCCTAGTCAAGTTTTTCAACCAAGCCAGTAGTGGCAGAGGAAACAGAAATTGGTTAGCAGATTAAAATTGGTCTTAGGGATAGCACCTGAGTTTGGGCTCAATTTAGCCAACTTCTCCTCCATTATAGAAATTCTCCCCAATGCCTCCTGAAAATGGGGATGGTGCCTGTTCTTGTCCCACTCAGCTGAAAAATTTTCACACTATCAAACCCTTTCCTATTGGGTTTGATCCAAAAAAACCTGAAGGGCTAAAGTTGACTATAAAAAACCCCACTTCTCTTAGTTGACTAATTGTCATCATATTCTAATAAAAATTGGAATACCTTTTGTTAAATCAATTTTTTCCTTTTTTGCTAGTAGTCATATTTAAATTCAAGATCCACTTTCTAGGTCATACTTTAGAGGGACTCAAATATCCCCCTATAACTACTGTTACCCCACCCAAAAATTGTGTGAGCTACTTCTTGCACAAAGATCTCCTTCCATCAAAGAATTTTAGATCAGTAAAAAGGCTCCAACTCCTGGATTATTCAAAACAGATAACACCATGCTCATATCCTGATTTCAATAGTGAGTTAAACTATGACTGGTTCATAACCTCTCTATTCCTCCTTATCCCAGCCTTCAGGTGAGACATGTTGTCACTTCTGACAGGCTCACCCCCTGTTGTCCCAAGGATAATTGGGCCTTCTGTAATTGCCAATTACTGGCCTAGGTGACTTCATCTCCTTAACTGAGAAGAGGGGCTCCCTTGGGTCATGTCATTTTGTATATTATGAAGTTAGGACAAGTACCATACCAAGCCTCACCATTCCACCACTTTTCAGTTGCCTCTCTAACTAGTTCAGCTCAGGAATGCTGGACTGTTTCTGACAAGAAGAATTATATATTTATTATGTCATGAATTCAAGTTCACTAGGGGCTTGGGTTGGCCTAGGGAATGATGGTTCATAATTTGAGGGTCAAAAAGAAAACTCTTTTTGCTATGGCTTGAGGTGTTACTCCTGCTCAAATATAGGTTTTATGAATACCTGAGACTTCTGGATCCCTATCATCCTCCTGTCACCTGGAGTATCCCCACTAGAACTACTAGGATCAAACCTCTATGTATAAATTATTGAGCCCCTTTACAAATAAAATTAAGTTTATTTTGCTCATTAACTTTGAAATTGAATCTTCAGCGCTCATCTTTCATTTTCTAGGAAGATTGTATTATTCATGTACAGATCAAACAGGCTTAAAGCAGGGACCTCAAGACTTACTTATTTAAGACTTTCACTAAAGCTCTTTGTTATAGCAAGTAATGAAGCACAACTAAAAATATTACAGGAAGAAACCTGGGGTTAAAGGATAGTGACCAAAGGACACTGGGCTGAAGTAAGTAATGGAAAAAAGATCAATTTTTACTTGAAAAGATGCTTTAGTGGGAATTGCTAGTTTAGGAAGAGATTATAGGCGGCAATAATGAAAATGAAATGTTGGGACCCAATAAAAAGAAGGTTGGCATACTTAGTTTGAGATGATCAGTTGGTGTCAGCAATAATAAAATATGTATTTTAGGTGGTAAATTTCTAAAATATTATTCATAAAGTACCACCATAATTATATATTTGTGAAATAAACTGATTTTTCAATTGTTTATCTATGTGAGTTTGTACTTGATACGTGGAGGGGCTAAATTTTAATGTTATGTAGTAGGTTAAGTGCTTTCATGTAGCTTCCTGGGTTTATAAGCGCAATGGTTTAATTGGGCTTCAAGCTTGTATGGATAATCAGACTTTTTCTTATTAATGATTATGCTATTTTTGGAGGAATAATTTCTAATTTATTTAAACATTTATTGCTGAAAATTCTGTAAATACCTAGCAACGAAAAAGATTTGTTGGTGAATGTTTTGTGTTAAAGTCGTTTAAAAGTAGTTAATTTTAACAAGAGGCTTTTTATTTTTTAACCACAAGCCCCATTTAACTAAATGTCATTTCCATATGTCTAGGCGATCTCAAAGAATTTAGGATATTTGCAATGGTATTGATAAGTCGGGATTCTGAAAAGAGTTATTATTTTACTATCAAAATATCAAACTTTTAAATTTAGAAAAGGTAGAATTTAATTTTTAAACCCTAATCGATTGCCACCAGATACTGGTAAAGCGGATTTGTTAAGTGGAGCTAGCAGATTAGGAGTTAATACAGGTTTTTATTGCTTTTGTAGAATATTTCGTTTTATTAACTAGGAAAGTTTAATTTAATTAAATTTCTGTATGAGTGGTTATAAAAATTATTAATAATGAAATTTGTATAAGATATTGCGGTGATTATAGTTAATAAGGTATTTATTGGGACATTAGCCCTGAATAAGATTTATTGATTAAAATGTGGAGTGGGGGTTGCTCGTGTATTTTGATTGGTTGTATATTTAAAGAAATTTTCATTTTTAATTATTAGGGAGTAATGAATAATAATGCATCAAAACATTAGGTATTTTGCTTTTTCTGGCAAAAATCAGATTGAGTGGCGACCAAATCAAGACATTGGCATGGGCATGAATAATCAAAATCTTCGGATGGGTTGTTGACAGAAGCTTCCGAAAACGCCGTAACTTTAATAGGAATTCGAGGGTCGTGTGGGCGGAAGGAGAAATACGGTTATTTTGCGGGAACCAGCAAATGCGCTGTTTATTTGGTGAATGGAGCGCTGAGTCCCAGAAAAGAAAGGGCTAGCGATATTTACATATCTATCCTCAATAAAATACCCTGTTTTGCCGACACCAGATACTTCGATTTATACTTTGATGTAAAAAGATTATATCAAATGCCCTGGTGGTGTTTAATTATTACTATTCGCTAATTTTTAACTATAGGAAGTAATAAATGACAATGGTTGCACAAAAAAGTTTTTAAGCATTAGAACTATTAAAATATGTTAATTACAAGAACCGTTGTCTAAGTCAGTGATTTAAAAGAAAGGCTAATAAATACCATGTAGATATGATATAAACATAATTTCTTTAAACAGATATTTACAAATATCTCTATTAGACAGACCAATACATCAAATTGCCTTTTTCGACAAAGAAAAATATCACCACATGTCATTTACACAACAGCAAACCTATAAAAGGATCCAAAAGGTACCAATTCAGCCATCAAAATGCAACTTTCTATTCAATCTTCAACCATCCTGTTCCTTTTCGGTTCTGCTGTTGCCCACATGGCACTGACTGAACCCGCACCTCGCCGCTCATCACACCATCCTGGCTACTCTGGAGACGTGGATTACGACATCATCTCTCCACTTGGAGGCGGAAGATCGTTCCCCTGCCGCGGTGCTCCAGTTGGCCCAGTCTACAAAGCATACAAGGCTGGCTCTAATATCGACATCCACATAGCTGGTTCTGCCAAGCACAATGGCGGCCATTGTCAGTTCTCCATGACTTATGACCAAGTCAACTTTGCTGTTTTGAAAACAGTCATGGGTAACTGCATCATCTCCACTGTCGACTACCAAGTCGCAATCCCCAAGGATGCCCCCAACGGCAATGTCACCTTTGCTTGGACGTGGTTCAACAAAGTGGGCAACCGCGAGATTTACATGAACTGCGTTGACATTGAAATCACTGGTGGCAGCGACAATGGCAGCATCAAAGGCAAGAAGATGGTTGTTGCCAATCTCCCAGGTTATCCCACTCTTCCTGAAAGCTTTGCAGACAACTACGGACAGGAGATGTATGAATCACAACCTATCATTACAATTGCCCCAAAGGGATCTCCTTCCAAGCCCAAACCCACACAAACGCCTAAGCCAACCCAAACGCCAACCAAACCATCCCCCAAGCCAACCCAAACACCCAGCAAACCAACCAATCCATCTCAGAAATGTGTCCAAGGAAAAAGTATTTGCAAGGATTTTTCTACTCTTGGAACATGCTGGAATAACGTCTATAGCTACCGCACCTGTCCCAGAGGCACCCGATGCATGACTTCAGCCGGGAACGCCATCTGCAAATAAGCAACAGATAAAACAATTATACCACTTAGGTGATGGAAATCTCAATAAAAAATTAATATTTATTGGTTATATCTTTCTAAATATATATAGGAATATAACCTTTATTCTAACTTCTATATGAAACATTTCTCTAGAGCTCAACACCAAATATAATTTTTTATAGCTCCAATTTTATTTGCATTTGAACGACTTCATAGCAACTTTTTCCCATATATACCCTAATTATTTAAGACATGAAAGTATTCAATCAATCAATTTTCCTGCGACGGATTTTCAGCAATTTGATTCTACTATAGTTTATCCATGTGCAATTCTTTAGCTTTACATTAATACAGTGTTTGAAATTCCCTCTCATTGTTAATCAAAACTTTACCAATATTAAATTATTCATTTCCTATTTTTTGCATTTGACAGATTTTTTATTTTAATAATATACTCTTTAAAAGCTAATTTAATCAAATTCTAGGCAACCATAAACATTTAAACTTTCATTACATCGACTGTTAATATTAATTTTATATCCATTCAACACATTTGAAAATTCTGTCACAACATCTTTGATTACTGTCACAGCTAATACCAGAGTCCAGCTGGACTCCCACAGGGGAGGCAAGCCTGAACAGCCATGTACACAATTAGTGCTATCCTGACAAGGTAATTCACAGCTGTAGCCAAAGGATGCCAACTTCCAGTATAGAGCACAACCTGATTGGCCAGCCTCAATACTGTGATGTAAAAAAACCCTAACTTGCTGAAGTCTTGGGCATGAGGCAGATTAGGCAGGGGAAGTGAGAGGAATCTCCTTCATGGTAGGTGGAACTGACACTCTATAGTGACCATAGGAAGATCCAGGTGGTGAGGGTGAAAGAACTCCAAGTCAATGGCACAAGGTGGCTTAATCAAAGTGACAGGAGCAGAGCCAGGAGGGAGCAGATAGGCATGGCTGTATTGTGTAGTGAATTTTTAAATAGATGCAAACAGAATGATAATATTGGTTCAAAAATAGATAATTCCTGCAAAAAAATAATGGGTCATGGGCATAAAGTTGTTTATTTAATATATCAACAGTGAAGAAGGCTTCTCCTCATTATTTATACTTACTGGGGAATGCATAGCCTTTTGTGCCATCAGAGGCCTGGTGGCATAATTTTCAGTGATACTTGTAAAATGGCTTGGTAATTGTGCACTGGGACTTGGGAGTGGAAGGACATTGGCTGGTATATCATAAACCTTGGTTTGGCTGCAGCATGCCAAGGTGTCACAGCTATTATTAGAACTAGCAGGTAATCAAGCGCCCAAATGTGAAATTGAACAATTGCCCTCCTGATTTACCAATTCCCAATAGTAAATGAGCCTGAATTCATGTTTAAACTTAATGTAAGGGTTTTTCAGAACGTGGGCCCTGCAAGCCCCAGGACATTTGAAATGAGAAAGGAGGGTTTCCTTCCAGAAAGGCAGTTGGCAATGCTTCTCATGCTGTTGGTTATTTTATTCCCAGACAGGCTAGCTGATTGATAGGGCATTTTGGGCCCTGACAATTACTCATTATTGGGAAATTAATTCCCTGAGTGATTCCCCAACTAACCATTAAGTTGGTAGCACTTTTATAAATTGCTTTTCTATTACAGGGATCAACCCTTTCAAGTCATAAGCAGAAAATTACTTGGGCAAGCCTTATGATCCCCATGTGTAATACCCAAGCATGATTGGTACTACCTTTAATAGGTACAGAAGAAGGTTTGCAAACTGAAACCCTGTCAGAGCAGTGACAATGGGGTAGATTGTCATTAACCATTGGAAAACCTTGGCATGGGTGTTGTATCTGCCAAAGCTTACTGTAAAGTAGGTCAATTGTAGTAAGCAGAGGTGCATGCAGCAACAGATATGGTGGAGTGGGGTGACACCAGAGGAGGCCAAGAACCAGCGTACAAAGAGCTGAGTTGGCTGGGGTCTGTGTAGTACCTTTGACTCAACCCTTCTAGTAAGAGTCCAAATGTATAAAGTCCTTGCTGATACCCTCCAATCCCAAGGCACGCTGTAAGCACAGCTTTGAAGATGAGATAGTTCATCTTCACTGGTTGGGGATTCAGGTTGAGGTTAAACTAGTCTAAGGTTTTTGGCTAAGAGTAGGATTTAGAAGGTATTTATTGAGGGGGGTATTGCTCTCAATAATAGAACAAGCTATCATTGAGGGGGTAATACTTCATTTATAGTATCCCCACTTGCAAAGTTTTGCAAGTGAGAGTGAAAACATGGGATGGGAAACCCCAAAAGTCTGGTTAGTGAGGGTTGACATTGGGCAATTGAAATATGGCCAACCCCTTGTTTCCCATTTATTTGATGTGGCTAATGGATCCTGGTTAGAATATTCCAGAAGAGAAAATGGGCCCAAATTTTCTTATGTCTAATTTTAGACTGTTTGGTTGGGTTTGGCAAAGGTCTGGCCCCAACCAAGTGGTCTGGGTCCCAGATCCCCATTAGTTGGGACCAGATGGGTGGGCAAGGTTGGAGAATTGTTCTTGGGTTGTTCAGCAGTGTATTTTTGGTCCTCTATTTTTAAACCTTTTAAAAGTACTTATTTGATGACTATATGCTTTTGTGGCTTCTGATTGGCTATAGGGGAGTGGGGACTGGGGCCTGGGTGGGTGGGTGACGGGCAGCAGGCTGGGACCAGGGGAGAAAGTGGGCAGGCAAGAGGCTGGCATGGGGTGCTGGCAGGCATGGCAGGTGCCTGCATACTGAAACAGGCACCTTGATGGATGATAAAAAATTCAGGCTTTGTAAAGTTCAGTTTTTGCTTTTTCTTTATTTTCCCCATTTGGGAGGGGGAAATCCATTTCATATTGGGAATTCTTTGGGCTCAAAATTCCCTTTCCTGCCCTAATTTGGCACTATAGTAGAAATTTGGTTAATGCCAGGAATATTTATGACATCATGACATACATGAATGGTATGTGGCTTCACATGATACTATATAATACTCTAGAATCAGTCAAATGAAGTATCATTCTCTTCTTAATATACTATTTTTCTTGTTTATTATACTTCTTTTAAAGTATATATTTGACAATTCAATATTAAGGTTATCCCCATCTAGCCTACTGGGTGTTGGCACTTTTTTAATTAGAAAAATTTAAATAGAGCTCATTTTACTTTGTAAAAAAGCACCAGTGAAAATTTAGAATAATATGATCACCAGAAGTTGACAAAATATTAATGCAAAATGATTAAAATAATTCAAAATGGACCTCTAGAATACTTTACTATGAAATTAACTATCATTACTATAAAATCATTCTAGTTATATTATAAAAAGTCTTAACTTATCTCTTAAAACAATTCCTGAAACTTAGAATGGTTTCAAAAAACAATAATTAATAATTATTTTTTAAAAAAATTGACATAACATCAACCCAAAATTAAAAATCTTTAGTGCTAAAATAACTATTTAAGCTAGATAATCCTGGCTCTAGCAAAAAATCTCTAGTAAAAACTATTGATTCTTTCTAAAATTTTAATTTTAATTATCTTGATAAATTATAATATTATTTTTGACATTAAAATTATATTTTAAAATATCAGAAAGAGTAATCTTTTTATAAACTAAGTTGAAGGTTTGCTGCAAGAGAGTACAGTGGCAATCTTCCTGTCTGCTCTCCAAGCTATGATAGCTTGTACTTTTTATTGACAGCTGTCTTTATCTGCTCATTGTAAATATTAGCCTTGTACTGTTTTCTCCTCTTTAGAGCCCTTACTTACACATCCCAAAGGGAGGCGCCAGTCTTCCCCTGTTTAGCCTTAAGGTGCTAAAAGAAGGTGTTGTATCTGGTATTCATCCCAAAGGAGGAATTAGAATGTTTATGCCAGTTTTTAAGGCCCAATGTTGTCTTCATTTCATCCTTGAGAACAGCCTGATAGCAATCCCAGCTTGCTTTTGCTGTTGGCTTTCCCTGGCAGCTGACAACTTTGTGCCCCACCCACTGTGGCTCATAATAGTCATAGAAGGGTTGGAGCTCAGCTTCTTGTCTCAAGGCATAAAAGACATTTCAGAGAAGCTCAAATCCCTGGCCAGCATGCTCAGGCTTAACAAATGCAAGAGCAACAAGCTTCTGGATCTGAAATTTGCATTTAACAGTTGTATCTTGTCGTGTAAGAGAGCTGAGGAGGGGCTTTCCATTGAATTGTCTATTATTAGCCTGTCAGTAATTAAAGAACACCCTTGTACCTTGTCATTGAAGGTTTTACAAAGGTCTTGTATTGGGCTGTTTCATAATCCATGATAGTTATTTTGGGATCAAGGGCTTTATCATGTACCTTCTCTTCAGTAGCTAGGATGACCTCATCTTTATCAGCTTCATCAGGATTGACCCTTGTTGACAGACCAGGATTATTTCCAATTCTCAGTGGGAATAGCTTTAAGGCCCTACTGTAGAATCTTGAACACTCAAAGGTAAATCTCCTCTGAGGCTCCAGGAAGAAGAAAATATGCAAAGAGGAGGAATTTATTGTCAAGATGAGCATACACTACCCACAGTTGATAGAATAACTTAGAACATGTTGCAAATGTCCCATCATAGAGCCAAGTATCAGTAGAGCGCAGTTGCTCTAGATTCTTATACATGGTATAGCATATGATCCTGTCTTTTGCACCAGGTCCATCACCATGAAAAGGAACTGTTCATTGTCTTGGGTCATCTGCAAATCAGGAGTAAGGACCAGGTCTTTTAGTTGGGTTGCACTTTTTCCAATTGGGTTTAGCTCTTGGTGTCTATCACAGATATACTTAACCAGTTTTTTGCAGTCAGGGACAATTTTAAGGTTTTCTTTGCTCAAGTGCTTGGTGGCCTTTACTGCCAGGTGAGTTACTTTGATGTCTTTTGATAATGTGACCATTTGGAATAGGTATCAATTTAGCAGCTTCTCAATCAAAGTGATGGGAGGCATGCAGACATTTTCATTCTTTTCCAAGGTAACTTAAACTATCTTGGTTGTTTAGGGGTGCTTGGAAGCTTCTGTCTTTATGTATGAAATGTTTGCTCCCAATTTCTTGCTTTTAATTATTGCAGTTAAACACACAGCCATCATCTCCCATGCTTAAGCCATCTTTTTTGACATTAATGGAAATTATTTTGAGGATCCCTTTGGGATCCTGAAGGGGCCCTTAACATTGCAAATATTGTGGGATTTATTGCATCCCATGGCCCAGGAGGAGTGTGCTAAAAACCAGAAAAGTACTCATGTTGCTCTTCATCTTTATGTTCACCAGGGGAGGGTTCAGGAGAGAGCTCAGGAGAGGATTTGAAGCTTGCCTTTCTTTTCTTCTTGTTGATGGTATCTTCATCTCTCTCAGACTCATACCAGCTATAGGACATGAAACCATCATCAGAGTCCTTTTTAGAAGCTGAAGGTGTGGGGGTTTTCTTTTTTGTTCATCTTTTTAACCTGTTTTTTAAGCACTTTTTTAAAAGAAGAGACCTTAGGCTTAACAGTATCCTTGGCAGTTTTATTATTGGGGTTTTTATATTAAACTGGGTTTTCTTTGATTTATCCTATAAAAAAGGGGTTTGAGAAATAACTGTGAGTAAATAATAAAAAAATGAAAGTTAAAGCTGAAATATAGCAATTTGTGGAGAATTATTATATATACTATGACAAAAACCTTCAATATTATTAAGATATTTGGTTATGAGGCTTTTATTAAGAAAAAGTTGGATAAAACTACATTTAAATGTTTAGTGTTGACATTTCAAGTGTTGACATGTATTAAAATTTTGATTATAAACAGTTGGTCTAAAATATTGTCTTAATTCTGACTGTTGACTTTTAGACAGTCAGCATTATTGAGGTAAATCACTATGTACAAAACATATAAATCTTAATTAAATTAAATCAAGTTTAAAAAATTACTTTTATTATAGGCTGCTTTGTTTCTGGAAATACTAATGTTATAGGTGTATACCTTTTAAATATAGAGTACTAAATATTGTAAATAGTAGTTTAATATTTTTATGTGATTTTTTGGGCTTCAAATTTGCCATCTTATTGGCTGAAATTTTAATCAACATATTTTTTGTATTAATCTAGTGAAGGTGTTGACTTAGCTGTTGTTGACCTTCTTTTATATTAGATACACTACCAAATCTTGCTTAAATTAGATCATTGTGTTTGCTTAACTCATCCTCCTTGTCTTGATTTTGTTTTAGTTTAATTTTCCTTTATTTTGACAATAAATGATACCATATAACCATAGTATTAACATATAATAATATAGCTTTATTCAAAATTTAGGGGTTAAATAGAATTTTACCGATGTGTTTAAAGATTTAATAAACCACTATTATAATGTACATCAAAGCTTGAAATTTTTACCCACTATATTCCTAATGACTATGAAACAAAAAACCAACTTAAGTACATATATATATAGCTTATTATAAACGAAGATAGTCTAGTTTATGTATCATTTTATTAAGAAATATAATAAACTGTTAATTTATGTCAGCATTTTTATTTTCAATATTTTAGTTGGCCTAAAACTAAAATTATAATAATGTAGCATTTTTAATAGTAATTTCTCCTTATTTTGAATCAAAAAATCAAGTATATTCTTAATTGATGAGAAAACTTTCTTTTTGTATTTATTGTAATTTCTGACTATATGCTACAATAAAAAGCTTATTTTGCAATTGGTTAGCAGACTACAGCCTAAGTGCCAAATTAAAGTCAAGCGTCTATATGCCAACAAAGTGCCAACATGTAGATAATTTAAATGCTGAAATTGCCTAAAATTTAATTAAGTTAGCTTTTAAAAGAGTATATTCTTAAAATCAAAGCTGTCAAATGCAAAAAATAAAAATAAGTAAATATTGATTAAAGTTTTGATTAACAATGAGAGGGAATTTCAAACACTGTATTAATGTAAAGCTAAAGAATTGCACATGGATAAACTATAGTAGAATCAAATTGCTGAAAATCCGTCGCAGGAAAATTGATTGATTGAATACTTTCATGTCTTAAATAATTAGGGTATATATGGGAAAAAGTTGCTATGAAGTCGTTCAAATGCAAATAAAATTGGAGCTATAAAAAATTATATTTGGTGTTGAGCTCTAGAGAAATGTTTCATATAGAAGTTAGAATAAAGGTTATATTCCTATATATATTTAGAAAGATATAACCAATAAATATTAATTTTTTATTGAGATTTCCATCACCTAAGTGGTATAATTGTTTTATCTGTTGCTTATTTGCAGATGGCGTTCCCGGCTGAAGTCATGCATCGGGTGCCTCTGGGACAGGTGCGGTAGCTATAGACGTTATTCCAGCATGTTCCAAGAGTAGAAAAATCCTTGCAAATACTTTTTCCTTGGACACATTTCTGAGATGGATTGGTTGGTTTGCTGGGTGTTTGGGTTGGCTTGGGGGATGGTTTGGTTGGCGTTTGGGTTGGCTTAGGCGTTTGTGTGGGTTTGGGCTTGGAAGGAGATCCCTTTGGGGCAATTGTAATGATAGGTTGTGATTCATACATCTCCTGTCCGTAGTTGTCTGCAAAGCTTTCAGGAAGAGTGGGATAACCTGGGAGATTGGCAACAACCATCTTCTTGCCTTTGATGCTGCCATTGTCGCTGCCACCAGTGATTTCAATGTCAACGCAGTTCATGTAAATCTCGCGGTTGCCCACTTTGTTGAACCACGTCCAAGCAAAGGTGACATTGCCGTTGGGGGCATCCTTGGGGATTGCGACTTGGTAGTCGACAGTGGAGATGATGCAGTTACCCATGACTGTTTTCAAAACAGCAAAGTTGACTTGGTCATAAGTCATGGAGAACTGACAATGGCCGCCATTGTGCTTGGCAGAACCAGCTATGTGGATGTCGATATTAGAGCCAGCCTTGTATGCTTTGTAGACTGGGCCAACTGGAGCACCGCGGCAGGGGAACGATCTTCCGCCTCCAAGTGGAGAGATGATGTCGTAATCCACGTCTCCAGAGTAGCCAGGATGGTGTGATGAGCGGCGAGGTGCGGGTTCAGTCAGTGCCATGTGGGCAACAGCAGAACCGAAAAGGAACAGGATGGTTGAAGATTGAATAGAAAGTTGCATTTTGATGGCTGAATTGGTACCTTTTGGATCCTTTTATAGGTTTGCTGTTGTGTAAATGACATGTGGTGATATTTTTCTTTGTCGAAAAAGGCAATTTGATGTATTGGTCTGTCTAATAGAGATATTTGTAAATATCTGTTTAAAGAAATTATGTTTATATCATATCTACATGGTATTTATTAGCCTTTCTTTTAAATCACTGACTTAGACAACGGTTCTTGTAATTAACATATTTTAATAGTTCTAATGCTTAAAAACTTTTTTGTGCAACCATTGTCATTTATTACTTCCTATAGTTAAAAATTAGCGAATAGTAATAATTAAACACCACCAGGGCATTTGATATAATCTTTTTACATCAAAGTATAAATCGAAGTATCTGGTGTCGGCAAAACAGGGTATTTTATTGAGGATAGATATGTAAATATCGCTAGCCCTTTCTTTTCTGGGACTCAGCGCTCCATTCACCAAATAAACAGCGCATTTGCTGGTTCCCGCAAAATAACCGTATTTCTCCTTCCGCCCACACGACCCTCGAATTCCTATTAAAGTTACGGCGTTTTCGGAAGCTTCTGTCAACAACCCATCCGAAGATTTTGATTATTCATGCCCATGCCAATGTCTTGATTTGGTCGCCACTCAATCTGATTTTTGCCAGAAAAAGCAAAATACCTAATGTTTTGATGCATTATTATTCATTACTCCCTAATAATTAAAAATGAAAATTTCTTTAAATATACAACCAATCAAAATACACGAGCAACCCCCACTCCACATTTTAATCAATAAATCTTATTCAGGGCTAATGTCCCAATAAATACCTTATTAACTATAATCACCGCAATATTCTTTATACAAATTCCATTAATAATAATCTCAATAAATCTCATTAGTTTTAATCATTTCTTAAAACAATGTTTCACTTAATAGACGTAAAGTTGGATCGTATCGATGCTACTCAAATCTTTATTTATTGTCATGACCTGGATTCTGCCCGGTAGCACACCTTGTTGATACAGATCAAATAATCTAGTAGCAGCCTATACAACTGAAATTCTTGTGAGTTGGTACAGAGCCAATAGCTATAAAAATAGAACCATTTAAAACCAGTGAATTTGCTATCGAGCTTGAGATTGGTGCAATGGCTGCTCGAATTCCAGAAACAAGCTTGAACTATAATTGCCTGAACCTTAAGTGTTTAATTAAATTTATAAAAAATCATTTGAGATTATAATACAATGGAGCATTTTTATTTTTTAAGTTCAAAACAAGGTAATTTCTGGTTTACTGTTGCAACATCTTTGATTACTCCCTCTTGGGAAAGTAATTCCCTGAGTGATTCCCTGACTAATTATTAAGTTGGTGTCACTCTTATCAATCACCCATCTATTATGAGGATCAAACCGTTTGGGTCCTAAGCAGAACTCTACTTGGACAAGCCTCATGACTGCCATGACGTACATAGATGGTATGTGGCTTTTCATGATACTATATAATACTCTAAACTCATATCCAATAAAGTATCATCCTCTTCTTAATTTTTCCCTTTATCTTGTTTATTATGCTTCTAAGAAATATATAATTGACAGTGATAGCACAGGTAGGTTATTCACACCTATGCAACTTAAAGGAAAAATTCCCCCAAAGAAAAGAACCCAGAAGATGGCACTCCCCACCAGCTGGAGATAATACAAATAAGGGTAGGAAATCCCTACAGGATCACTGTCTTCAACAATATCCTTATACTAACAGAATAATACAATTTTCTAAGAACTCAAGGAGTCCTGAACCCGCTTCTGATTTCTGAAACAACCAAAATACCCTGCATTGTAACCCAACATCTATGCTCAGCATAAATTGAAAATTGTCAGTATTATGCCAAGAAAATGCCAATCTCTGGATTCAAAGCACCCAAAATAAGTTTACATAAGTAGACTACCCCTGAAAACTCTGGGCAAGTGAAACTTGCTTTACATGGTACTGGGGCCGCTTACGCTTTGTAAGCAATTAGGTTAAATACCCTGATCACAACTAAGACTGGGAAATGTTTAATGTTGCCTTCCTGGAAAAGTTTGCCATTATGGGCTCTGATGTTGTGATCATGAAAGAACTCAGAACCTTTAAGATGACACAAATCATTTTTTAAAAATTGCGCCATTAATGCTATTTTGATAAGGCTTTCAAATAGTGATATGTGCAAAGAATTTGGTTGGTTTTGCCTTTTATTTTGGGAATTCCTTGCCTTCCTTAAATGGGTTGACATCAATTTCCACCAATCTGGAATATCATACCTGTCTTTGACTGATCCTGGTATGATTTTAACTCAACATGACCCCATCTGCCACTCCTTCTGCCTATTGAATGATCAACACCCTCTGTATACTATCTGAGTAGAATTATTTTACCTAATAAAGACAAGTTTATTCACATTTGTGTTAATTTTATAATCTTAAATTTTTTTTCTTCCTTTCTGCAAAAAGGAACTCTTTTTTGTTTATCCAGGAAATTAAGCTAAGTCCCTGTAATTTTGCCCTGAAGGATAACCTGAGGCTAGCTTTGAACCTCAAACCTTTCATAATAAAGGTTTTCCAGTGTGTCCTCTTGAATGTTGTCCCCAAGATTCATACACAAAAATCAGGAATGGGGATATTCCACAGGAGTTTATACCAGAAGTCTGGGATTTTTTAAGCTGTGAAGTACATATCTACAGAAGTAATCATATGGTTCTAAAATGCACTTGGTAGCACCCTTATTTATTAAGGATGTCAAGGTCTTCTTGTTAAATGTTTTGGTTGGATGGCACTGGTAGGAAATAGGTCATATGCTGGGAGTCTAGGAAAGGTTCTGGACTGGAAGGGGTTTAGCCTAATATATCCCAAAATGTATATAAAATAAAAGGATGCATTAAATTGATATATCCAGTTGATGTTTGTTGCCCTATTGACATCATATTTTTTAGCTTTTGATGAGGAGAGCCTTTTGGGGAAGCTTCAAATATGGAATTAAGAAAGAAGAGAAGTATATTTTATTGGATAATACTTTAGACTTATATAGCTTTAGCTGTAGCAGAGATTTAGTTGGATTAAACCTAGGTGTTGCTCATGTGCATTATGGGTTAAAGTTGCTGGATACTTGGGCAGTCATGTGATATTGCTTGGTTGCCATTTCTGGCATATCAAACTGTATATTGGGTGGGCACCAAATTGGGCAATGACTGTATGTCAGATAGGCTGGTGGAGCTGGAAAATATATGTACGTCCAGATCCTCAGCACTTTGTTGTTCTTGTTCCATTTATATTCAGTAAAGCTAAGTTTGGTGTGTTCAGGGTAAGAAGTACTGCACCAGGGAAAGAGATATCAAGGGTTCAATGTAGCACTATTGAAAAATCTGGAGGTGTTAAGAACGTTCCCTGAGGAATTATTGGTGGATGTGAAAATAATCTTTGGGAACCTTAATATGAACTAGTTTGCCATGATAGGTACACCTTCCCAAGGTAAAATAGCTCATATATGAAATCACTAAGTCTGATGTTAGGGTTCAACAAAATGCTTCAACAGATAAAGGATTAAGTAAACAGAGATATTCAAGGGTTTGATTCAGGAGAGGTCAAGAGTGTTGGGATTATATCAAAGCAAATAGCTAAGAATGAGTCTTACCAGAAAGCAACAAGTTTGGTACAAACCTCTATAACGCTCTGCATCAGAGTTGTCTGGTAAGAAGACCCTCCAAGAGAACAATTATAGCAAGTTGGGGTGGATGGCCTGAATCAACCCATGCTCTCTTTAAAAATCTCTACACACCTCCATATCTTAGCTGAGCAGTGTTGCTGAACCACAATTGTTGATTCTTTGGGAAAGCTGGTGTTTTGAGGGAGAAAGAGGGCTCCATGGGTAGTGAAGAAGTTAAACTATTAACTGGGTACAGGAAAGTTGTTATAGATGGTGCATCCTGTGAGGAGGGTTTATCTTTTCTATGTCTTCTTCAACCGGTTGGGAGTGTTATCTGCAGTGCTGTTTTCTTTTAGGGAACTCTTCTTAGGGTGCATAGAAGCAGATAAACTACTTCTGCTACCACCTTTGAGTATATCTTCTTAGAACTATATGAGATGAGATAAATTGTAAAGGTGAATAGAGATTGATACTTTATTTAATGGGAATATACCATACCATATAGCATCCAGGGAAGTCATATGTTATCCATGTAAATCATGGCAAACATAGGGCTTGTCAAGGTAGTATTCCTCATAGGACTTGAAAAATCTGATGCTCTCACAAAATCTTTGATTACTTCCTCTTGGAAAAGTAATAACATGATGATTCCCTGACTAATCATTAAGTCAGTGCACTTTTATTAATTGTCCATCTATCACGGGTATCAAAACTTTGATTCCTAAATGAAACATAATAAGGACAAGCCCCATGACTGTCATGATGTACATGGACAGCATTTGGCTTCTCGTGATACTATTGTAAAAAAAATTTGATTGTTCTCTCTTGGGAAAGTAATTCCCCAGGTGATTTCCCAACAAATCATTAAGTCAGTGGTACTATTATCAATGGCTCATCTAATATAGGGATCAAATCTTTTGAGTTCTAAGCAAAAGATTTCTTGGACAAGCCTCGTGACTGCCATGATGTACATGAACAGTATGTGGCTTCCCATGATGCTATATAATACTTCAAACTCATACTCAATAAAGTATCATTCTCTTCTTAATTTCCCCTTTATCTTGTTTATTATGCTTCTCAGAAGTATATACACAACAATGCCCATACACCGTTGGAGGATGTGGAGAAGCGCCACCAAATATTTGGCAGCCAGGCCATTTCCTGGGAAAGATTTCCTGAGAGGGAGCAACCAGAGATGCTGAAACAGGCAAGCGGTATCTTTATCCAAAGAATCAGTTCTATACCCCAGTGTGGAACTTTCCAGAAGAAAGGGGTTGCTATAGTACCAATGTCAATCCAGATAGTAGACAGTATAGTCATGTCAAGGGTTTGGGTGTCAGGCATCCAAATCTTCACCAGCCCAGCTGGCATCCATCCCTGGCCTGATTTAGCTTGGGAATGGGTTCAATGGCTTGGCCGGTTTAAGTCAGACCAGATCCCTGTTAGCTGGTCCATATATCTGCCCATCCCTGATCTATGCCCCCTAGCCATTCTCTCATTGGGTGGCTTAGCCTGTATACTTGTCATGATACATTTGATATTTAGTCAATGTGTGGCCTGATGTGCCATTATTGGGCTAATAGCTAGCTTTGGCATCAGGATCAAGCCTACTGAGGTATGTAGACCAGCCTTTCTGTGGGTTGAAGGTTGTGTGAGAGATGGCCCCTGGAGCTTTAAATATGCTCCTAGTACTGCTGCAGTAGTGTCAGGGATTTATATTGACTTTGCTCCACCTTGGAAAATCTTAGTGGCCTGCCAAGTCATCAACTATAGAAGCTTCTTATTTATTACTATCAGGATTAATGGACCTAAGAGGCATTCAAGGATTAGATTCAAGCCAGTTGTTAAAAGGCTAACCAGGAGCGTCCTAGGCCTTCAATTATGATTGAATCCTGATTGGCCAGAGTTTTTCCGGAATACTCTAGCAAACCACTGGGTTAGCAGAAAAATAGGTTTGATAACAAGGCATCTGGAAGATGATGAGATTCTCTGAGAATGTCAAGAATTAGGATTGATTTGAGATGACAGTCCACCAGTGCCACTGCAAATTTCTTCAGTAAAAAGTTGTTAGGTGACCTGATTAAAAATGTGCTAAAAATAGAGCCATTAATTGGCGCCACCACTGTTTGCAAGCCAATGGATTATGCATGGGTATGAAGTAAATAATACCCATTTCAGGGTACTATTACATTGAAATCCATACCATTGCATGGATGCTTGATTCTGGGGGTTGATGTTGGCAGTCTGGGGATGAAAAGACTGTCCAAGAAAAAGTTAGAAGCACCAGATGAAATTATCCTGACAAGAGGGTGCGAGCTCTTTAAAAGCCCTTCCATTGGACTAATAGAAGGCAGACAATTTAAGAAGATCCTACTGTAGAACGTTTTTACAGTAGAAGAGAAATCCAAGTTCAAAGACCTTAGCAAGCCGCCAGCTTTAGAGCTGCTTGGAAGTTGCCTCCCTTGGAAATTGCCAGCCGTCACTCTGCCAAGGAATCCACAGATGTTACAGATAACGCTTTTGTCATACAAGAAAATCCTTCTAAATAATGACCAAGATATGCTATATACTTAATAAAGCAACTAATACTTAGACCATCAGATCTGATAGCAGAACCAAAAGTTATGATAAGTAGTCTTATATATAGCTGAGGGTGAGGGGTACTGCCTACTCAGCTGGAATAAACCAACCAGCTCAAAAGGTTAAAGTGTAGGGGCTGCATTGGTCAAGAATAGCTCTGGGCCAGCTACCATCCCAGTTCAGGCTCTTTGGTTGAGACACCATTTTTTTGGGGTAAAAACTTTTATTAGGAGGAAATTTTTTTAGGGGGACTTTGGTTGATACACCATGTGGGGCTGAAACCTGCTAGGCGGTGATCTGTTATTCAATCTATTGACTTCAATAAACCTGGAGTTCAGCTGGTGCTGTGGGCTCTTTTGGGTGATCTGCTTTTAGGTCACTTTTTGATAGGATTCTGGATGTACTTTTTTAAAAAGATAAGCTAGATTCCCATTTAAAGCTAATACACACAGCGGTAAAGAGCTGCAGCCTTATGAAGAGGGGGGATAGGGGGCCAACAGAACCTTTCCTTGTTATCTTTGGATTGGCTGTACCATGCTGAGAAACTTCAGCTTTGTCAAGGTCCTATAACTAACTTATTGCACAGCTCCAGAAATTGATCAGTTGCTTCTTTTTGGGCCACTCATGCTGGGAAACTCCAAATCTAGGTAAGGTCCAGCCAGAACATCCCCATGAAGGCAGGGCTAAGAAAAAGTCCTAGGGATTCTACCTGGGACCCCCAGGGCCAAGTTAGGATGCCTCAACAAAATTGGGCACACCCAGGTAGATTTAAATGTATGCTGCATGGGTCAGGTCTGAAAATATCCTGCTGGCCTGGGCAAGTTTTTATAGGGCTTTGGAACTGGAGAAGCTGTAGCATCCTTGATAGGTGAACTAAATGAAATCTGCTTGGGATGGGTTGAAGAAGTTTCTTAAACCTTTGCCAGAGCATTTCCCCAAGACTGATCTCTATTTGGTGAGGGATCTTTGTTTGGAAACCGGTCTTGGGAGATTTGTTGGCACCGGGATGTAGGGCTGCATCAGCACAGAAAAGGGACAAATACGGCAAGTGCTGTAATTTTCCTGTCCCCCTTCCCTATAATCTTCTTTTGGATTCCCTTATACTGGGGGAATCTGAAGTTTATAAAAATGAAGGCCTTGGGTGACTTTCTGTTTTCCTGAATCGGATGATAATTGATATTTGCTTATAATAAAATTTATTTATGAAACAGCTATCTAATCTTGAATTTAAGTATTCTAATTTTTAAAAAACAGAAAGTAAAAAATATAATTTTGTTTTAAAAATAAAATCTAGGAAACACACACCCTTCTGTGGGTATAGAGGGAAACGGTTCCAGAAAAGTTGTACCCTAGACAATTTTCCTAAATCATCTCTGGATTTGAGATGAATGGTTCCTTTTTAGAAAAGGAGACACTGTCTCTAATCCGATGCAGCCTTACCCAGATATACACCCATTACTGCACCATTACTTCAAGACGAAAAGATTGGTGCTTGTCTCGATCTTATTGCAGCAGTTACCGCATCAAAGCTTTTATTCAGCATTCCCATAGCGTGATTGGATATGATAAGTAGATCTGTAAAGAAAGGGATCAACTTGGTCTATTCGGAGTTATCCAAAATGTTTATTGGAAGCGTAAGGGTGGTCAACCATGTAGGTATCGGTTATTTATGTTTAAAAAGATTTTTTGTAACTGTTTGGGTGAGGGTTTGATGGCATTCTTGAGAAGAGCCCTCATTCACAGCTGGCATACCCCACGTAAGATGAACATTGGGTGCCCCGGGGACATGAGCGGTAGTAATAGGCGCGGTCCCAGCATACTCCGATGGTGTTGACGCTCTTGCAGATGAATGTTCCCTGGATACAGCCCTGCGAGGAAGATGGTTGTCTGGTAGGCGATGTCATGGATGGTTGTCTGTTTGGTGATGTCATGGAAGGAGGGTTAGTGGGTACTTGAGTTATCTTGGGGAGAGTCAGTGTGGAGCTGTGTACCGGGGTGGATGTTCCAACAGGTGCAACGGTGATGGTGGGTTGGGAATCAAACAGTTGTTTAGCGTATTCTTCCGTATATCCCTCGGGTAACGTAGGATAGCCTTGAAGGTTGGCAACAGTCATCTGCTTGCCGGTGATGCTGCCATTGTCACTGCCACCAGCGATGTCAACATCAACGCAGTTCATGTACATCTCGCGGTTGCCTACCTTGTTGAACCACGTCCAGGCAAAGATGGCGTTGCCGTTGGGGGCATCCCTGGGGATAGTAACCTTATAGTCTACCGAGGTGCTTATACAGTCATTCACCGTTTTCAAAACGGCAAAATGGATTTGGTCATACGATACCGAGAACTGGCAGATACCGCCGCTATGGCTAGCTCCACCGGTTATGTGGACGTCAATGTCTGACCCTGCCTTGTATGTCTTGTAAACTGGGCCAATAGGTGCTCCCTTGCAGGGGGTGTATGCACCACTACCAAGAGGGGTTGTGATGTCGTAGTCAATGTTCCCTCCAGTGTAGCCAGGGTGGTTGGGGGATCGACGAGGTGCTGGTTCAGACAGTGCCATATGGGCAGCAGTTGACGCCAACAATGAAAACAGTGCTGTGCTAGAAGAAAGCTTCATTTTGCTTGGTATCCAAATGTATGCTTCAGCATTGTTTTATACTGGGTACGGCTATGTAATCTGGTAATATAAGAAACTGATGAAAAGCCCTCCTGTGGCGGGTTTGTATATATATTCTATACTAAATCAACGAAACTTTAATTCGGTGAAATGAGTTGACCCTCTCATCTTAATTAGTTGTATCTGGGGTAGGGCTGCTTCGGCCAAGCCCCAGCCAGCCGCAAACAGTTTCCAGCTCATTCCTTTCAAAGATTGATTTTAAAACTGTTTAAATAACAAGCAAGCGCGATTTGGCTGCAGCGGCCTCGAGCTTGAAGCTAGCCGAGGCTGAGCCGAAGCAATTCTGATCTGGATGGAGACGTGGCAAATTTTCCGTAAACTTCCAGTCTAAAAAGTAAATTTTGAATAGACGTGCCACCTAAAAATTAAATTCAAATTATATCTACCCAGCCCTCCACCCTGATCCGAGGAGTGGCTTTGAGGTAGAAGTTATAGAATCGGCCGGCAACCCTTGAACCGACCGCTATTCCAACCCATCCGCCAAAAAATCCTTGACAGGCCGGCATACTGAGCTCCCAAATTTTCCGCCCCAATCCGAAAGGGGGCAATTCAATTTATTCTCGAGCGGCGCAGGTTCTGGATCCCCGCCGGTAAACCGGCTCGCTGCGCAAGCTCGGTCTGGCCAGCCGGAAATTTAATTTCCAGAAGAAGCGCCACCCCAGCCAAAATAGATATAGGCAATTTGGCTGAACTCTGGTCCACCAGCGGTATAGATTTTTCTCAGAAACCAGCGTCCATATATGCCGTTATCTGGAATTCCGTTCAAAGCTGAGAAGTATTCAACTCTAATGTTCTGAACTCCGATATACCCTCACTCTGCTTTTACATACCCAAGAGGGCACTTTAAAACAAAAAACCAACCGCCTTGATTTGCTGAAGTGGATCATTAGGAACTGGTTTTCATCACCCAAACAGAGCAATCCAACATAACCCAATAGCAAACAAATTATGCCATGCCGCCAGGTTGATAACAGGCTAAACCATACTTTCCCTATACGCCATAAGAATAAAGTACCCATAAGCCCCCATTCAACCATCAACCTAAATCCTAAAAACCATAGGCCTCCTCTAAACGTTTTCTTTGAAAGTATCTTGATTCTCATGAAACTAAAAGATAAGCCCAATATTATATATCCACCAATTGCAATCATAACACCTCCCACCAACCCTCCATGAGATCATGATATTCCTTATCTATCTATATATATCACAAAAGTCATAAATTAGCTGCATCAAACCAGCCAAAGAAATCCAGGGCTCCTGAAGATGCCGGTTCTGGAGTTTCAAGCCAGCTTTTACCATCCCCGCCATCAGGCTAACATAGCTGGGATAGATTTCAATATACACGCCTAACCAAATTATGAAAAAAATGTTTAGAGGTATTACCACTAGAGAGATGGTGGAAGATAAAAAAGTGTTGCAACATCTAAAGATCACTCCCTCTAAGTGAAGCAATTCCCTGGGTGATTCCCCAACTAACCATCAAGTTGGTGGCACTCTTATCAATTGCCCATCTTTACAAGGATCAAACCTTTTGAGTCCTAAGCAGAACTCTTCTTGGACAAGCCTCATGACCGCCATGATGTGCATAGATAGTATGTGACTTTTCATGATACTAATAATACTCTAAACTCATATCCAATAAAGTATCATTATCTTCTTAATTTTACCCTTTATTTTGTTTTATATGCTTCCCAGAAGTATATTCACAACAGTGGTAGTACAGGTAGGCTATCTACACCTACACAACTTGAAGGAAAATTCCTCCATAGAAGAGAACCCAGCAGATGGCACTCCCCACCAGCTAGAAAAAATACAAAGAAGGTCAGGAAGTCCCAGTAAGGTTTGTTGTCTTCAACAATGACCTTGTACCAATCAAACAGTACAACTTCCTCAGTACACAAGGAGTCCTGAATCCACCTCTGATCCTGACACAACTAAAATATCTAACATTTCATTTCAACGTCTACGCTCAGCAGAAATTGGTGCGTTCTCAGGACTAAACTGTGAAAACGTCAACCTCTGGATTCAAAGAACCCAAAACAGGTTTACACAGGTAGGCTACCTGGCAAACTCTGGGCAACTGAAACTGTTTTGCGTGTCACTTTGGAGCCTCACACTTTGTAAGAAAATGGTTCAATCAACACCCTGGTCATAACAAGGACTGGGGAATGTTAAGAATGCTCCCAGGAAAGATTTGCCAGAAAGAACTCTGACGCTGCAATCATGACAATACCCTGAATGTTCAAGGGTACCAGAACCTGCCAGGGGTACATTTTTCATATAGAGGCATTCATGACTGAGCCCCTGGCAGAATGTCAGGGACCCACTTTGAGGGGAACAAGCCCCCAAGTTGGTGAGCCAAGGCCTCTAAATTAAGCCCTGCAATGGCTGAACCAATGGGCACAGTAATCATGGCAAGATGGCCCGAGTGGCTAAATACACAAATCTTCCCATCAGGGAGCTGAAGCGACCCAAAAGATAGTATCCTATCATGTACAACAACAGATAGAATAAAGCGTGAGGCCGTACTAATGAGGGTTTGGCAGGTGGAGGATTGGAATGGTGGCCATAGTGGAACTTTTGTCCCCGATGATCAGAAGGATACTTGAACCATCCATTGGCCAAGGACTCCTTCTGATGGGCATCATTGGGTGAGGAGTTTTGCCAGTTGATAGTGGGAGTGGGATTCCAAAGACCTTTTACCGTTGTAAAAAGGGAGACTAGAAACCACCACAGGAAATAAATTTCCTTCATGGCTTCAAATAAGTTACTAAGAAATTGGTGTGGCAAGATAAGATAGGAAATATTCTTTATTGTTGGAACAACTAAGTTTGATAAAGTTGTTGCACTTAAATAGCCTCAAAATAGGGGCTGGGCTATTTAAGAGGATAAAAGAGGAGGTGAGAGGGATTTACCAATAATTGGCATGAATATCATGGCTGAAATTAATACCTGGGATAGATGGATATTGATTGTGTCCTGTATATGTAATATAATTTTGATTCTTACAGGAACAGAAACAAAGCAAACCACAAGATCTTGGTAATTAAAGTGGGTCTCATAAAGAAGATCAACTTATTTCAAGAGTGGAGCCTTAATTTTATGATCTTTGGGCAGATCTGTGGCCGTCAAGTGTATCCAGGGCAGCCAATCAACAGGCAAACAGTAAGTGACGTTATCATATAACTTACTAACATTTTCATACTTGATTTGAAGTGCAAAAGCAAAAATTGACTCAATTAAATGATTATATATAGTTAAAGTAAGTTGACTAGTTGTGTTTGGACTAAAAATCAGTGTTTTTTTCAGGTTCCAAGTTTGATCCCCGTTTGCATCCCCAAATTTAAATAAACTGGTGTCTATAACTTGGTGGATGGGTTGTTGTGTTATGAATGCGTGATTCCTGTTGTAAATACTATTAATGGAGTCAGGGAAAGAATCCCTGACACTATCCTCCCCAGGAAGGCTCTTCCCTTCCAGATTATCCTTGTAGTGTGAGAGGGCTTCAGGAGCGTTCTCTAGGTTCTCTTCTGGTTCCCAAGAGTTTGCTTCTACCTCATAGCCCTTCCATTTCACAAGGTATTGATGTTTGCCTAGAGAGATGTGATGATTGAGGATGTCTTCTACTTCCCACTCAGGGGTATGGTTCAATATAATAGGGGGAGGATCCTTTTGGTTCAGGTCAGATGATGAACCCTTGAATTTGGACAGAAGGCTGATGTGGAAGACATCATGGGCGGAGGAGCCTGTAGGAAGTTTGAGTCGGAAATTAACATCAGAGAGTTGCTCAATGACCAGCAGGGGCCCAATCTTTTTTGGTCCTAGTTTTTGCCCCAGAATGTCCAGTTTGAGATTCTTTGCACTGAGGAACATGTAGTCTCCCACTTGGATGTCTTCAGGTGTTCTTCTGTGCTTATCAGCTTGGGTCTTATACTGCAGAATGGTTTTTTCCAGTTGTGTCTTGAGTTGTTGATGATTCTTGAGTAAGAGGTTGCCCATTGGTGCGCAGAAGGAATAGTTTCTTTGGTTGTAGGTTCAGGAAGGTCTTCAGGGTTATATTCATAGTTGGCAAAGAAGGGGGATGCTCCAATAGAATCATGGTGATTGGTGTTATAACATAGCTGGGCAAGGAGAAGTAAGGCTACCCAATCATCCTGTCATAAGTTCATACAGTTCCTGAGAAAACCTTCCAGTACTTGGTTAACCCTTTCTGTTTGCCTGTTGGTCTGAGGGTGAAAGGATGTGGACATGAGAGTTTTAACATGTAATGCCTTCATTAGGAACTGCCAGAACTTGGATGTGAATTGTGTGCCGCAATCTGAGATGATGTGTTGGGAATTCTGTGGTTGGCAATTACATGAGTAAGGAGCATGTTGGCTGTGTTCTCCGCTGTTACGCACATGAAGGGTGTAAAGATTGCATATTTGGTTAGCCAATCTACTACCACAAAGATGCCAGTCATGTTGTCACTTTCTGGGAGGTCCACAATAAAATCCATGGAGATGGAGTACCAAGGACGCGGAGGAATAGGCAGTGGTTTGAGTAATTCTTGGGACTTCATTGTGGAGAGTTTGTTGCGGCCACACAACATGCATGTGGAAATATATTGGGCAACTGATTTCTTCATATTAGGCCACCAGTATCTTTGTTGGATTCTCTTGACTGTTTTGCAAATGCATCTATGTCGTGTGAGAGGGGAGTTGTGGAAGCTTTCCAAGATTGTTTGTTGGTGTTCATCAGTTGGTACATAAAGACTTCCATTCTTTGACCAAGATCTGTTTTTTTGTGTAAGCCCAGTGGGAACATTCTCCTTATCCAGGAGTTGGTATGCTATTATGTCCTGGTCCAAGGTGGATAGATAAGATAAGGTCATAATGTGAGAGAGGAACTGATCTTCAGAGAGTATAGCACATTCATTGTGTTTAACGTAGGACAGGCTTGGGTCATCCAAGTCCTCTCGTCTACTGATGGCATCTGGTACTATATTCTGGTGTGCTGGAGTGTAATTAATCTTGAAGTCAAAGGCAAGAAGATCTATAGCTCATTGTGCCAGATGTGGGCTAACCTTTCTCTTCTCAGTGAAATAGAGTAGGTTCTTATGGTTGGTTCTAATTTGCACGGGGAATTTACTTCCTTCCAAGTAGTGACGCCAGTTGTTCAAGGATTTGACAATTGCAAATAGTTCCTTCTTGTACATGTGGTAATTTATTTCTTTGTCAAGAAGCTTATAGGAGTAGAAAGCCACAGTGTGGAGTTCACTATCCTCCCCAAGCTGCAGCAACACCCCTCCTAGGGCAAAGTTGGAGGTGTCCGTGTCCAAAAAAATTGGTGTTCAGGGTCAGGGCAAAGAAGGACCGGAGCCGAGGTGAAATATTTCTTGAGGGTCACAAAAGCCTGGTCAGCTTCTGGTGACCAGACAAAGGGAACCTTTTCAGAGGTCAGGTGAGTGAGAGGGAGAGCAGTAAATGAGAAATCCTTGATAAACTTGCGGCAAAAATTAGCTAGGCCTAAGAAGCCGCAAAGCTTGGTACGTGTTGTAGGTTTAGGCCAGTCCAGGACTTCCTGTATCTTGGAGGGAGCAACCGCAAACCCTCCTGGGTTAATCTTGTACCCAAGGAACTCAATCTCAGTGACAAAAAACTTGCATTTTTCAAGCTTACAGAACAAATGGTTGTCAATAAGTAGTTGGAGGACCTCTTGTAGGTGTTTTGTGTGGGCCTCATTGTTCTGTGAGTATACCAGAATATCATCAATATAGACAACAATGCAGACGTCAAGTAGAGGGAAGAGAACCTCACTCATTAGGCCATAAAAGGCTGCAGGGGCGTTACTCAAACCAAAGGGCATCACAAGGTATTAATAGAGCCCAAAGGGAGTGCAAACTGCTGTCTTCCATTCATGACCTTCAGCAATACGTATCTGGTTATAAGCACTGTGGAGGTCTAGTTTAGAAAAAACCTTGGCGTGAGTAAGTTGGTCAGTCAGGGACTCTGTAAATGGTAAGGGGTTTTGGTTCTTAATGGTTATGGCGTTTAGCTTGGTGAAGTCCACGACTGGTCTCAGAGTCCCATCTGCTTTCCCTATGAAGAACATGGGTGATGAACATGGGGAGTTGGATTGACGCATAAACCCTTTTGCTAAGTTTTTGTCAAGGTACACCTTCATCACAATTCCCTGTGCTTGGTTCATGGGGTAAAGTTTTCCCCAGGTGGGGGAGGAGCCTGGTATCAAGTCAATTCTAATATTGAATGGTCTTCTTTCAGGAAGGACGGAGCAGAGTTCCTCACTAAATGCCGTTTTTAAGTCTTGAATTTCCTCAGGAATAGAATAAGGTGCTGGACTCCTCACAAGGAGTAGAGAGTTTAAGTACGCTGTGAAGTTCTTTGGTACTTGATGATACTGTTTTTTGAGAGGCACCATGGTTGGTTGTCCGTGGGAGTGAAGCATGACTGAGTTGGCATCCCAATTGAACTGTAACTTGGCTTCCTGACACCAGGAAAATCCCAAGACTAACAGAAAGGCCAAGTTGGAGAGCGTAGAAGTGGGTAGGTGGTATGAGTTGTTCCCCACCTGAGTGTGGAGGGGTTTGATTAGGCGTCTTACTTGGGCAGGGGTACCTTAAGCAAGTCTAACAGAGGCTAGTCCTGAGGTCTCAAAACCTAACAAAGTTGAAAGATCTTGATCAATGAATTTCCCCATTGCTCCCGTGTAAATCAGTACATAGCTGACTGTAGTGCCAAATTTGTGGTCTAGAAAAACGGGTAAAAGAGCGTAAGACTGAGTGGAAGATTTATTGGCATCTGTAGTTGAAAGGAGGTGGCCTGAAGCGGATTATACCTTGGAGAGTGCCTGGCAATCCTTGGCAGAATGACCTGATTGCCCACAGTTGAGACACAGTCCTTTGCGGGCTCAATGTTGTTTCTCTTTGGGGGCCAGCTGGTACCCTCCCCTGGGTTTAGGAACTAATCCCTTTGGAACCTCAGCAGAGGATGGTAAGTTTCAGGCGGACGGAGTCTTGGAATTTTTCCAAGAGGGAATCTGTTTTACCTTGGAGGACCATTTAAAGATCTCTTTGGTAAGCTCAGAGAACTTATCAGGTAATACATGATGGGCTAGGAAATTCTTGAGCTCAGGGGACAGTTTCTTCTGGAAGAGGTAGCAAGCTTTGGCATCAGTCATCCCAATTGCTTCCTTGAGGAGAGAAAATTCTTCAATATAGTCCTTGGTGGCCATTCTGCCCTGATATAAGGCCATTATGCGGTCTCTGAGTTCTTACATGGTTTGTGCCGGCACTACAGTGGATAACAAGGAGTTGAAGAAGACAGGGTAGTTGTTTAATAACTTCTCTCCTTGCAGGGTGGCTTTGGCATACCAGACGCAAGCCTTACCTGTGAGTTTTTTGGCCACATGGTGCACCTTCTGTGTGTCAGTCTGGAATTGTGCAGTAGATATGTCTAACAGTGACTGTGAGAAATCCAGAAGCATAAGGATCTTGTTTTCTTCATTGTTGTTGGGAGATACTGCTGAAATCTGGTTTAGTACCACAGTTTGGTTTTGAACCTGTTGAGGAGCTGTTGTGCTGGCGGCGGCAGCAGTTTTGGTCTGCAGAAAAAGGCAAACCAGACAGTAGGTGGTAAGGCTAATGATGGTAGTAACCAAGGTGACTGCAAAACTCTTGATAATTGCAGTATAGAGCAGGTAGCTTGCAGGGATTGGTTCTGAACTTCTAAGTAAGAAGCTCAAGATGGGTTCCAAAAACTGTCAGGGACCCACTTTGAGGGGAACAAGCCCCCAAGTTGGTGAGCCAAGGCCCCTAAATTAAGCCCTGTAATGGCTGAACCAATGGGCACAGTAACCATGGCAAGATGGCCTGAGTGGCTAAATACACAAATCTTCCAATCAGGGAGCTGAAGCAACCCAAAAGATAGTATCCTATCATGTACAACAACAGATAGAATAAAGCGTGAGGCTGTACCAACAAGGATTTGGCAGGTGGAGGAGTGGAATGGCGGCCATAGTGGAACTTTTGTCCCCAATGATCAGAAGGATACTTGAACCATCCATTGGCCAAGGACTCCTTCTGATGGGCATCATTGGGTGAGGAGTTTTGCCAGTTGATAGTGGGAGTGGGATTCTCAAGACCTTTTACCATTGTAAAAGGGAGACTAGAAACCATCACAGGAAATAAATTCCCTTCATGGCTTCAAATAAGTTACTAAGAAATTGGTGTGGCAAGATAAGATAGGAAATATTCTTTATTGTTGGAACAACTAAGTTTGATAAAGGTTTTGCACTTAAATAGCCTCAAAATAGGGGCTGGGCAATTTAAGAGGATAAAAGAGGAGGTGAGAGGGATTTACCAATAATTGGCATGAATATCATGGCTGAAATTAATACCTGGGATAGATGGATATTGATTGTGTCCTGTATATGTAATACAATTTTGATTCTTACAGGAACAGAAACAAAGCAAACCACAAGATCTTGGTAATTAAAGTGGGTCTCATAAAGAAGATCAACTAATTTCAAGAGTGGAGCCTTAATTTTATGATCTTTGGGCAGATCTGTGGCCCTCAAGTGTATCCAGGGCAGCCAATCAACGGGCAAACAGTAAGAAAAGTTATCATGTAACTTAATAACATTTTTGTATTTTTTTGAAGTGTGAAAGCAAAAAGTGACTCAATCAAATGATTATATATAGTTGAAGTAAGTTGACTAGTTGTGTTTGGACTAACAATCAGTGTTTTTTTCAGGTTCCAAGTTTGATCCCCGTTCACATCCCCAATTTTAAATAAAATGGTGTCTATAACTTGGTGGATGGGTTGTTGTGCTATGAATGTGTGATTACAGTTGTCAATACTATTAATGGAGTCAGGGAAAGATCTGTGACACAGAATTACCATTGATGTAGTCAGCCCAAATTTAGATTTTTATAACTACCTCCAACATGCATCACAATTAGGTTTGTATGGGCAGATGTAGGAACCTTCAAGACATGTTCTTGGAAGGGGACAAGCAGCGCAAAGATCTGATTGCCTACACATAAACAATTGGCAAAGAGAGAGCCCTCATCCTGAAAGGATACCCTTCCCAGAAGATAAACTGATTGAGCTAACCATTCAACCCACAAAGAGGGATCACAGCACTCAGGCAGACCAGGTGTGTACCACCACTTCCCATGTGGAGGGAGAAGCCCAGGGGAGTGATTAGGCAGGCCACTCTCCCCACATTACAAGGTTTATGAAGGGACCAGGATGTGGTCCAACCACCATGATCCAAGTACCCTCCAGCAACCTTATATTGTTGGCCGCCTGAACCAGAAATTGACCCCTCACCTATCCCCCTCATTTTTTAGATACTAAGGCACAGCGCTGTTTGACATTGGAGCAGACCAGCCCTGGTTGACTTTAAGGTTGTTGGCCTTAAACCCTTCATACAGCCAAAAGCAACATAAAGCATGCAGCAATGGCCAATAACTGGCGTGCCACAGTCACCAAAGAGGCCAAGTCCTTCTGGGCCCAAATAGGGGATTCTCAAACAGCCCTTGGCAGCCTGTTCACCCCAATACCTAAAAATGATGTAGTGTCAGGCCTAGATTGGATGATAAAGATAAAAACTCCCATTGGCTGGGATAGCACTACCCTCACCATACAGTGAGGAGAGGTACACCACCTGGTATACCCAACTTGCCTTGGCACCCTTATGAGAGATCATGCATCTGCAAAGATTATAAAACAGAAGAAGAAAAGGATCCCAGCAAAGTTGATTGGGATACCTGTACACACAGGATGGTATCTTTCAAAAAAAGAAAACCTCCTGACTCGGGATCCCATATGTCTACCTTTTGTCCAAGAATTCTCTTCTGTTTTCCAAGAAAAGTTACTGAGGCTATTGCCCAACCAAGGAATGTAGCATGTAGTTAATCTCAAAGGGAGAATGCCAAAAGCACATCCTATCTACCTCCTAACACCACAAGAGGACAACACACTGAAGGCCTAACTCAACAAAGCCCTTTAAAGAAGGACTCATAGCCCATCTGAATTGCCTTTTGGGTAGCTGTTGATTTTGTTGCAAAAGAAGACAGAGAACTCTGCCCAGTCACAGACTACAGGAGCTCAACAAGGTCACAAAGAAAACAGATTCCCCTGCCCATGATTAAGACCTTTTTGATGCCCTAGGGTCCCAAGTCTTCACAGAAACTGACTTGGCAGCTGTTTATCACAGAATCCGGGTTAAGCCAGAGGATATCCCCAAAACAGCCTTCAGAACTAAGAATAGATTATTTGAAAGTGTTGTCCTCAACTTTGACATGACCAATGCCCCAAGTACCTTCATGACCTTTATGAATAAGTTTTAAAGATCACATGAAAGGAGGGCTATTATCTACCTTAAAAATATAACCATACCAGCCCAACTAAGTAACAACACTGGAAAGAGGTCTGCCTGGTCCTCCACACTTTCAAGATAGACAGCTTAATCCAAGCCCTCAAAATGTGACTTCTTTTCAACAGAGCTCCCAATTTTAAGCCACATCATCAGTAAAGACAGGGTCAAGCCCAACCCAGAGAAAATAAGAGCCATAACTGACATGCCAGCGCCACAGAATAAGAGTGAGCTCCCTACATTCCTGGGCATGGTAGCCTATGTCAGGAGATTCATCCCTGACTGGGACACCTTGACTGCCCCCTTATCTGCAATCACAGACAAGAGATAAATTTTTTATGGGCACTGTTAAGAGATCAACACTTTGGACAGTTAAAATAATGTATGGTCATTGCCCCTATATTAAAATATCCAAAGTGTGAAGGAGTATACAAACTAAACTAACACCTCCAATTATGCAATAAGAGGAGTACTTCAAATTCAAACTTCAAAAAAGAACTTTCTCCCAGTAGCATATGATCAAGAAAGATGTATGGCATTAAGCAAAGATACCTGATACATGACAAGGAACTGATAGCTATTGTCCACTGTCTAATGAAGTGGCAATGTTATCTGGAAGGTGCACATATATTAAAAGCACTAACCAACCACAAGTAATTGGTATTATTTAAGACTCAACAACACCTATCTAGACAACAAGTTGAATGGATGAGCCTCATACAGAGGTACCCCATTATAATCAAGTATAAACCAGGCAAGGCAATGCTTGCCACATGTGATATTAGGCTGATTGACCACAAATTATCAGGCTAATCATCACATGCAGATCTTATTGGTTACACACTGTATTATCACTAAATTGCATTCTATTAAACATAGTGATTATACACTATGTAATCATGGGTTCATTATAATTGATATAGCTATTATGTGGCGTATAATTATCAGTCAATATAGTCATTTTCACTGATTACACAGTGTGTAATCAAAAGATAATTTTTTAATATCTCCCCCTCCTTCCCACTGGATGTTTTATCAATTCAGCTCCACCCAGCCTGAAAAGTTTATATGTGTATATCAAACAAATGATGTGCAAAAGACTAGGAAATACTGAGTTTGTATTAACATTGCACAGCAGATAATTGGTTCCTTGCTGGTTTGGGATGCTATTACATGGTGGATAATTCTTGGTTTGATATTGGAACAAGTCAGCTATTATACAGTGTATAACTTTCAACTTGACCTGGTATACTAATAAGCAGAAGGCTTGCCATCCAGGAAAGGATCACTGTTGTAAATGCTGCTATTCACCATGTTTTAATTTTGCCTTTGTTGGGTTATTTTGAGGACAAATCCCTCTCTTTTGCTTTTGCCCTTCAAAATGAGGCTGGCTCCAAATTGGGAAATACAATTGTTTGGCTTCCTGATTCTGCGCAACTCTTGCCCCACTCATGCTTGTGGCAAGTGATCCTACTGTCCATGTACTGTTTTGTGGTAAAGCTACACATTATATAATCCCAATTTCTATACCCATTAAATTTTAAGTTCAGTTCACATTTTTTTCTTTGTGTCTCCACATACTTTGGCGCCTCTCTAGCCACGTCTAGCAGCCATTATTCATTCAGGGCCACAAGGTAATCACATAGCCTTCCCTGTCATCTAACTGAGACTTAGTACAATTCAATCCTAAGGTTAAGATTCCCCGTTGTGTGTCTGTGCCGCGCCTCAGAACACAACAAAAATGGTGCTCACTACAGGGGCTGTAAGCCCCCTGGTTACCCCCTTTGCAACTACGTTTTCAGGACCTTTGCCTCCACCTATACAAGGAAAGACTTTGCCTGAAATTACCAATCCTCCTATTATGGAAGAAATTGCCAACAAGCATATTGTCTCTACTGTGATGAACCTTGGGAGTGGTCCAAGCCTAGTGGCCTAACCTTTGGGTACCCCTGACTTGGAACAAGTCATGGCAGTAGCCCTTGGAATAGCCCATGACAGAGCCATCTCTTGCCTCCAGCTTCAGTTCAGCCAAGCAGAATACTACAAATTGATTGTAGCTCCACAATTTCCACAGCATCTCCTCTCAGCAGCTGGATTGCTGAACATTAATTGTCATCCTTTGTACAACCTGCCTTAGCCCATCATCAATTTGTGTTAGGGCTCCACGTTCATGAGATTTCATTGCTGCAAGCTGCTGTCACTCATCACTGGGATCAGTTTGCGGCCTACCAGCAGTGGATCTATTCCCTATTTTCCTTAGTATTCAACAATCAGCGCAACTCTGTCACCTCCCAATCCCACTTGGTCAACTCCATCAAAAAATGCGCCAGTCCATCCCCAAGTATCTTATAGAGTGTCTTCATGAGTTCCACCAGTTGGAACAGCCCTAGCATGCCCAAGTAGATTCTACTCTAAATTCCTATCTCACTGACTTTGAACAACTTGAGCAGTAACTCAATAATTTCAGTGCTTACTCCTTCAAACAATTACAGCAAGTAGCAGTCCATGCTGCAAAGGGCCTCCACAAACTTGGCAAAGAATTTGATCAAGAAAGGGCTGCTACTGCCACTACCATTGCCAAAATCCAGACTCAAGTAAATGAACTATCTAACTCTGAATTAGATACCCTGCCTTCTCCTCTATCTGATAAGTTAGCGGATAGAGAACAGAGGCTCTGGGATGCCATTTGAGAGTTAAGAGCATCCACCTGCAGTCAGGATTGCCCTACTGAAGTCCCTCAGCCTGATTCTCAAGTGCTTGCTCTGACACTCAGATTGCTGACTTACAACAAGAGGTTGCTACCTTGCATGAGGTGATGGCGTCTGTTGTTAGTCCAACTGGGGCTGTTGGTGAAGATAGCTGTTGCCCTGGCTTGTCAGGAGCCCCCTGTATTCATTGTGCTAGAGAGTTGATAGCTATAGATAATGAGATGAACCATCTGAAACAACACAATTCTGAACTTGATAAAGACATACAAGAAATGAGTGAATTGATTGATTCAGTGAATGACAGGTTTGCCCCTTGCCTTTTGGTGGGTCTGTCTCTTACATCCCAACTGGCAAACTGTCCTTGGTAGTAAAAGTACAGGGTCAGCGCCTGGATGTTACTGAGCAGCAGACCACCCTAGCTAATAATACAGGCACCCACACTGCTGAAACTTTGACTATCCTCAAGGAAAGTGTTTGCTGTTGTGGGCCAGACAGCCCCCCACTGAGTCTGAAGCAGAGTTTTCCCCGCGTATAAACATACTTGATAGCAACAATGGTGATCCAACTCCAAAAACACACTTCAAACCTACTTTTAAGCAATTCTTTGACCCCAAAACTTTTACTATTGCAGCTTTCCTAACTATCTACAAAACTGCCATGAGGAGAGCTTCTGATGAGGTCAAGAAGGACCACATTCTAACCTGCCTGCACCCAACCTGTCAAGAGGTAGTAGTGCCAGAGCTGCCCACCATCAAGACCCAGGAAGATATGAAGCAACTTCTAATTGTTAAATTCAGTGGTGACCTTAGTTTGGAAGTGAAGAAGGACGCCTTCATGCACATTGCTTTTAAAACCAAAGGAGACCCTAGCTGAATTTTCAGATAGATTCTACATGGAAGGATAACAACTGATCACAAGCGGCCAGTGACTGCACATGAAGCATACATGGCTTGCGCTCAAGCCTTCAAGGTTAAGTAGCTCCTGTGTCTTTATTTCAAGGCTCATAAAGCCATGCTTTCTTCCACAAAGAGCATAAAGACACTGTTGCAGGATATGCACCTTATCCATTACAGAGAAGTTGTGCAGGAGAATTGTGCTGCTTCTACCTCTACTTTGTCTTCACGTGGTTTGCATATCCATACCATGAACTTGCAGAATCCTCCTCAACAACAGGGCTGTCATAACTGTGGACAAATAGGTAACCATTCCCAAGTCTTTACCAATTCTTGAGTTGAAGGAGCTGATCCCAACAAGCAGGCATGAAAAGAACAGTCAACATAGAGGCAGAGACACTCTTGGTTGATAATTCTTCCCATTCTCCTTCAATCCCCCCCTCTATTGCTGACTCTGAGCCTGCTGACACTGAGGCTCCTCCCATTCTGCTGCTTTTCCACGACATCTCTGATGACTCTGACATGGATGATTCTGATATAGAGGATCCTGACACCTATGGGTATTTAGTCCTGGCTGTCCCTGAAACTAATGCAGTCCCTAATAAGCTATGTTCTGGGAAAGCTAAAACTGCCAAGCCTCTGCCTGAAGCCAAGGAGGTTGTCTCTTGCCCTTACCTCACTCAGGCCAAGAGGTCTCCTGTGCTTGTCAAATCTTCTGAAGAAGCTACTGAGGTTGCTGAAACTGTGTTCAAAAATGTCTCAGTCTTGCTCTCTCTCCAGACGGTCTATAAGAAGTTCCCAAGCCTAAGATGCATGATCAAAAAGTGGGACAAAGAACTAGAAGAAGCTAAGACATTCTGGCTGTCCTCTCTCCCTTTGGTCTTACTACCACTCATGTGGAGATATCTATTCAGAAGGTGAAAATTAATGCCGTCTTAGACACTGGATCTCCTGTTAATGTTGTCTCCTCAAATCTTATTAAGAAGCTCAAACTTGCCCCTGACATTAACTATCATCAGTTGTATGGCACAGCTGAGCTGTCCATGACTTGCTCTATAGGAGCTTATTCTGCTTTTTCCATGAGTTTTGGCAAACTACTCTTGGCTGTGCCTGCTGTTGTCTTGGAGAATGAGAGCTACAACCTTCTAGTTGGTACTTAATTTCTTAGGGAACATAATGGGATCATCAACTTAAAGGATGGCTACCTCTCTATCTTGGGGTACGAGGTCTCTGTGATTTTTGAAGAGCCAGTTAAAGTTCCCGGGAAGCGCCTCAAGACATGTGCCTTGGAATATCACACTGGTGTTTTCACTTTAAAATACTATACCCATTCCTCTAACATGAAGTGCCCTTCCATGGCTTGTCCTACGTCTGAAAGGAACCCTCTCTTGGCCACTTCTACTGTGACTATTCCCCCTGGATCTCAGGCAATACTATACTCCCAAATATTTTATGATCTGCCTGAGCGTACATTCCTAGTTTTGTACTCTCCTCCCTTGCAAGGACGCAACAAATCCTATCTCTTTCCAGGAATCTTGGATGTCTCTCATAAAGACCTGTTCAGCTGTTGGTTGCCAACTTGACCGCTCTCCCTATACATGTGTCTAGAGGGAAGGTCAATGGCTATGACAGGTTGTTAAATGCTCCTGATGTCCTATCACTATATCCCTTTGGTACGTTTCAGGATTTCAATTTACCTGAAGACAAGCCCCAAATCCTGTCCTTGTTCACCCCTCAAGATTTCCCACAACTATCCCCAGTACAGCAGAAGAATGTGCTGTATTTGCTTGATCATTTTTCAGATATCTTTAATAAAGATAGCACTGATTATGGTCTAGCCAAAGGTGTCATTCACCAGATTGATACTAGTGATGCTCCCCCTTCCGTGCTAAACCTTATTGCTGCAGTTGCATAGAAGATACTCATGTGTCTAAAGAACTCAAACAACTATTAGATACTGGGCTATTAAACCTTTCCAAAGTCCATAGGCCTCCCCCTACTCATACTGAAGAAGAAGGATGGAGGTCATCATATTGTGATGTACTATTGCTAATTGAACTCCTTAACCAAAAAGGATTCCTACCCCTTGCTGCATATTGATGATGCTCTACGCCGCCTTGGGGACTCCAAGTTCTTCTCTGCCATGGATCTAGCCTCTGGTTACTGGCAAGTTGATCTCCCCCCAAAGATATACAGAAGGCTGCGCTCATCACTTCTGAAGGTTTTTTTGAGCCTACACAAATGCTGCAAGGACTCTGTAATGCTCCAGCTACTTTCCAACAAGCCATGGACTCCATCCTCCATGATTTAAAGCTCTTGTGTGTTCTAATGTATTTAGATGATATAAATGTCTTCAGTGCTACCTTTACCAACAGCCTGGCGTATCTTAAGGAAGCTTTTATAAAGATTCATGAAGCTGGACTTAAGTTAAAGCCATATAAGTGTGCCTTCTTCAAGGAACACCTTGAATTCTTAGGACATGAGGTGACTCAGACAGGAATTTGCCCATGACTAAGAAAGTTGAGGCCATTGAAAAATGCTTCCATACACCAACCTTCAAGAAGTCCAAGTCTTTCTGGGTATGATGGGATACTACAGGCAATTCACCCTGATTTTGCTGACACCAGCAAATCCTTGGTCCAGCTGCTTTCTAATGCCCCTTTTGAATAGACCGCCAGCCAACAACAAGCCTTTGAGACCCTCAAGAAAAAACTCAAAGAGAATCCCATCCTAGTATATCCTGACTACAATAAGAAATCCATCCTATATAATGATGCTAGTGACCAGGCTATTTGGGCTATTTTGGCTCAATTGGATGATGAAGGTGTGGATCACCCTGTAGCTTATACCTCTTGTGTCCTGAATAAGCATGAGAAAAATTACAGTGTGACCAAGAAAGAGTGCCTTGCTATGCTGCATGCTGTCAAGAAGTTCCGCTATTACATGTATGGCACCCATTTAACTGTGGTTACTGACCACACTTGCTCAAATGGCTACAGCAACTCAAGGAACCAGAAGGACTACTAGCTAGATGGGATCTCTGTCTGCAAGAGTACATCTTAACTGTGCTGCACCTCCCCAGGATTCAACATCAGAATGCTGATGGACTGTTCATTTTGCCCATCCTTGCTTTACACCCTGCTGAGGCCAACAGGCTGTACAAAATAATTGGATATCTTTCTTTATGGGAAAATGAGACAGAAGAAGTCTAAGTTTCCCTTTCTAATTTATCTTAAGACACCCTCATTTTTGACAATCAGCTTTTCAATAAAGTACAAGACCACTGCTTGCCTTATATAAGGCCTAGTCTTTGCTTTTTACTAGTGTTTCAAGCTCATAAGGAGACAGGACACGGAGGCGTTGCCAAGACCTATGCCTGGCTCCAGAAGAATTACTTCTGGGAAAATCATTGCCTGTTAATTCCATATGTTATTGCTAGTTGCCATGAAAGCCAACTCCAAAGACCTAAAGCCACTGCTCATGAGAATAAGCTAGTCCCCCCTCAACATGCATTTCACACTGTTGGTATTGGCGCTGTAGGGTCTCTCCCTTGTTCCCGCTCTGGTTGCCACTTTATCCTAATTGCTGTTGATCATTTTAGCAACTGGGTAGAAGCTCGCCCTACTAAAGACATAACTTTCAAGACAACTGCTGCCATTCTACTCAAAGATGTTATTTTCCGCCATAATTGCCCTCAAGTGTTGTTGTCTGACAATGGGACTAACTTCAACACCAAGTTAGTAACCTCTGTGGTTGAAGCCTTGGGGTCTCATCAGTCTTTCTCTGCCCCCTATAATCCTTCCACCAATGGGGCGGTTGAGCGCGCAAACTCAACTCTGGTTTCCATCATGAGGAAACTCACTTACTCTGATGGCGCCAACTGTGATCTATACTTACCTGCTGCTCTCTTTGCCTATCATCTTAGCAAACATTTTGTCACCAGGTATTCCCCTTTTGCTATGCTGTATGTTTGTGAAGCCACTACTCTGTTGCTCTTGGGGGTCCCCCTACTCTCCTCTGATAAGGCTATGAACCCTGATAGCCATATCAAAGATCTAGTCATTTAATCATTGGTATTTAGGCCTCTGCCTAAATGTTGCCTATAAGACCAAGCTGCTTGAGCTCTCTCCTGACAATGCTGGACAAACTCCCCTGCCTGAGTCAACATTGAGGACCACAATCTGTACTATCAGCACAGAGTAGGAGGACACGCTCATAAGCTGGACTTGTTGTAGATTGGGCCCTTGGAAGTGACCTTCAAGTAAGGGTCAGAGTATACTGTTAAACTCCTCTCTAGTAGTCAAACGTTTGTTTGCGTGCATGCCAAATTCCTCCACAAGTACTATCCCCTAAGGCCAATCTAGAGGGGGCAATGGTGTGAATGCTGCCATTCACCATGCTTTGATTTTGTCTTTGTTGGGTTATTTTTGAGGATGAATCCCTCTCTTTTGCTTTTGCCCTTTGAAATGAGGCTGGCTCCAAATTAGGAAATACAATTGTTTGGTTTCCTGATTCTGCACAACTCACTCACCCCACTCATGCTTGTGGCAAGTGATCCTACCGTCCATGTACTGTTTTGTGGTAAAGCTACACATTATATAATCTTAATTTCTATACCCATTAAAATTTAAGTTCTATTCACATTTTTGTCTTTGTGTCTCCACATACTTTGGCGCCTCTCTAGCCACGTCTAGCAGATATTATTTATTCAGGGCCACAAAGTAATTAAATAGCCTTCCCTGCCATTCTAACCAAGAATTATTACAAATCCAATCCTAAGGTTAGGATAACCCGTTGTGACTCTGTCCTGCGCCTCAGATCACAACAATCACTGATTAGATCCTAAAAGGAATACCAACATTTCTAACTTCATAGACAGAGAGACAAGGTTTGTAATATACCTAAGCATCAACCAACAAAAATTGTTATTCCTCAGTGCCATCAGAGGTGCAGGAAGGCGCTCAATTAATAATTGTCCGTAGGCCAGCTCATAAAAAACATAGGCTGTAGCTGAAGTGCTATGTACGCCTTGTAAAAGCCAGTAGCAGCACATGTGCCAAGGATAACCAATCAGGATAGGCATAGTCAGCAAAAAATAAGCCTATTGCAAATTTAGCCACTGAGAAATGTCTGATAGGACACAAACAAGGGTTGTTGCAGTATATTTAGATACAGGAACCTGAAAGGATGATAACAAGCTCTTAGTTACCCCTGGATAGATTGTAGCCGCTGGCTAGATTGTATTACAGTCCCAATAAACGTAATTATCTTCAAATTTTTGTTCTAATGTAATATGTAGTGCTCTTTGCATAAGACAGGTAGAGTACATTGGCAAGGCTAACATCTATATGTAGCTTTAAACATACCAGCAATAATCACAATCACTCAACACCTCAGATGCCCTCTCAAGGCTATACTGTAAACATCTCCTATGCACTGATGGAGACCTCGATTGGACCATACCAATAATAGGAAATCTTTAAGAGGGGGTTTTAACTGGTACACCAATGAACATAAAAGAGAAAGTACTTAAGACAAACATTTGGTCAAAAGTATATATGCTACTCTACACCATATACTACCAAGTGGTGACACTGGACCCTACGTCCCGTCAATATAAAAGATTGACACTATCCTTTGATACCACAGAAATATGGGACACAACTGTAGAAGAAACTTACATGAATATCTCAAGACATGCTACTGGTGCCCCAACATGTTGGAAGATATCAAATAAGTACTGGAACAATGAAAATTCTGCAAAAAGTACACCTACTCCAAGGTACCTCTCAAATCATTAATACCAGTACCAATCAGACAACCTTTTAAAGTGTGGTCAATGAGAATTGTAGGAACAATGCCTGGCAATAAAAAGGAAAATAGTAAATTATAACAGCTATAAACTATGCAAATAGGTGGTCTATAGCACAAACTACAAAAATAACACAAAGGCAATGATATAAGACAATTTATTGGCAAAGAGTTCATAGCTAAGTTTGGAAAACCTGAACTCTTAATCACTTACAAAGGAACCAAATTTAAAGAATTTGACACTAATGGCTACCTTGATAAACATGGAATAAAACACATCATTGCCAGCACCTATTACAAACAATCAATTTAAAGAGTTGAAAGACTAAATTGTTTCCTTGTGGAAGCTCTCAGTAAACTGTCTGCTAACAATATGAAACTCTGGGCTGACATGCTGCCAACAGCACCTGTGGTGTGCAGAAGACAAGTTAACTGCAATACATGCAAAAGCCCATATGAAATTGTCTATGGGTACAACACGCCATTTGGAAAACAGCATCTCAAAAAAAGCCATCTCAAATTTAATTTGAGATGGCATTTTTTGCGTTACTGATTTTTAATCACAAAAAATAAAATAAACAATAAAATAGTTAAAATTTACATATACCTTTATAATATGGCATCTCAAATTTATGCCATCTCAATTCTGTCACTTTGAGTCAGATTAATTAAATCTTATTTTGCTAACTTTATTTACATATGAAATCACTTAGTGTGGGGTGTATTTACGCCATCTTGACTTTACCTAATTTTGAATTACGCCATTTATCTTAAACTAAAATAAGCTTATACCCAAACTAAAATAAAGCCTGTGTTATAATGCCATAAGATGTTCCTATAGTATTAATCTAAGACACTTATAATAAGAATAACCTAAATAAACGCCACTATGATAGTCCTTCTAGTGATTGTTATTGCTAGGTAAAAAACCCAGTTTTGTTATATGTAATTTATAACTTTATTATACATGCATATGTTGATAAGGGTTTTCTTAATAAAATCATTTCAATAGTGATTTTAATATGGAAAGGGGTGATTATGCCATTTCAATTTACGTCACTTCAAATTCCCCCAAGTTTCATATCACCCAATTGATTCAATGTGCACAATGGATAGGGGGAAATAAGTGGAAATTACCTATGACGCCAGGCTACACTATATCAATTCCCCACCACAATTCTTGCTTTCCACTTTTCAAAAGTATAGTTTCACATCAAAAACCATTACAATAAAGAATGTAAGAAAATATATGAAACTTTGCAAATATATATTTTTTAATTTCCTCTAAACAACTGGGTACTTTTTAACCCCAGTTTTATAAGCTAGTTTTTGAGAAATTCAAGTTTTACTCTTTGGCCTGGTTGAGGTAGCTCTACCATAGATTTGTTAATTTAATATAAAAATGGTCAAAAACACTATGTTTTGAGCTACAGCACCTAAATTACGTCACTTCAAAAACGCCATTTTGAGAGCAAGTTTTCAGTCAAAACTCAAATTTTTGCCTACTTGCGTTACTAATAAAAAAAATTATTTTTACAAAAATAAAAACATTTAAATTTTGATAGTATATATTTTTTAAATTCTTCTACAATTCTATGTAAAAAATTGATACTTTTATATTAAAATATTCTCATTTTTTTTCTTTAAAAACAACCCCCAAATTGCTCATATTTTGATACTAATTCACTTTTAGATACCTCCCAAGTCAACTTCCAAAGATGCACCCAAGGCCTCAAAGTCCAAAATCACTCTGCCCAAGGCCAAAAAGACCAAGAAACCCCCAAAGAAGCAGCCTTCTAAGGCCAAAGCTCCCCCAAGACCCCAACTCCGTCACCGGAACAAGAGGGAAACAGCCCTACCCCTCCCCATTCTCCATTTGTTTACTCCCCCTCTGATCCTCAAGAGAAATTGTTTAACTTCAATTGCCATTCTGACCCCACTTCAGAGCCTGAGGATGAAGAGGAGCCTGAGCCTGGTGCTCCTGCAGATGAGCCAATTGAGCTCTGAGATCTTAACTCTATCCACAATATATGCAACCAAAATGGCTCCTTTGCTGTGCCAACAACATACCCTATCAGCTATCCAATTATGACAAAGAAAGGGGGTGCCAGTTTTGTCTACAAGGGCTACAGCTTCAGCTGTAATGACAAGAAGAAGCCCATCTGCCAACATCACTTCAAATGTGATAACGTTGGCTGCCCAGCAAGGCTCACAACTTATGGGGTCACAAGATTTAAGGCCCTTACTGTTAACCACAACTGCGCCAAGCCTATTGACCCTCTCTATCAACTTATCTGATGATTTCTTTGCCAGGTGATCCTAACCACAAAGGATCAAACTGCAACTGAGGCCATCAAAAATGTGCTCCTCAATTTAAAAAATACCCAACTAGCAACTGTTGGTAGCACCTCCAAACTACAGAGATATTTTACTGATCAAAGATATGCACTGAGCACTGAAGGCGTCAGTGCAAGCTCCATTGACCAATTGATCATTACTGAGGAGCAAAAACTATCTTTCCATGAAGAGAGATTCCTCCTCCATGATGATAGTCAACATGCCCCAGAACGTATCATCTGCTTTGCAACAAGCCAGGATCTGCGCAACCTCCTCAAGTGCAAGACCTGGCTTGCAGATGTCACTTTCTCCACCTGCCCAAAGCTCTTTAGCCAGCTTTGGAATATCCATGGGCAGGTTGGAAATCTGGTTCTTCCCCTGGTTTTCTTTTTCCTCCCAAATAAGAATCAGGAAACCTATGTCTGGGCACTCACAATTTTAAAGGCCAAACTGGATGAAATCCTCCCAACAATTAAAGAGGAGCCCAAGGAGACTAGAGGGTGCAAGAAAAAATCCATCTTCCAAGAAGAAGACGTCAACACCCCAATCAAGAAAAAGCCTAAAAGCCTTCCCTACCATGAATATCTGGTAATGGATTTTTAACATGCTCAGGCAAATGTCTTTATTTGTGTCTTTAAGAGCTCCCCTCAGGGATGCTACTTCCACTTCAGGCACGCACTCTGCCGCTGCCTCTAAAAGTGCTCTGACCTTCATGAGCTGGTCTATACTGAAGACACCAAAGAAGCAAAGGACATTTTTAATTGCTTTGCTGCCCTTGCCCTTGTGCAAAAGGAGGATACCAATGCCTTTTATGATGCCCTCCTCCGCCACACATCCATTATTGCCAGCTAGGCAGTCCTTTCTCCTTTCATTAAGTATTTTGAAACTCAGTGGTTGGAGTTTTCCAAGGAGCACACCATATCAGAAAAGATGGTAACACAATCATATGGAACTTCTATAAGCAGGTCAAAGACGGGTTGATCAAGACCACCTCTTCCCTTGAAGGGTGGTATAGCCAGTTTGCCACAAGGGTTAAGGTTCATAAGCCCAGATTCAATAAGATCATGCTCCACCTCAAGACCAACAAGCAATCTCTGCCCACCTCTTCAAGACTGGCATGAAGACCAAGGGTGATCCCCCAAGATGACCAAAGCGGTGAAAAAGTACTCTGAGATCAGCAAGGTGGTCCTTGCCTACTATCCCAATGATAGCAAGCTTGAGCATCTCCAAGCTATCTCAGTTGCTCTTTCTACCAATGTTTGAGCCTATTTGCAATAAACACTCCTTTATTTGCTCTCTTATTTCCTTTAATTTTATCATTATTTTAGTTTTATTTAATATTTGGTACAATTATATTCTTATTTAAAGTATAGTTTGTAGTTTAAAATAGATAAAAATGGTTGTTTTTGGGATTATTTTTACTTTTGGGCTTTATGCAACTATGTTGCTACTAACTGACCCCATTTTTATTGCAGATTTGGAATCTTGAGGCTTTTTTAAGCTATAAATGTTTTTTGGTTTTTTCTTTTTGTGAATTTTTGGGTAATCTTTGGAGTTCAAAAAATCTAAAATTTTAAAACCGTTTTTTCTTAGTCAAAATACCGTAAATCAAAATGTTTTTTTACTAATAAATCAAGATAGCAGAAATTTGAGATGGCGTTTTTTGAGATGCTGTTTTTGAAATGTCATGTCCTACCTGTCTATGGATATAAACCTGCCATTGTCAGTACTAAGTTAGGACTAATGTTACCTCTACTTAAGAAATTACTAGACAATAAAGACCCTGACATACAGCACACCAGGAGAGACCAGGAAGACAAGGAAAGGAAAAAGGTTGAGAGAGAAGCTTTCCCATTATAGAAATAATGCTTCCAAGTTGGGGGTAAGATCTGGGTTGTTAATTATAATATGCACAAATTGGAACCAGAGTTACAAGGACTAGGAATTGTCATGGAAGTCAAACCAAACAACACCTACCTCATCAAAGGAATGGGCAATTGTAAAGAACTCAAGCATATTTATCACACTCAATTCCACCTGTGCAAAGCAAGAACAGCATAACACAACTCTCAATTTCTGTCCAAACATAAAATTGGATCAAAAGCAAGCCTAAATACCTGAAACTAACAAGGAAATTACTAAGGCTCCAGTCTCAACACCCCAGTGAGAGACGCCACAACATCTACAATTGCTTTCTCATGGGGAAGTGATTCCCTGAGAAATTCCCTGATTGATAAATGGTTGATGGCACTCTAATCAGACGTCTATGCCTAAAAATTATCAAACATTTTGAGTCCTAAGTGGAACAATTACTTGGATAAGCCTCATGGCTACCATGATGTGCATGGGCAGTATATGGCTTTCTATGAAACTATATAATCCTCCATCTTCATATAAAATCAAGCTTCATTTTTAAATTCCCCCCTTTATTTTATTTCACATACTACAAGACATGTATACTCAGAAGTATACCTGAGTTTCTTCATGTGAATTACTTCTCAAAAAGAATATGGTAGACCAAGGCTTTTGTTGATCATATTAAAATGATGAATTGGTTGCTTGACCATCTAGATATTTGGGCAGGTCAGGGCCAGGGCTTTTTGGGATAGTCAAAATGCTAACTTTAATGATAATACCATTCATGACTCATCTCTCATGAATTCTTTTGTAGCTTAAGAGTACCTTTTGCTAAATATGAGGATATAAAAGCTATTTAAGCTAAAAGCAGGTAGGTGGTACATCCTTCAAGCTCAGAGAATTTATAGTGTATTAATACATATTATTAAGCCCAAAAATGATCTGTTTATTGTTATAATTGAGGGTATAAGAAAAGTCACTTAAAAAGCTAGTAAGATCAACTATAAACCTATATAATTGCACTGTATATGATTGAAGTGGATCATATAAATAAGCTTAAAAGTCTGAATAATTGTGATTGCTACCAACTATATACTTCCCAGAAGTATATAAAGTTAATAAAGGGGAGATTAAAAGGAATGCTAATTTATTAAATATAGAAGAAGGGGCTATATGGTATTATGACAAGCTAATAGTATCCATATAAGTCATGGGCTTTTACAGGTATTTATCTGCATAAAATTCAATTTTTTTTAAAAAAGAAGTACAGTATTTAAACTTGAAAAATGTGCCACTTACTACCTTTTCAATAAATTCCCTTCTTGGGAAAGTGCCTTACCATAAGAAAGTAATATAAGATGCTCCAACATTGATTCAATGAGGAAGGAAGATATTCTGTCAAATATTTTTCTGCTGACTGATTTTCAGTCAAATTTGATCCAACATATTTTTTCCTCATTAAATTTTTTCTTTACAATGATAAAATGATAAAATCAAAAATAAATAAAGTCTGTTTAAAGAAAACTATTCCTTGGAAGATTTAATATTTTTATTTTATTTTCTGACAATTAAATCTGTCAGAACTTTTGGTTCTGCTCTCAGACCTGGCGGTCTGATTACAATTTGCTTTATTGAGTATTTGGGTTATCTGGTTCATTGGGTTGATAGATGCTTGTATGGCAACAAGCATTACTTACAGCGTCTGGTATTTCCTTGGAAAGGCGGCGGCTAGCAATGTCCAAGGGAGGTAACTTAAAGTGTCTTTCTATACAGGTGGCTTGCTAGTTCTTTGAGTACTGACAAAGGTCTTTGAGCTCAGATTTCTTCTTCTACTGCAAAAAGGTTCTACAGTAGGATATGGGTATAATTGTCTGCCTTTCATTAGTCCAATGGAAGGACTTTTATATAGCCAGCGCTCTCTTGCCAGGATCAGATCATCTGGCGCATCTAACTCTTGCTTGGTAGTCTTTTCACCCCCAGACTGCCAGCATCAACCCCCAAAGTTAGGCATCCATGCAATGGCATGGAATCACATATCATAGCACCCTGTGCTGGGTACTAATTGCAATAGAGTGATACATAATCTATTAGTGTGCCAACAGTGGTGGCGCTAATTTATGACTCTATTTTTAGTGCATGACACCTTGCTGCTAGGCAACCTTTCTTGTATTGATTTGCAATGGCACTGGCGGTTTGCTAGTGCAAATTGGGCACATTCCTTTTGATCCTTGGAGAAACCCATAATATCTTACCTGGCAGTTTGCTAGAGTATTCCGGAATAACTCTAGCCAATTGGGATCCAGTCATAATTGTGGTCTATTGTATTCCTGGTTGTTCTTGCAATAAGTGATCTGAATCCACTTCACATAGGCTTCTCAGATCAATTAAGCCTGCTAGTGATATTTGAAGCTTCTCCAATAGATGTCTTGGCAGGCCGCCAAGGTATCCAAGGTAGAACAAAGTCAGTATAAATATCTGACAAAATATAATTCAATTGGCTTTCAAAAAGATAAACATCTAAAATTAAGACTCTTAAATACAAAAAATAAAAAATAGTTGTGCAAAGCATGGTTGTTTTTTAAATAGTTTGTATTTAAATTTTTAGTCATTGTAAAGTTAAAAAAGCTATATATGAATAAGATTATAGATAGATCAAATTTGACTAACGTTGTAGCTGTGCTGTTTTAGCAGAGTTATAAGGGGAAAATATTTAGAAGCTAGATAATAATCTTTATTGAGAGATAGTGATTATATAGGCAATGTGAATCAAGGATAACAGGAACATGATTGTTGATCACACGTTTAGATGGAAGAAGGGGGTGGCTTGATCCTGGTAATGAGTCAAGTGCCAAAACAAGAAATTCACCATAAAGGATCATCATCTGTTCATGTTGTTGGATTTGGTAATTTGAGCTGACTTCCTAGTCTTGCTTTGAGTGACTGGCTAATCAGATTGCGGGTCACAAACCTGCTTGATTAGAACCTTGCTGGCGGGTTGAGCCTGCGGTTTTAACACCCCCCTGTCAGGATTGACAAATATTCCTCCCTAGAAACCCGGGCCCGGGAGCTGGAATCAAACCCTGGACCTAGATTTGTTTGGGTCGCCTGGCCTGTGGACCAAAGGACCGCCTGCCTGCGTTTTTCTGGGATTGAGCCCCCACAAGCTGACACCAAGCATATTGACCAATGCGGTAGAAAGAGCCAAACCAAATAAATCATCATACCAAACAGAGGGTTAATCACTGTGCCCAATGGAGGTACTGATTTGGCAACTATTAGCTTCATGAACTTGAAGTCTATGTCAGCCACTAATCAAGAGCCAACCCAGGAAAGAGGCATGGGCCTGCAGCCTGGTCCCATGACCACAACACTAAAACCAGATAATCAGGTAGCCAAATCAAGATTCTTGACCAATGGAAGAACTCCTGGACTGAGTGCCATTTTGCCGCCTTTGGACCCAAGCTCTCAATTCCCCCAGCCCTGGCCTTCCCAATGCCTTGATGGACCCCCCATGGAAAATGTTAAGTTTGGAGGGGTACTATATAGACCCAAGGACCCCGCACTCTAAACTTATTGCCATTTTTGAATAAAGGTTATGTTAATTTGGCTCATACAGCTTTTGCTTTTTTTGTATTTGCTGTCTACCAATTCAGTTCAAGATCTCCTGCCCCTCTGCCCGCTGTTTCCTGTCCTCCTGGTGTACTCTTTGGATCTGTTCATTTTACCAACTACTCTCTGAAGTCTGAATACAAGGTATACACCCCAGAAAAGATACTCAAACTTGATCCCCTGGCCTGCATACAATCCACTATTAGAATTAACCAACAAGGCCTGTGGATATTTTCAACACCAAAGTTTTTCAGAGGAAAATTCAATTTTCTCCCTGCTTACAACCTGTCCATGGAGCCTACTGACACCAAAACTCATGCCTGCTTCTGCACCCAACCTCTCAACCAACCATACTAGCAAGCTGTTTGGGATTGTGTACATCACCCTCACAGGGGTGATTGACACTATAATCCTGGCCTCTGGCCTGTGGACTTGGGTGGGGAAGTCTGCCTCATACCTTTTAAAGTTAGCTCCCCTCTTGTGGTGAGTGTTGCCTGCAAAAAACCTGGTCTGAGTTACCCCTGAAAAAGACAGGCCAGCCGCCCAAGACTGGATCCCTGACACCCCCCAACTGAAGGTTGGCCTCCTCTGGGGGCAGGTTTTCAGGGAGGTCCTCAGGAGCCTGGGTGCTGTACTGGGCTAATTGTTGTTCTGTGGCGGGCAGAGCAGTTTCACATTGTTTTTGTCTTGCTTTGCAGGGTCTCAGGCAATTGTGGTGTAGGGTCTTGTCTTGCTTGCATTTTCCAAGTCCTTGCACAAGGTAAGTGTTATTGTTGTTTACCTTTAGGATGATTGCTGGCCCTACTTTCTTGGGTTATAGTTTGCTTTTATCAACGTTCATGACCCATACTTTGTCCCCAACTTCATGTCTATCTCAGATGGGGACAAAGGTTTTTTGCAGATGTTCATTTCCTTTTCTGTTTTTTTTGCTGTTGGCCTCTATAACTTGAGGGTCTGAACAAGGGGGGACTTTACTTCAAATTTCCAGTTTAGGTCCTGTCACTGCTTGAATGATATTTGGCTGTGTGCCGTATACCAGTTCAAACAGGCTTTTCCCGGTGAATCTGTTCACTTGGGTTTTACATACAAGTAGTGCAGTTGGTAGCTGCTTATACCAGTCTTCAGGTCTCCCAGCAGTGAGCTTGGCTAATGCTTCATGAGGCTGCCATTAAGCTGCTCTACACGTCCATTGGCCTGTGGGTGGTATGGTGTTATCACGGTATGTTTGACCCCATTTTTAGCAATGTATATGTTGGTGGTTTTTGAGGTCAATTCTTTCCCTCCATTGGTTATCAGGAGTTCTGGCTTTCTGAACTTGCTGATTATTTCTCTTCCTATGAACTGCCACACAGCATTGCCAGTATGCGCCTTTACTGCTTGGGCTACTGGCCATCTTGTAGCAAATTCAATGGCAGTAATG